>OX459123.1:17330000-18580000 GCA_949775105.1 Oldenlandia corymbosa var. corymbosa | reverse complement strand
GAATCTTAAAGTTGCTGAATTGCGTGGATATTATGGTCGCACAACGGAAGATGAACTTGTGTCGTACATTTTGGAAACGTCACAGCTTTGGAAAGGATGATTGTTCACCCTCGTGCATATTCCCTTTCCCTCCGTGGAAGACGTGTGTGTTTTCTTGGTAGCAAGGAAGAAGATGCGAGGGTTCGTGCCGAGAAGAATCTGAAAAGGAATTAATGCCTTCATGTGTTGATCTAGTTATTGTAGATCCTAATAGCACTATGCCGCCTACCTAATATAATTTAGCAAATTTAAAGTTTGATTCTCTATGCTACTTTTGTTTTGTTTTGTTTTTTTTTAATGATTTGTTGTTGTTGAAGTTTTCATGGGTGGGATTGAAATTAAAGTTTGATGGAAATTTACTTCATATTATTTATAATCAGCAAGCACTGAAAAAACAGAGTAATGTTAGTATTCTGTTTTATTCTATTGCTAATGACTAAAATACCCCACATTTGAGATTTTAACGGTTAGTATTAATCCTTTGTGCTATCTTTAGTGCCTCACAAGGGAGACATTCTTAATGTTTTGTCCAAGAAATTGAACCAAAATGTTTTCAGACGATTGGTAACGAAAACACAACCTCATAAGCACTATACAACGGGCTTCAACGTTCTTAAAATGAGCACATTTACCATAAGAGTGGGGAATAAGGATAATTTTGTACTCCCACTGTTCCAATTCAACAACCTCACTTTTAAGAATGGACGTGGTTCGATTATTGAGGTTTTCGGTGCGGATAAATCGAATTTTTATTTTTTTTCATGAGAAATTTGACCGACGAAAATCCGAACCGAATAGAACGGTTGATCGAAATCGAAAAACCAAAATAACTTCGATTTTTTTCGGTTCGGAGACCACTTGAACCGAAATATTATTTTCAATTACACTAATTAGATTCTTTTCGAATTAAAATCTTTCATGACACTGTCATAATGTTAATTAAATAGGAAAAAGAGGAGAAAAAATTCCAACAAATACCCCAGAACTAAAATAAATTTATTAAATGATGATCAATGAAACCATCCAATAAATGTATCAAAACAAAAATCTAATAAACATGAGAGATAAAACATGATGAAACTTCAAATCATCCAAAATCATCCAAATACAGACTGAATTCATCAAGAACTTGCTGCAACTTCTAAATTGTAGGTGGTTGGATCTCTTTCTTGAGTGTACTATATATTTGTTACATCTCTTTAAATTTATTATTTTATAAAGATTATCAATAATATGATATGTATGTGTTAAGTCCAAATGACTTCAAACACAATCGAATACTCAAAATTACATTAAATCAATAGAATATGTTTTGATTAAATTTCATATGATGTCATATTTGTGATATAGATAGAATGTCGAGTGGTTTCTTATTTATGATATTCAACAAATTATTAAATTGGTAATATCAAATGTGTAAATTAAACTATGAATTTATTTATATCCAAACTATTACCAATTTATAAATATATGTTATGTGCGGTTATTCACTTAACTGAACAGAACCAAACCAAACCACAAATTTTGTTCCGGTTAACTGAAATAAAAGTATAAATCTGATAATCGAACCATTCACCTCCTTGTAGAATCGGTTTGGTTGAAAATCCGAAACAAAAATTGTTTTGAACCGAACAGAACGGTTCGGATGCGGTTTGGTTCAGGCGATTCTCACAGTTCGGTTAAACCGTGTCCACCTTTCCTTTTTGGATTTTTCAAAATATAGTTCTATTTCAGACATTAATATTTATTTTATCTTTAAATTCTCTAATATACCCCTACTACTATAACTGAAATTTATAAGATTTAATTAAATGATACTCTCAATCTCACCATATTTACTAACAACCACTAGTCATTGATAGGGACATATTAGATGAATTACTCCAAAATTAACTATTTAAACTATATTACTCATTTTTTTCTTAATTCCTTATTTGTCTAAATAAATCTATTAAATTGGAATGGAGGGAGTATTTTGCACTTAGGCTACAGTTTTTTTTTTTTTTACTGGTTTGACACTAGAAGGAATCCGGTAATCTACGTACAAAGTATATACTTCCAATATAACAAAAACCACTAACAAGCATCATGCAGATGTGTCACACTTATATTGAATGTATTTTCCCACCAAATTTTTTTTAACAATAGACAACGTAATTTAATTAATCTATACTTTGAATAGACCAATAAAATTTAAAATTCACGAAATCTACACAACACAAATTACGACCCCATAGTTAATGAGCCCTACAATCATACGTTTATAGAAATCAAAGTATCAAACGCAATTTGAGATTATTAATAGTTTTCCAATGACTAAAATACATGACCACTAAATAAAATCTTGCTCAAATCAACTGTGATAAATGACAATGACAAATTATTAAGACACTAAAGCATAGGATCCAAATACTATTAGAGTATGATAACAATCAATGTTTTTTAAATTCATTCATAATCCTATATAATCACAAACAATGGAGTACAAAATTAGAATGTGTAACATGAAACTATCACAAAATACCTAATTCCAAATTGTGGAATTGTACATCATTATCCTTATACTTTTTTTTTTTCATTACGAAGGAAGCCAGAGGCTTAAATACATCATCATCCTTGTACATTCACCGAATGTTCACGATTGATAACAATCACAAATCCACTTTTAAATTGTCAATGTCTTGAAGGTGGCCAACCCATTTTCAGAAACAATTTGGTCTTTAAATTGTCAATGTCTTGAAGTTGGCCAACCCATTTTCAGAAACAATTTGGTGTTTGGCCCGATGATTCTCAAGCAAGTCAGCAGGCTGATTTTTTTTAAGGCCTGCAACCCACAAGATAACCACTGCGATATGTAATCCATGGGATTAACGTTTACTTAACGTAAACACTGAATCTGAAAGAGAAAAAAATCTCAAACAAAAAAGACAAGAATGTAACAGTAAATTGTTCAGCCTAGTGATCATGGATAAGACTCCCTACTCAAATGTGTTTCCCTGCACATTAATTAGTCTAGTTAATTTCCCGATGGTCATTTAATTTAAAATAATCTTTCATGCGATGCATTTAACGACATCATAACAGTTCGGAACTAAACGAATGGTTGGTCCATTGGTGAAATAGGTTTGATTTCCACCAACGCAGTCTGAACTAATTAAGTTGGTCAAGCAGAGATGATTAAGCTAAAGGTTATTCAAGAATTGAGGAGCTATTTGAAGTGAAGCCTCGAGACATTCGAACAAGAGATGCACAGGAAGAATTCTTGTTTCTATCATCCCTCTCCATAGACATTGTTCCGTATAAATGTGAGTGAACTTTTCTGAAGGTCACTAAATTATGCGAAAATACAGACACTACTAAATTTCAATTCTTGAAAAAATCACTACGCTTATGAACAGTGCTTGTAATTGATCATTCGTAAGTTGACTAACAAAATGTCCAATTTTAAACACTGTCCATAAATTTAGTAACCTTCTCATGAATTAAAATTTAATAGTAACCAAACCGTGAATTTTTGCACAGTTTAATGACTTCTCGGCCAGTTCACTCAAATTAGTGTGGTTGGGAATACAACGGGAATATTCATTTACTCACATGTAATTGCAATGTGCAACATGCAAGAATTTGGGTGTCCAGTGTCCACAAGTTGTTAGGAAGCGAAAAAGGTATTCCAATTTTTTGATAAATACACACAAATAGCTTGTTTAGTTAGCATAGCAGAGATTAAGGGAATTAACAATGGATCATAACCTCCATTCCTTTTTTTTTTTTTTGTAAATTCGACACTATGAAATTATAATTTTATTTTCATTCTTCATTCCCCTAGCATGTATTATCTTGTATTTGTAATAGTCTGTTAAAAAATTGGAGTTATTACTCAAAAATCAATTCTTAAGTATTAATAGAGAGATCTAGAAAATCATATTCCCGATGTAAATACTTGACATAGTGTCTTTAAAACAATCATCGTCATGTTATTTTTATTTTATTTTCAAGATCTAAAACGAGCTAGTACATAGTATACATTCCTACTAATTTTGATTTAATACGAAACATATATATGGATATCATAGGGATCCATTGGAACTAGGGTAAAATATGGTGGTGCAACTATGACTCAACATGCAACAGTATGGTTTAAAAAGTACAACTACTTGACTAACAATGGAGTTAGTAAAGGATGGATTACGACAGATGACGAACCTGCATAAACATATATGGTAGTTTTGTAATGAGAAAAAAGTGGGTCAACCGAAGCAGAAGAAAATGCAGAATTGAAAGGGTTTTATGGACATGTGAGTAGGGTTTTCGACAGGAAGCATTGTTAATAAATTGAGTTGCCCTGCGTTTTACACCCAAACAAAAAAAAAAAAAAACCCTCTTTCCTAAATACTAATATATGTACTGAGACACGTGTCGTGTCGGTGATGCAGAGGAACTTTGCATGTGACAACGGGGACTGCCAACACACTCGTGCTTATGTTCCTAACCAGGAGGAAACACAATTTATTGCTTCCCTTCTAATTAGATTTTCTTTCTTCTTCTTCTTCTTTTCTTTTGTTTTTTGACTTTTGTTGATTAGCTACAACAGTGCTTCGAGCTTCAGTAACTTTACTAATTAAGTGCAAATGGAAGGTGGGTAATCTTGTACATAAACGATAATCAACAAGAGAAAAAGATAATTTACCAGAAGTTAGAGTATCAACACATCTGTTAACGTTGCTTCTTTTTTGAACTCTTCACAAGGATGAGAAGCGAAGCTATATGGTTAAAATAAGACAATGCATTACTCTCAATTTTATGTGCGCATGGTATATAGTGCCAAGAAATTAATGTGTGATAAAATATTTAAAGACAGTTAAAGAAGAAAAGGAAAAAAAAATAAAAAACACCCTACTCTACCGTGAAATAGACAGTGAATAAAAGTTACTTGAGCAATTTATTCAGCATTTTACAAAAATTTCTGCTTCTTGCATAGCGCCCTTGAAATGTCTTCATCAGATACTACTAGCACATCGCTTTACATCCTCTACAGCTCTTGAATTCCAATCACGTGTAATCAGTATATCCGGTCACGTGCCAATCATGTGTGATCATTTTCTTTGGTCGTCTTCTTCTTAAAAGAGAAAATTAAAAGAGAAAGAAAAAACTCTATATAAATTAAACTAATTTTTGGTTTTGGCCCCTATATATAATAGCTAGCTAGTTGGAAGTATGGGATACGGATGGCTGCTGAGACATCCTTATCATCATTTAGTACCTATCTTTGGAACACAATCTTTCCATACGTTAAATTAATCAGATACTCTGCCGCCTCTCGTTTCAATTCTTTAATTTATACATTAGCCGTATTACTTTTCTATGTCCACATGTATCTTTTCTACATGCTCAATCATGCGCCCTGTAATAATTTAAAACTATTTTTTCTTTTGACACTGTTTAAAACTATTCATTTCTGATTTGCTTACAGATCCGTTGTTTTTGCCTCCCAAAACGGGTAGCAAAAGAGTTTACTTTTGGTTCCTCTTTTAGGTTTTCATATTTTGATCAAATTATACCTTACTTACAGAAATAGTTGTATCTAACTTTTGTTCTCTTTTTCTTTGTTTTATATTTTGTTGCAATACGAAGGTGTACAAGGGTTTTAGTAGGTGGGTTGTAATTTTTACCTGGTTGATAGGATTTTTACTCAATATCGGTTGACCTTTGCAGATCCATGTTGATTGGAATGTTGATTTCTCAAGTCTGTCTTAGGTCAGGAGACCGGAAAATGTTGTACTTATAATTACTCGTTCTTTCATTCTGTTCGGAAAATAGTACAAGAAGGCAAAAGGCTAAAATTCTAAACTATCTCATGCGGGTGAAAAATTTAGGTCAAATTGTATTTTCAGCCATATATACCAGTAAAATAAAAAAAAAAATTGTTCCAAACAAATTGTATCAAATTCGCCCTTCTGGAGGGTGTCTCCAACATTTACTATCCATTATGTGGTACTAAACGACTAGCAGTAATTCTTCTTAATGTAGTTTACATTTTTTCTTTTGAAGAACATGCCGATCGATATTTTTTCTGTTAACAACAAAAGAAAGAGACACCCTTAATGTAGTCACTTTGCAACCCCCAAAGAAAAAGAGAAAAATAAAAAGTTTATGGCACTTAGAATGTGTAAAAACTTTGGTGACTCTTGTTGCATGTAAATTACTTTACGATGCAATTAAAAGTATAAGTCCAATGGAAATGTTGATTGAGGATTAATTAGTTGTGAAACTAAGGTTAATTACTAGAAGTCCAGGATTAATTAGATCGATGCATAAGTCCAGGACTAATCACTTCTTGTTATTTATTTGTGCCTGTCTGTAGACGGCAAACTGTTCGTGCGATGAGATTTTTTTAGCGGTCAAACTAACTGAAATTTGTACGTAGTATGAATGTTGAGACATTTTTGAATGAGGTAGTTGAAGAAGAGAAGTACAATGTTTGCTCTGACAAACTGAATATTTAAGCTAAGGGGCAACAAAATTAGGTGTATTGATTGAAAACACATGAAAATTGGTTGAAATTATTTACTCTTTTATAATCCTCAAATAAAAAGTTCACATGAATCTATTGCAAGATTTTTATTCAATAAAAGATGATTTCGGTTTCAAACATAAGGAGTATCAAACTCTATAGGCACGTTGCACCATGCACATTCTTTCTTGATCGTGGTTTTCATACCACGTTAGTATAATTAATTGACATGATTAAGATCATATAATCTTGTGATTATTGTATCTAGTACTCCCTCTGTTCTAAAATAAGTGTCATTCTAGAGTTTGCACATAATTTAATAAAACATTAAATAAGGTAACTAAATTACTAGAATATCTTCAACTAACCCCATTAAAATAAATGTTCACCAATAATATTATTTCTTTTGAGGGTATGTTTGGAAATTTTTGACAAAAAATGCATTGGAATCCGAAAACGACACTTATTTTGGAATTTCTCCATTTTGCCAAAACGACACTTATTTTGGAATGGAGGGAATAGTATGCTGCTTGGGTTAATGATGAGCCAATTTGAGACTTACATAATTGAGTCCTACGCCATCTGTTCTGGAAATTTAAGTTTTTTAATTCAGTTGGTAGGAACTTCATAGTTTCTCAAATAAAATTTGCCGACAGCGTGTACCAAAAGTTCAAAAATGAATGGAGGTGAATCAGTTTTGATTCCTATGAAGGACGATTGCAGCTTTACAAAGGCCGGATTAATTAATGGTTGTATTATGGATTACAATACCTTAAAGTCAGGTCCGATTTTAACAAATCTAGGCACCACCTAAATTAAGTTAGAATTAATAGTACAATTTTATCGATATTCCTAGTCCGCACAATATTTGCAATCAATTTTAGCATTGCCTTTTTCATGGTATCGGGAGAAAAATTCCGGCTAGAAGTTTGAGACCATTGATATATGGAGTGTTTAAATCCTCAGGAAGCTCAAAAATGAAGAAATAGGGTTGTGACGTACACTGAAGAGGTGAACGAATAGACCTCTGATTTAGTTAAATCCATAAGTTGACAGCGATTAGGTCGAGATTAATTTACACAAGTTGACGGCGATTAGGTTGAGATTTAGTGAAAAGGAATATATCATTTCAAATTATGCTTTCTCAAGCAACATGATTTAAGAAAAGATGCTCGGATTAATTTATCCCTAATATGAAAAAGATGGAAATATACTATGATTAATTGTGATAATCATGTATATGATTAATGATTGTGATCCATTTATATTGAAGATGACAAAAAAAATCAAATTAAGCAAGTATACACATCGACATCAAATCAAAGTTTAGTTTCCCATTTGGTTCGTTACATCAAGGGATGAATTCAGAGACCATCGATCACAGAAGTCATTGAAGGGTGCGCAATACGTTTTGAGTCATAAAATTACTTGAAATGTTATCTATTTATTTTTGGTGAAAAATGCCTGCTTAGTTTAGTTCAGTCAATTTACTAAAATTAAAGTGAGCGGAATGTGGGACGACGATAAGTAGATAATTAAACTGCATTATCAACATTTTGTACCAAAACAAAAATAAAACTTTTCGTATGATATTAGCATTCTTAACTTTTTTTCCCCCCCTTTTGGGATAGGATACATCAAGGAAACGCTAACAATAATAATAAATATTCCCTCTGTCCCAAAATTATTGTCCAGTTTGAGATTTTACTTTTAGTATAATTTGAACTAGAAATGAAAACTCAAACTGGACAATAATTATGGGACGAAGGGAGTACATTTTTTGGGTAGAAAAACCGTCACAAATTATGATTCTATTCGGATTCAAATTAAAGTATATTTCCGGATTGAAGGTCCAAAGTCCAATTAAAGTAATACACTTGATTGGTAATCTAAAACTCTAAAGTATCATTACAAAAATTAGTCAACAAAGTTTGTCATGCATGCAAGAGAAATTGAAAACATAATACATTACACCTACCGAAGCATGCACAAAAAAATAGAACAAATTACGGCCCGCACGGATAAAATCGCGGTAGAAAAAAAAAGGTGAATTTTCGCATGCTAAGATTGCTATCTAGTACACTAGTTATGTCAAGATTTCATATAAATTAAAAGACTATTGTCCGGATGGTCAATCACAGGTCAAAACATTATTACTTTTGACAAATCATTTCTTCAAAAAACACATGATTATAGTATTTTACTGAGGTGTTATTATTGGTATAGGGTTAATATAATCTACCAGAACACGAATATTTCAATACAACATATTGTAAATTTTTATTATTATCTCCATCCCAAAAAATAGTCCACATTGAGTTTTCAAATTTGTACTAAAAAGAGTACAAAACTCAAAACTCAATATAGACTATTTTTATGGGACAGAGGGAGTAGCATTTATTATTCTGTTATAGTAGTTTTAACTAGCTAAATCAGTGAATTGTTTACCCATCACAATTAAGCAAGCCATTGATTTTGGATATCAAAATAGTGACATTGTAGAATCAAGAATGTAAATGCTATAGCTTTTTTACTTGTGAGGTCGATTCCACCTAAAAGTCATAGCAATTTCCTGGAACAAAATCAATTGAGATTGCTTTCAGGTCGATCTGGTGTGGGAGGAGTATTAAGACCGACGTGATGAGTAGAGAATGATCACATGGTCTTGTATATTGAGACATGTACATAGAAGGTCCACACTTAAATTTGCTTAGTACAACAAACAAAAAACACATACTATTATTTGGTTTGTAATTATTAGTGAGACATTTGATAGAGACTTTTGGAAAAATTTGAAGAAAAAAAATAAAATTAAAATCCCTGCAAATTGGGAGCAAACAACTAAAAATCAATTTGCTTTACATTCCTAACTTGGCCACTCCTCTCTTTTTTCTACTTTTCTAATTTTCCTTTCATGTTAAAAAAAATAAGAGATTTACCGTCAATAATATTAATTAATTCTCTAATACTATGTTGTAAACAACTCGATTAGTGGACAACTGATTAAATAATTTAAGATTACTCTTTATTATTATAGGCAAGATTAGAAAAACCTCTTTAGTTCCTCTCTCTCTCTCTTTCCTCCCTTCATAAAAATAGAAGCAGCCTACTCTCTTACTGCTTTCTCCAATGCAGTTGTCTTCTTCACATCCAACATCGCTGTCTTTCTTAATTTTGTTTATGTTATTGTTCCTCACTCCCGGCCCCCTTAATTTCTTCTGCTTAACTTTGTGGTCCTTTCCCACCATTTCTTACTGTTCTTTTTTTTTTTTTTTGTTTAATTTTATGTGTTTGAGTGTGTGTGTTTTTCTTTAATGGGTTTAGCCCACCAGCGCCTAGTATTTGATCTTCCACCCCACCTCTCTCCCCTATAACTACTAAGCCCTTCTCTTTCCATTCTTTCACATTTTCCAGTCCTTTTACAAAAGTATTTTTCAAACTGCTTGAAATCCCTCTCTCCATTACAAGAACTTTTAGTCATCCTAAACCACCTCCAAGTAGCTTGGAGACTACACATAAAGAGAAAGGTTTCAAAGGAATTTTTTTTTTCTTTTTATATATAAAAAAAGAAGCCATAAACAAATATGTCTAGCAGAAGGTCCAGGCAATCATCAGGGTCTACTAGGATTTCAGATGATCAGATTATTGAGCTCGTCTCAAAGTTGCAGCAACTTCTTCCTGAGATTCGTACAAGGCGTTCCAATAAGGTACTCACTCCCATTCTTTTTTTTCTTTTTAATGAAAAAAACTATAGATTTCAGTAATTTGTATGTTGACACCAACTTTTACCGCATTCTGTCGGGTTTCTGCTTATATGAATCATATATCGTCATCTCATACTCTATGTGAGAGAAATGCATATAAACAAAATTTTGTTGTGGCTTCAATTCATCAATAGTGAAGAGTTTTGTGGCATTAATTAAGTTGTTGGTTTAAATTTTGTGTAGGCAACAGCCTCAAAGGTGCTACAAGAGACTTGCAATTACATCCGAAACTTGCACAGAGAAGTTGATGACCTAAGCGATCGTCTTTCTCAACTTCTGTCCACCATTGATGCCGAAAGCCCTGAAGCTGCAATTATTAGAAGCTTACTATCTTAATATAGCAAACTAGCCGATGATGATGTATAATTTAGCCAGTTCCTTGAGAGACTCCGGGGCTCGGCCCGGCCGGCGGCTTATTCCGGCGGCCATTGCCGCTTCGTTTCCGAGAAGAGCTAGAGCTGAAATTTGATGATTTTTTTTTTTACTTTGGTCCAACACTTTCTACCTTATTATAGAACTTTTTAGTAGTACTTACATTCTACAAATACTAGTACTAGCTAGCTAGTACCCTACTGATATGAATTTTTAGACGTTGGAATTAATATCTTTGTTCCCCCCTCCAAACCTTAGTCCTGCCTCTGTGGGTACGTTACGTAACTTCTCTTTTGTAATATTCTCTAAGTCTATGAATTGAATAATAATAATAATATAAAAAAAAAACGGGTTGTTGTACTTGGAAATGCCAACACTTGCTTTGCATGTACGTATAGATTTAGTTTTCCTTCTCCGTAGAATATAATACTATATATCTCTATTTTGACAGTAAATAAAATAATTATTTTGGGACAAATGTACGTGTAATAATTTTTAAATTTGGGGTTTGGATTATGTGCAAAATTTAATGGAATAGTTAAGACTACTAGAGTGTAGTTTTTTTTTTCTTTTTTGGGTTAATTTTTAAAGCCACCACACCTGGTTTACTAACCATGGTTGAATTGACTATTGAGTTCCATGAGTCAACTTGACTGAGGATAGAGACAAAGAAGATTAACAAATTGAGGAGACAAGCAGGAGGTAAAAACAAACTGGCACTGCAATGTATCATGGGATTTTGTTATCAGAAGATCAACATCCTCGCCGAGGTTCTAGAGACCTTATTTTCCTCAAAGCCAGTTGTTTTCTTTGGTCTGTTTATTTTCTAAGACGAGAATATGTAAGGCTTATAATATCATCATAACTAAATCAAATACTACCTCCTATGTATATCGAGACTTCCATATATTATTATCTTATCATTTTTATAATACTTTGATTGTCGACGTCAACTGAGACTAGTTTGAAAATCCCATGTCCCAAATCCCTATCCATATCCCTCATAGCTTAAAAACTAGCAAGATCAAAGTGAATTATATAATGAGTTACGTTGTTGTCACGGTAAAAGGCAAGCGGTTCAAGTTGATTAAGCTCCAAACTTAATCCAAAACCCCACAAACACACTTTTAATTATCATCTTTGCCTTTGGGACCAAACCCAACTGGCATGCGATACTCAACTTAATTGTGGGGAGTGGCGACAACACTATTGTTTAATTAAAACTAACTGCATTTGTCAACGACATTAATCAATATATATGTGCCGTGGTACTCTAGTCAATACTACTTCTCCAGAGTACGTTGCTTAAAATTTTGATTACTACTACTGATATGGGTGCTAGCTATTCAAAATTCGTGCCCTCTTTCACGATGAATGAGTCTTAAGAGAAAATTTCTTTTTTTATGCCATTTAATACGAAGAATTAGTCAAAGAGTGTTTCTATGCTTGTTTGTACCAAAAAAAAAAAGAGAGAGAAAGGGAGAAAAAAAAAAAGAAATTATTTCCTTTAATTGGGACTTTGTGAGGCAAATAGCAAAAAAACTTACTCCCTCCGTTCCAAAATTATTGTCTAGTTTGAGTTTTCATTTTTAGTTCAAATTATACTGAACGTGAAATCTCAAACTGAACAATAATTTTGGGACAGAGTGAGTAACTTCTTAATCACGAAATAATTGTTCTGTTTGTTACATTATCTTAATAATATAATATAGGACAATCATTTTGAGTTGGAGCAAATACTGCTAAAGAATTGAAGGGGAGGATATTAGATTGACTTGACACAAATTGTAAGCCAAAAGGGGTTTATTTACTAGTACTCTATCAAATAGCCGGGAGATAATTGCTCTAGCTTCCTTACTTTCATAAGAAAAGATTATGAAAATAAATACTAATACGTAGTTATGCATTATTATTGCCGTCGATAATAGACATCGTGTTATATATGAAAACAAAATGAAAATAAATGGTACACTACAGGGAAAATGAGAGGAGAAGTGGGAGGATTTTTTCCCTTCAAATCTTGAAGAGCATTATCAATGTGCTCCAATTTTTTATCATCAACCTTATGGCTTATGGACCCAGATTTATTTTCTCCCCGGAAAATCTTCTGTACTGGTGCTTACTAAATATAGCTCAAATTCACACGCTTTAAAGAAGATTTTGCGAAAATAATCATAGGTGATTAATTAATGAATATAGATTTTAGGGCTGCTGCGTTCTACGATTTGCATTTCACGTGTGCAATATTATAGGTCTGAGGTTTCCAACTTTATAGTTATTTTAGATTATAGAAACACATACATTATTTTCAACAAATCTTTGACACATACTGTCAGCTAACAAATAATATTATCATAATAATTCGTTTTTTTTTTAAAAAAAGAAACATGCATTAGTCCCTGCTAATAATATTGCTGGGGCTTTTAGGGGAAATGGTGTTGATTAAACTTTTTCATACATAGAAGAACAAATGGGAACAAACGTTTCCAATGCAAGATTTAAAAGAAGCTTAGAGCTTTGGTCGATTATTTATATAACTTGAGCGTTGCCTTTTCCCGACAAACTTTCCCGAAATAATTTTTCCCCCTTGTTTTGGATCATTTTCAAAGTTAGTTACTCTCCCTCAATTGCATTTCACACAATAATCATGTTTTCTTTTTGAGTTTACTGTATTAATAAGACTATTACGATATACCCCTCTGTCCAAAATTATTGTTCAGTTTGAGATTTCACTTTTAGTACAATTTGAACTAAAAATGAAACTCCAAACTGGATAATAATTTTGGAACGGAACGAGTAGAACTTACTTATCAAACATGCATTTTATACAGTATGACCAAAATTGATCACTATTTCACAACCAGGGGAAAAGAAAAGAAAAAGTGAAATTGAAAACGGAAAATTGATTAAAAATATGTCAGTGCTTATTTGGATATCATCTTACATTTCATTTTGCCACTTAAAAGTAAAAAGTATTTTAAGTTGAAAACTAAATGGGAAATGAAAATGTTGTTTGGATGTTGGTTTTGAAAAAAAGTATTTTGAACTACATTTTGAAATATCAAGTACAAGTCATCACTAAACAATTAAATACTGTCAATTATAGTAGCTGCGAAAAAGAACTTTTCCAAAAATAAGTATTCACTAACGGAATCCTGCCAAATTTGTTTCTGAACTATTTGTAGTTCTAAAATGGTCATTGCACTAACAAAAAGTATTTCAAGTTGGAATTTAAAATGTAAATCAGAAAGTTATTTGGATGATGTTTTCTTTTTCATTGAATTTTGTGTTTAAAAGATAAAATGAGTTAAAATGAGAAATAAGTGCTTGTCCAAACAAACACTCACACATTCTGATCATTTTTTTTTGTAGGTGCTACGTACTATAACCACTATGCTTGTCTTCATTGGTGATACAAAAATAAGATTGCGAAATGTGTGACAAGAGGTCTCGTCTCTAATCGTTTCATGCCTAGCTAGTTATAGATCATGCCATGGTCTCTATGAGCTTTAATTGAATGAGTTAGCTTGTTTAATCATGCGTCATTATCAATTAAAACTTCCAAAACATAATACTCTTCCCGTCTTAAAAGAATAACTATTTTTTCCAATTAAAACAGTATAATAAAATGAATTTAGTTGTATTGGACGGAGATAGTATGTTAAAGCTAGCATGGTTTTTCCTCTGTGATTGAATTGAATTGAATTTGTTGAACGGACAGCTTATAGTGAAAGGTGTTGCACAATGAAAAGGCGTGAGTCCGTAGTCCGTAGACATTAGTGATTAATTTTGCGCCCCAGCACCGTGAGAAAGTGACAATATGTTCCTTAATTTTTGACTAATCCATCCCTTACGGAATCTCATGTCCTTATCATCACTTCAAATCCTTAATTAATAAAGGAGATTGATTATATTATATTGTAATGATACCTTTTTTTGTGTTAATTTCATACGATATACTCCTTCCGATCCTTAATATAAGGTATTTTGATTTGTCTTAAGTTTCACTTAATACATATTTTTAATTGACGAAAAAATCTTAAAAATATTTTGTAACAATCAAAAGAACACAACGAATGTGAAAATATATTTTTAAAGTTTTTTTATTAATTAAAAATCTGTACTAGGTGAAACTTTAGACAAATCAAAATGCTTCATATTAAGAACAGGATGGAGTATTAGTTAATTAAATACTTGATAGTGTTTAACTTTTTCCAGTGATTTGATATTGTACTGAAGTGATAGCATAAGTTACTACCATATAACATGCATCAAACTGTGAAGAATGATAATCACATGTATGTAAAACCAAAAAAGATTGGATCTCAAATATATTATGGCTACGTAGCGGGAGGACATATAAAATTCGTCGAAGCTAAACGTCATTATTTTATTGGATTGATGTTTATGGAAAATGATACTAATTCATTTGTTACCAATCCGGAAAAGGACGTAAGGGGGAAGTTTAACAAATTAATTAATCAACATAGATGGACCAGAAGTACTTTTGTTATTCACGAATTAAAGCGTTTATAATTAACCACAGTTGGAGACCATAATGTGGAAAATTATGTCTTTTAGTGTTGTTTAGGGAAAACAAAGAAATTACTGAGGGATTTTTGATGATAAGGTGTATAACCTAATAATGGCTATATGGACGTGCCTATTCCACCATATCTTGTCTTGGGAGTAAATTTTGTGAGCTTAACTTGTCGTGGACTTCTTGTTTCTTTAAGATGCTTTTAGTCTTTTTTCGTACTACAATCACCACTCCCTCTGGTTCTCATTATAAATTATTTTGATTTCTGTTAAATTTCACTTATTATATTTTTTCAGTTAAAAAAAGATTTTTTAAATGTTTTAAAACTTTTTTCTCAATTAAAAAAATATATTAGTTGAAACTTAAGACAAATCAAAATATCTTAGGGCCGGAGGGAGTATATTGCAGATTAATTTTTTATTTGCAAAAATTCATAAAGAACACTAGTTAGTACGACTTCAATGATGTCAAGTAATAAAATAAATAGAGGCAGCCAGACAGAGATAAATCATTCCCTCAAGCAAATCGTTTAATGTTGTTCATTTGAGAAGAAAAAAATAATATATAGTGTATACACTTTTACTTTTCACTAGTCTTGTACCCGTCGCCAGTGTTTTTGTCAAATCATTTTACACCACTCTCGTTATTAAATATGATAAGTTACAATGATGAATTTAAATTACATAGAATGTTTGGAAAATCTTAAAATATTTTGACTAAGGAAATACATATATGTATATATATATATATATGTAAAAAATTTTACCTAATGGACTTTGAAAAAGAAAAATTTAAATCAATTGATTACAAATGAAATAAATCATTGTGAGAGTAAAAATCCAATGGAACAGACACATCGTATGTGAAAACTCTTCCATTGGGCAAACATCATAAAATTGTGTACATAGACATTCTATTTATAATTTGCAATGTTAATTTTAATTTTCGTAAAAATTTGTTTTGAATTTGGATTTTGGTTTAGTAAAAATGACCAAAACCAAATAATATAATTTTGGTTTTCTTTATATACAATTTTGATTTTAGTGTCGTTTAGTGTTAATATTTTATTCTTATATTTATTTGTAAATTGTAATTAGTTATTGCTTATATCCCAATATGTTATAACGCACTAATTCAACAAAGTGTTGTATTCTAAGAAAGCGTACGAAGGATGTGTTAAACTATAAAAATTCAAATCATAAGACTGAGAGAAATGAAAGTATGCTAATTGCTAACAAAACAGTCATACGAAGATAAGTATGCATTGCCATAATTGCTCTGAAACAAAAGTAGAGATTGACATAATTGTTGAAAGGAGATCCAAAAATTTATCAAAGTAGTACAAATTAAAGCAACGGAATCAAACATCAAGATATACACCTGAAGCAGTGTAAGCATGATCAATGTAACCCCATGATCCAAATTTATACCCCACTCCCTAATCTGCTAGTTAATTAGTAAAAACTGCACTGAATCTCGAATTTATTTTGAGATTTTGCATCATCTTTAATCCAGAAAGCACTGAACAAATACATAAATTTTAATGTTACTACTTGCTGTCATCTTTAGTATGTGACACCAGAGTAAATATGGTATTCGCAGCTGTAGTTTGTACTTACAGAAGAGTACAGTTTCTTAGAGACAAAAGCCCGGATGCAGGATTACACTCCAAACTACAAATCAATCATGGATTCATCATGAGGTGAGTAGTAGCTACAAGCCCAACAAGTTTAGTTTCTCCAACAGAGCGGAAAAAAGAAATGGTTTCTCTGGTTCTGGTTCAAAGACAGTACCTGAAGTTCCCCAATGACATCCTCCATGGTAATTACACTGAGTACTACTTCATTGGGAGGGAACTCAGGAATCGGGGAGTTCTCCAAATCCAAACTGCAAGATGAACAACCTCGGTGTCTCTTCTTGAAAACAGGAGTAGGTGGAGGACTTCTCTTTATTGCTTGTTCTCCATCTTTGTTGCTAGCATCATTCAAGTTAGACTTAAACCCAGCATTTTTCTTGTCTGCAATTTTTTCAGGTGTTCATATTAGAAGCAAGAAGTAGGTTGTCATATACTATATATGTCTATCAATCACGAACAAATAAAAGGAATATAGTGGAGAAGTTGCAACTCAAAACAGTCCAATTTCACATGCTCAAATCAAAAGGATAGACGTTACACAAGGCATTCTTGTGTGGATAGATTAGCCTTTGGCAAAAATTCCAAGAGACAAGTAGGAATGTATCAACGGCAGAGTCACTTTGTAGCACAATATAAAGAAGAGCTGCTAGATTTTCACCTTCCGCTTTCTTCGCTATCTCTTTTGTCTTGTTTAAATCTCTATACACAACGGCAATGTGGCTAAGACCCTTTTGAAATTCATTTAGTATATCATAAGGTGGAAATTTCCAAAAACCTGAGGCAAACCCAGAAAGCAAGTTAGTTACATTGTTGTGGCACAGTGAGCATTATAAAGAAAATTCAATAACTGGGAAAACTCGGCAGCAGGAACAAGAAAAGTCTCAGTATTCAAGGCCACAACCTGACTAAAAGCAAAAGCTAAAATACAATTTGCCTTGAGTATTTTTTTTAATTCCAGATGATATGTATTTTTCTGTTGACAAAATAAAACTACACTCCAATCCAATTGAAAAAAATGAACTATGATATTATCAACACAGGAATTAAATTACATAGAACATGGCTGTGGAACCTTAAAAAGAAAGGCTAGTTCTGCGACGCCGATGTTCTGTTTCTCATTGGTTCCTTGAGGGCCATCTCTATCAATCATTGCCAGCCATCACTATCTTGTTCTTCTCCAGCGATTCTTACAGACTGTAGCAATGCCAAGCGGCCAATAATGAAGATGAGGAATAGAATCGAGGAGAGCAGCAGCGGAAAACCATCCGCAGCAATTCACCTCCAAAATTCCTTCAAAACCCCCCACAAAAGAATCTCAAACACTAAGGCGGCAAAAACTCCAGCGGATTTAGTTGGCTAAATCCCAATTTTTTATTTTGTAGGCCAAAATTCATACTGCCACGGATGATTTCATTGGACAAATCTGGATTTTATTTGGGGATTTGGTTTATCATTGCGGGATTGGGAGAGTGTTTTTTTTTCCGCGCCTGTAAAGCCAGAAACAAGGCAAACCAAAAAAAAGTAGACTACCTGTTAAACAAGACTAATAAATTAGAACATCTGGACACAATAAACACATTTGAAACTTTGTATTTATTCCTCCCAGAAGCACATGAACCACTTAAAGTAGGAGTTATCAAATTGGAGGGGGTAGGCAGTGCATCCATCCTCAAATTCAGATTGCTCCTTGTGACACGTTCCCTGCAAAATCATTAAAAAATTTTATTGACACATGCCGATTGATATACTTAACAGATGGTTAAGCATGCTCATTGTCAAATGACAACCAAAAGCCAATATATTAGAGCGTGGCAACCAGAGAGCAACATTATCCTTGTCGAAGAGACCCATTTGTTAGACAAAAACATCCCTCAAGTGGTCAGAGCCTGCAAGGACAGAATAGCTGATTAGCAAATATAAATGTAGATACTTATTGAAATGATGTTCTAATTAATTTAGCCTGAAAAACGACAAATCAGGTCATGAGGTAGCAAAGGAAATATGGAGAAGTACTAACCTTTTGTAGCATCGAGGAGACGACCTTCAACTGGCGTTCGTGCATGTCCTGTGATCAGAAGTACATACAAAAAATTTAATCTAAGGATTCCATGATTCAAAAGAAAAAGACTCATTTTATTTTATAAAGACAATAGCACTTTCAAGAAAAAAAATTTGACAAAGATCAATAGGAAATAAAAGAACCAAATCAAGCGAATGAGTCAATAAGAAAAATCAAATCAAGCAAGAAAAGAACCAAGGAGAGTACCGTCATTGCATCGGCCATTCCTGATTCCAGTAAGTCGTCTCATGCAGCTTGATTTAAATTACCTGAAGATATTCTGTTAATATTAGTCTTCAAATTGTTGAGGTCTGTTTTATACTCTCTTAACTTGGTAAGAAGCATGGACTTCGAATCATGGAGGCATACTTCGAGCCTCAAGGTCCATCTTATGAATTTGCAGAGATTGTAAACCAGAACTAATGAAAACTCAGAATAAAAAATATGATAAAAGCTTCAAACCTTCTAAAAGAGAAACCATTACGTTACCAAAGCATCAGCATCATCCAATCCGGGTTTAACTTCAGAGAGTTTTTGTTTTCTCTGTTCAGCAGTATTTTAGAAACATAATCAGTAATAATCACCATGAGGAAAGAGGTTCATGAAAACCACCCTCAAAAGATCAAACACATGTTACTACTCCAGTTCACAAAATTCCTTACTTTGCAGCAAGTTCTCCAAGTGTGCATAACTTTCAAACAGACACCAAATTTTCTTCTTTGCCGAAACAAAAAACTTGAGAACTGAAGCTTTGGTAATGATGTTTTCTATTAGGAGATCTTTTACAGAGTATTACTTTTTGCTCCGTTCGTGGAGCATATGAATTCCCCTAGACCCAGCTAAAGGGCCATGGATTAATCTAAACAGCTCATTAAATGGAGGATGATTAATTTCTCTAACAAACCTATAATCTGTAAGGAAGTAAAAGGCAAAACTTCAAACATTAATAGAGACATATATCAGATAATTATTGCCCACAACAAAACTTTTGAAATTTACTCCGAGAATACTAAATTTCCATACACCTGCAACTTCATTGTAATTATCATCATCGCTAACAATATTCAAACACCTAATGCAAGGTAAAGTACATCTAGCAGAACAAAAGATAAATGGTGAAATAAATAGATAACACATCAAAGAGATTACTTTTAATAAAAAAAAGATTGAATTTGTTTAAAAAAGAAACATAATGAAAAAAAACGAAAAGGGAGGGAAAAGCGAAAAAGAAAGACCTTGAGCGATGAAGACCGGCTTTGAGATCTATAGCAATGCATTCAACATCGGCTTCTCTACTGTCGGAGTCCTTGAAACCTAGGGCAGCGGGAACGGTGCTATCCGAATCATTAGATTCCCACTTTGCCGACGTTTCAGGCATCTCGTATCAAATTTGTTGGGACAATCGAATACATTGCAGAAGGGATTAAATTGTAAAGCAAATTTTGTCAATATGGACGATGGGTGGTGTCAGTGTAAGCAGAGCAGGAGAGCGTGCCTTCTGTTTTTCTGTTTTTTGGGGGAGAGGTGTGAGATTCCGTGGACGACGAGGGGAATGGTGCGTTTCTTTTTAGATAGTGAGGTGTCCGAAAATAAGGAGGAAGTAGGTTGGGGTAAACGATGAGGGCAATGAGGTCTTTGTAATGGTTGGTGAGAAGTACGAAACGATGTCGTTTTGTGGGTTGGGGTTTTTTTCCCTCAAAATCTTATGGATTTTCTTATTTTTTTGGATTGAGATGAATTTATGAATTTCTATTTTTGCCCCTAATAAGTCGCTGACATCACATCGACCCCATCCGACGGACGAGATCGATTTGACGGTGGTCCTGCAATATTTCTTGGGCATTTTTTTTGCTTACTGTGCCTTTTATTTACGTATATAAGGATAAACTGATAGTTGATGTAATTTTATTCTAAACGTAATTACAATTTTTTTACATCTACACGAGTAAAAAAAAAAAAAAAAAAAGAAGCAACTCAGAAGTTAAACCTCATACTAGAGTGATTAGTTATTCTTGTCGACACTGTAATATGCAAATGAAAAGAATAAAAGTAACACCGACTTATCAACGATCTGTAATAATCTAAAATACTCACACGATTGCTTCAAAAAAATTTTACCAGGAAAAAAAAAAAAAAGAATATAAAGGGATTCCTGGACCTGAAAACTGAAATTCATAGGAAGGCCTAGATTGAACTTTGGCCCAAATTCTTTGTAATAGCCTTGCCCCATAAAACTCTAATTATCCAATATTCGGACAATAGGCCTGCCTTACCTGGAAATCTGAGAAAGATACAAAAAAAAGACAGGATCCAAGATGAATCTCTAACCAAAAGGCAACCGACCTTTCCTTTTGCCATTGTTAATATTTTAAAAAAATTAAATATAAATATACTACAAATGAATGAAAATAAAAAAAGATACACTTGCGTCTTCACGAAGATCACTTACCGGGAGCGGCCAACTGTTTGGACTTTGGAGTTTGGAGTGCTTTGGTTGATAAGACTTATACATACTTCGGCGTCGGATTCACTTTCCCAAACGTTTCCGGTAACAATCAGTTTAGCAAGTTACGAATTTCTTACAACAGTGTTAATTTGCTGCCTAAATTACTGAATTTGTAAATTGTAACTCTCTCTGATTCTCTCTTCTTGAGCCTCTGAGACTCTTTGTCGTTTTGTTTGTCTTTTGTAAATTGTACTGTATTAGAAATTATATCAAGCTCCTCCTTTTGACTTGAGTGATTTCGTGGCAAGCTACTTTTGGGGCTTCATTTCTGCAATTTTATGCTTTTGCCAGAAGCGTTCCTTTTTACTGTTCTACCACATTTCTCTCCTGTATTATTAGAATCACAGATTCTTATTATTATTATTATTATTATTTTTTTTTTTAAAAAAAAGATCATGTATACATGTCCTCGGTTGATGAAGTTTCGTAGTTCTGAAATATTCTGCTGGCTAAAGTACAAAAGGAGGGGATTTTGTTTGTTTTCTGGGTTGTTGGCTTCCTGTATTGACTTTATTACTTGGCATGTATTCAAGTCTGAAGACCGAATTCTAAATTGCTTGGTAAATTTAATTTTAAATAGGTAGAAGATAGCCTCTGGCCAATATGGCTTTATTTGCCCTCAAAAGCAAAGTTTCGTTGTGCATTTCCTCATTTTGTGAGCTGTTTTCACTTGTAACGGTACACATTTTCTGTTTTTGTTTCAAGTAGGTAGTGGTGACGTGAAGGCACTGAGCTGATAATCTGTAGCAATGCGTGTAGTCGGTTATACTGCTGAAGTTACTGGTCTACCTCCAAATGTGACGGAGAAGGAGATTCATGAATTCTTCTCTTGTTGTGGTAAAATTGAGAACCTGGAAATTTTCAGGTGACATTTCTTTGCCCGTAAAGCTTTTTTATTGATTGAGTGCAAATGATGAAGTAGTTTTTTATGATCATGAATTACCGAAGAAAATCTCTTCTGTTTATTGCTTAGTCTGTATAATTTGCTTTTGATGATGCTGTGTCAAAAGTCTTTGATGTGCTCCAGGACAGATGTGAATGCCACTGAATAATGTCTATATCCTGTTACTTGCCCAATAGCCTACTTTAGCAATTTGTGCCCGCACTAGATTAGAGATGCACTCCTCAAGTGTATTTGAACCTAACATGAAAAAGAATTCTTTCTGAGATTTAGATGTGCAAATAACGCTTTGATATTTGGGAATAGCTCTATTGCTCTATAATTATCGTCAAATGATCAAATAGTTTTTTATAATCATGCGTTACTGAATATTAGTGTTTCTGTTCTGTTTAATGTGTATGTGAATTTTTGGCTTTACCAGTTGCTGTGTGAAAAGTTACTTTGAGACAGATGTGAAATGCCACTGAGTAATTTCTTAATCCAGTTGCTTATCCTAATAATTGCCAGCTTGGACCGATTTAAACCACTACAAGATTAAGAATGCATTCCTCGACCTCAAGTGTATTTGAGCCTTATAGCATATGGAAAAAGGGATGCTTGTTGACACTTAAATGTGCCAGCTTTAATTTGTGGGAATATAGAGTCTTGCTATCCTGTTATTATTGTGTATGTTGTAAGTAGATAGGAAAATTACATTGCACTTGTTCCTTGGAAGGGAACCAGGGCTCGTATTATCAATTGGGTGTTGGTTGTATTGGCTTGTTTACGCTCAGTAATTAGAAACTATCCGCACTCAGAATTCTCATTTTAGTTCTAACTTGCTTTTATGATGGCATCTTTGATTTAGTTACTTTTGCAGTCCAGATTTTTTGACATCTCCAAGTATTTGGGTTACCAATGCAGGTATGGAGATCAAATATGTACCGCATACGTTACTTTTAGAGGTTCTCATGCGCTAGAAACTGCTGAATTGCTCAGTGTAAGACTCTTTCCAGTATCATATATATTGAGATATGAGGCTCATTTTTGAGGGCGGTCTTCTTTTGGCAACAGATAGACCACAAACTATCTCTCTCTTATTATTTTTTTATGAATTTATGGAAGATTATATGTTGTATTATCGGTGTTAATAAACTTTTGCATTCATGGAAGCTTGTGTATTCAGACATGATTAAGTGAGTGAAATTTGAGACTTTTGCTCGAGGGGAAGCTTTTCTTAAGATGTGGAAGTTCATAAAAATAATTAATTCTTAACTTTTGCCTGGAAAGGATGCTGATTTGTGTTCTTTTGGGAGTGATGAATATGCTATCGGGTAAAGACTCATATGGTAACTTCACTTTTATATGCTACTTGATTCAATCCCTAAACTGTTATGCTCATTTGACTCATATCTCTAGTCATCCTTGTCATATTGGAATGCAGACCTGGATGTACATTTTTCTGGGAAATCCTCATCTTGTAGCTTGGAATGATTTTGTTTGTCATTGGCTCGAGGGTCTGAATCCAGAGTAGCGGAAACAGTATATTCAGATATCGATTTTGTATACCAAAAATAAACAAAAATTCCTAGATATGCATTATTTCCAGAGATGCCAAGCCTAACTCAAGTTCCATATCGAAACTTATGCAAGTAAAAATTCTGTTGGTGGAGTTTATAATCTGTTATATTATACTAAGAGAGAAACCAGAGAGAGGATAACTGGTAGCCCCTGCATTTAGCATATAAGTGTTCTTGTCCAGGCATTGGAGACTAATTTTAAAAAGCTCTTCATTACTCATATCTTTTAATTTGTTTAGGATGCTGATAAATGTTCTTATATTATTATGATAATGAAGCAGATACACTGCTTCCTTCAGATACAAGTTGCAGCTTAGTATTACTGTCCATTTTAGGGTACTGATCTCGATCAACTAATTTAAAGAATTGTTTTCCTCAATGGTGTTTCAGGGAGCTAGTATTGGAAACCGATGTGTTTCAATATCCCGTGTCGAAACATCTGTGGACGAGTCTATTCCCCAGACATCCATGGATGAGTTTGTTCCTGAGAATGAGTATTTGTCAAATTTTGATACAGTGTCGAGCTCAAATGTATGTTATTTCTTTTGAGCTAGTTAAAGTTTACGTTCTTCATTTGACTTCTCCTTCTGAACCTAACATGGACATGTATATTAGAAGCACGCTATACTAACTCTTTAATTTGTTATTCACCGCAGGCCTCCCAGATGCATCGTTCTGTATCTACTCCTGGAGAAGCTGGCACCGGGGTTCAACAAGTGGTCACATCTCTGATGGCCAAGGGTAAGGAGGCATTTATTATAGCCAAAGCTTTGGACGAGTCCTATCAAGTCTCATCTACAGCAGCCACAAAGGTTGGGGAGCTCAGCGACAAGTTAGGTCTCACCAGTAAAATCAAATCAGGCATGGAGGTCGCCAAGTCTATAGATAAAAAGTATCATGTCTCCAATACAGCCATGACTGCTGCATCAGCAACCGGAAGAAAAGCCGTTGCGACAGCAAATGCCGTGGTCAGCAGTAGTTACTTCTCCAAGGGAGCTCTTTGCGTCGCAAGCGTGTTGGACCATGCGGCCAGAGCCGCAGCTAATTTAGGTCAAAGAGGCGCGCCGAAATGAAAGCCGGCATATTGAACTCATCCTTGTTTTAAAGGTGTAATCACTACTACCACTGATCTTAGGTTAAGGTTATTGATGATGATGATATAGAAACAGAGTTGTGGTTGTACTTAGAAAGGCTTGCTGTGTGTTCGAAAACGTATATTTTAATTTTATAGCTTCTGTAGACTGGACCAGAGTCAATGTAAGGGGAATCATCTTTCGTGGCTTGGAATTCGGAATCAGTGGGAAAGATCATGTTCTTCACATATTTCCAACAGGTCAAGATTCTCTTACGTTGGACCATACTATTCCGGGCTTCATATGCTACTAGGTTTCAGGTTCTCACGACGTAGGATGTGCCTGCAGGAACTACGGCGTTTGGGTCCCTTTGATTTGAATTCATCCCATTGTTAAATTAATGTAGTCTCTCTGTCCCTTAATTATTGTCCAATCTGAAATTTCACTTTTAGTTTAATTTGAACTAAAAATAAAATCACAAATTGGACAATAATTATGGGATGGAGGGAGTAAGAAAGAACGGTCGGTTTTTTATTAAAGTGGAGTGGGTGGAAGAACAATTTCGTTCAACTAATCTCGGCAGACACGCTGTCCGTGACTCGCTTTAAGCGTAGAACTAGACTGACTAATTAAAGTGTCCTTATTGTTTGAATTAGTCAAAATTAAGATTGTGGTAAGCCGGTAATTTGCGTTTGAAGGAAGGAGCAAATGAATGCAAAACGAATGCGCCATTTGTAATTTCTTCCTTCCGGAATGGTGATAGATATTGCCCGCCCCCACCCCACCCTTCTCTTCATTAGCCATTTGCTCTTTCAAATTTTTACTAATTGTTCTCATAGAGTCATATATCCTGTCCCAAAATTATGAGGAATCGCACAATCAATTACTCTCTCTGTCCTAAAATTATTGTCTAGTTTGTTATTTCACTTTTAATACAATTTTTTCTAGATAATAATTATGAGACGAAGGGAGTATATTTTATCTTATGCAGCCTTAATATTATGGCTTCATTATCATTGTGGAGTATATGGAGGCTACAAAAAAAGTCTTTAGTAGTACTAATTTAATTGCAAACAATTCAACAAGATTGCTTTTCGGGGAGTATTAGTAAACGAAGATTAATTATATCAACCCGATTAAGACGCTGTTTGCTTTTTCTACCCAGAAAAAGGATTGCCAGCTCCTTCCGGCGCCTTTCCATCCACTTTGAAACCATCAAAAATCTAAAAATGTACACTTTTAATTCATTGTTAATATAGCACTTTCAGATCATAATACACTACTACTACTAATACTACTTCTATATCCTTTATTTTTTAAAAAAAAAAAAAAATTTCCCACTATTCCAGTAGATCAAGGTTTTATGTTGGACATGGATGGCTCAAAATAAATTGTTTGCCAATTTTAATTATATAAACTTGACTCAATATAAAAAGGTTAGCTGCATTTAAATTTAAGGTGTTCCTACCGACATCCCAAACTAGTTTCCCTCATTTACGTGAATTTAAACCATTGAGGAAATCATTGACAAAAACCAACCAACAGATATAGAAATCTTTATTTCCGATTCACAACCATAAAAGGGAGGGATATTGATTCATGAGTCATGACAATGAAATAAAATACTCCAAGCCATGATCAAATTTGGTGTTCCAAGCTATTGGGGTCCCCATCAATTTGGGCTCTCCATCATTCTTGTATTCCACTGCTCGGTTGATTTTACCTGACAAAATCGGTATTACACTCCATATAGATCATAGTTCCATAAATGTTCTTATAATTGATGCTACCAACTAAGAAAATTAAAAAAAAAAATAGTTTGATCCCATTATCTTTTTTGGTGGAGCAATATCCATCCTTTTGAGTGAATACGACTCCACGAGATTAGGGCAAAAATTGAAAGCTTACAACTGCTAAGATTTAAGATTTCGGACCGGAATGTCGGAGACTTACAACCTATATCTATTTGTTTTTAAGTTTGATGGAGTGGAATAATGGTCAGGACCATTGTCAAATACTACTCCTTCCCTTTTAAAATAAGTGTCATTCTAAACTTTGCACATAATTTAAGAAAAACACATAAAATAGGATATTTAAATTACTAGAATATCCTCAACAAACTACATTAAATAAATGCTCACTGATAATATTATTTCTTTTTTGAGGGTATGTTTGGAAATTTTTGATAAAAAATGCATTGAAATTCAAAAACGACACTTATTTTAAAATTAATCTATTTTGCTAAAACGACACTTATTTTGGAATGGAGGGAGTACTGTGCTATTTGTGTAATATGCAATCGTGCCAAACAACATTTAGCTAAATATATAAAGCTCAACCGTAACATCAAAGTACGTCAAAATTAGCTCAACTGTCTGTCATTTTCTTCATTCTCTTGTGAATGTGAGTGGTTTCTAAATTTTAATTCAATCATTTCAGACCGTTCCAAACTTTAGTTGTTAGGAAGTCTTGCAAGTTGCCGCGTACTTTTCTTTCTAACCATTTTTTCCCATTCTAATGAACTTCCAAGAATGAATGCAAGGAAACAATTACCTTTGACCCATGTAATTCATTCGTAGCGCGGGCATTAATTATTACTACACAAAATCTCAGAAGTTTTAAGAGTTATTACGGGGCTGAAATTATTTTGAGTTTTTTGTTGAAATTCAGGAACAACATTAATTATTTTAGCTCTTTTACAAGTGAGTGTTGTGGGTGCAGTTCACTTTTTTTAGCGTCGGGCAAGAGAAAACACGGGGTACACCGTACATTGTCCTCCATTCAGATTTCAGAGAATCCCCTAAATTCATGCTAATTCAAAAATATAGGAGACGAACATAATATAAAATAGACCCTTATGAACAATTATAGACCGGTCAAACAACTACAACAGCTAAGCCAGCAATGTATAGTGTTTCTGTAGTCAACAAAAAATTGAAAATTAATTCGTGCTCCCCAATTTGATTTGTCGAATTGTCCTTTCTAAGTTGAGTTCTTCTTAGTGGGATGCATCAAGTAGCTACCAAAATCCCTATTTTTAGTTTATTTGGTGCAATACTTTTTGCAATTTGAAGTAGTTATAGACATATTTTGGGTTCGGAAATTGGCGTTTCGAGTCGACTCGGATTTAACCGCGCTCATTGTAAGATTCTATGAACTAAACAGGTTCTAAACAGGTTTTGAACAACTCAAAATGTTTTAAGTTGAATAGAGATAGATAATGTTTTTCTTAAAATTTAAATTTGGAACACTGACTTATCTCATCATACATCAGTCCCTAAATTGAAGGACCACTATAAATTCTGCCCATAAATTTGCCAACTTTCTTGAGAGATACTTCTTCTAGGTTCAGTTCTCATATAACCTTTCTGTCTGTCATCATGCCAAAAAAAAAAAAACCCCAAAAAGACACCAACAAAAAGAGTCACAAACGTGATATATCCTCCACATATTGGAGACAAACCTTCGGCTTTCTTACAAGTAGCTCGAGACATTTGCTAAAGCATGGCCACTTCCTAGCTACTTAATTTTTCGTTTCCCCATTCATGAATTGAAGTAAAAAAACAAGAAAAGAAAAAAGTAGATGGATTTGGTGTATATTCATCATTGCAAAATTGCATTTTGCTTTACCTTAATAGAAAGATGCACAAAAAGGAGCAAGAAAAGAATACAAATTAGGTTCTCGCATTTTAACTGGCACTCATCACATACACCCACACATGTGTAGTAGTGGAGTTGGAAAGTGCATCATCATCTCAATAACTCAAAAACACAATCTGGAAAACAAAAAAAATCACCATTTCTTTTTTGAGTAACAATCTATCAAGAAAAATAACCTTTTCTTAAAACTGTACTAATCATTCAATTCTTTCTCACTGTACAACAAACATAACAAGAAGCAAAACAAAAACCATTGATCAAAGTTTTAATCACAACAAATTGGACATCTAATTAGGCCATTTTCATTGCAATCCGGGCATCTTTGGAAACCAAATTCAGCATCCTCACACTCTTGTTCATCGTCGTCATTGTCATAATCACCTTCATAGTATACTTTACAACTCCCGGAACACGTTTCACAAGGCACAAACCTAACGTCCCCACATGCCTGACATGGACTAACAACATTTCCGACGCCGCCGCCGCCGCCACCGCCGCCGTCATCCACCGCTTCACAGCCTTCAACAACCTTCTCAAGCTGTCCATCCTCGTTCAATTTCTTGATCTCGTCCACCCCACCTAAGAATTTCTTCCCGATGAACACCTTTGGTAATCCACCTTTACTACTAGGCCAACCTTCACCTAATAATTCTTTCAATTCTTCCTTGAATCCTGAATGCATTGATACATCCCTTTCATCAACCTTAACGCCTAACCCTTTTAAGATTACTCTAACAGAACAGCAATCCTCGTAGGTTTTTCTAACTCCCCTGAGGCTTGTAAAATACACGATTAATCTGTCTTTTCCTCTTGTCGTATCTGCTGCCGAGCCTTTCACTTCCTTATTTTCTACATCTACAAGATGATCCTCCGGTGCTTCCAAGGCGGGACCTTTGCCGACCAAAGCCTGCCCATTTTCGCCGGCCAACGGCTTGAGATGAAAAGGGTTCGCCGGAGGAAGCTCCTCGAGTGCTTTCCTAAACGTGGAAATAACTTCAGGATCGAATTCGGAAACAATGGATGTGTCATTGGAATTACAATTGGATTCATTTTCGGCCAAGTCTAACCAAATTGGCTTCTGCAATGTAGTAGTTGATTCGCCGTTTTCTTGAACTCTGGGTGTCGGCTGATCATCGGCGGTGAAATGGCCCATCTGATCGGAACCCAGATGAAAAGAAAAGCTGCGAATATGATGAAAAGGAGGAGGCTTTAAAGGACTAGTATCTTCAAGCCCTTCCATTAATTCCCAAGCATTGATAGTTTCAGGCTCACCTGGAGGCGTTCTGACCGGCGTTCTGGGAACAATTTTCGGGATCTTTTCATCGATCATTCTGGACCAACTCTTGGCCTCAACCACGCCCATTGCAAATTCTTCTTTCCTTAATTTTACATCAGCAAGGTTATGATGATGATGGCCTCCTCTGTGTTGTTGTTCATCTCCCCTGTCTCCTTTTTCTTCTTTGATTGGATGATAATTCTTATGATCCAACAAATCAAGCTTTAATGACCCCAATGTGGAGGATGTCAGCGCCACCAGATGATAGCTATCCCCATCCTTCTCCGGCGGGTGGTACGCGTGCAATGAATAACTCCGGCGCACCGGCGAGTAAGATTCGTGGCATTTCTGGCATACTTTTGGCTTTGATGTCGCACACCCCATTATTTTCTTCTCTTTTTTTTTTTATTTTTTTATCAAAGGTGTGAAACCACCGGGACTAAACAGTATCTATCTGTCCACCAATCCTAATAAGATGTGAGTTGTAATCCTTAATTCAGAAACAAAAAAAACTAAAATCTGGGTTTTGAAAATAAAAAAAAGATGCTAACTTCGATAAAAATATGGAGGTGTTGGATTGGATTGGATTGGGGAATGGATTAGAAGAACATTCCCCAATGAATGAGCTGGATTTGTAGCGGAATTTGGTAAAGAATTGGGTAAAAGATTATTCCAAAAAAAATTAAAAATTTGCAGCAGGCGAAAGTGCGGGGAATTATTAAAACGCGGACAGGGCTCCTAGAAAATGGAATAAAAAAGAATCGTAGAGTTTAAGAAACACAAAAACGAAACCGAAAAAGGTAAACTAGAAAGCAATGAAATTCATCAATGAAGGTAATCTGCAATTACAAAAAAAAAAAAAAAAACAGAGGAGAAGGAGGACCCAATAATCCTAACTCGATCAAACAGCGAAAAACTACCGCCAGCTACCATTATTGCAAAATAGCAGTTGATGATGATCTGTGCGAGAAAAAAAAAAAAAACAGAGTTTTCTTCTCCTATGGAAGAAATTTGGGGGAAGAAGAATCAAGAGAGAAAGAAATGATAATTTGGTGGGGAAGGGGGAAACAATCCCAGATGGTATTGATCAACCAAAAATGGAGAAATTCAAAAAAAGATCCATCTCGGGGAGAGATAAACGAGTGGTAGCCAATTTGAAGATTGAACCAACAGGTCGTCTTCTTCTTTCCTTATTTCCTTCATTCCTTCTGGCCAATAGAAAAGGAAATGGAATGTCACGATATATATGTCTGTTACATTTAATATTGATTTTCAAAAAGGGTCCATTTTTCAACAGGATAGGCGATTAAACTAATAATAAGAGGAAAAAATATATAAAGGAGGGGAAAAAAATGCAATAATTTAGAAGTATTTTTGGTATGTGAAAAGGTGACAAATGGGAGTGGGAGGAAAGGAAGGATCGAAGAATGCGGGAATTATTGCTTGAATGACTCTTTCCATCCTCCCTTTGTCTGCTGCTTCTCCAAATCTCTACTGCATTGAACTCGTCCCCACTCCACACGCCTCACTATCTCCCTTTCATTTGTTCCTCTAATCCTATTAAACATTATGTTCAATAATATATGCATTTATAAATAGGATCAAAGTCGGTACTAATGAATTCGACTTGATGAACACAAAATTCAAAAACATGGTAAATACTACCTCTGTTCCCCAAAAAATAGGACATATTGAATTTTGAGTGAACTAGTTTTTCCAGACAGATAGTGAGTTAGCATTGCTCTTAACTTACATGTCAGGAATTTCGGCTCGTGAGATAAGGACCAAGGAGTAATAAGTACGTAGGAAATCTACTCATTTCGTTGGTTTTAATAAATTCCAGACTAAATTTCTAGCGCATGTTTTGAAAACAATTTTCTCAGTTATAAACAGGGCAAATTGCCTGTCACACATTTAAAACATTCTTAGAAGTCACAATAACCGTAACATCAGTTCCTTGAATTTATCATGCAGGAAATTTTTGGATTATCCTGATTCTTGAAACATCTAAGGCGTTTCAAACACAATCCCCTCATGGCCAGATGAGCAATTAATCTACCAATTGATGCCGAGTGATGTGCAAGGGTTTGATGCGGCCGGAAATAAAAGAAGACGTTTATTTTAATTTTATTTTAATAATTTTTTTGTCATGGACTTTTTAGTCTTTTCACTAGTTCCTAAGATTTTATTTTTCGTTGTTAAAAGGGCACAACTGCCCCTCTATTTGTTCAGTTGTTGTTGATTAATAAAAAAAAAAAGAGTTATTCTCAAAAGTTAGTTTTCTTGTTCCATAATTGTTGGTGGGTTAATTAGTTCTAATCCTGGTTTTCTTCTATATTGTTGGTGATTCCGTGATTAGGCCATATTCTACGATTGTTCCATATTGTTAGTGATCGTGTTTAAGTTGTTTCCGATTGATTCTAGCACCTACATCAGTTGGATCAGAGCCGGTTTGTTCTTTGGATCGTGACGGGTTTTTTTTACATTTTTTTTTTCGAATTTCAAGTTTTTTTTCCGTGAATTTCCCCTCTCTCTTTGCAATGTCTCCAAAAGAGGACACTCAATTGATGGAGGAGATGTGCAAGGAATTGAAAGCTGATTTCGACCAATATACGGCAGATTTGGAAGTACGACTGGTTGTCGCAATTGGACAGCAAGTAGGTGCGGTTCTCGCAACGGATATGGGTCGGACAGCCCTAAACGGTCATCGAGGGTTGAAAGTTTGTCCAACAGTTATGGCTCGTCGACGGCGGAGGATGAGTCCAGCGATGCTTCTTCTGGTTGAGATCGGTCTTCATCTGTTTCTCGCCAACGGAAGGGACTGAATAAGGATGAGAGATGTGCGTGGGAGACAAGTATGCGCATTGAAATTCCTGTGTTTGCGGGTTCGTCACAGCCGGAAGATTTTGCTGACTGGCTCACCCATGTTAAAGAAATCTTTGAATTCAAATTTGTTCAAGAGAATAAATGGGTGCCCTTGGTTGCCACTCGCCTTCGGGACCGAGCCTCTACTTGGTGGCAGCAACTCAAGTTGGACCATGATCGCCGTGGCAAGAAGAAAATCCGTTCCTGGTCTAAGATGAAGAGTGCTTTGCGGGATGAATTTCTTCGGGCAACTTTCCAGCGAACCATCTATCAAAGATTGCAGAATCTTCATCAAGGCAGCCATTCGATGAATGATTATACCTTTGATTTCTACAAGTTTTTGTCTTGGAACGATTTGGCCGAAACTTGAGATCAAAAGGTGGCGCGGTACATTGGCGGGTTATGTCCTTCTATTCAGGACGTTGTTTCTCTTCTTGATCCACCATCAATTCCGGCAGCTCAACAGCTGGCACTGGATGTCGAGAGGCAGTAGCAACGTCGGTCAGTCTCACTTTGGGTCGATCCGGTGTTGTCGAACAGCTCACTTCCAACCAGCAATACGGCGGTTCAAGGGGTACGGTTCAAGGGGTACTGCAACTGAACCGGTGCCTCAAGAGCAATCCCGTCCTCCCCGTAACAACATTAAATGTTTTAATTGTGGTGAGTATGGCCATCAATAGAATGATTGCTCGAAACCACACAAATGGGCTCTCCTTGGTGATGTTAGTGATGTTGTTGACACTTCAGCAGTGGTGGTGGAGGATGCCAACCCTGTTTATGACACCGACGACAACGCTGAAGAGGAATTACTATCACGTGATGTTGGTCTAGCTCTCGTCTCGCTTCGTTCGTGTCTTGCTTTGCCTTTCTCTGAAAATGAGTGGCTTTAAACCAATCCTTTTCAGTCGACTTGCACTATCAAGGACAAGGTTTTTCGTTTTATGATTGATGCCGGGAGTTGTTCAAACTTTGTTTCTACAGAGGCCGTTAGCAAGTTGGGTCTCACTACGGAGAAACATCCCTCTCCGTATAAACTTTCTTTGCTCACAAAAGGTGGCGAGGTAACTGTTTCTAGGTGATTCCTTGTTTCTCTTTCAGTTGCCAACAAGTATAAGGATGATATTTGGTGAGATGTTGTTAAAATGGATGCTTATCATGTCTTACTTGGTTGTCCCTGGCAATATGATCGAGATGTCTCTCATTCGGGTCGGGCAAATATCTATAGTTTTCTTTTTCATGGGTCTAAGATTGTGTTGTTGCCTGGGAAAGTTAGTGATTTTTCATCTGGCGCCTCGAGTCTACTTTGTTTGCCAGTTATGTTAGGTCCTTGGATTGATGGTGTTCCGATGGATGATGTTTCCCGTGGTATGCTTTTGGCGCCACCTCTTGGTGCTGTTCATTTCTCTCCAAATTCGAGTACGAATTTTCTTCAATCTCTGGAGAATGATGCCGAGTGATGTGCTAGGGTTTGATGCAGCCGAAAATAAAAGAAGATGCTTATTTTAATTCTGTTTTAATAGTTTTTTTGTCATGGACTTTTTGGTCTTTTCACTAGTTGCTAGGGTTTTATTTTTCGTTGTTAAAATGGCACAACCACCCCTCCATTTGTTGAGTTGTTGTTGATTAATCAAAAAAGAGAGTTATTTTCAAAAACTAGTTTTCATGTTCCATAATTGTTGGTGGGATAATTAGTTCTAATCCCGGTTTTGTTCCATATAGTTGGTGATTCCGTGATTAGGCCCTATTCTACAATTGTTCCATATTATTGGTGATCATGTGATCGTGTATAGGTTGTTTCCAATTGATTCTAGGGTTGTGCCTACGTCACCAATGCCTTAGTAAAATCACCTTGTGATTGATTGAAATTTATATTTCAATCACCAATTAGCATAATAACTATGAACATTATGTATATTGGGATTTAAACAAAACACAATTGTGTAACTTAAAACAGGTCAAAATTGAGAAGTCCCCTTTAAAGGGGACAAAAAGGAAAACAAAACAAGCGAAGAAAGAAAAGAAGATGAGATGCGCTCAGAAGTAAAGCGTACCTTTGAATGACTTCTTATTGAGCAAAGTAGTTATATAAATAGAATTTACTTTTCTTTCCCATTCCAAGTCTTCTTCATACAGAATTTTACGAGAAGATTGTGACCTGAAGATGATTTCTTCTGCATATGTATTTCTCTATGTCCTTTTATTTTATAATTAAAGAAATATGCACATAGAATACAATAAAAACAAATTATTTAAATAATTTTTGATTAACTTACGCATCAAGATAAATTTTTAACTAATATTCACTGACATATTTATCGAGTACGAATATGAACTAGTCGCGTCTCTCCTCTCTTCCTCTCTCAAGCCATCTCCGAAAAAACCAATCTTCCCCCATCTTCTCACCCTGGGAAGATGGGGGAAATAATTTTATTCTAGTTTTATAAGCACAGTTTTCATTATATCATTTAATAAACGGGATTATTTTACTCTTTTCAGTTGAAAGTTTGTTTCTTCAATAGATTATAGTCTATTGAGAGGGTAGGGTTCTTTTTATTATAGTTCCTCCGGTGGGTTGGTCGAAATCTACTGGTTGAGGATAGGGTTTGTTTGTTGATGACAGGATTCGTGACCTCGTTGATGATTATTGCGGGTTTATTGTGCATCGTTCGAGAAGATTTAGTCAATATAAATCTATTTATTAGATTTATATTGTATCTTGAAGGATCTTATAAAGAGGAACCTGGAGAATCTGAGAATTGGTGACCTTTTGGTAAAGGTGTACTAGTTGTTTTACATCCAAGCATACCAGTATCCTGCAAAATGTCCAAAATATATTTTCTTTGATTCAAATATAATCCATCTAGTGATCTGGCTAACTCAATGCCAAGAAAATACTTAGCATTTCCTAACTCTTTTATAGTAAACTTGTCATGCAGAAACTGCTTCACTTTGGCAATGACTTGGCCACTGGATCCTGTGATGATAATATCATCAACATAGAGAATTAATGCGTCGAAATTCCCTTCCAATACACCAGTGAACGGACAAGGACCATGGACTGACTGTTTAAAACTATAAGACTGAATCTGGGTGGTAAATTCCACATTCCATTGTCTTGAAGCTTGCTCCAAGCCATATAGAGACTTTTCCAACTTGCAAACCTGTCCTGGAAGAGCCTTATCATACCCCTCAGGTGGTACCATGTATACGTCCTCATCCAAATGCCCATGTAAAAAGGCATTATTGATATCCAACTATTGTAATGGCCAACCTTGTGCAGCAGCAATGGCCAGAAACAATCTCACTATCACAACCTTGGCCACTGGTGAAAAACAATCAAGAAGTCTTCTCTTTCTATTTGACTATAACCCTTAGCCACTAATCAAGCTTTATACCTTTCAATGGAGCCATCTGAATAGTGCTTGATCTTATAAACCCATTTGTTTCCAATGGCAGTTTTTCCGGGTGACAGAGAAGTAAGAATCCAGGTTCTGTTTTGCTCCAAAGCATCTAATTCCACTTGCATGGCCTTGAGCCACTCAGGATTATACCTAGCCTATGAAAAACACTTTGGTTCCTTGTAACTACTGATACTTTCCAGAAAAGACATATGGTGCGAGGAGAAAGCATGAGAAACATGATAAGCATAAGTATTTGGTGTATGTGGAGAAGATGTAGGATGAGGGAATTCAGAAGGAGGAATAGAACTGGTAACAAGATTAGTCAAATCAAAATCTGTCATCCAACTAGGAGGCTTAGACTGTCTAGTGAATCTTCTTAAAGGAGGAATGACTGGTAGAGGTGATGGTTCAGATGACTCATTATTCTGTAGTTGATGAGAAGATGATTGATGATCCAAAAGAGGATGTTCAAATGTATGAGAATCATGAAGTTCGGGTATAGGAGAGGTATGTAAAGGAGAATCAACTAAATCCCAATCCAGATAGCAAGCATCATTAGTGCTAACTGGTGGAATAGGTTTATCAACATCAGGACTGATCTTGGTTTGGAACAGGAATATGGTCTCATGAAATACCACATCCCTGGATACAAAAACCTTTTTATGATCTAAATCATAGAGTTTATAACCCTTTTGCCCCATAAGATAACCTATTAAAACAGATTTGTATGCTCTAGGATCTAATTTATCCTTTATGTGGAGTTGTGTGGGTTGCATAACACAAGCATCCAAAAACCTTAAGGTGTGTAATGTCAGGAGGTCTAGAATAAAGTCTCTCATAAGGACTCAACCACCCAAGTAAAGAAGAAGGCAACCTATTAATCAAGTAAGTTGCAGTAAGAATAGCATCCCCCCAAAAGATTTTTGGAAGAGCTGATTGAAACAGTAATGATTTGGCGATTTGTAATAGGTGTTTGTGTTTACGTTCCACCACTCCATTCTGTTGTGGGGTTTAAACACATGAATGCTAATGTAAAATCCAAAATTCAAAAAATAGATGTTGTGAATCAGAAGAAGTAAATTCTGATCCATTGTCTGGTCTAATGATCTTGATGGTTTCATTGAATTGAGTTTGAATAATTTGAATGAAGTTTCTAAGTCAAGAAGTTGTCTGAGTTTTAGAATTCATGAGAAATGTCCAGGTTGTTCTACTATAGTCATCTACTATAGTAAGAAAGTAATATCAACCATTTAAAGACTTCACTTTATAAGGACCCCAAATGTCTATATGAATTAGTTCAAAACTGGAAGAAGTTTGAATACATGAATTTGGAAACTATAACCTCTGCTGTTTAGCAAGAGGACAAAAATTACAAATATCGGCATTATCTTTATTTCTGGAAGAAAACCTAGCTTGCTAAGTACATTATTGGGAACATAGCCTAATCTCATATGCCATTTGGAAAAAGTACTGTCAGTAGCTAGATTTGAATGATGATTGGTCCTTGAATAAACTGAAGAAACGAATGGATGGTTGATGTGATTCTGAATAGAGCTGGTGATGGCGGTGTCCAGAAAAGAGTTGGAGTCTAAAACATAAAGTCTGTTGAATATTCTGCCTACATCAACCAACTTTCTAGTCTCCTGGTCCTGTAGCAGACAGAAAGAGGTAGAGAAGAAACTATCAATTTTGGATGACACTGCTAGTTTATTTACTGAAAGTAGATTGTATTTGAATGAAGGTATATGTAAACAGTCTTCTATTTCCAGAGTGGAGGATAACTTGGCAGTCCCTATATGTTCTACTGATTTAATGGTACCATCAGGCAATGTGACGGGTGTAAACTGAGTAATGGCCCTATATTTGGCTAAGAGTTCTAAGAAGGCTACCAAATGTCCCGTAGCACCAGTATCAAGAAACCACAAAAGTGCTAATTCACAAGTAGTTAAATCACGAGCACTCAAAGCATGATAAGTACTCATACCTGAGAAATCATGGTAATGAGCAAAGTTAATCTTCTCTCCTTCTGATGGTGATGCAACATTTTTCCCTTTCATCATCCTTGACATTTCCTGCTGCATAAGCTTCGTCATGTTCATCGTAGCATTACTGTTTGGCTGTCCAAGCTTGTCCATCTCAACTGGTGCTTCTGTCATGTTAGCTAAGTTTCTCTGTCCCAGTGCCTGCCTTCTTTCTTTCAAACCTTCCCACCAATCTGGAAAGCCAATCAACTTAAAACACCCTTCCTTCAAATGCCTTGTACCTCCACAATGCTCACATTTCATCAACTTCTTCAATGCTTTGTCAATTCTGAAGTTATTCTCCTTTCACATATTATTTGATCCCTTGAAACCAACATTGTTTCCATATCTTGTTCCTGAATTAATTGGTCTTTTATAGTTGGAATAACCTCCATAGTTTTGTGTTCCAACATTCACAACCTTTCTTTGCACCATCATAGCACTTTGATCAACTGGTTCAACATACAACTTATTGAGAATTTGCTACTTCTCTATGTTGATTATCACAGAATAAGCTCTTTTAACATCAGGCAGTGGATCTAGTATCAGAATCTTGTCTCTAATACTACTATAAGCATCATTGAGCCCACTGAGAAATTCCATCAGTTTATGGCGATTTTTTCTAGTCACATTCTTACTGAAATTACATCCACAGTCTTCAACTGGATCCAGACAGTTCAATTCATCCCATAACCTTTTCAATTTTGACTAATAGGTTGACAGAAAGAGATTACCTTGGGATATCGTGGCCACTTCTCTCCGTAAGTGATAGATCTGTGGCACATTGGTGATTTCATAACACTCTTGAAGCTCATCCCAAAGCTCCTTCACATCAATTGCCAGATCCTAGTTATCCACCAATTCCTCTGAAATTGAATTCAGAATCCACAAGACAACCGTACCATTGACTCGATTCCATTGTTCGTGATCAGGATGTTCCTTAGCTGTCTGTTGAAAGTTTTTGTTTATGAATCCAAGCTTATTTTTCGTTCCTAGAAATCTTTTCATATTATGACTTCAGGAAACGAAATTCTTCTCTGTCAATTTCGTTGATATCACAAACATCGAAGAACTGTCTGATTGATGTAGATACAGCGGATGAATGTATCCTCCTCTAGTTGCCGACTACACATATCCTCGAGTATTCGTGTAATGTGATTTATTGCGAAGTACGAAAAACTTAAAAGGTTCAACTACTTAAAGTAAGGGATGTAGTTTGGATTCTTGCATCTATATTTATGATTTATTTTAGGAGAAAAGAAGACTACATCATCACTTTTATTTAACTTATGAAATCAGTATTAGTCAAAAAAGAATAAAAAAAAGAACTACAGCTTAGATCAACTACTAATTTATTAATCCAAATGAAGACTTCCCCAACATAAAAAAGAGTTTGAAAGGAAAAGTAGCGGATTAGATCAATGAAACTTAGACAAAAAAAGAAAAATTAATATGAAAAATTTGGCTAGAGGGTAGTAGAACTGGTCAAATTAATAAAAGGTTATGACCTTAAAAAAATTTTCATGAAGGGCGGTAACTTATATATAAAAAATCACAAAATAAAAAATAGTTTGAATTGACACTAGCAACCTTATAATTTCTTAAAAATAATTTTTTTAAAAAATAAAAGTCTAAATCGTTTAGAACAGTTTTGCAATGGAAGCCTAATAAGCCTAATAGCCATTTGGGATTTATCTTTCCAGTGGTTATTTCTTCGGAAAAATTGGCGTTCATACCCAAAGTTTTGGGTCCATCGTCAATTTTACCCTATTGATTTTTGGTAAGCCAATTTTGTTTTTACTGTTTGAAATTTTTGTCAATTTCGCCCCAATTGGCCTAATTTACGTTAAACTTAACGGATTTTCGTTAGTTTTAAACCAAAAATACCCCGATAGTTTCAAAAAATTGTAAAAATAACCCTAAAATATATATAAAAATAACAAAATAGTCCCTTTTTATTCATTTTTCCTATTTCATTTTATCTCTCTTTATTACTTTTCATAATCATAAAACATACTATATGATCTTTTAGAAAATAATAATTTATTTTAAAAATCTTTTTTTCATGTGCAACACGTATTATTCAGGTTAAGGGGTAATTCTATCATTTTAAATTTTTAAAATTTTAATTTCTTTTTTTATTCGTTTTTTTAGATTTTTTTTTTATATTCCCTGACTTGTATATATTGATACTAGAATAATTATTAAATTTTAATAATTAATTTACCATTTTATTTCATGGATTATAAAAACTTTAACATAAAGAAAATGAGGAAGAAAAATTTAAGTTGAAATAAACATGAAAATTAATAGTTTATCGTTCTAAAAAAAAAAAAAAGCAAACCTTAAAGAAAACTGCAAAGACAAGTCTTTTCTCCTTAACTTCCTCTATTTCATAGGTAAGTTATGAAACATAAATTTTACTTGATCTAGCCTAAAATGATTATTTTGTTCTTTGTAATAAAAATAATACAAGTCATGTAGTATAATTTAGTAATTATTTTGTTAAAAAATACACGTGTTTAACTTTTTCATGGAGTTCAATAATTGCTAATGTAGTATAGCAACCGCCAAAAAAAAATTATTAAAAAAAAATAAAAATAGTGTTAACCAAATTCACAGAAATGCATCGTTGTGGACTAATTAAATTAGCAACTTTTCATGTTTCAAATGATTGTCTAATTTTTGTATTATTTTTATTACAATGAACTAAATAATTATTTTAGGCTAGATCAAGTAAAATTTATGTTTCGTAACTCACCTATGAATTAGAGGAAATCAAGAAGAAAAGACTTCTCTTTGGAGATTTTTTTTTTAAATATTTTTTTTTGTTTAGAATGATAAACTATTAATTTTCATGTTTATTTCAACTTGATTTTTTCTTCCTCATTTTCTTTATGTTAATTGTTTTTATAATCTATGAAATAAAAAGGTAAATTAATTATTAAAGTTTAATAATTATACTAGTATCAATATATACAAGTCGGGAAATATAAGAAAAATAATCTCAAAAAATAACGACTAAAAAAAATAAAAATAAAATTTTTAAAAATTTAAAATGGTAAAATTACCCCTCAACCCAAATGACATGTGTTGCACATAAAAAATAGATTTTGAAAATAAATAGTTATTTTTTTGAAGATCATATAGTATATTTTGATGGTCATGAAAAAATAATAAAGAGAAATAACATGAAAATAGAAAAAAAAATGAATAAAAGGGGACTATTTTGTTATTTTATATATTTAGGGTTATTTTTATAATGTTCTGAAACCATCGGGATATTTTTGGTTAAAAAACTAACAGAAGTCCATTAAGTTTAACAGAAATTGGAGCAATGGGTAGAATTGATAAAAATTTTAAACAATAAAGATAAAATTAACTAACCGAAAATTAATAGGGTAGAATTGACGATGAGCCCAAAATTTTAGATATGAACTCCAATTTTTTCCTATTTCTTCACGAAATCTTCAACCCTGAAGAAAAATGTGCATCAGGTCCCTTCTTCATATGGCTCTTTCTTGAGATCAATAACATAAACATCCTCCTCAAATCCTTGGCTCTATTCTGTTGCACTGCTACTCTCGAAACTTAACAAGAATCAAATTCTCCTCAAAAAAAAAAAAAAATCTTCAAATCAATGAACCAAAACTCCTTTTTCAACTCCCTTTCAGTGTGAATTCCTCTTCTTATTGATTTCTTTCCTTTTCTTTTTTCTTCCTTCTCCGGATTGTTCTGAGAGATATACTGGAACTGGAGAGTGATTTTCATTTAATGTATTTTAAGATTGTATACGAGAATAATAAAAAAGGGTGATTATGTCTTTATAAAATTATATTAATTTTGTGATTTTTGACAAATAAATTACCACCTTTAATAAAAAATATTTTAAAGTCATACTCCTTTTATTAATTTAACATGTTATACTGTCCTTTAGCTAAATTCTCCCCAATTAATATATTGCTCTAGGAAACCTTTTTGGCCCATGTATGTTTTTCTCTCTCCCGTAAAATTAGCACCCTCACTTCAACTGTGTCAAATTGCACAAGTTAATGTAGTGAAGTTGTTGGATTGAAGATTTACTCCTAAAATTATCACCATTTTGGAATCAATTGCCAATTCTAGTTGGAAAAAATCAATGTGTAATAACACATATGAGTTGATAAATTGTATTAATTAGTGAAAAAAATAACAAATAGTGATCATATATATTTAGAAACATCGACAATTAAATAATGTATTTTTTTAAAACAAATTTAGGTTCATTACTTTTTATGAATAGTGCCAGACTGGCACACAAAAAATATTAATGGCAAATTCGTAATTACACGAGGTGTTTCTAGCTATAATAGTATAACTAGTTTATGTCCGTGCGTTGCACATATTGATATATAAATTTATTTAAATATGAAGTAACTAGATGTTAAACCCGCACGATATGCGGGGTTTATACATATACATCTATTAAAATATATTTTTAAATTTTAAATGTGATTAATACAAATAAAGTAACTGGTTTATAATAATAAATATATGATTAAAATTAAATTAGATCGTGATAAATAAATTGTTATATATACTTTGAAATGACAATATTTTATAAATTGTATGCCAAAAATGTAATTAAATAATGGAATATGTATAAGAATTATATACAAATAAAAGTAAAAAAGACCACCAAAATAATAAATCAGATGTTACATGTCATATAAATCAAAGCAATTTATGTCTACACGGTTAAAAACGCATGTTAATCAAGATTGCACACAATTGGAGAAAGAGACATCTTACATGTTAAATAAAACATGATCGGAGTGAGGTCGTCGCCGCAAAAATATATTGTAAAGTATATAAGATGCTTCGCTTCAGTGTTTCACCGATTGTCATTATACATGTTAGAGTTAGACCGAAGTGGATATTTATAGTGAATGTCTGAATGAGATATTATAACTAGTAACTAAAGTAAAATTCATAACTATGGAATAAAGATGATAACGTCACGTTGATTAAGGGATAAGATTGGTGGAGAAATGACTTCCATTGCATTAATGTTGATTAGTCTTTTTCAATTAAATTTGATTAGTTTTTAATCACTAAAGAATTCCCACTTTCCCGCACGTTGAACTTAGATTTTAAACCAATCAAATAGTGATTTTAGGGATTATTTTGTAGAGGGATTTTTTTTTATTCGAATTGGCTGGGGTAAAAAATCCCGGTGAATTAATATTGAAAATAATAAATGTCTTATCCCTTTGAACTTATAATTTAAATCAATCAATTAATACTAATAAGGAATTATTTTTGGGAGGGAATAATTCTGGTGCATTATGTTCATTAATCCCGTCCATTAAATTTAATTAATTTTTATTTTCCTATTTTAAACTATAGCTTTAAATGTTATTTGATAAAACTTTATTTGCATAAAATTTGAAGGACTATTAGTATAATTGTTGTAAATATTTTTTGACTCAACCAATAGAAAAATGACACATAGGATTTTATCCTATGTGGCACCTTTATAATTATTTTTTGTTTTCTCTCTCTGGTTTCTCTCTTAGTATAATACTATAGATAATGTTTTGAGAATGTTAAACTTAGCAGCGTTGTTGTGCAATAAAAAAACGAAATATAACGAAATATAGTATATGATGTGGGGGATGGGGGCATAGTGTTGAAGATAAGCTAAAACAGAAAACCTAAATGAACATTTAGATCCTTTGGGTGGTTTTTTAAAGATAATATTTTTTGTCCGATTGCTAAATTGTCCTTTCTTGTTATATATCAGTATTTTGAGGTCTTGTTTGGATTTTAGCCTAGAAAGTGCACATATAGCGGTCAATGGACAAACACCGGACGTGGTAAAAATATGTCCACTCGTGTGAATTGTGGAATTTATCATGTCTACAACCGATGAGCATCCTTTCTTCTTGGCAATCCAAAGAGGTTTACAGCATGCAATTTAATCCAATCAACGAATACACACATTAAAAGGCACAAAACTTCATCCCAAAAACAAATATGACCACTCTAATTAAGTTAAGAGGGCACATGAAACATAAATATAAACACATTTTCAATTATATGTATAAGATTGTAACTAAACAGAAGCACAAGCTATTAATGACTAACCTTCACAAAAACTTCAGCTTGTTGCACAAAAACATTCCAGTTCATAGTCTAAATTCGAGGCTGAATGAGGGCTCAGTTGTTTGTGTTATAATTGCCTATCCAAACACTGAAAATAAGAACACACGACCGTATGGACTTCCGGGAACAATGAACATCCATCACCTTAAACCGACCTAAATAATCTTGTGCCCAAGAACTCACAAAAAAATCAAAATTTAATGTTCTTTTTTCACCTTATATCGATCCTAAAAAGAAATTTGAACAATTTACCATGAATAATTTCCTTTCCCTAAAGTATTCAGAGCAGATACAAAGAAAAACATCAAATTTAGGGACTCGATTAGTTGAACTTTAGTTTTAAACATATATATTTATATAGCATACCACTTAGTTAGATGCAAACGTATTTATAGACATGAACTACAGCTTCTTGAGAACAGCTTTTTTCGTCTGATTGCTAAAAAGCTCTTGTATACATATTGTCTTTAGCAAACAAAGCAAGAAGCAAACTTTTTAAAAGTTTATATTTTCACGAATCAAAGATGAGCTTCGATCCCCTTAACAAATAGATACACGGCACATTTCAAGCCAACCTTTTTTATCGAGCAAAAACTCATTAGTAAATATTAAAACATCTTTCAATTATGATAACTAACAAAGATAACCGAAGAATTTCACGCTAATAATATTAGCAGCTAGCAACAAAGCAAAGTGGATACATATCGAAAGTGTTTAGCTTTCATGACAACAATATGTATATCTTCCAAGCAAAACCCACGAGTTTAATTTGGATACTTATCGAATCATTAAGTAGTTCAGAAGTGATATGAAATCCTCAGAATATAAACAACCATAGTTTTTTTTCCAATTAAATCCAAACACTAAAAATTTAAGACCGTGGGACATCAGGGACTTCCGCGGGACAATGAACATCCGTCACCATAAAATAAAATATTATGCTAAAATCAAGAACAGTGAGGATTAATGACGGACCAGTACGATGAACAATTAAAACTTACAATTCTGATTCTCATCAGCAACAAAATATTCCTTTGTGATTTGAGGGTTGAGGAAAAAGAGAAAATCGTTCCATGGTTTCTCATCACGCACTTCCTCCGATGACTCCATTGAGTAATTCTCAACTGGCTTTTCATAACATAAACAACTATCCATACAACTAGACGAAGGGCATAATATTAAATTTGCTTGCTTTTACCAAAAAATGAGACAGGAAAATCTAAAATTAGGCAGAAACTACGTTGGAACCCCCTTTTAAAGAGGCTCAGATCAATCATAAATGTCCCAAAAAATTACATTGGTTTAGTCACAGCAACCGTTCGTTGTTGATGCAGCCGGAGTTGCTGCTATGTAGTACTCCCTCCATTCTAAAATAAGTGTCATTTTACACTTTGCACATAGTTTAATAAACTCTTAATAAAGGTAATAAAATTACTTGAATATCCTTAACCAACCCCATTATAAAATTGTCCACCAATAGCATCAATTCTTTTGAGGGTAATTTTGAAAACTTTTGACAAAAAGTGCATTGAGATGTGAGAACGACACTTATTTTGGAATTTCTCCATTTTGCTAAAACTACACTTATTTTGGAATGGAGGGAGTATTTTTTCACATCGATACTGCTTATGAACATGACAATCAAGGAAGAACTTTTTTAATTCGTATCCATTTTTTTGGTGCTCAAAGAAAATATAAATGATTTAATGATATAGTTGTTCTAATTACCTTTGAATTTCACCATGTCCGAAAATTGTTTTGCGAAAGGACCTGATGATGAAGACCAGGGACGGAACCGGGGGGAGCGAGGGTGGTCGGCCGACCCTGCTGTCGGAAAATTTTTTAAAAAAATTACTTTACAATTTTAAAAATAGTTTTGGAAAAAAAATTTATATATGTACTCGATTCCGTAAATATTTGGGGTTGGTTCAGGCTGTTTCTATTCTCCCCTATATTCTGAGTTTTGCCCTTTTGATTCTTCCTCAGTTTATAGCAACTGTGTTCTAAATCATTTCTCCATCGATTGTTGGCAAACCTGATGATGGGAGATCCAGTGGGTATGACAGAATTGAAATTGAAGCACCCATATTTCATTCTTTATTGTTGTTTCTTCAAGTTAGCTTCAATTGTGTATCTGGGATCTGAAGTGGCCACAGATATGAAGACAGAAGAGAGAGGATAAAGCTTTTCCTCTAATTTTTTTTTGAAATTGAAATGTTTTGACCATGATCGATGAGAGTTAAGATTTGCAGAAGATGATCTTGAACATTAAAGTAGAATCGTGATTTTTCCTTATCTTCATGCTGAATTATTTTTTTTTTTAGGGAAAACAAATAGAAATGGTCCAGCACCATTTGATATAAGACAGAACGTCCAAAATGATGTACTCAAACCGTCCTAATATGTAAATCATCAATTCAACATTTAACGAGAACAGTATTGAATATTGGAGTAAAGTTTTTTTTTTTCTTTTTTTCTCTTTTAATTCTAGGAAAGGACACAGTAGAAAGAAGTATAATTGGCAAAACACATAAAACGATCGAACGTAAAACGAATTACATCACATGTTCAACAAAAAAATCAAAGTACGACTATCTGTAAGGAAGTGAAAACACTCACCAATTAAGTGGTCATCCGACAATAGACCATTCTCGATATCAGCAACGTTTGCAAATTGGAACCCATGTTTACCGCCGAAATGAAGGTTTTCCAGCTCTTCACATTGCTTTATTATTGTTTTCGGCTTCAAATTGATCACGTGTTCATGTCGACACGGATTGAACTTGTCAGAACTATTAAAGCACACAACCGAACTTGGGTGATGTTTGCAACGATTCAGGTTCCCCTGTGAGACAATTCATGGGTTTTAGTTTGATCAAATAGCAAGTAAATTGTAACAACACTATATAGCAATATAATATAACGTATACCTATTCGTCCATGAGCAACATTTCAAAGCTACAATTTTATCATCGTCTTCGACGAGAGGCTTGTTCCAAACTCGCAAGATCCTCACTTTAATGTTCTAGCCGCATCCGGTCAAAACATCAAATTGATCCACAGAATTAAGCTTAGCGGCCATTGCCAATAGACAATAGGGAAATCGGAGCTTACAATAATTGGGAAACACGGCTGCTAAATATGACATTACAACAAAAATAGGCTATTAATACATTTATATTGGGACATTTTTTTTAAAATGTGTCTCATTATATGTGTATTAGGACATTTGCTAAAAAGTGTCTTATTAAAAATGAAAAAGTGTATGCATATTATGAAACACTATCATAAGTGTACTATGTGGGGTTGCTTGTGAACTATTACCCTATTTAATGGGTCACTTTAAAGTGCTTTATAAGTGACAATTTAATAACACACTTTTGAAATGTTTTATGACTTATTGTGATTAGATTATAGGAGACACTATTTAGTAATGTCCCACGCAATGTGAATCATATGTGTCCTATTACACCACTCATTGAGACACAAAAAAGTGTTTGAACTACTCATTTTTGTTGTAGTGTGACCATTGAGATAAATTGCGAATGTTTCATAAGGTGTGATCGCGTGTAATAGGGTTTTTTATGGCAGGAATTTCATCAATACCGTAATCATCTACATAATTGCGTAGGTTGCTCGGAGATATTTCAAAGTAGGGTTCCAATTTGGATTAAAAAAAAACGCAGTTTAATTAAATGAACATGATCACATTGATTTTGATCACACGGAAGATCAAAATAAAACATTTACCTTTTTTTTTTTTTTTATAAACATACCATAATCAATTGCATTACAATTGATTTATTTCACATATCAAAATCCTCTTTGATTGATTATAATTCATTTATGAATCACCATATCATAATCAACCACAATTTGGGGTTTTAATGATTTCGTTTTTGTTCAAAATATTTTATCTAGTATCAGAATTGTAATGATTTTGAACTCATTTTCATGTCAAGTTTCAGCTTTAATTTGGTACCGAGAAAGTTCCTGGTCGAATTCCATTTTCATATAATCTTCTTGTTGTCCGTAAGGTAAAATATATAGTTTATTAAATTATTTTTCTTTGGTTTACTGAATTTGGCAATTTGCATACATTAGGTGTCAGCTTTAATTTGGTGCCCAGAAAGTTAATGATCGAATTCCAGTTTCATCTAACCTTCTTACGTCATTAAGGTAAAATATGGTTTATTTTATTATTTTTTTGGTTTACTGTTGAACTTGGCAATTTGCATACATTTTATAATAGAATCACAATCAATTAAATTATAATTGATTTTTTTTACATCTAACGTCATTTAGGGAACAAATCAAATTTAATAAATGTTTACAAATGGAAAACGGGAAATAGTAGGTGAAATGAATAGAAGATAAATTAGTGCAAATCACCATTTTATCAAATTTTTTTACAGTTTAATGAAGGAGATCTTCTTTTATCAACACATGTCAGATGAGAAACGTGGGATTGACAAGTGGCAAAGAAATCTCTAGACTATCTCATTACACGACACGTGTAGATTGAAAATTCTCCTTTGATATCTTACTATATTAGAAATAAAAACCACACTTAAGAGAAAACACCACCATTTGCCATGTGGCATTTCCACATCATATTTTTAACATAAATTTTTATTTACACATCTCCTAGACTTAAAAGGAAAATGCAGTCCAAATCCACCTCTACCTCCACCTCCTATTTTAGCCCAAAAAAAACCCCGGGTTCATAAAAAACCCAAATCCTCATCCCCATCTCCACGACAATCGACTCCCCAATCAACCTTTTCTCCACAATAAAAAATAAAAAACAAATTCTTCATCAATTATCAATTGAGAATATGTGGTGAAATATATTCCTTTCCAATTAACATGTTCAATCTTTTCATTAGTGATGATCAACTACATCCTAATCGGATAAAATTTTGACTTTAAAAATTATTCTCTTTACCACTCTATATAAACACAAAGGAAAAAAAAAAGATTCTCATTGATCTTGCTTCGGCCTTTGTGTTGGTGCCATTACAGGTATTAAATAAATTATTTTATTTTCACAGATCATTTGTTTGACTTTTTTTTTTTTTCCAGTTCAAGAATAGTGTTATTACTATTATTTTTATGCATCCATCCGTTACAGCTACCGTAGCCGTTGTCAGGTAATATGATGTGATTTCTTATATGGTTAGTTAGCCTAGAATTTTTGTATGATTTTAGCTCTGTTTGGATTGAATTGATTAATTGAATTTTTGTTACAAAGTGTGGTTTTTTAAATTTCTTTTTTTATGTTTCATTCAATTAGAGTGGTTTTCTTTTTTTAATTATGGAGTCTCGGGTTTTTTTTTTCGTATATGGTCAGTTATGAAGTGTGGCTTTTCTTTGTTTAATTGCTTTTGATTTTGTTTCATACTCTCAGTTGACCAATTATTATTATTATTATTTTATTTTATTTGCAAATGAAGTGAGTTTTTTTTTTTGTGTTCGAGCTTTCAAGAATATACTTTTTTGGATTTGGCTTTTGGACTTTTTTTAGTTCCTCATCATATAAATAGTCCAGGTCGCTTCTTCTAACTAATTTATGGGGAAGCCTTTTATGAATTTGAGGTGGAGAGGGAAGAAATGATGTTTCTACGTTTATTTGTGTTTTTATACATCATTTTTACCTACAGAAGAAAAAAGTAAATTTCTCAATTTTGAATGGGCTATCTTTTACTTCTTTTTTTTTTTTATTTGCCATGGTGAGGTGAGCTCTTTTTTGCTATAACTTGAAACCTATGCAAATTTATATTATTTTCATCTGATATTTGTGATCAACGAGTTTCAACAATTAACCAGTTCCAAAATCATATTTTTGATATTTTACTACCTATAAACTTTTGGAAGAAATAGTTCCAACAATTAAGCGTATACCCTTTGGAGGAAGCTTACTACAAAGCTATTATAAATCTCCAAAACTAAGTATTGATTTAGCACAGCCAATGGAGAACATCAATAAATTATTTTGCTAATATTTAAACTTATTAGGATTCTTTTATATTTTGTCTAGCATTTACTTGAAGCTATATGTTTGATCAAGTTTATTTATATTTAAGTAGTAACACTTATAAAACATTTTTAAAATCTTGAAACATTTCTAAAATGTACCGGGCCAAATACAATTTCTTTTTATGCCAAATACAAATATTTCTGTGATCACACTTATAAAACATTTCTAAAACATATCAGTCCAAACACAAAATATTTTTTTTCAGATACAAACATTTCTAAGATCTACAGATATATTGGGCCAAACACGACCAGACATCACTAGTATATAGAGATAAGACAATCCCTTAAATTGTACCTGTTTTGATTGGCATATACAATTTAGTAACCATACATGTTATCAAATTAATTTATTCAATTGCCCCATGAGTAAATACTAGTCCATGCCCGTACAGTTGCACGGATTCAAAGATTTAATTTGTTCAAAGATTAAGAAATAATACTTTACAATCGACATACTTTCAGTATTGCAACAATATTTCAGTATACAAAAAATACAAAATATATTAAATAAATTTGGAAACACATAAATGAAAGTAATTTAAAAATGCCAAGATCTATGAATCATTAGATCCTCTAGAGCGTTTCTTTGTGCAAAACATTCTTCGGCTTTTTTTTTTTTTTTTTGTCGTATATGTGTACTTTGAGGCCTCTTTTGAATTTCACCCAACAAAGTATTACATAAAACTGTCCATTGACAAAGACCGGACAATAAAATTAGACCTAGTTATGAGATTGACCGCCTCCACTACTAGAAAAGTGATGTGTAGAGGCACTAAAAAATGCCCTTATACATGCATTATTAAGGCACTTTCATCTATTAAGGCACTTTAAATTCAATGTAATGATAGGTCTAGTGTGGTTATATCTAGTCTTCGAAGATATGTATCAAGTGTTATAATATATAACATTTAAAGACACTTTCAACTGCCATGTTAAATAATTTTGTGGCATTTACTAAAATAAAAAATAAAAATAATTAATTGCAGGAAAATATAATATGTTTACAATTAAAAATAAATTTTCATTATTATAAAAAATTTGAAAGGCAAGCACAAATGAAATGTAGACTAACAAAAAGAAAGAGAGGGTATAATTTCCTAAAGGTAATACACCTATTACATAATTCACTAACTAAACAATTCTTCTACAAACACATAAATATTAAGTTCAAGCTAGAGCGGGACTGCAATTTGCCATTGCTTAATTATGTCCTTCCCTTCACCTAACATCTTCATCAACTTCCATTTTCCCATAGCTGAAGATATTCTTGGATCTCTTTCATTTGTCTTCGCCTAGAACACTTTTGAGTCAACAATAAAAGTAGGAATTCTTTTGAAAATAAATTCCTTTGTTAAATGCTGCAAAAAATTTGAAAAATTGAATCAATCGCAAAAATGTTATGCAACAAAAAAAGGTTAAACTACTAGATTGTTCTTCCTGAGATTTAAGTAATGAAGAAGCGCCATTGCCTCCAATACCATATATCCAACAAAAAGAAGAAATCATCAAACATCATAACCTGAATGAAAAGTAACACCATATGTAGACCTGAGTTTATAATTTAATGTATCATTTTCAAAAGCAATTTTTTTTTATTGAGGATTCTAACTTAAAAACATGTGTAATTTAATTTTTGGGTGTTACCTCTTTTATTGTACCTAAAAATTTACACGTATCAAATGCAAAACTAAAGCAACAAATTTTTCCTAACTATGACATAGTTCTTGCAGGACCTTATATGTCTTACATGACAACAAGAAGCCCAATTCTAAGTAAATAAACAAAGACAATATTACCACCTAGCAAACAAAAAGATAAATCCTAACTACTAGCATGAGAACATTTGATACAAACATTTGGTAGTCTTTTGCCCCATATGAAAGCATTAATAGACGTTTCCAACTGAAAAATAATTCGAATCAATAAAAGGATCAATGATAAAAGGACCAAGAGTGTTCATTTAATGACAAATTAAGGAACTCCACCTGTGTAGTAATCCTCCTACCGTCCTACGTAGCAGTAGATCGATCCCCTTATAATCTCCTTTATAGGAATTGGGCAAACAAAAATAAACTATGAGTTCAACAACAAAGATTTAAAGACATAAAATATCATCCAAATCTTTTTTTGAGTTTCCTCTCTTTTGCATTACTAGTGACCACCATGATTAAATCCCAATATAACTTCCAGAGCAAGGGAAAAAAACAATAACTATCCTTATAAGAAATTCAATTGCTAGTGGAAAAAAGTAGAAGTTAAGAACCAACTAAAAAAAGTGAAGCGAGATTACCCGCTTTCCCCTCGAGCAAAATTTGTGCCGAAAATTGCATCCGCTTAACTGAAATCGAACAACCAACTCCCTCAAGAAATTTTTGGCTTTGAGATAGGATCTTTTAATCGCGCTTCACAATGAATGGAAAAGAAATCATAATCTTGATATTTTAGTCATCAAATTAATGGAATAATTTGATCATTTCCCTCGGCAAGTTTAGAGAGAAAATGGCCGGCGGAGAAGAAATTTTGGATTGTCGAATCGTTTATGGGCTAGATTTAGGATTTAGGGCCATAGCAAATTTTTTTTTTTTAAAAAATAATCGTAACAAGTGGATAAGCATATGCAGGTTTTCCTTCTCTCCCCCTTTCTTTTCAAAAAAAATAAAAAAAAAATTAAAAAGCCCTAAACTAGTGGATCTGGGGTAATTTTTTCGGGGGAAAATGCCTCAATAGCCATATGTCATTAAAAAAGATTTATAGGAACAGTTCCCACTAAATGCCTTAAAATTTTTTTTGCTTAATGTCCTATAACACCCTTTTTCTAGTAGTGCTCTGACTCTAACACCAAAATGCATTATCATCAAAAAAAAAAAAATTTTAAACCTAACTGACATATCCTTATGTTGGACGGTTGGATACCAATACGTGTAATGAACATATTTCTTCTGATATTTGCTCATAAAATAATTGTTGCATGAATGGCATGTTCCCCGTACTCATTAACCAGAAGTATGCCTGAGGTTTAGTTTTTGGAGAACTATTAGTATGATAACATATCTTTTTTAAATCTAAACTTGTAGTTGGGCACGCCAGAACATCATATCTCATTGAGATATTCAAGAATATACACTTCATCCTTTTTACTGTTGAAAGATTTCTTAAACTCCTCCAAACTAATCAAAATTGTAATAAAGTTTTACCTCTCTATAATTCACCAAGGTTAAAATGGGGTTGTTTTGCATTCATCATAGTCAATTAAATGCACGCATCGTGCTAGATCCAAGTTTAAGATGTCAATAATGGTTCAAGTGGCAAAAGTATTAGATCAGATTAAGACCTGGATTTGAATCCGAACATAGACAAGCAACAATAATTAAAACTAGATGCTTGGCGCCTTTAATATTACATTCATATTAATTAAAAAAATAATATTGTAGAACCTGACTATTATAATATTTAGGCATCGAATAAAAATATGATGGTATGCACATGGTCTACGAATGTATCCAAATTCGAAATTCATATATACATGCTTGCCCGAGCGAAGGCCTGAGCGACTCTTATAATTTTAAATTGGTTAGATGAAAAAACAAATGATTCATAAAAAGAATAATATATTACTCCCTCTGTCCCAAAATTTTTGTTTAGTTTGAGATTTCACTTTTAGTGTAATTTGAATTAGAAATGAAACACAAACTGGACAATAATTATGGGACGGAGAGAGTATATTTTTATAATATGAATAGTAACATAAAATCGATGGGTAAGCCTTCACTGCCTTCACAATTGAAGGATCTGCGCATACAAAATGTTCAAACTTTAAACTTAATAGATCAAAAAACAGAAAGCAATAACTGTGTTGGAAGCACTTTTTTTTCTTCACTCCATTCGTAATACTTTTCGGTTTTCACCAAAACTAAAGTTCCACAACTGAATAGAATGCACTTGGTATTGTCACATTGAAGCCACTTTTGATCCATAGTAAAACTACTTAAAAAAATCGCATGTTGAAAGCTCCTCAACAACATCTTTTACCATTTATTTTTCTTTAGAACTTCCAACAGAAACTCTCCTATGATGTCTCTTCGATTGATTTCTCTAGCTTCACAATTAGCAACCTATCTCCCATGCAACTTCAAGTTTGAAAGTTAATGCAACACCTTAAAAAAAGTACTTTGATGAAGAAAGGTCAGCTTCTTCGTCTTCCCTAAGGTCAGCTTCTTGGTTGTTTTCATACCATCAAACATATCATGCAACACATTCACTGTCATCAATCACAATAATGTGGATTAATCTTTCAAAACTTAGTCACTTAAATGTGTCTCAGTTGAAAAATAGAACCTAAAAATACACACTAAAACTACATAGATTTAATTTCTCATATGAAATAAAATGTAGGAGTAAAGAATAGAGAGAGAGAGAGAGAGAGAGAGAGAGAGAGAGAGAGAGAGAGAGAGAGAGAGAGAGAGAAGTGGTGTCAATTACCATAAACGGCTCCATTAAGATCAAAACATGGAAGACCAATGATGATTATAATTCTTGGTTTCGCTTTTCTGATTGTCAGCTACGTGCGGGAGCTGTTTCCTAAAAAACACCCGTGCAATGCAATTCAAGGTAAGAACTGAACTTGTCTATTTTTTAGCAAAAACTTAACACTCATTTCTTATGAACAATGAATTTAAAACTCATTACTTCATTAGTAAACAAACTACAAGAATTTGTAAACTAACACTATCGCACACCACATATACACTTTTCCAATAAAAACAACAGTATCGGCAACATATTCCATAATTTACACTATAGAGCTTAAAAATAAAAGCACATGAGCTGAAAAATAAAAGCACTTGGTTTCCATTTTACTTCAAAGCAGAATAATTTATAAAAGGAATTATTGAAAGTTAAAAGTTAGGCAGTTCTATGCGTCGTTAATACACATTTCATATCATCACAAAGATGATTAATCAAATTCTTCATACGACATCTCTTCTCATTTGTTCTGATCAAAGGAAATGTTTTAATCCATTTTATCTGTCCAAATTTTCTATTTTACTTTGACTACTTCAACTCTTGCATATTATAGAGAAGAAGATAAACCATAATTCTACTTCGCAGTATCAAACACTGAATTACACAAAGCCTATAACTTGAAAAAATACTTGATCAAGACAATAATAAATTAGATAGAAGAACTAAACTCACCATTTTTTGGGCTGTAGTAGTTTAAAATACACTATCGACCGAGATTTTACTATCGATCCATGTTCTTTGAGGACAAAGGAATAGCTATCTTTACCCTGCAGAATACATAACCAAAAACAAATGGCAATCCAAGAAGACAGAAAATGTGTCCAGAATTTGTCTATTGTTGTTGAAAAACTTTAAAAAAAGATGAAAATAGAATGAGAAGGATACTCGAAGTTGCCGCCGAAAGGAACGAACTTACTAAACCGCTTTGAAATCTTTCTTCTCTTCACCAGCAGGGTTGACAACGAAAAATTCCAGAAATGCAGCCGATTCTCTTAAATCCATTGATCAAATCTAAGCAACGTATATTAGCAAATTCAAGAAAATACCTTAATCTTAGATAGACAATAGGAAGGGCTGTGTTCTGCTTGTGAACCCACCTTCTCTGATGCAATTGATTAGTTTTTGAGAATGATAATGGTGAAATATCTGCTAAAATCAACCTGTAACTAAATCCAGGGATGTAAGCTTACAACGAAGAAATCCGGAGAAGAACTAAATGGAGTCAATATATCCCCCTTCCTAGTGGAGAACCCCATGAAAGTGATCGGGAGATATAGACAAAATCATTGTCGCTTTCTTGTCGTTGTAGTGGGAATTGACCTAATATAAATGGATGCTTAAATAACAATGAAAAAGTAGAAAAGAAATGAAAGCTTTCTTTGTCTCATTCTATCACATCAGCAGTTCAATTAGATACAACTCTGAAGGCAGGCATTTTAGCCAAAGATTTTCAAATGTATTTGTCTGGATGGCTGCGGGAAAGGGGAAATAATCGAACCCAAATAAAAATCAATTCTTGGGAGCCATTGACATTGTTCTGGCAGCATCAAAAGTTCTAAAACGATTCCAATACCAACCCTTTTGTTCGGAATCAAAAACTCATCATTTTAATCAAAATTCCATACCAAACATGTCACAAAAATGTAAGAAACGAACACTTCAGAAAAAAACAATTCTTGACGGATAGAGGAACACCAGAATTCATACCAAAATCTGGAGAGAATCAAAACAGAAATTGAGGAGATATGAACGGTAAAACCCGAACCTGATTGAAAAGCTAAGCAATAATCCATAGAGCTTCCCATTCCATTCAAAAACTGGAAGTATTTCTATGCTAAATCTGCAAACTTGGACCAATTCCAATTGGCCAAAGTTGATGAAAGCTTAAATCTCAACAAAAGACAGAAGTTGCTTTTTAAAAGTTCAAACTTTTTCAACTGCAGAAGTAAGGATGCAAAACCATGATTCTACATTTGAGGAATTACCTGAGAGTTTTTTCGAGCCATCGGCCTTTTTAAATTCAGGCCAAAAAGGAATCTACTCCAAAGTGGGAATCGACTCGGCTTTCATCTGGCTGTCAACAAAATCATAATCGGCAAAGAGTAATTGAGGCCTTTTCAGACATCCATCGCCGGCTACATCAACAATTAAAAACAAAATTTGAAAAAATGAATCTTCACCCGTTTAAGCATGAACATATAATCTAAATATGTTGTCCTATATGTTTGAAATTGGGAAAAAATAAATCTAAAAAAAAATAAAATTAACCATCAGATCCCTAATTCATCCAAAAATCTGCTCCTAGGAACTGCGGCGCCCTCGCTTCTCGGTCGGTTGTTCATCAATCAACCATCTCCTCTTCAAATAGTCATCAACTGGCCACAAAAGTCAGCGACGATTGAAAGAGAACCCTACGATTCAAATTGAAGAAGCAGGGGAGGGGGAAAAAAGGAGTTTAGGTGATGGCTAACGTTTCGCAACCAAAAAAAAAAATTAAAAAAAAAGTTTGGCCGTCATATCTTCTATTTAGCGCCGCTTTGAGCTTTAGGTTCATCATCGATTTAGGCTTAAGGAAGCGGAATTGAGGAGAGACTCGCCGGCATTCTGTTTCATCGAAATTGAAACCTAAAGGTAAGGAAACGGAATGGAAGAAATCTATTGAAATCTTCTAAATAATGAACAAATTTTTAATTTTGAAATTAATGATATTATTAATCAGCAACGATAAGGGGCAATCAGTGCTGAAAATGGGGGAGTTTTTCCCACTACATGAGACATTTACATAGACATTTGGAGAGATTATATATGGATTTCTATCCCTTAAATTGAGGGATTCATTTGAACTGATTCATTCGCTAGAAAGTAGGATTTTCAGAACTTACTTTGTGTTAAAATTTGCTGCTTATTGGTGAAGCCACGTGTCCACTTTTTGTAGCTTCAGTTTTGTACTATAAATGGTTTTGGAGGGAAAATTTTCTTTGTGATGCTGACACGTGTCCAGAATGTTTGTTACTTTAAGTAAGTACACTAGATGAGTTTTAGTCCAAAACCGAATGGTTTTAGACTTTGAACTTTGAAGCCGTCCTACACCCTATTCCCCTATATAAAGAAAAAGGGTGCTTGATTTTTTGTCTGAAGAGTGAAGACATAAAAAAAAACCCTAGAATTCACAATTTCTATACACTCTTTTGAAACTTTTGACTCTTCTAACGCACACTTAATCGAAATTAACCATTAGCCACCGTCTCGCAGACTTAATCTGACTGCGCCACCCGCAAACGTTTTCCATGGTATAGGAAACGGCGTCACTTAGTTGAAATCAAATTCAAATCCTTTTTTATGGTAATTAATACCTCTTGCCCCTTCTTTTTGCAATTCTCAAGTCCGATGATTGATTCGAATAGCTTATTGTCTTCCATCTTCTCTCCCGCTTAATCATCCTCGTCTTTCTGGTAATAGATTCGTTTTCTCTTTACCTAACCTTTTTTGCATTGTTAAAAACTCTTTGGTGGTTGGAATTTTTTTTTTTTTTTTTTTTTGGAGGTAATTGTCAAATTCTACTGAAGATCGATTTTTTATCCCGGTTTTTCTGAGGGGTTGATAATCACTCCTGTTTATGCATCGATTAATGTCATTGATTGAAGCGCTTGTCTCTGTTTGCCGCAACGAAGCTTTTGTCTGCTCGATGCATTCGTAGATCTTAACATTGCTCTGAACTGTGACTTTTATCTACTATGTCTCTTTTGGTGGAACTTATGAGGGTGATTACTGTTTCCTCATCATTTCTAGTTCGGAAATAAGCAGCTTTGGTGGAACTAAGTTATCAATCTTGCTGAAGAAGATGAAGAGGAAGATGGTAGACGGGATTTCCGATTTTAGACTCTCTAAGGTGAATTGATGAATCTCTCTTTTCTTTTTTTCTCTTTACCCTCTTAGATGATCAAGGTTCTGTTTATTTTTAATCTATGGGTAAATATATGCTTAGTTGCTAGTAATTTTTTGAGAGAAAACTTACTTCGTTAGTTGCTAAATAGTTGTTCTCCCTTTTTTATAGTGTGCAAAAAGTGAGCGGTCTCTTGGGGATCGTATTAGTCTGCTACCAAGTGAAATTCTTGTTCACATCCTATCTTTTCTGACGCTGAAAGAAGCTGGCAGAACAAGTGTTCTGTCAAAACGTTGGATGGAACTTTGGGCCTTTGTTGTGCAACTCGATTTTGATGCTTCTAAGGTGTCATCTTTCGGAACTCCTCTCTTTCCAGAGAAAAGGCAACAATATGTTGAGTGGGTGGAGAAGGTCCTGGAATCGCACAAGGCCCCTGTAATTATAAAGTTCAGAATTTGCTTTGAGCTGAACAAATACTTCCAAAATCTTGTTGATATGTGGCTTCACTATGCTTTTTCTAAGAGAGTGGAAAGGCTGGAAGTGGACTTGTTGAGAGTTGGCCACCCCTTGTGTCCTTCTCCGGAACCTTGTCATTTTCCTGCTGGGCTCCTTGACCAGAGTAGTGACAAACGTTCAGAGGAATCTCATTATATTGACTATGGCAAAAGCATTCATAATGTTGTGATTACCAGATTTAGTTGCCTCAGATCATTATCTTTATCAGGGGTAGTTGTGACTGGAGTGGATTTTGATCTTTTCTTGCTCAAGTTCCCTTGCCTTGAGTGTCTGATAGTGCGGAGCTCACACTCACAAGATATGTCAGCTGTTACAGTTTCTGGCTCATCTCTTGCACTCAGATATTTGGAGATAACTTATTGTAAATATTTACAGTCTATTATCGTGCGTGATACTTGTCTTGTCTCCCTTATTATTACACGGGTTAGTAATTTGCAGCTTGAAAATGTTCCAAGGCTTGTAAATGTGCGTGTTTCTGGATGGCTGGTTAGAGAAATAATTCCACAACTTTCCAGCTTCCTGTCGAGACTCGAGGTTCTTACCTTACATTTCGTAGATGATGATGTCAGAGAGGTTAGTATCTATTTTTATTCAATAGAAATTGATTTTTAGCCAAAGTATATGTTAGTTGTATTAATTTTATCAACTACTCTCTATGCTTTCTTATAATTATTCTGTCTTATTTGATATCCCAGGGAAAAGATGGGATATTGGGGTTCCCCATCTTGCTGCATTGAAGCAATTAATCATTATTGTCACTGCATGGGAAGATGCTAGTTTTATGCATTTGGCGTCTCCACTTATGAGATCATCACCCAAGTTGGAGAAGTTTATATTGGAGGTATGTTGTTCTTCCGTAGATTTTAGCTAAATCTGATTGTTTCATTTGGCGCCATTTTCTTTTTTAGATCACTCATTGAGCTACAGCCAGTGAAACTTCAAATGATTAGAGATGTGGCTTTGGTCCCTAATTGAAACTTTTTTTCTAAATCATTTTTGTTAATCTCCGGAGTGTTGTTGTTGTGTATATCTGTTTCGCATTTGCATTGGGACTATAGTATGGTTAACAGTAATGGGGGATACAAGAAAGTTTCAGGTCTTCCTCTCAAGAATCTTAAAGTTGTCGAGTTGCGTGGATATTATGGTCGCAGCGCAGAACATGAACTTGTTTTGTACTTTTTGGAAAATGCCACATCTTTAGAAAGGATAATTGTTCATCCTCGCGCATATTCTCTTGCCCTCCGTTGCCGACGTGAGACGTATATTGAGAATGAAATATGTTCGAGAATTCGTGCCGAGAAGCATCTAAAGGAATTAGTACCTTCATGTGTTAATTTAGTTATTGTACCTCCTAGTAGCATTATGCAGCCTCTCTATGGTTAAGAAGCTTATGGTTTTACAAAAACATTGGCAATAACATTATAGTAATCATGGATTGTACTGGAATAATCAAAGTTTGATGAAATCCATTTACTTTCATATTATTTGTAATCAACAAACATTCAAAACCGAGGGTAATGTTATTATTATATATGCTTTGGTTTGTATTGCTTATGACAAATGATAGTTAATACATATTTCAAAGTTCATAGGAGGTGGATACATCGATGGATCATTAACAGGTGAATTATGTGATGGTCATGCAACATCAATCCTTGCCAGAGATCTGGCGATAGCAGAAGTTTGATGCCATTAAAGTCTTTAAAGGAACCTCTGAGATGAAGATGAATAGCACAAAAGGCAAGTCTTTATTCGTATTGAAGAAAAACGAATTAGTGGTTGGAATTGCCCACCTTAATCCATCTGTTGAATTTCCTAGAGAAGATTTTTATTTTCTCTAGAAATTCAAAACTAGTTAAACTTTTGGTTTAGTGGACAGCATGTTTCTGGTTCCCCATACCTAGAATTGCTTTTCCTTTCCAAACCATATTCATCTGTTCTCTGTATCTTACTGTGCCTCATCAAGTGTCTTGTTGAAATTGCATTTCCAACTCCAGTATCTCTGCTTAAATGGATTTCTTTTAGGTGCTTTGAAACTGGAAGGAACGATGGAACTATTGAAGATACTTTCTCAAATCTGTTATCAATTGTGGACTGTCATACTTGACCTCTCTGAGAAAAGAATGCATCTTTTGGTATGATAATATGGTGGTTTTTTACTCTGTGTTTGCCTAGTTCGTATGTGGTTTACAAGAGTCACCTGTGAAGCATTTCAGTTGTGATCTTTTGATATTCATGTTAGGTATTTTGATAAGTTCACAGGGGTGCATGTATCCTTTCTTTTTATCAGACTGGGTAACATTTGACTATATGTGCTGTTTTGGTGGATCCATCTCCATTGGATTTACCCGCACCGCCATATGTTTTTCTACCTCTACATGTTGCATGTTTTTGTCTCCACTTATGTTTTATTCGTGTTATCAACATAGCATTTGCTTAATCTCATAATGTCTGACGAATCAGCTTTGCACAATCTAAAACACGAGTTCATGTTGAAAATGCTTGGCTTCCAATTTGAAAGCAGGTTTTTCTAGACGCAGTTTCAGTCGCTACTCTGCACTTTTTCTTTTTTGCCTCTCTTACATTATTCAGCCCAATGATCTTCTTTATCAATCTTAGGGAACCTATTTGTGCAGTCTTGCCTGTTTGTGCTGTTGTTGAGTTGCTGTTCTAAGGGTGTGCTATGTGAACAAGCTAATGGTTGTTTGAATGGAGATTGCAATGTCTCTTTTTTTTTTTTCTTTGTTTCACTGCATTGGCCTTCCATTCTACTGCTATTGATATTCTGAATGACTGTAGCCTATTGGATGTTTCTGGTATTGGGGAAGGTGTGGAGCAATTAGTAAATTTTTATACTAAGGAAAGTAAGAAAAACAAGTGACTGTAGGCATGGGGAACTGCTTCGAAAGGTGACTCTTAATGGACTTTAGATAGATTCTTTGGTAGTTTACAGGAATATAAGTAGCTTCTGTAGTTGAATTGGGGTTAGATGAAAGAGTTCTTATAAGAGCTCATGGATTTGGTTTATAACTATAGATTTCCCATTCATTTTGTTGTATTCACTAATTTAATGTCTGCTTTATTGATTGCCATATTTCAATTCCTCTATGTTAAGTGTACTAATGCTACATTTTGGGATGGAGATCTAAGATAAAGTTGGTGGGATTGGTTTAAACAAAGTAATGTTATAATCCCTGTATATGGTATATTATTAACCATATAGCCTGTTTTCGTGTTAAGGCAAGATTATTCTATTTTCGTCATATCTCAGATTTTGATTCTTGTATGATCTGCGCCAGAGCCAATCTCAATGTATTTGTGAGTTTGATTCTGTTTTTCATTTTTTCTATTTGTTGGCTGAATGAAACTTTAAATTGAAATCTGCTTTGTTCTTGATAAAGCCAATTGATCGATTATGGTTATGACAATTTGATGCACCGGCATCTGTCAGACTTCTTGTGTGCATCATAAGGTGGGAAAGTTGGTCCTCTTTCTATGATGTAGTTTCTGTATAAATTTCAGCAATTTTTGTTTCTTGCTTTAGTTAGATTCGTGTACTCTTTTTCTTTTCTTTTTTATATTGCTTGAACTTTTCACCTCAGTATAAGGGTAGAAATAACATTATTCTCTGTACAAGTATAAATATTAGTCTTTATATGGACTGTTTAAATTTCAGTGGCCATCTTTTTGATATATTTTTGGGCTTCATTGGAACTTAAAAATTAAGTTATGGCAGGTAATTTTTTCTGTCTTAAGGTATCCTTCCAAGTAAGTTAAGCAGAACTCATTTGAAAGTGAAGCCATATACAAAAAGTCAGTAGTTCTTCCCTTTACGCGTATAAAATAAATTTCTGACGATAAGTCGATAACTTTTATCTCATTAAGTGTATAGTAAACCACATGTAATCCATCCTACTGTTCCTCGATCTGTTCCATCTTCAACATGGTCTAACGCGCTTCTTGGTGAGGCAACCTTGATGGCTCTTTTCAGAGCAACTGTGGTTTGCAGCCATGGCGATTCGGATTCTCTTCTGTTATTAAGTGGATTTGAGGCTCTAGGTTAAGCTGATGCCGTGAAAAAAATATTGATACCAAGTTTCCTATGGTAAAATGCTGGACCAATTAATCATGTTGTGTTGCTACTTTTGTTCCTTTCCTTGTGTTCTCCAGCTCTTTAGTACGCAGTGTGTTTGTCTAAGAATCCTGGAATATCTTCAGCTCTCAGGATGGTGGTGCTGACTATTCTGGAAAAGATGCAGCGGTTGGAGATGAAGTATGATTGCGTTCAACTATGGCTATATTTTAATTGTCAGTTTAAAACTTTCTTTCTGGATTCAACCTTTGATTTTTCAATGATTGGTTCGTATTTCCTTTTTTTTTTTTTTGTTTTGTTTTACAGATGTGGACCAGTAGTATTTGTCTTGTTCTGTAAAGCATTGAGGATGGTCGTACTTCTACTGATTTTAACTGCCTAAAGGTTCGAGCCAGGTGTTTCCTTGGGTTGGCTTTTGCATGGAATACTGGGATTGTTTATATGGGACTTAGAACTGAATGGAATGAACCTTTTGATGTCTCTTCACTAAATGGCAAGTCTTTACTCTTTTTTCGGTTTATCTTTTTTATTTCTGTGTGTTCTTTAGCTTTTGGATTATTTGGTATTTGTGTTTAGTTCAAATTACAAGTTTCAGGGTTGAAATGTAATGCTTTCATGTCTTATTGTTTATTATTATTATTTTTTATGTGAGGACTTTTTCCATTATTTTTTCTTTCCTTTTTTTTGTCGCTTTGTAGCCGATTGTGGAAGAGGCACTTAGCCGTTGGCACCATTGTTCTGTGTGAGAAGAGGCATAAATCAAACCACATAAGCCTGTTAACCAAAAAGAAAGAAAAAGAAAAACCAGATAAGCCTCTGCAATCAATTTTTGGACTGTCAGTAATATTGTTTTTGTTCTCTTTAAAGATTTGAATTTTCTAAGAGACTTTCAAATTATAAACGACGAAGTAAGGCCTGTGACAAATACAGATAGGTCAGCTATTGAAAGATGAGTTAATTCTTTTCCTTAATGTTGAGTAATTAGGAACCCTTTAGTTCAAGGAGGATCTCAAATATTTCATCTGGTAATTTTGCTCTTTATCTAATCTATTTTAATTTGCAATGTTCTTAAATTAGTTTTCAGTGTTTTGTACCATATAAATGGCATAGTTTTCAGAAAATCAGTATGTTGAAATTGGTTGCATTGAAAGATCTCGTCGGCTAAAGATTAAAAAAAAAGAAAAAGAGCAGTTCGTGTGTCCTGCTTTTGAGATAGTTTTAATATGTCAAGTTGACTAATTTCTTGGTGGTTGTGATTATGTGGTGTCTATTCTGAATTCATTAATTAACGTGAATGGCTGTCCGATGCTTCATAACATGATAGTCACGATCTGATGTTCGATTTCTGCTTAGTCAATTATATCAACATTCCTAAACTTGTCATACTATATTCAAAATTCTGTGTAGCTGCTGCCAATCTCTCATCTAACAGGTTGCAGGTCATTCTTGGCATTTTAGTTATTATCTGCGTATAGATAGCATTACACACTACATGTATTGTTTTACGCATATTAGGTGCAACTTAGACTACTCCTAGGCTCTAGCCCTTCGCGATGTGGGAAATTTAGTGCTGCTAATTGAGATGGATGTACAGGTGGTACTTTGAATGGGTGATAAATTACTTAAGATTTCATCTTTCTCATCCTATAATAATTCTGACCTTGTTGCTTTTCATTGCTTTCTACTGTGCTTCCTGTTGCTTTCTTTGACACCAAGTTGTCAAAGAGGTATTTCCAGAAGTTTTTAATGTGTGTTCTTTTTTAATAATTCATTTGAAGTTTCGAGACCTTTTTTCCGCTATTTGTACTCCTGAAAAAGAAAATAAAAGTGCACTCGGTATTTTGTGATGATTTTGTGCATTCTTCAATGATACAAAAACTATTGCAAACAAGTTACGCTGATGTTGAATGGTTTTGCAGCTATAGTTAGTTAATGTGGTCATCAGGCCCCCAATACTCGAAGTTGTGTGTATTCTTTTATCTCTTTATAAGCTCTGGTTTTGCAGCTGTAGTTAGTTAATGTGTTCATCAGGCCCCCGATACTCAAAGTTGTTTATGTGTATTCTTTTATCTCTTTATAAGCTCTCAGATTTTTTTGTGTGTTTCACTATGTTTGCTCTTTACTTTTTAATGGGCTCTAGAAAAATTTTCAAGTTTAGTAACCTGTTTGCATCTCTTTGTGAGTTTTATGTTTTGATATAGTTGGATTGAAGAGAAGTTCTTGAAGGCCCATATAAGTCCACATGTGGTTCTAACTCAAAATCAATTGACAATGATGGGAGTAGCACATGGAGTATATATGTTGATCAAATCGGGTTCTCAACTCCAATGTGGGACAAGTGTTTTTCACTTCTTTTTAAGTTCAAAAGGATTGTAACAGAAGTCTTTTTTGTCAATAACCAAAATGATTACTTAAAGCCTGTACACATTATAAAGGACGGTGGTTCCTTTGGCTTTCTAGGAATAGTTACAGGCTTATGATTTATTGATTTCATTGATGTGGATTATTGATGAACTTACCTTTCGCTTTCTTAGAATAGTTATTATTGATTTCATTGATGTGGATTATTGATGAACTGGAAGTGTCTTCAGCATGTCAAATAGTGATTGGTTTGATGACACTAAAAGAAAAAAATAGGTCTCAAGAAGCGTTCGGATAGAATTTTAAAGTGCTATAGGTTTGTTTGAATTAGAGGTATCCTGAACAGGATGGTTTTCCTGTATTTTGCAACGTCGTTATTTTTCATCTGAGGTTAAGAGCACTTAAATATCATATTCTATTGGTGAAGTTCCATTTTAATTAAGAGTTTGTTCCTTTTCCCAAAAAAAAAAAAAGAGTATGTTTAATTTTAAATTTTTCCTTATGTTTGGAGATGTGAATTCAGTCAAACTGCTGTGAAGTGGGTTTTGCTTTATTGTACGTTGCTGAATTCTTCTTGCATTTACATGCGAATGGAGTCTTTCTTTTGTGTTCTAAAATTTGAATCATCACAAGAACTGATGATTTACCATTAAATACTTCCCTAGCTCTGTAGTTCAGGGGCGGAGTTAGGCCCCAAACACTAGACGGGGCAAAAAATTTAGAGATAAAATTAGCTCGTGCAAAAAAAAAAAAAAAGACAATTATATTTAATAAAACTTACAAAGTTTTTTACAAAAGATTGTATTGGGAAAATCTTGTAAAATCATTTTATCACCAAGAACAATTTGTAAATGTGACAAAGTAACGGAAAAATCACAATTTGGATGACTTTGATTTTGATTGTTTGAAGAGATTGTGCTCTTCAGTATTTTATAATATATGGGAAGGACATGATTCTGTGTTCAAAATTAGACTTTTCTTTAGTCTTAGTAATTTGTAAATATCTTAAATAACCTTAGTTTATCTTTTAAAGTCTAACATTTGTCCGTTTACCACACATAATAAAACTCTAACTCTATGCATTCTTACATTCATTCACGTAGTAAAAGTTAGTAATTTTAGCTTTTTTTCCAACCAAAGTATATTTTACTGGGGCAAAAATTGGACATTCATGAAATTTAATATTGCATTAGGGGTACTTAGAAAATATTCAGCTGGGGCAAGTGCCCCACCTAGTTAAGCTATAGCTCCGCCCCTGCTGTAGTTAATTTTACTTTGTGCAGTTTCATAAAAATATTTTAGTCTATTTAATAAGTTGCGCGAAATAAATTCAAGCTGCGTTTAACAACACTCAAAAAGAAATGGACTAATTTGTTTAATCTCTTCTAGACACTGACGCACACATAGGGCATATATAGTATCGAGTCATCATATAAGAGACATTGATAGACATATTCTGTCTCAAAATCGTTGTTCAGTTTAAATTTTTATTTTTATAATTTATATTAAAAGTAAAATTTCAAACTAAATAATCATTTCAAGACGAATTATATACATGTTATTGTGCAATTTATAAATGTAAGCCTGCACTGCGATTGTATCATAACTGCTTCTGCTTGTGCTCGCTAACGTTTGAATTTTGTAATACTACCTCTATCCTAATGTGACTATTTTTTTTAAAAAAAATTTTTGGACGGAAAGTCGGAAGGTGCTTATATTTGTGCTGTGATGGCTGATAACAAAAAAAAAAAAAAATTTCTTAAAAGGAAAAAAAAATCAATTGAGAAAGAGAGAGAGACATCATATTTTTATTTATTTATTATCCCTTTGTATTGACTTGCTGAAAGTACAATGTTACGGACATTTGCCGCAACAACTAATAAAGGATTCATATTATTCACCGACGATGATAATAATAATAATAATAATAATAATAATAATAATAATAATAATAATAATAATTCCCCAGTGTAACATCTAACATGATCAGTATATTTGATCTCTGCCGGCAATACTTTGAGAATATAGGTAATGATTGGGATAACGAAATCTGTAAAAAAAAAAAAAACAAAAAAACAGGGAGTTAGCATCAATTTATTTTTGAATGGAACATTTGTGGCGGTACTCTTTACAATACAGGAATATCTCAATTTATTTGATTGAGATAGAACTGCTACTTTCCGCGGGTAAGCCGAGTTGATATCCAATCATATTTAATTGCTCAGAGATTCGCCCCCCTCCCCAAATCACATTTGAGAGTGTGAATTGGAAGCCCACTTATAAAGTGTTTATATTTGTTCAATAACTTCATTTTGGTCATAGATGATTCCAAACGATCACGAATCATATTACTACCAAATATAATATGATTGCTTAGAATTTTTTTGTTTGTTTTTTTTTTATGGTAAAATCTAATTATGGTATTAATTCACAACTATAATACCACTGTCTTTACACTTTTGTTTTAAAAAAGTGGGAACAAGAAAAGAATCCATCCCCACTATAAAAGTGGGGAAAACCTCAGCATATATAAATGATCCCTAATATTCCTTAAAAATCAATTATCATAATTGCTCAGATCGCGCTCCAAATCAACTCAGTTTATTAGTTCTCCACTTAGATAAGTTCATTCCCATAAATAAGCATTCCGACGTCTCCATAAATCTCCCGGGAAACCCTAAAGCATAAACATCCAAAGGCACACAATTGAGCAGAACCAAAACGAAATTCCATCTCCGATTCTCCATGTTGCCCTTTTTCGGTTACGACAAGATGTATGTGTTCTTCTTCATCTTCTTTCTTGCCCTTCTTCCAGCCACAAGATGTAATTCTGACCATTTCATTAGTAATGCTACTAATGATAATGACAAAATTCATGCAACCACGCACTACTCTTTTTTCCCGAACAAGCCCAAATGGAACCGACCATCTCCCATAATACTAAAATATACTTTCTTACCAGACCACATGATTCCGAGCGTGAGTCTGGCGGATATGAGGCTTATTTTCCAACGATCCTTTGGGCGTTGGGCCGCGGTGATCCCAGTGACCTTCGTCGAGACAAGCAATGTGAATCATTCCGACATCAAGATTGGATTTTATTTCGGAAATCACGGTGACGAAACGGTGTTCGACGGGTTGGGTGGAATTGTGGCCCACTCTTACGGGCCACCAATTGGCTTACTCCATCTCGACGGAGATGAACTTTGGGTGGTTAACCAGAAACAACCAAAATTTGGACTCGCAACTGATCTAGAATCAGTGGCGGTCCATGAGATTGGTCACTTACTAGGGTTGGCACATTCTACAGTTGAGTCGGCTATTATGTACCCAAATGAGTCACCTTACACTTTTACTCGAAAGGTGGATCTCACTAAGGATGACATTGATGGGATACAACAATTATATGGAGCAAACCCTAATTTCAAACCTGGTCCTAATTCGGGTAGCTCGAGCTGGAGTACTCTCATGGAGACGAGGAAGAGTTTTGGTTGGAGCATGCTTTTGGGTTTGGCGACGGTTCTCTTTTTTTGATCGGATTGACTGAGAGATCACAATTGAAATAAGTTTTCTCCATCCGCTGCTTTATCTTGTGATGATGCTTTAACGACGTGTAGTTTCAGTTTGGTTTCTTCTGTGATAGTAATAAAATAAGCATCAAGTTGTTTAAACATTAATTATCATGCTCATGATCAGGGTTCAACTATTTTATTTTATTTTTTTCTCGTTCATTTAAAGACTACTAGTATGTTATCTTTGTTCATTTTCAAATAGGAAAATATACAATAGGAAAAAGAAATCAATAATAATAAAAGAACATTGTACCCAGATTATAAAAACAGAGAAAAGGGAAATTGTCTGCTTACCATTATGAATTTACATATATACTACAGTTTAGGCAACAATTACTGTATCATATTGAAGATGTTATAATTATTCAAAAGACTTCCCTATACCTCATGGCATCAAGAAACTCCCATACATTGAACCGAAACTGCAGCAGGAATAGGAAAAGAGTAAATAAATAACTAACTATACAAATAGTATATCAATAGTATCTCTCGTGCCATTGTTCACATTAAACTCTTCACAAAATATTGGACTTGAAAATTGATTCTCAAATTCTTTCAACATTATTGTATGGGAGACCTTCTGGGCTACTCTATTTAATAAAAATGGATTTTCAGTCCGACGATCTTCGTTCTAATTCTGACTAATCAAACAATATACAATATTCGTTCTAATTCTGACTAATCAGACGGTATACTAAACACATATCTTAGAAGTACTTTTATTGTAATTACAAGTTATTATAAATGAGATGAAACCATTTGAAATGTTTTCGACAATTATAAATAATTACTTTTTATTATTATTTTAATGAGAAAGTGATATACACGAAGAGACTAATAAGCTAAAAATACTATATATATTTTTATTCCTTTTAAATTTTATATTTTATGTTATAAAATTATATATTTATCTAAAATAAAAATATAAAATAGTCGCGCAACGCGCGACAAAGAGTAACCTAGTTTCTTAAAAAAAAGTCAAATAAAATATCCAAATAACCAAGAAATACAAAATCTCGTCTATGGTTAATAAGCTAGGCATGAACAAACCTAGTTTGCGTAATACAAATTGTTATCACAAAAATAAAACACTAGGAATTTCACCCGAGTATGTCAAAGTCATTAGATATCACTGTTAAAACGTCTCAAAACTGGATACAATTGTGATTTACATCCAAAAGATAAAATAAAAAATCTAAAATTTACTTAAATAAATAATTATCTAAATTTATTGGTATATGCAACTATTATTTATAAACTACTAAATGCTCTAAAAAAAAGTAATAAATTCGTTTAGACCCAAAAAAAAATTCTTTTTCTGAAAACTCTTAATAATTCATTAGTATGTACACGCCGGGTGCTTTCCCCAAAAAAATCCTGTTCAGTTAGGAGAAGTTAGAATTTTTATTATCTTTTTTTTTGTGGACATTTTGTAGGCATATCGGAATCTCAAAATCCGATTTCTTAATTTACTTAGTAAATTGTATTCCATAAATCTGATTTTATATTATTTATTAAAATATTATTTTCTAGCAATTTCAATATTATTTCCTGTGATTTCAAAAGAATAGAAAATTTAAAAATAAAATCGGATTTCGAATATCTGATTTAAAATAAAACTTAAAAAAAATTGAATTTCCAGCTATTATAATTGGGAAATTCTTGAATTACAAATCCGATTTATATTTATTATGGTTGATTAAGGTCAGCGAACATAATAAATATCAACGGATTCTAAAAATCCGACTTAAGAAAAATCAGAATCTAGGAATCCGATTTGTGTTTTAAATCGGTTTCCTATAATGCATTTTATTTAAAAATGAATTCTAGCTTTCCAGTTTCTTTTTAAATTGAATTTCTGAAACTCGGTTTCTTTTTATTATAAAAGAATGGAAATCGGGTTTCGCTGTTCACAATCCGAAATTTTGTTGGGTTCTTTGGGCGGCGAATTGGGAATTTTCTCCAAGAATTATTGAAAGTAAAGTCTTGAATCATCATCCAAAGGAGGTTAGTGATGATTCTTATGGGTTTTAATAGAATGAGTGATGTTTTATGTGACTCATATGATTTTCATAGAACCATTGTTTATAGTCTATGAAAATTTTGAATTTTTACCATTTTGTATAAGAAATTTGATGTTTTATGCGAAATGTTATGGTTGATTTGAGAATGTATTGATATGCACATAGTGTTAAAGATGATGAAGGTTAATTTTTGTGTATTTTTGAGATTTTAGTCTCTATAATGGTTAATGTATTGTTGTAGATAAGTAAGGATGTTGTGTAAAACCATTGTTGATTGGTTTGAGTTTAGGGTTTAATTAGGTGTTGTTTGTTTAGAATGCATTATTGAATTGTAGAAGTTTAGGGTTTAGTGTGTTGTTTCTTTGTGTTTAGGGTTTAGGTTTATTCGGATAAAATTGTTCATAATATTTGACAAATGATTGTTTGTGTAATCAACAGATGGAAATGGCGTTTAACAGCCCATACATTCTGAATGTGTTTTGGACAAGTAAGTTTGTTATAGAGAATAGAGTTATTAATATTTTTAATAACTTGGCGGATGCATCTATGGTGATTGAGCGTAGATTGTCTTACAATGAATTGGTCGGGAGGATTTGTGAAAGAGTTGGGTGGAATAGAGACATTGGAAAATTGAACATGTCACTATTGTTTGATAATAGTGGTAACGGGTCAAGGCGTTACGCGATAATCAAGGACGAACCATCATTAGAAGTCCTGTTTTTTTTTTCTATTTGGAAGTGCATGGTTGGATTTGTATGTGGATACAGAGGATATTACTCACTCTAAGAGGGCATGGAACCCGACAAGCAATGCGCATGGTAGTGGTTCACGCCGAAAAGAGAGGGGTAGTTCTCGGTCCCATGTAGAAGCAGGGACCAGTCGGGATGGGTCGTTGTTTCAAAATCTAGCTAATGAGGATTGTATGGAAGACCACAGTGATCCGGGCTACGAGGACCCGGCTAATGGGGATTATATGTATTACATTGATCCGAACGATTCGGACTACACATTAGGGAGTGGTGAAAGCGAGGAAGGGCGTTCAGTGTCTTCGGAAAGTGATGATAGCGGTTATGAATCCGTGGAGTTTAAAGAAGAAGAATTAGTAACTTCCGTACCAGGGAAGCACATATATAGCGAAATGGGCAAATGGGATCCGTCCAGTGTTGACAGAGATGAATTCAGTCTTCCTAAGTGGGATGGGACACCCGATTCTATAAAGTTAGGCACTTACTTCAAGAAGAAGAAAGAAGTGCAGAATGCTATAAAGGCGTGGAGTGTCTCAAGACAGAGGGAGTATATGGTTAACGATAGTGACCGGAAAACGTGGGCTGTGGAGTGCAAATTTTTAAAACACCCTCCTGTTGAAGGTTATACTCCATGTTTGTGGCAGATGCGTGCCTCGTCGAAGGACCACAAGTTGTGGGAAATGGTGAAATTGAACAATGCACACAATTGTTTGAACGCCACCAAAAAGAATAATCATCGGAATGTGAGTGCCTCATTCATCGCTCAACTCATCATGCATTAGGTTAAAGTTGACATGGATTATAGTGTCGCGTCAGTTCAAGCCCATGTGAAAGAGATGTTAGATGTGGATGTTAATTTCAAGAGGGCATGGCGCGGAAGGCAAAAAGCGATCGAGTTTGTTTATGGCGATTGGGTCTCAAATTTTGTTGATCTTCCAAGGTATTGTTTTTTTTTTGTGTGTGTTTACGCGTATGTTTGTATGTTAAGATTGTTTGGTTGTGTGTCATTGACTACATTCTGATTTATTTATAGTTAGGTACTTCACAGTACTTGTAAAGAGCAATCCGGGCACAATGGTAGAGTGTGAGTAGCAAAAAGATTGGACCCAGAAAGAAAGGACATTCAAATATATCTTTTGGGCATTTAAACCTGCTGTTGATACGTTTTGGAAATGCCCCCCTGGTTGTTAATATTGACGGTACGCACTTGTGTGGAGGCTACAAGGGGAAGTTACTTGCCGCGATGGTCAAGACCGCAAATAAACTTATATTGCCAATCGTGTTTGTGCTGGTAGATGAGGAGACCAAAGAAAGCTGGACGTTCTTCTTGAAACATTTGAGACACCAGGTCGTGAAGGATAGAGTTGTTTGTATTATATCCGACCGACACAAAGGCATCATCGCTGCGATGACCCATATGGAAGAATGAAACAAACCTGGTCAAGCATATCACAGGTTTTGTTTTCGACACATCCACAACAACTTGGTAGCTATATTCAAAAGTAAGAGAATCCGGCGTTTGTGTTGGGAAATGGGCGAAAAGCTTTTATTAAGAAAATTTAAAGAATACAGGCAAGAGTTGTGTGAATTCAATGTGGAAAATGATCTGTGCCAATGGACTCTTGTAAAGGGTGGACACCATCGTTGGGGTAATTTGACGACGAACATATCTGAGAGTTATAATAATGTACTGAAAGGTGTCCGTTTCCTCCCTATTAGAGCATTGGTGGATGCAAATTTTCACAAGATCGTGCTTTTGTTCCTGGAAGAATATGAAGCATCGTTAAAATACATCACTCCGGTCCTTACAGAGCTGTGGGAGGACTTTGTGAAATATAAGAAGGGAGCGGTAGGTCACAAAATTGATAGTTATCCGAATGCTAAGTTCAAGGTGACAACAAAAATGCGGTTAGGTGGTAAGGGTGGCAACACGTAAACAGTGAGATATCAACAGAAAAGATGTTCTTGCAAGAAGTGGCAATAATATAGGATGCCTCGCTCACACGCATAAAAGTCGATGAACAAAGTAAATTGGTTTTCCTTTTTAATTTTTTTTTTTTGGGATTTTTTTTTCTCATCTTATTTGATTGAGTTTTTGAATAAAAAATGAATATTGTGCTGCCCTATTGTGTTTTCCGAATTATTAGCACTAGTACTAAGTTCAGATTGGCTACTTAAACTAAAGTATAAATTTGATAACCTGGTCAAATCGTAACCTTTTATTAGAAATTTATGGGTTGTTATGATGTGAACCCAGAAATTTGAATAAACGTTGTGCGTTTATTCTGTTGGTTTACTCTATTGGATTGTGCATTTACTTTGAAAAATCAGGATTGCCAAGTATTGAACTTGTATTGGTTTACTCTGTTGGATTGTGCGTCTTCTTTTGTTTTTTTTTTTTTTTCATTTTCCTTATAGTTGTTTGTTGTTTTGCATGTAAATTTAACTCGAAGAAAACAAGACCATTATAATTGCCAAGTATTAGATTATACATCAGTTCTTATATTTGAAAGCTTACACAGTTCAACATTGCTCTTTTGCTCTCAAAGTAATGGAAAGTTTGTATCTGGACTAATAAAGGTCTACTTGTTTTAAACGGTCTTTTATGTGCTCTTTGCTTCTTGCTCAGAAATTGGTACGGCTATGATTTTTCAATGATGTCGGAGATCTCCATAATCTTAGAACCGAGAGCGACATTCTGATTTAAGCTATGTCAAAATCTGATTTGGAAATTCTGATTTTTTTTCTCATCTTGATAATTTCTACCATGTGCCAAAATCTTTGTTGGTTTAAGCTATGTCATTGTTTCATTCGAGTTATTTTGTGCAACAACATCAGTGTTAAGGATTTTGTCTTCCACAACCACAACCACAGTTTGTATCGAGATATTTAACTCTATTAGTTTGTTTTGTATCATATATTGTGAAGTTGAGCTATGGAATAGTAGTTTATTTTCTCTTTTTATTGAATTTTTGTAGGTGTAAGAATATTGCGAGTTCATTCTCGTAACACACTCAAAAATATCTTGAACCGGGTCCGATTAATAAGGAGTTGTTATATATGCAAGATTACTATAGGTCTAATGCCGTCTTTGAAGATATAGCTCTAAAAATTAGGTTGAAAAGGTTCAAATGTAGGAGATTTGATCACCGATTCTGGGAGGTTATAAAAGACGCCCCTAAACCTGTAATAGATAGGATTACCTGAGTCGGTTTTGGGGGGGGTCTTGAAAATTGGGGAAATTACCCTTGACCATGCAGTAATAACTGCCTTGGTGGAACGGTAGCGTCCTGAGACCCACACGTTCCACTTCTATGTTGGTGAGGCCACAATCACCCTCCAGGATGTTGAGTTGTTGTTTGGGCTCCGCGTGGATGGTCTCACCGTCTTGGGGAGAACAATCGTTTTTGATAGGGCTCAGTGGATTGAATATTGTTACAATTTGTGTGGTTTTGCTCCTAGCGCTGCCCATTTCAAAGGTTATAAGATATATGCGGAACCCCTTGAAACCGAGCTGAAACACAAACTGCCAATAGACTTACCTGATGATAATGAAGCTTACGACAAGAGGGCTCGGGCTTTTATTCTGTATTTATTGACTTCCTTCTTGTTCGCGGATAAAAGCGGAAACATGATACCTCTATGCTATTTGATACACATTGAGGATTTAGAGTCATGTGGACAGCTTAGTTGGGGTTCATCAGTTTTGGTGTTTGTGTATAATGGCCTGTGTAATGCACGTCAATTCGGCCATAATGACGTGAGCGGCTGCATTGTATTGGCACAGGAATGCTTTGGTATTTTGATTTTGATTTTTTTTTGCTATTGTTATTCTTAAATTTAGTGTTGTTAACTGTTACAGGTTTAGGCTTGGGAGTGCATTCTAAGGATTCAACCATCAAGAACATCGTGCCTCTTGATCCTATTATGGATCCGAAGCGCCATTAATTTAACTTTTTATTGAATTTTTTTCTATTTCCTCACAACTACATGTATCTTCTGCCTAAATAGGTGGAATTGCTCGCTCTCTTATGCAAATATTCCCTAGGGCTGTTTACCTCTGATCAGGGATCAATTAGCTCTTATAAGGGATAGTGATGTAAGTATTTTTTTTTCTCATTGTCATGTATTAATTATTTATTTATTTTTTTCGTTGTTACTTTTTCTAAACTAACCTTGCTTCTTGTTTTTCATTTATGCAGTTTGGAAAACGAGGACTTGGATTTTCTTCCAATCCATTAGGGAACCTCATGAGCCTAACTGAATTTTACGTCAGTTTAATTGTTGGTAAACTCTTCCTGAGGACACATTGATCTGTTGTGACATTAAGGTTTGGAGGGCTATACACAAAGAAAATAAAAGGGACGGGGAAATCAAGCAAGGGATGGAAGGCCTTTCATGATGATGTCAACCCGCATTGGGATAATAGGTTGTCTAATATGGTAGAAGGTGAAGAAGTAACAGAGGGCCTGCAGCCTCAAGCTGTCACTGATTACCTCCCTTGGTTTCATAGGCGAACTGTGACACTCATCAGTGATCCAGAAAAATACGGGTACCGGACTCAGGGCTATCAGCCATCTTCAGCACGCGATATTTTATACGTAAGAATTTCAATTAATTTTATTACTAATAACCAAATAAATACAAATTTTATATTACAATTTTATTTTTGTAGGCCGACACCCTCAACGATATTTATCACATTGTTGATAAGTATCGTACCAAGTACCCGACCAGAGACCGTGCCCTTAATGCAATGATTGAGGAGGTACTCAATAGCTCCTTCATTGCCTTAACTATTGGTCCTGACGCTTTGAACACAGTTTCTAGTCAGAGACTTCTAGAAAGTCAACCGACTCTATCCCAACAGCCGTAATCCCCTCAAAAGAAAGCTCCCAAAAAGAACATTAGAGGTGGAAGAAAGAAATGCATGCCTCGTCCATTACAAACCGACTATGGCCAATCAAGCACGAATTAGAGAATTGTTCCATTTTGTGATGCATGATAGTCGACGAGGAAGGACATAATGAGGAAGAAAGCGAGGAAGAGACTACACCCCCTCGTAAAGAATCCTCCTAAAAAAAAAGAAAGTACAACGGGTGGGCTCTAGGAAGCGTACAAAAACCAAATTGTATACTCCGCCTTGAATTCGTTTGGAAGCGCAACATTTTGCCTTTTATTTTGAACTTATTTAGGGTTTGGATTTTTCCTTGTATATTGAACTTGTTTGGGGTTTGGAGCTTGAATTTTTAGTTCTTCTATGTTTTTAAGACAACTATTATGTTTGAAATAGTATGTGATTTTGTTTTGTGCTATTTTGTGTTGATTTTCAATGGTAAATCTGGTTTCCAGCTGTTGGTACAGGTTTGGACTGGTTAAAACGAAGTCTAGGTTTTTTTTTTTAAGGTTGCTGTTTAAAATCAGAATTTGAGAATTTGATTTATATCTCCAGCAGAAAATGGATTCTTAAAATCCGATTTTAATAAAAATGGATTTATGGATTCTGTTATATATATATTTTTAATTTCCTGAAGTAATTTAAAATTACTTTTTTAAAATAATATTTTATTGCTACAAAATCGAATTTCTGAAATCTGATTTATTGCCAAAATATAATTTGGAAATGATTAGTTTCTAATCAAAACAAAATCGGATTCCAGTTATCCGTATTGATATAAAATCGGATTTATGGAATCCGATATGCCTATTTCTGGCTTTTTCACCTTCCGGTGTCTAGTTCTGTCTTTTCAAGTTTGAAGAGCATTTTTTTGAACAAAAACTCTGTGCAGGCCACACTTATGTATAGAAAAGAATTCTGTTAATTTCTCTTTTACAAGAACTTAAACTTTTAATTTTCATAATTCATTACCCAAACTAAAAATAATATATTGCCATTTTATTAATTTGCTACATTTTTTTATTTTTTTTTTTGCAAAATGCAAACTCTCGGTAGTGAATAATATGAGAGTATCTCAGTTTAATGATGAAATACCTCTTGTGCTTTGTTGCATTGTAACAATTTTTGTACTAAATTAAATTTCATTAACAGAAAATGGCCAACCACACCCATTCATTCTGCACAAGTAATATAGTGTTAAGAGTAAGGCTCTGTTTGATAATCACTTAATATAGTGACTTAATTTATTTAAGTAATTAATGAAATTAAGTGTGTTTGATAATCGCTACTAAAAAGTTTTAATGAATTAAGTTCTGAATTAATTAAGTACTTATAAATTAAGTGCGTTTGATAACTAAAATTTCACTGTCTGAATTAATTAAGTGTGTCTGAATGACCAGTTCAATTGTGAGCCAGAAAATAAGTGATAGGCCTATCACTAATTATCACTTATCACTTAATTTTTGTGTAACTCTTTTTTTTCTTTTTTCTTTTTTTCTTTTTTTCCCCTCGTCTTTATTTTGTCGCTTATTTTTACATTGTTTTTAAAATTTTAATTTTCTTAAGATAAATTAATTAAGAGTGCTTAAAGTTGAATTTATATTATGTGTGTAAAAGATCTTAAACTTTCAAACTCAGATTAAACTAATTTTAATACATGAAATTTACTAAATAACAAGGTATACACATATATGTAATAATCTAAATTTAATTATATATTGATTATTTACTAATTGTAACATCTACTTTCATTATATATACAAAAACTTATTTCAAAATTATTATTTTATTATTTAGAACAAAATATTAGTTATTTTTCTATTTAAAAGAATTTTGTTTATAATTCAATTTTAATGATATTAAAATTTTAAATAACTTTCAGACATGAGTATTCAGATTCAGTCTTCAGACATCATATTCAGACGTTTTTATCAAACGATGTGAATTCAGTTTTCAAGACTTCAGACTTCAGTGTTAAGTGTTCAGATTCAGACTTCAGTGATTATCAAACAGACCCTAAATATGTAGTTGATTTGGTACTCTGTTACCAGATGACCATGATAAATAAATATTTTTGTGTTTTAATTATATTTTTTCAAAATCCATAGTTGCCATTCATTTGACGGCACTATATATATATATGATCGAAAAAATCTTTAATACTGTAAGTGTAAAATTCGATAGTAATTACGAGTAAGTTTTGTTTTTTTTTTTCCACCAAACCGTTGAGAGTGTGGATTGGGAGCTCGCTTATAAATTATGCTAGATGTTTGGCCCAGGCAGATGCCCGGGCACCCCTTCTAAATTATTATTTTATTAAAATGTAATTGAATTACTATTTCTTGAGGAATTAATTTGGCGTATATATCATTTATGCTATGGTTTGGGGCTTAAAAAATATTACCTATAAATCTGAGGTTATAAGGGAATAATAAATAATTAGTTTATAAGGCATTATTCTTAATTACTGGATTTAGGTTTTTTTTATTTTTTATTTATATTAAGCCTGCAAAACTGTACGATTGGACATTCGAATTTGAATTAATATATCCATTCGTTTGAAATGTAACTGATTCTTATTTGTATAATTTTTTCATTGGACTCGGGTCACATCTGAAACATGTGTTTTTTTTTAAAAAAGAATTATATAGCTTCTAATTAAAAGAGACTTACACGTGGCAAAAAAACTCCTGAAATATGAAATATGGTGCATTGGAGCCAAAACAGATGCATACGTAGTTGCCACATAAGCTTCATGTCTTCTGTTTTAATAGGGTAAAAGGGATTTGTTCACGAACTTCATTTTGGTAATAGATGATTCCAAATGATCACGATTGATATGATCGCCCAGATTTTTTATTTTTTATTTTTTATTTTGTGTAAAACTCAAATGTGGTATTACCTCACAACAATGATACTCTTTACACTTTTCGATCTTAAAAAGTAAAGAAAAGAAAAAAAAAAAAAAAAAAAAACACCCCCCCTACAAAAGTGGGAAAGAGTTTATGCATATGATCTCTAATTTTCCTTGAAAAATCGAATATCATCATTATTACTCAGAGATTATGTTCCAATTTATTAGTTCTCCACTTAGGCAAGTTCATTTACATAAATAAGTATGGCTACGTCTCCATAAATCCTCTCTCTGGAGACCCTAAAAGATAAACATCCTGTCACAAAATTGAGCACTTTTTTCCGTTAGGACAAGATGTACTATGTGTTTTTCTTAATCTTCTTTCTTGCCTTTCTTCCGGCTAGAAAAAGTATGGGAATATCAGTCAACGGAAAACTCGACAATGATACCATGAACCTGATTGCCACACCAAGTGGAGAACTAATAAATTCTGACCAATTCATTAGTAGTATTTGTAATTATGATGATGCAAAGTTTCATGCAACCATGCACTACTTGTTTTCCCGAACAAACTCAGATGAAACCGAACATCTCCCATAAAACTAAACTACACTTTTTTACCGGACCACATGATTCAAAGCTTGAGTCTAGTGGATATTAAGCTTACGTTCCAAAGGGCCTTTGGGCGTTAGGTAGCAATGATTCCCATGATATTCGTAGAGACAAATGATGTGAATTATGCGGACATCATGATTGGATTCTATTTTGGATATCACGGTGATGATAGTCCGTTCGATGGGCTGTTTGGAATGCATGCCTACTCTTTCCCGCCAGAAATTGGGCTACTTCATCTTGATGGAGACGAACTGTGGGTGGTTGATCCAGATAAACTAAAATTTGCATTCTCTACCGATCTAGAATCAATGGCGATCCATGAAATTGGCCACGTACTAGGGTTGGGACATTCTAGAATTAAGTCGGCGGTCATGTACCCAACTACACCACCTAATAAACGAATTGTGGATCTCACTAAGGATGACGTGAATGGGCTACAACAATTATATGAGGTAAACCCTAATTTTAAACCCGGTCCTAATTGGGAGAGTTCGAGTTTGGAGTACTCTCGTGGAGACAAGGAGTTTTGGTTGGAGCATGCTTTTGGTGACGATAGTTCTCTTTTCTTTATTGATTGAGAGATCACAATAGAAATAAATTTTCTCGGTGGGGTAATATTCTAATCGGAAATTTTGTCTTCTGATGCTTTGTCCTGAAGTTTCTTTTTGGTAGCATCAAGTTCTTTAAACATTATTATCATGCACATGATCAGGGTTTAACCATTTTTCCATTCATTTAAAAGGCTATTATATATTGTTATTTTGCTCATTGTCTTATAGCTTCGGGTTTCAGTTGTACATACTTTGATTTATCCTACCATTTGAAGTTTTTTAAGCTGGATATTCTGGTTTACCAAAATGTTAGTTTGAACATTTTGATGGAATTGTTGATGAGCTGCTGGGTTTTATCCTCAGTTACCACTAACATTTTGGAGTCCATTGTGCTAATCTATACACTGGGTTTTCTAACTTCAGAACTACTCAAAAATTTACAAAATCAATGTCGAAAGGAGACCTTAGTGATGCTAATGTGCTTGTCATGTGATTGTGAGAGCCTGAGAGGTAATGTGTAACTATTGGCAAAAGAAGGCATGTGAAGGAATAAAAACAACAACAAAAACAAAAAGCTTAGAAACTGTATGACAAGTTCTTGCATATATATTCACTGTGTCCCAAAAATTATTGTCTAATTTATATTTTCATTTTTAATTCAAATTGTAGTGAAAATCTAAAATGGATAATAATTTTGGGATAGGAAGAGTACTATCTAGAACATGGCAGTTGCTACAAAATCCAAAAAACCTTAAAAAGTTACAAACATTGTAACTCGATCTGATTGTAAAACTTACAGCAGATACAATTTTGATACATAACCCGAATCTACATTGTCTCACTTAGCCATACATCAATATGTTTGTACATGGGAGGACAAACCTCTATCTTCAGAGAAAGGAGGACCAAATTGACTTTTATCCCCAAACAGGAAAAGCGGCCTTCAAATTCTGTAACTTAAACACCAACTGATGGGAAAGAGTGGAGTATACAAAACTACTTGTATAAAAGAGCCAGAATACAAACATGGCTTAATCCCATTGATTTTACGATTCATATAGGGCGAAACAAGTGAGAATAGTATATCTTTACACTAAGCGCGAAGACTCAATCAATGGAATGGTACGAGGTAATTCCCACAATGGACTGACTACGTAGATCGGAATCGAGATAGAAATGCGACAATTGGAATTAGAATATAACTACCTAGAGACTCCGTCAAGGTCTCTTGTCTTGCTACTAGCTCGCAAAAATAAGTAGAAGAAAAGAAACCGTCGGAAAAGCAACTTGCATTAAATGGCTACACATTGAAATTTTTTACTTAGAGGTTTGGTTTCTTGCAAAAACTTAAATAAAGCACACAAAAAGAAGGATGGCCATTCTAACTAACGAAAATTCGGACTGAAGAGGATTAAATATTTTGGAAGATGGAAAATGTTGTAAGATAAAACCTCAAAGAAACAACCCTACTAAGTACTAATCCCACGCGTAATAGATCAACTAAGAACAGATAGGTGCATGTTTTTTTAAAATAAAAAATCTCAAATAAAAGATCCAAATAATTACCAAGAAATACAAAAGTCATACCTAGTTTGTGGAATACAAATTGTTATCACAAAAATAATTAAACACTAGGAACCTAAAAGTCATTAGATATCATTGTTAAAACATCCCAAAACTGGGAAAGGGGAAGAATTCGAAATTACATTGTCCATTGCCTCGTCGATTAGAGTAACTCGACAGGCAGGTCAACAAAGGATTGCTGAATTTACACACTTTAATTTTGATTCTGGGGCTCCATTAAACATCGACAAATCTTTCATCCATTTATCCAGATGACTGTAATGATTCTCGTAATTGGGAATAATTATTGATGGCGAATTCATATTTTTGTGTAATATACTCCCCCTCGTTTTAATTACAAGAGCCAAGACACAAACTTGAACTAATTTTTTAATGTTAATTTGTGGCTTATAACTAGAATCGAATGGAGTATATATATTCATCAAAGATATCAACATTTCGAAACTGGAATAAAACTGTAGTGGGGGCTGAAATGGCACAAGATTTTCTGTGCCACTTTCTTGTGAGAGTCACTGTGATACAATCCAATTACTCCTTATAAATTATACAATTTGTGCTAATACGTATACCATAGTCACATATTTTCAATGTAGATAATTTTCATATTCTTATTTTATTTTTTATATCAATGTTTATTTTTTTTATGAAACTTGACTATTTTATTGAATTTTTTAACTATAAAAATTAAAATAAATAAGCCCTAACCCGTAAAAAGTGAACCTTTAGTCCTAAAACATATAAGTTCGAAAGTGATTGTGAATCGTATATATATTAACACAAATTATAAAATTTATAAGGAGTAATTGGATTGTGTCACAGTGAATGTCACAAGAAAATGGCACAGAGGATTCTGTGCCGGCTGAAATATATTAATTTTTTGTATTAATGTAAGTATTTTCATAGTACGATATCTTATAAAGTCATCATCATATTAGATTATGTTAATTATAAAATTTTACACCTATCGCAACAAAAAAATTTATTCGAGAATTTGGCATCTGATTATACAAATAATTTTTCACTATACTCATAAAAAAAGTTCTTTCTATGATAGTTATATCACTATGTTTCTATCTTTTGACACATATAGGGAGCATAAAGGTGGTATGCTATAAAAGAAAAAAAATGTGTTACTAGTAAATGTTTTAGATAGGATGTTGATAAATATATGATTATATTGTTGAATGAAGTTTAACATCATTAGTATAATAATAATAATAATAATAATAATAATAATCAAACTTTATATGATTTTATAATGATCTATATGACTTAAACTAATTTAATTTCACTTTGAATTTGGGGTTGGACTATTCTGATTGGCCCAAAACAAAATTATGGAAATTACATAAAACAATTTCGCCCAAATTACAAAGATATTACAAAATTAATTAGCATAATCAAATTTAAACAAATTAATATTATTAATTTAGGGTGGGTCCAGCGGGGCTATGGCCCCCGTTGCCCCACCGTAAACCCGCCACTGGTTATCAAGAAGTTACATCCTTATAACCTGGGAACTTTTAAAAATTTAACAATAATATCCATTTACTAAAAAAAATCACCTTCAAATTCGTTTTAAGGAAAATAATGAGCAGACCCCTAAAATGTCCTCGTATTTTGCAGCATAACCATCAAGAAAGTTGAATACATCCTCATCCCTATCGTAAAGCAAACATCAAACACTAGAATGGTATATGAAAATGTTTGTCACAATTATTTGCAGGACAATCTGGAAAGTAGAGATAAGAGTCTTAAGATGTAGAGTTAATAGAACTACGATTTCAAAAACTATTGAAGAAAAAAATATAACTACCCTCCGCCTCGGGGGGCAGGCCGTTTAGGTCGAAGAAAGGCCGACCCGATCCCCTACTGTTGGAAGCTTCCATTTCCGATGCTTTGAAAGGTATGCACGGTTCAGAGAGCACTTGAGTATGTACTCACTCTATCTGAAGACTTAATATGAGCTATGAAGTGTTACAAGCAAGCATCTCTATTAGAAATGAAATGATACATTACTTTTTTTGACGCCTTAATTAATCAGTGTCCTGTATTGGATGGTGTTTCTTTTAATTAATTTGGATAGTCCCGTATCTTCAAAGTCTCACCCTTAATTCAATGGTGTAAGTCCATGTCTATTGGGTAAATTAAGTTGAGGCGATTAGGGAGATCTTATGATCAACTTCCCATGATGGATCCAACATATAAAATGTAACGCTATGGTCCTAAATTCGACAACAAAATTGAGAGTTCAGAAGGCAAGGGAAAAGAACGGCGGAATAGGAGCAAATTTAATTAGGGATCGGGAAGAAGAAATGGGGAAGAAAAGGAAATTGGGGGAGAAATTAGGTTTCAGAATTAAACTTTAATCCATCGATAATCAGTACAAATGTTTTCCAACTATTTAACCCAAACACTACTCTTATCAAATTTACAACCAGGTCCTTTATATTTAAAGTAATTTAAAATAACCCCTAAAAAGCTGCATGACATAAAACTAATACCTTTCACAGGCTTCGACAAGCTAGTGGGCTATTTATTGTCACATTGGTACAAATTGTGAAAAGTAAGTAAATGAGCATTGCAATCACACAGGTCTATCGAGCCAAATATACAGTTATAGGCGAACTTGCAAAAATGACTTATTCATTAGCTAAATTAGAAGTTGGATTTTGGGCTTCGTACCCAAGCTAACTTCTGCACAATCCCGGAGGTTGAATTCTGGGGTGCACTTTATAGTCTTCAAACAGCCCTCGGAGTTAGGATTTCGTATAGAAATGGGCAATTTATAAGTAGTCTATCTTTTCATAAATGATCATTCATCATTTGTGAATAGCAATGTATTATATAAAATTCTCTGTTTGGTTCATTTTTTTAATGATTTTTTCATATTTTATTATTATTAAATGTCCCATTCTAACATAATTTTTTACATTTCCAATACACTTTTTTACATTCTCAATAGAAAAATACCTAAAAAAACAATCCAAACATATAAGAGTCTACTAAATCTCCAATGACAAGTTTGTACAATCTATGGCCATCCACTTCAAAACAGTTTAGCAGCAAAATGTAGATTTTCTTGATTTTATGGGAAACAAATTTTCCCGACTCCAAGTAAAATCATGAAAATTGCCGACTCCAATAGTAAATTCCCATCCCAACTTCAATGGGATATTATGTAATCAAGTCTTTAGACTAACTCATCATACATATTTTTTTTTTAAAAAAAAAAGAAGCTAAATTATAACTATGATCTCCACCTTATTGTATATTTTGTTGAGATCTCCGGATGAAAAAATATAACAAAAAAAGCTATCGTTTCTCTTTCAAAGATTTATAATATAATAATCAAGCGTCATAGTTTCTCAATAATACTCCACTTAAGTGGTCTTTTAGTAGACTTAATAGTCCGCTTGTTCTTTTCTCCCTAGCTAATACTCCCTCAGGTCCTTTCTTATTATTAGGTGTATTTTTTTCATATTATTATAAGGAGCTATTTTAGAGACGTTAGCGTGATATTTTGAAACACAATGAATGATAATTAGTTTCTTAAATTAGTTTTTTTTTTTCATTATGGATTTCAGCTCAAAATTCTGGGTCATTAACGTATGTGTATGTTTCTGATGAAAGTGTCGTCCAACGTTAATCCCGGGCGCGGGCCAGGTACGTAAACTTTCGGTAAGATAGTATTCCGTAGAGGACAATGTCAGAATGGAAGAGTTTTTAGGGTTAATATCAAAAACACTCTCGAGGTATATTTGATTATCAAAGTCGCCCTCAGATTTTAAGAAAATATCAGAGACCCCCCTTGACCGGCGGGTCAACCATCGAATTTATCCTTTGCTACCGGAAAGATGACATAGAGTTATGACATCCGCAAAAAAGACGATTGTGAAGACGATGTTACCCTTTTCATTACTTCTCTTTTCTCCTTGTGCAAAATCGTTTCTGGCTTTGGCTCAAACTTTTAAAGAAATCAAAACAAAAACACCCAAACCTAGAAGAACAATGGATCTTCAAAAAGTAAACAACATTCATTTGAACCAATTTCATAGAGAATCTCGCCACAATTTCTTATTCAAATCTCAAGTTCTAAAGGAATGAAATTTTCAGTGTGTGGAAGAAACCCTTAAACAATATTCTCACAAAGAGAAAACAAATATCAAAAAGGCCATAAACAAATTTGAGGTCTTTTAATCATTTTAAGTTTCACCAGTGAAGGGGGGTGTTTGATATTTTCTCAAAAGGTGATGGTATATTTGATAATCAGACATTCCTCTGGGGTGTTTTTGATATTAACCCTAGTTTTTAAAATCTTTTTCCCCCTTAATACGGCTAACAAAACAACTTTTATATATGTCATTTACCCGAGTATTTTCCTACTCTTGTATGTTTGTCCCGAAATAATTATTTAATTTTTATTTTTATTTACAAATTTTACTTATAGTATATAATTTTGATTAAAAATTAAAATGTAAACATAACCATCATTTTGAGATGAGGGAAATATAGTTTAGTATGTAACCCTGCAACGATATTGTAGTCATATATCGTACTTCTCTACCGTTGAAGTGTTGAACTTTATCTCACTAGTATATGTGCTGTGATAGAACCATTTTTGTTTGAAGTAAAAAAATAAACAAATCCTTATTTAGAATGCAAAATATACTTCGTGGGGAAAAAAAATTCAATTGATTTTCACAGGTATGCAATAGTACTAGAGAGAGAGAGAGAGAGAGAGAGAGAGAGAGAGAGAGAGAGAGTAGCTAATTTTTGTTAATATATGGTGGCGCTGCGGAAGTAGAGAAGAAATGGTGTGGATGTTAATTACTAGTTTACTTGATCATCAAACCACTAAGATCCGAACTGGATGCGATCACATGCATTATGCGATTCCATAACTTAGTTTAATCCAATAATCTAAGGTTTATATTTGTTGCCTCGATGATAGTGCCATGTTACGAACATTTGTCTTAAATATTAAGGATTCATCTTATCCATTGTCGATAATACTCCTAATTGTTTAATTCCCCCTCTAATATGATCAGTATTTGATCTCAACCGGCACTGCTTTGAGAATATAGTATATAATGATTGGGTTTAACTGATTCTCTGTAAGAAAAACCAAGGAGGACGGTACTTATAACATAAATTATTTTTATGGAACATTTGTTGCAGTACTTTTACAACACGGGATTAATATACGCATGTCTCATCATCGTTTTTGATCGATCATCAAGTTAAATGATTGTTACTCATGAACACTCTGAATTAATTCATCAATCTTTCTAATAACTTAAAAAAAAAAAAAGACTCTTCGCATATATTTATAATCTTTATCTTTAAATCGTAAGTAAGACGCAGAGAGGTCGATGACAAAAGATCATACAGTATGGATTGCTAATTAGATGCGTACTGCATGATGCATTTTATTTATCAACACAATCTCATAAAATTAGTCTGTTTAAACTTTTTTAACTTTCCCAAAATATATAAGCATCACATACATATTTGTCCACACTCGTTTTATCTCACAAAATTAGTTCACATTTTAAATTATAAATTACAGTACCATTTAATATATATATAAAAATTATTTTTATGAGACGAAGAAAATAAGTATGTATACGGTGGAGAGAGAAGAGGTCGAAGGTGGGCACATGCATAGGGAGCAACCATGTGAGAAGAAGCAGCTAGACATGAAATTTCAACGTGAGTTTTTCACTTCTCCAAAGGGGAGGGAAGTGGCATTTTCCTTTATTCTCTTATAAACATATATAATGCTCTGAGATCCAACTCAAATAGAGAAAGTCCATGTGAGAAATTCACATTTTGTTAGCCAAATTCCAGAGTCCAGACTATACCTTTCTATGCTCTCTGACAAGACTTTCTCCAACCTACCAGTGCTTCTATTTTAAGTTTCATTATATCCGTTCCAAAAAATAAAAATAAAAATTATATGACGATCCAGTTCATTCATTGACGTGAATCCTAACAAGATTTAAAGATATTAGAAATCAATCCACCGAAATCTCTTGTATATGTTAGGGAGAGAGGTGCGAGACAAGACAATTTACCCCTTTTGGGTCTATTGCAATTTATGTTAAAAACATATATGCAATTTCGATTTTGTATTATAATTCGTTCATTACAAATCATTTCTTTCATTCAGTTGCATTCAACAGCCAACCTGAAACATAATTCAAACTACGTGTACTTGGTTCCGGTATCTATATAGGGTTATTTTCTCTGTAAGTCATAGAATATAGACTTTAGACTTATACCAAAATTTTAATTAAACATTTTGTTCCGGATTTGTATACATGACTTGAATTTTGGACTGCGAAAGACTACCGAAAGAAATCTCCTGCCAGGGATGCTTCATTTGGCCATTTTCACCAGTTAGCCCATCATCCATTCACCATTTAGGAGTAACCCAATTTCAATTTCAATTTATGTTATTTCACTTTTTCAATTTTTGCGTGTGCAATGTGACAAAAGTATTAATTGGGTTAATCTAGCTCAAGAATTAGTTTAGCATTTAGGAATTCCGGCAGTTAATTAAAATTCATAAAAGCTCGTTTGACTATGTATCTCGAGTTTCTCTAAACTTACACAAATTAATTAACTATAAATCTATGATATATAGTTATGCAACACTTAAATTGGACCACATAATTTCAACTCAAAATTACATAAGATATGCCACTATTAGTTGGTTTTTGGGGGAAATGCAAAAAATCGAAAAGGAGAAAAAAAAAAGGTTGATGGTTTAATAAGTCTCTATAATAATCTATGCTTGGAAATTAAATTTTTTTCTTTTCTTGCCACTATAAAGTATTGTTTGATGCATTGTAACCTCATATTTTCAGAAATTTCAAACTCATTTACTTACTTAAGAAAATACACTGTGTAAACGCGTCGACCATTTAATTCTTAGATACTTATGAGTCTTTTAATTTTGGAGATGTTTTAATGTTAAGGAATTGATTTTTACTTTACCAACCCCCCAACTAGATTTTGCACCAAAATCTGGAGGTGTTTTAATGTTAAAGAATGGATTTTTACTTTACCAACCCCCAGTTAGATTTTGCACCAAAATAAAATCTTGAAACAAATTTTTATTTAAGTTAGTAAATTAAGTTAGATTTTACTCGACATGCCTATAAATAAGTTGCATTTGCCGTTGAAAAAAATCACCCCCTACACCCACAGTACCTGAGGTTTACTCAACTGCTCCGCAATGAGGCAACCAAGTCGGGTTAAGGGTACTTTTTTACGAACTTCCTTCTTCATTCTTCGTTTCTCATATTTTTTTCACTTTTTCCCTTTAAAAACCCTCTTCTTTTTTTTTTGTTGTTTTGGCAAATCTAGTTTTGTAGACTGCTGCAATATGACATTTATCGGGTGTTTAGTTACCACGATAAATGATCATTTTATGATCTTTTTTTTTTTTTTGGTTATATCTTTTTACGATGATTTTAAAGCCATGCAAGTTGTACGTTTTCTTATCATTTTATTTTTTTGTTGTTGAAAGTTTGGTTCAATAGTCTGCTACGTTATGACATTTATCGGGTGTTTACCTGGAGCAATAGATCTATTACAAATTTTAAAACCATGCAAATAGTGCTTTTTTTTTTTTAATCATTTTATTACTAATATATTTATTATTGTTATTCTTACTATTTTTTGTTTTGTTTTGGAGAGTCTAGTTCTCTGGGCTACTACTACATTATACGACATTTATCAGGTGTTCACCACGAGAAATGGTCTTTCTCTAAGTTGTATATAGTCTTATAGAGCCATGCATATTGCAAATTTATTGTAGGCTAAGACGCTAAGTCTATATAATAGACAAAATTAAGAAATCATTTATTTCCTATGTCACGTTGTTGCAGGTGAATAGAATCTTAATTAGTGTACTATTTTTATAGTTGTTTTAAAAGAAGTCTTTCAACATGATCACATTGTTTCCTGTATTGATCAACACCCCATAATTTCTAGCTGGCCAACTAGCTTGCCACCCCCCGCATGTTCTCATCGTTTGATCATATTTTTTTAAAAAAAAAAAAAAAACAAAAAGAATAAACAGTCCTAGTATAATTAGAAACAAACATTTTTCGAGTCTATCAAAAAAAAAAAAAAAAGTGTTGACAATGATTCCAGGTGATCATGACAAGCCGTCATTCTTCCCGTTGGAATCCTTATTCCGAAATAGCGAAAATCCTCCAGATTTAATATTTCATGGTTTTTTTTTTCTTTTCATTTTCATAAGTTCTTAGAAACAATGATTTTTTTTTTTTCCTTTGCGTTTATGATCTGATCTAGTATGGTGGTTACTTTGCAGGTGTTATGAACGGTGGCAACGGGATGATAAGGAGATCTGTATCATTCTCTGGAGTGGGTGGCCACCACCACCAGCCGCCGCCGCCAGCTGCGGAGCACGATCCGGATCTTCAGGCGGAAGATGACGGCGACGAGGTGGAGGATCAGGAAGACGCGCCGCTGGGGGAGAAGAAGCGGAGACTGAGCCAGGAGCAAGTGGCGGCGCTGGAGAAGAGCTTTGAGCAGAATAACAAGCTCGACCAGGAGCGGAAGATGAAGCTGGCAAGGACGTTGAATTTGCAGCCACGGCAAGTGTCTATATGGTTCCAGAACCGAAGGGCAAGGTGCAAGACCAAGCAGATTGAGAAGGATTATGAACAGCTGAAGAAGCAGATGGAGATCCTGAGGGCAGATAATGAAGTTCTCCGCGCTCAGAATCAGCATTACCACTCTGAGGTATATTTTCTCCGTTTCAAAATAAATATCGTATTTTTTTCTGTTATTTTTATTTTTAACATCCTGTTGTTAACCACTTTAAAAAAAAAAAAAAACAGCTGATGGCATTGAAAGCAAGAGCTCCAACTGGGATGGGAGTAATCAACTTGAATCAGCATGAGAATGATCAGGCTTCCTGGAGTAACGGAAGCGACAATAGCCTAGACATGAACATTTTCCCTAATTCCGTAGTTCAGCCTAATTTCGTGAAGCCAGATATTCCCAACCAGAACGGCGGCGGATTAATGGGTAACGTCATGTTCAACAATGTGGAGGAGCAGCCCAGTTACTGGCCGTGGCCGGAGCAGCCGAATTTCCGTTGATCGGAAAGTCTTTTTCAAAAAATAAATTATCACAAATGTTTTTTTTTTCCTTTTTCAATAATCTTTTTTTTTAAATAAGCATACTGTATACCCACCCAGCTTCATGGGGATAGGAAGATTTTCAGTTGTTAGATTTTTATGTTTTTTTTTAATATTTTGTCTGAATAAAGTGATAATTTGAACCCTTTATTGAACGAACAAATTTCGTGTTTGATTATTTTTATTTTTGAATTTGATTATCTTTACCGCCGTAAACGTTCGCGCCTTTTACAGAATATGTACTCAGTTTTCCTTGGGGTGAAAGAAACGTACATAACTATTCATTATATATAATCATTTCGTAATAAAAATAAATCTCGTAACAAAATAATTAACATTTCCTTTCTATGCTTAACTAATCTAAATAAAATCTCATAACTTAGAAACCCAATATATTTAAAAGTAAGTAAATTATTATACCTATAGCTATAATAGTTCTCTTAAATTTGGTTATTTTCATACATATTTTTTTTAAAAAAATCATATATATTTTTACTGATAATAGCATTAAAAGCAAAAATTCATAAGTGGTTTTAAAAAATGATTAATATAACACTAAAAAAATCGAAGATCCATGTTACTCTCAAATCCTAAGGGAAGAAAGTGGGGTCTTCTTATGTTCTGGCATGAGACTATAGTCACTATAGTACAGAAGCTACAAAAATTAAATTTATTGAAATATTTTATTAATTAATTAATTGTTACAACTCCTCCACGACGACCACGAAGTCATCACTTCGAACTTTGTGGTGTTTGCACTCTGTAAAATAATTTATTATAAAATAATTTTCCGAGAGGAAGGTTCTTTTGACGTAGAAGGAATTGGAGACATTAGATGAATGAATTATTTTAAGATAAATAAATATATAAAATAAAAAATAAACGGTGAAAAAGACAGAATTAGGCAATTCCATCGAATCACAAATTATATTCCTAGAAGAAAGCAAACAAATGGAATGAACAGGAAAAAGGGTTCACTTCTGTGAAGGCGAATTCTGTACATGTCAATTTTTAGTTTTGTTACCTTTTTATTTCGGGATGATTAATTGTTTTATGATTAACACGATGTAAATCGATTAATAACTAATAATCCAAAAGTCCACAATCAGATTGAGAGATTAACTTTGAATTATTTAAAATAAGAGTCTCAATCATAAAACATTAACAAGGATTTGAAATGTTATTAGTTGGGTGCTTTGGTTAAAAAATTACCTAGAAAAAGGAGTAGAGAGATCTATTGGTCTCTTTTTTTTTTTAAAGAAAAATACCAAGATCGGATTTACAAAATCCAAACTACTAATTAATTAGTAGATCGAATTTTGTAAATTCGACCTAATAAAATAATATATATAATTTTTTTGTGGAAAATACATGTAAAAAAAATTAGGAGAACAGTCAAATAATGAACAGTACAAGGTCGTTTTTTTAATAAAAAAAATTAAAGGGTGGGAAAATTTGAAAATTTATTATGGTGAGAAAGTTGGAAATCTAATAAATTAACAGTAAAATCGAATTTTGAAAATTCGAACTAGTTCTTATTTTTAAAAAAATCTTTATGTGTAGATTACTTTGAAAATTCGTCCGAGAGTTAATAGAAATTCACATTAAATTGACCTATCCACTTTAAAAAAAAAATTGTATTAGATATGATAATAATGAAATCTTATATTACTAATAATTACTAGGAATTTGCATTGATGAAAAAAATATATTACTAGTGTTGCATAGTATTATTAAAACTATTAGAAATTTGTATTAAATTAATTCATTATAATTCATCTGTACTAGTGTTATGTCTTATTTATACGTACTAGTGTTATGTAGTACATTAATCCTATTACCCACTATATCACTAGTACTAGTGTTACTTATTACTGTTAAATCTGTTAGTCATTAGATATTATCTAGATTAGTGTTACGTAGTATCATTAATACTATTACAACTTAAGTATCACATATATACCAATATTACTTATTATTATTGACATTGTTAACATTGTTACACATCAGGTATCACATGTACTAGTACTACGTATTATCATTAACATGGTTACACATTACTACCATTAACATTGTTACCTATTACGTGTTATTGTTATTATTGATACACATTAATATTAATATTTTTTTAGGGACTATTAATATTGTTACTCATTAGATATCATCTAAATTAGTATGACATAACACTATTAATACCGTTATACATTAGATATTACATGTATTGCTGTTACATATTATTATTAATACTGTTATAAATAATTATCATTAAATATTATTATCTATTACAATTTGTCTGTTTTTCATTATATATCGTATGTACTAGTGTTAGAAAGTGTTGTCAACTCTGTTACTCATTACATAACATTAATACTAATGTTATACAATACCACACACACAACATTAACGTTGATACATCTATTTTTGTGGATTATATTGACACAATATCATATTTAAATTATGAATGCTCAGTTAAAGCAAATTTATAAACAAAAATCGGATTCCACAAATGCAAATTTGCGATTAAAACGAATTTTGCAAATCTGATTTAAAGAGAAAATCGGATTTTTAAAATCCGAGTTAAAGGTAAATTCGGATTTGTGAAATCCGATTTTTGTAGTAAGCCGGATTTTGCAAATCCGAGTTAAACCCTAAACCCTAAATCATAAACTTGAATAAGAAATTTCGGATTTTCAATATCCGAGTTAGTTAAAAATCTGAATTCTTGAAAATCGATTTTACCAATTGTTCGGATTTCGAAAATCCAAAATTAACCCTAAAACCTAAACTTATATAAGAAACTTCGGATTTTTAATATCCGAGTTAGCTTGAAAGTCGGATTCCCAAAATCCAATTTTAGTTTCTTATGCCGAATTTTGGAAATCTAAATTTTTTTTTCTTCCATCCCCGGTCTCGTAATGTGCCTTGTGTGGGTATGGGCACTGCAAGAATTATAAATTTGAGATGTCAGTATCAGTTTTGCTTTTAAAAATCAGTCTATTTTTCTAAAAAAAAAAATTCTGCTTAATGTCGAATTTAGCAAATTCGAACTTAGTCAAAACTAAATTAATTATTTCGTTTCATATTTATATGGATGAAAAATAGTTTTTGTTTCTATTGTGACAGATTTAGACTGGTTTGAGAATTAGTTTATCTCTTTTTTTAAGAAAAAAAATATTGGTGGAAGGTCGGATTTGGCAAAAAAAAATTCGCTAAAAAAATTAATTTTTTTATTCATAAAATATTATTTTAATGGTAACTCGGATTTTTAAAATCCAACTTTGGTCAAAATTTTATTTTTGAAAAAAATCTAAGTATTTTTCTTTAAAATATTATTTTTTATTAGGTCAAGGCCGGATTTTGAAAATTCGATCTTCTGTTAATCATGATTAATGTAATTAATTTTTTATATTAAAGGAAAGTCAGATTTAGGAAATCCGACTTAGCTGTAAAACCGGATTTCAGAAATTCGATCCCGATATTTTTCTCTTCTCCAAAATTCAACCTATATTTCTCTCTACTCCTATTTCTAAGCTATTTTTTTGATACAAAAAAACTCGTTATTAGTTACTTTCTAAAATAAAAGAAAAGAAATGTTATTAGTTACATGTATCGGCAATAATGAAGTGACAAGATTTTTTTTAATGGAAAATGATAATCAATTAATATGAGAATATTTTATGGTTAATGATGAAGTAATGTATAAGAAAATATTTTGGTAAGCACATCAAAAGAAAATCAAAATTACACTCTAGCTAATTGTCTTGAAATCTTTATTCCATTTGAAATAAAATGGTTCACACTGTATATTTATGTAAATTTGGGCAACATGGTTCATTGGTTTGGCTACGAAATGGCAAACTGACAAGCAGTAGTTTTTAGGCATTACCAGATGGATAATTTTACCATGGATTTAAGTTCGACATCAAGAAATTTTGCAGAGTTGAAAAACTACTGATTTTTCTGCTCAAAATTATAACGATGTTGGTTGATGTAGGTGGCTTCCCGCCGCCGGTTATTGGTTTAAACCTTAAGGTTAATTCCGATGGATCTTTTAATAGGGATTCTGGGTTAGCCTCGGGGGATCAGTAGTTTTGGGATGAATATAAAAAAAATCATCGATCTTTAGGGTTGAGCTGTGAGGTGTCCCATAATCTGCTCTTAGCATGAGACAATCCGTGTCGACCAGTGTTGCTCAATAATCGGGATGAAATCAAATAATAATAAGACACATTCCTGTTGTCTCAAAAATAATTATTGAGTTTTAATTTTTATTTTTGGCAAATTTTCAAATTGAATAATCATTTCGTGTAGTGTTTATACTATAGAGCAGTATTTTTCGGTACGAAAGGACTTAATGGGGAAAGGAACGGGTTGGTGAAATTATAAGAAGGCAAATTTCATAACCAATTTCTTGACGCGTACGGCAATTATTCCAAATGGTTTTATTATTGTTGTTGTTGTTATCCCAAAGAGCTTCATATATCTATCCACCTCTTAAGTACTAACCCGTAATTACGACGTAAACATTGTCTCTTATAACCACAGTAACCACTCATTATATTAATTTAAAGTTTTAAACTTCTGTCTCCTTCATTGTTCCAAGCACATTTTGATAGTAAAGAAATGTCAGACACGCATGATTGGTACTATACGAGTGTGATAAATCTTTGAAGAGACATATAAATCGGATATGTGAGGGGATAAGTTTTATTCGCAAAACAAAAAAAGGGGGAAAAAAAGAAGGAGAACTTTGATAGATTCCTTTTATTCGTTAATTAATTCTCTCTCTTTTTTTTTTCCGTTCCAATATTTCTGTTTGGTTTTCTAGCTTGCGCAAAGACTGCACATGTTTCCACAATTTTTTCAAAATTCTGACGCAGATTAGTACAGTTTTATTGTGCATGGTACATTACGCTCTTTGTGTTTTTTCGCCCAAATTAAATTATCGTCCTAGAAACCATCCCTTTCAAGTAATGTATAAGATGATGTGTAACTATTTCGAATACCGAAACTATACTAATCCCCTCCGTCCCGAAATAATGGTTTAATTTAGAATTTTTATGTATTTAAAAGAAAATTTCAAAATAGATAAATATTTTGAGATTGTGAGTTGTGATATATATGGTACTAACCTTTCAAAATCAAACAAACTAGTCCCAAGTCATCTTGTACTCCATAACGTCTTTCATGAGTTTCGAACCTAATGTTCCAAGACCCAAGTGGAAGGTTAAGGTTCTGTTCGAGCAGAATTTATGCTTCGTGTAAAGCATATCGAACACTATTAAACGATTAGATATATTAATATGGATATTTGTAAAATCGGTCAAAAATAAATTGTTTCTTTTGTAGGAGACTATTTTCAATCAAAGCGACGTAATTAATGGACGTGCTTCGATTGATGATGGTATATGCCTTACACCAAGCAGTTTATTGAACAAGGTGTAGAGCTGCGTCGGAATTCAATAAATGACACTCACTAGGCTTTTCAAACAATGAAATTAGTATAATCGACGCTGCTCAAATGTGTGTGTGTGTGTGTGTGTTTTACAGACTTCAACCGATAGAAATGAATTGAATTTGCTTGGTCGAACGAAACAATACACCAGAATTAAATCAATTATATACGCTTACAAATAAAACCTAAAAGAAAGACGAATATAAGTTGCTGAATCATTTCTTTCTAACAAAATTATTACAATTATTAGAAAATTACTACTAGTGGACCTTCATGACTACAAGGGGGAAAAAATTGTTATGCTATTCTATTCAGAGATGATTGTGTTGTTTAAATCTGCACATTTGATTTAAGAGAATAATTCTTTTGGGACAAAATGAGTGTCAATTTTGGATTACAATGTTTATAAATAAAAGTTACCGAATCCTGAAGGTGGAAAAGATGTGTCCCTAATATAATTTTACTAGGGTTTCCCTCCTTTGAGTCGACGGCTTCCTATTTCTAGGGAAACTTCCTTCTATGCATGGGTCGGTTTTTTTTTTTTTTTTTTGTTAAAGAAAAAGATGCTGACGTCTATATCTTAGATAGATTAATACATAATGGGATATTCCACCTTATCAAATTATGATCCAACCATGGAGGGATCCTGAAGCAATTGTTAGTCTTCAGAATTTTGTGCTACTAGCAAAGCTAAGTAGTTGGTCGATTGATTAATTTGATGCTTAAAAGTTAGAATCTTCTATTTGGTCTGATCTACAAGTTACACTTTGTGACCTTTTTTGTGAGAATCATGCTTAAGTTGTGTATCCCTAGGTGTTGATTTCTCCCTTAAACAACCGTGAAGTGAAGGAGGTTTTTTTTTCGCCATATCACGAGGAATTTCGCCATATAGTTGCTTGAATTCCATCAACATGTGATTTAGATGTCTTTCAGTCTTTTGATTTTTCCTTTAAGACTCCCACAAGAAGAACGACACTAGTGTAGGCCAAAATTTGTAGCTGGCTTGCACTAGTGTATGAATTTGCAACAGTTCTTTCCTGTTTTGGTAGCATTATTAATTGAAAAAATTTTCGGCTATCTGCTTCTCTTTATAAGTTGGGCCTGACAGCTGATATCATACTTTGTCATAACCGAGGACCCCATTGTCTGTAATAGAAAGTTGAAGGTCTAATCTGTAATTACTGATTATTGAGTCAGAATCATTTGTGACAGAATATAAGATTGCTTCACCTGAGCTTTTCCTCAAACAGGTGAATTTTACATGTTTTTTCCGGCTTACGAGGATTTGATGGAGCTTTACAGAGAATATGCTGAGCAATATTGTCAAAAAACTTACCGATGGTTATACAATAATGTATCACACCGACGGCTCGGAGACTGATCGTATTCAGATCGATTTTAATTACACCTCCATTCAGATTGTGGGTATTGGTATGTGTTTTGCAGAGTTTCATGGATTCACGTAAAGTGGATGCTACAAAGTCTACATTAAGAACAATATTCGGGCAGAATTTGCTTTGATTGTCTAATTATTTTAATTTGAAGTTTGTTTTATCATGTCTTTTGGGCTATATATTGAAATGATTTCAATAGTAAAGTGAATTCATGTGATGATGGTTAGCATTGTTGCAATTAGTAAAAGAGCATTAAGTTTATCCGGGTCAAGGAAAGATCAAACAAAGTTGGGCCAAAAAATTAAAAAGATTTCAAGAAGAAAAAAAAAAAAAACAAAACGAAAAACCGAAGAAAAGAAATGCTTCGTCCAACATAACTCATATTAAATGTGCCTCACGTGGTTTATAGATTTTGATGGTTTCTGTCGTCTACCTTTAACGATTGTATTTCAATTGTAAGTATTTTCATAGATAAAAGAAGTGGTCGAAAGCAGAAGCGGCTCAAGATATTTTAGGGCCTAAAGCGACTTTCAGATCTGAGGTCTAAAATAAGAATTTAATATATTGGTATTTTTTAAAATATTAATTTAGTTTATGAAAAAAATTCTACGATTTAGTACTATTACCAAAATTAATCAATTATTAAAATGATGAGTACCAGTAAACACCACTACCAAGAAGTATGTAAACATTAAAGAAATATGACATGGCCAATTATATATAGAGTATTATTATTAAACCAATATGCAGCATGAACACCACTAATAAAGAAGAAAGAAAATCGAAAGATTAAATAGTTATTAGTTGTGAAGATAATAATTAAAGTCTTTCAAGTAGTATTTAAGTTTTTCTAAATTCCATGTTAAAAGTTCATATCATAATCAAATATAGGAGGCCTAAGTTTTAGGTAGATAATTTGGAATTTTTTTATTAATGTTGAAATAATTTTAAATTTTTGGCCTCTTAATCCATTTAATTTTTTTAATATTTTTTAATATATATTATTTTATTAATAATACATAAAATTTTGGGGCCTTCCATAATTTGGGGCTAAAGCCCTATCTCACTAGCCTTACCCTAAAGCCGCCTCTGCTCGAAAGATTCACTCCGGTAAATAGATATACACCTCGACAGCGTTTACGCTTTAGCGTGTGAAAATCGCGTGTAAAAGGAATGGATATGCATTGCATTGCATTGCATACATCCTGTCCTGACAAGGTGAATGACCTGTATATAAGTCAGAACCCTATAAATTACTAACAAATTGGGTTAACCATTTTGAGCTAGCGAGGACGAAAGCTTGAAAATTATTGGGTCAGTCTATGAAACTGAGATGTTACACAGTGCACGGCCGGTGCACTGAGTTGTGCAACTTGTGGCGGTGCCAAAAGAAGCTCCCACGAAAGGGAAGTCATCAAATAATTAAGCTAAGACTGTCTTGATTTTTTTTATTTTTTATTTTTAAATGTATCTGCTTTTAATGTTAATAATTTCTAGCTTGGTTTCGGTCTATCTTCCTTGTAATTTCTTTTTGACTATGTGTTGCTCTTTTAGTCATTCACGGCTATGCACGATAATATATACCGAACTCGGTATATGCACGATATATGCACGTAAATCTTAATTCAATGAGTGCACGATATTTGCCCGTAAATTTTCTATTTCCTAGTACCTTCTTCCCATTAATTTATCAAGCACTATAAAAATCCGATTTGTTGACTTAATTATATATGCACACTACATCTATTCTTCTACTTATATAATAAAAGTAGGAGAAAAATCACTCACCCTTTAAAACATGGTAAATATATGGACATGTGCCATGTTGCATGAAGCTTTATCGTGAATTTCGTGTGTATAAGATAGTATTACGAGAACGGCTATACATATTACATGAGTACAAATCTCGTGTGTGCTTTTTGATTTTGGTCAATTCGGCCGCTAGTCTTTGAAAACTACAAAAAGAAAAAGGAAAAAAAAAAAAAAACAAAAACAAATCTATAGGATTAGGGTTTCTTACACGGTACACCTTACTCCTCTCTCACCACCTACATATTCCTCATTTCGCTGGCCGCATTTTCCATCGAGAAAGAAGAAGAAGGAAGAAGGAAAGATGGAGAAACCGCAGGTGTTGTACAAAGAGTGCCAGAAGAATCATGCGGCCGGCGTCGGAGGATACACGGTGGACGGTTGCCAGGAATTCCTGGCTACCGGCGAGGAAGGCACGGCCGATGCACTTGTTTGTGCAGCATGTGGCTGTCAAAGGAGTTCTCACCGGAGGGACGTGGTGGCGACTGAGGTTGGCGGTGAATGTTCTTCCCCACCTGATCATCAAAACCAAGAGAAGAGATCAATCTTAATAAAAATGGAGGGCTTTTTTATTTTTCGAGCGTAATTTTTTTGTAATTTCTTAGAGTTTGTCTCGGTTTCACTCGTTCCTCGCTAGTTAATGGTTCATGGATCTCGATGTGTTAGAAACATCAAAATTAAAATTATGGTATCTTTTAATCTAAGTTCGATTGGCTCACATTTTAATCTCGAGTTAAAATCATACTAATCCAACAAATATTTTGTCTATAACTCTCTAAAACTCGTCAAAAAAAAAAAAAGAAAGGCCTTATAAAAACTAAAAACTCATCAGGTGGATGTCAAATCTAAAAAGTTCCCTGTGTTGGGATCATTTTCTTTCTATTACTAAATGTAACACGACACTCTTAAGAAAAATTAGAATATTAAGTAAAATATTGGTCAAAAAGATTAAAAATTACTCCATGTCAACAAGATTCAAACCCGATAAACCACTCAACCACAAGCTTTTAGTTGAATTGTTTAGTTCTTTCTGAAAGCCAGGAACAACAACACAAACATTTTTTTCAAAAAAAAATAAAAAAAATAAAAAATACAAACATGGATCCCCTCACCTTGCCCGATCCAACAAATAACAATCCATAAAACCAAACACACACATCTGGATCTGGATACAACAAACTTTTATGTCAATCTGAATTTTATATATATATATATTGAAGGAACCCAGGCTCAGATATAAAAAAGTACAAGCCTCAAGAAGGAGCGATTGATCAAAAGTTAAAGCTTCTAAACCTTCATTCCGAGAGTTTGTCAAAATATGTAACCTCATATCTAAGACTAGTCCTAACTTTGCTAGAAAATCGGCAACTTTGTTTCCCCCTCTTTTTATATGGGAGGTTTCAACGTGTCAATCTGAATTCTGAACTTAATTTTAGTTAGACATGTTTGGGTTTTAAAGATTAGAACTTAGAAGTCCACTTAGAAGCCCGAGTCAATAAAGAGGATTGGACCTTTCATTCATTTTCTTGTAGCCTTTGAGTGTAGTGACAATTGACTTTTCAAGGCCCAAAGATGAAGTCATACTTGCCTTTCTGGACTAATTAAATGAGAAATCAAATTTCGTTGTTATTGCTGTAGTTCTGATTTGTGAGGATTGAACAAGTTACTGACCACAATTCTCAATTAAGAATGTGCTTCATTTGCATTTATTTAGTTTTGCAATTCTTTTTATCTTATGAAATATGAATATGCATAAATAAAATTACTTCATTTATCTCGAAATTATTGTCCAGTTTATATACAAAGGGAGTATGGAAAGATAGATATTGACCGTGTGTCTTTGGGAATCCATACTAGTCTAAATAGAAAGATTATTTAAACATAAGGTTCAAACTTCAAAGTCCCCTGAAAACAGTATAGTAGAAACAATGCCTTTGAGAGAAAAGCATTGGGCGTTAAGCTTCCATGAATATAAAATGTTTATTCGTTTTGCTTTAAAACTATTATCATGTTTGTTATATTCTTACGGAGAAATTACCATGTTCTTTGGTGACACAGCTCAAGAATCCTGTTATTTACAAAAGAAAAAGAAAGAGTCTATTGTAATTAAATTCTAATCAAAGTAGTACCACCCAAAATTTCCAAATTTCTCAAACCGGACACAAACATTGCGAACAAATAGTTCATAGTTAAGAGTAGTATGTATTTACTCTAGTCCCAATAATAATACACAAAATAATACAAGAATCAGTTTAAATTTGTGCCTTATAAATAAGACCAGAAAAAATATTACATCAGTACTCAGCCCTTTCCAGAAAATCAATACAATAATTTTTCTTCCTTCTACTAAAAAAGTTAGACAAGAACTTTTGTAGGATAGAGTATCCAATCTCATTAAGATCAGTTCCAAACACTCAATCTACTCATTTTTTGAGTACCAAATGGCATATTAACGCTAGCCGTGCGCAGGCACCCAGCTTCCCACGATAACCAAGGCAGAACCCTACTTTGAAATTTTGCTTAGTTACTAAAAATATATATTTTTTATTCTGAAATAATTTTTCAATTTTAATTTTAATTTAGTATATTACGTAACCCTGAATGCTGCGACTAATCCGAATTTTTAATTTTTAATTTAGTACAAATTGTACTATAATCAAATAACAAACAGGCTCGGCCCAAAGAGATGTGTAAATGACACTAGGGCCTCCAAGAAAAAAAAAAGGCTCATAAATTATATAACTTTTGGATTAAAGTCATATGTTTAAAAATTTATTTTATTCCAGAATCCAAAGTGGGTTCTAAGTGATTATATAATTTTTGGATCATGTTAATTAAGGGCCCGTTTGATAAAACTTAATTTGGCTCTGAAGTCTGAAATCTGAACACTGAATTATAAGTGCTGAATTGATTAAATTTGTCGTATTTGATAAAAACCAAAAAATCAAAACACTGAATTAAAAGTCTGAAATCTGAAGTCTGAACACTGAAATTTAAAGTATCTCGACTTATAATTTTATCTTAAAAAATAATTGATGTATGTGAAACTATGATAATAAAAAATAATAATAATATTATTAAATAATGTAATAAAAATCTTTAAATTTTATTACGCTATTATTTTTTCAGTTAATAATCATGTCATATTTTATCATTGTCAAAAAAAATCATATTTTATGGTAAATATATATTGATCATGGAATTTAATGGATTTTAATTTTTATATAAAAATAAATATTTATTACATAAAAAATAATTTACATAAATTTTAATTTAGAACTAGACATCATGATTAATAAAAATATGTCAAGATAAAATATCAAAAGTATAAATATAAAAATAAATAAATAGAAAAAAATCGTCTCAAGAATTTAGTTAAGATATAAGTGATAGGCCTATCACTAATTTTTAGGCTCACATTTGTACTAGCGTTTCAGACCCACTTAATTTTTTAAGACATCCTACTTTGAGTTATCAAACGCACTTAAAATTTAAGTCCTTAAGAAATTAAGTTCTTAATCAATTAAGTTTTTATGATATTGTGTTATCAAACATTGCTAATCAATTAAGTACTTAATTAATAAGTTTAAGTGTTTAATTGGTTTATCAAACAGAGTCTAAATCGTTAAACACATTAAGAGAAAAAATTATATTTAATAACAATTATTAGGGCATTTTTTTTACCTACTATTTGCACTAAGAAGGGATGGAACTAAGGGGAGTCAGGAGGGTCGACCAACCAAATCCCTTTAGGTAAAGTATTCCGACGGGACCCCGTACTGTATTTTTCACCGGCCAACACCCCCGGCTAATTATTTTGAAGAAGATGAATGACAATCAGACCAAGCTTTTCTTCTTAATATGCTTCTTTTGTTTCCTTTCTTTGTTTGTTCTTTGTAAAATAGCCCATTTCGGCTTCACTTAACATATTCGCTGGGCTTTGTTTATTCAAATATAACCTTGTCCTCTTAATTGGTAGAGCATTACAAGGCCCATGTATTTAAATTGCATTATATGAATATATAATTATAAATTATCCTTTTTAACTATGATAGTTACATTTATAAAGAATAATTATAAATCATTAAAGTTACTATGTTGTTTTAATTATGAAAAATAAAGTGAGTTGATGATCGTCAAAAATTGAAGCTCAAACATTCCATACTGTAATAAAATATTATATTTGTGGCACCATATAAATTCTTTAATTATTATTTAAACACATGAGAATTAAATTTATCGTAACATTAGGATAAAGGGTTCTCTTAAAATAGATGCAGGATTGATTTGGGAGAAACATTTTGTACATATTTATAAATGTAATTCCCACAAAATAATTTAAAGCAAATTATAAATTTTCAAAAGCTATTCCATTTTTTGTTATTTGATTTTTTTTTTTTGGGTAAAAAGTGAATCTATATTACTTTCATCAAAAGGACCAACTGTCACAATTTACATCATATACATCATCATGGTCTCTCAAAATACTGACTGCTAAGGGTCACATAGTTGCTAAAGACAATAATAAAAAGAAAAAAGAGGAGCAAACTAGAGAAGAGGTTTACAGCAACTGCAACCACTGCAAAAAGTTGAATTCGCAAGCTTTTTTCGATTTATAAGTGCTGTAAATTCTCCACTTTATCTCTCTTCTAATCATTTCAAAAACCGTCTCCACTGTCGGATGCTTCCCCTCATGGATTTGTTGATTTCTGGCTTTCCACACCTGGTAGTACCCTGCTTCTATAACTGCATATAGAACTCCCTGCTTCTATAACTGCATATAGAACTCCCTGCTTCAACTTATTTTCCCTCCGCACGTATAGCAGTTTCTTCCAATTCTTCACAGCCAATCAGCTTGCTAGAAATACTATCCATCCTCTCAGTTTCAGCCAAAGTTCCTGCGTAAAACGACATTGCAGGAATAGATGTTCTGGGGGTCTCTATGCATGTGCTGCATAGAGGGCAACTCTCATCCTCCACTGTCAGCCCTAGGTGCTTGAGTCTATCTCTAGTGAGTAGTCTTCCTTGCCAACATAACCAGATTATCATACAATGCCTGGGAACACTGACTTTGTTCCACATGAATTCGGCCACTTTATGTTGCTGTTTGCTACCCTTCAACCACTTGAAACCTGATGCAATAATGTAGCTCCCTTGTCTCTGTGCTACCCATCTGTTCTGCCTGAAGCCATTTCTTAGCTTGTCCCTTATTAAAAAGGCTTTTTCCAGTGCCAGCTTGTATCATTCGCCGCAACAACATCTCACAATCCTGCATGCTTCAAGTAGACACCATGGATCCATTTTATCCACGAGTTGTCCTTTCCCTCTACTAATTCCCATATCTGCCTTCTCACTGTTGCCATATTCCATAGCTCTATATCTCTAATTCCCAATCCTCCATCCTTTCGTGATGAACAGACTTTGGCTCAAGCTAACAGGGTAATGATCTCCCAGACTCTTTTTTATCCCAGAGGAAATCTTTGCATATTCTTTCAATTTGCACCATAATACTTTTTGGAAGCAAGTATACTGTGGCCAAGTATGTTTGCATATACAACAGGACTGAATTTATTAGTTGGACTCTACCCATGTATGACAGATGTCTAGAAGCCCAACTCTTTAATATCACAGTTACTTTATCAACCAGACTTTGGCAATCAGCCTGAGACCATGCACCGGGAGATATTAGAAACCCGAGATATTTCATCGGGAATTTCCCCCTTTCAAACCCTGCTATAGCTTCAATTTTCTCCTTTTTTGCATATGAAACTCCTCCTAAATATATTTGTGACTTATGCTAATTAGCCACCAATCCAGTAGTGGTACCAAATTCTTCCAGCTTCCTCATTACAGTTTGCACCGAGGTTTCCTCTGCTTTGAAAACAATTATCAGGTCATCCGCAAAGCAGAGGTTGACAATTTGTAAAGATTTGAATTGAGGGTGAAGGCTGATGGTGCCTTTGGTAATTTCCTCCTTAAACAATCTAGTAAGGTATTCCATAACTAGAATAAAGAGCAAGGGTGATAGGGGGTCCCCTTCTCTTATTCCCCTTTTCTCTGGAAAAAAACCAGCCAAATTCCCATTAAGATTTAAGGAAAAAGAACACGTTATCACACATTGCAAGGTCCATTCAATGAATCTTTCTGGGAATCCATACCCTACTAATACTTTTTCAGAAAGGTCCAATCAACACTATCAAAAGCTTTCTTCAAGTCTGCTTTTAACAAGCACCTAGGAGAAACAACCTTTCTTCTATATAGCTTCACTAATTCTTGAGTTAACAAAACTTTGTGCTTAAAAGATCTCCCTTTAACAAAAGCACCCTGATTCAATTTTATCAACTCAGGCAGCACCTTACTTAGCCTATCACTCAGGATTTTTGTTATACATTTGTAAATAGAATTACAACAAGAAATAGGCCTATATTCACTAGCATTCTTAGGCGATATACACTTAAGAATGAGCGAAATTAGGGTACTATTTACCTATTGGAGGAGTCTCCTTTCTGAGCCAAATTCTTGCACAGTTGCTATCACATCTGGTCCCATAATATCCCAGTAGGCTCTAAAGAAGCTGCTTCCATAGCCGTCTAGACCCGGGCTCTTATTAGGATAGATATCTAGCATCGCCTTTTTTATTACCTTTGCAGTGAAATCCCTACACAATCTGATTTGCTCTGCCAAACTCACCTTGGGCCCTTAATCAAATACTAGCTGCCTGGAAACACCTCTGTGAGCTTCCACTCCTAAGAGATTTGAAAGAACTGGACAAAGTGTTTTTCTACCTCCTGTCAATCCTCTATTAGCTCCCCCTTTTCTGATTGATAAGATATGATTCTGTTTTTTGCTTTCTTTTCTTTCATCAGTGCATGAAAATAGCCACTGTTGGTGTCTCCTTGCTAGCACCACCTTTCTTTTGCCTTTTGCTCATGAAAACTTAGTACAGCTTTTCCCATTTCTACATATTCCTCCATGGCCATCTTTTCAAGTTCCTACAGCTGTACACTCATTGGATTAGCTTGCAGTTAAGTTTGTAGCTTCTCCAATTTCATTTGAGAGCTGCAGTATCTGCCTTCAACATCACTGTAGCATTTTCTATTCAGCTCTTTTAAAGGGCCTTTCAACATTTTAAGCTTCTTCATGAGTTAGAACTGTCTGGTGCCTGCGATTTCCTGACTCCAAGTCTGCTTCACTATATTCTTGAAATCTTTGTTTTCAGCCCACAGATTGTAGAACTTGAAGGGCCTTCTCCCATTTGCAGTTTTGTGCTTCCATCTAATCACCAGAGGGCAGTAATCAGAGATATTCTTTGGTAGAATCGTCACGTATGAGTCAGTGAATTCCATCAGCTATGTATCAGAGCCCAACACTCTGTCTAATCTACAACTTATCCTTTTGTCCCCCATTTGTTTGTTTGTCCAAGTAAAGGTCCCCCCTTAAGTCCTGATTTCTTGTAGTTGACAAGTATCTATCATCATCCAGAAGTCCCTCATCTCTTGGTTCCTGAATGGCTGACCACCAATCTTCTCTTCATTGTTGAGAATACAGTCAAAGTCTCCTGCCATGACCTAGGGTTTTCCTCTATCCTGTAATTGCATTAAATTTGCCCATAGCTCTGTTCTGTCACTTGGTGCATTCTTTGCATAGACTATTGTCATTATGTATTCTCTTTGTATCCCTTATCCATCACTTTACAGTGGATAAAATGATCTTTGATCATTAGAACGTCTACCACGTATTCCTCTATCTTCCACATAACCAATATTCTACCCTTCTGATTACCCATCGCATTTTCTATGTATCCATAGTTTTTCCACCACCTATTCATGATATCTCTGCTTTTCTCTGTTGTTAACTTAGTTTCTACTACTCCTACAATACCAACATTATGTGCCTTGATAATATTCCCCATCTCCTGCTGCTTCAGAGGGTGGTTGAACCCTCTGATATTCCATATCAATATATTACTCATATTATATGGGGATCAGGGTTCAGAGGTTCACCTGGTTCACTCTGTTTTTCACCCTGTTGTGGTAAGGTCACTGCACTTCTCAACGCCTTGCTAGGCTCTTTGATCATTCTAGGTGGTGTTGTGCTTACTTTGTCTCTATCTTGCTGAGGTTGGACCATGCGTAGATTTTGTTGAGCTTTACTCCCTTCTGGCCTTCTCTTTGGACTTTGATCTTGGTTTGGTGCTTCATTAGTCTGGTTATCATCCACCACTATCTCTTTTCCCTTCTTTTGTGTAACTGAGTCCTGCACAGTTGATGCCACCTCCATGTTTTTGGAGTGTGGTGTTTGTTTGTGCTGTCATGCTGGCTTCACTAGAGCTTTGCATTCTTTTTTGAGGTGCCCATACCCTTTACATTGAGTACATAGTACTGGTCTCCATTCGTAGACGAGTTTTTACTCTTGTATTCTGCCCTCTTCATTTATGAACACCACCTTCTCTGGTAGTTCTTCCTTGATTTCCATCTCCACAAGAACCCTTGCAAAACTTGCCCTCATTTTGTTGCAATTTATATCGTTCATTCGCTTTGGCTTACCTATTAATGACAGCATTTTACTCAAGGTGCTAGAGCTCCAGTATTTGAGCTCCAAATCTAGGAGCTGGATCCAAACAGGAACACTAAAGATATCTTCACATTTAAACCCTTCCTTGACCCTCCATTCTTTCACTATCAGTGATTTGCTATAGTAGTGTAGCACAGAAGCGAGCGCCATCTGCTTGGCATGCTCAGTTTTTAGTTGAACTATGAAGTACCCTTCTTCTCTTCTCAGTATTTTCTCAATTCCCAGCTTCCCCCAAATACGGTATGAGAACTTTGTCATTAGTTGGTAAGGAAGATTCACCCCCAACAGATAGCATACGACTGAATTCTTCTAGTATTCAAGTTCACTTTTAAAATTATCATAATATAGGGTACCTTCTGATTCTCAACCTCTACTGGCTCTATATACTCTAAATCAGGACTCGGAGGTTTCAATTTTTATCCAATTCAAAAGATACCCACCCTTCATCTGTCTTCTTTACTATTTTTCCCCCCCTCTTCCCCCATTTTCCTAGGGTTGACTTCCCCAGATGCACATTCTTTGGAAATTTTTAAATCAGAACTCGAAAGATTTGGACTTACTTGCTTGGATTCACTACACGATGCTTTGGATTCCACCAGAGATGGCGAAAGTCCTGCTGCAATTTCTCCTCTCTGTGATTCCTCTTCTGATTGTTCGTCTTCAAAACTCTTCATTCCCGTGGTCACAATCAGTTTTCCATGGTCCAGATCTTTCTTTTTACTCTCCTTGTTGCTTAGTTTGCCTGCTTTTTTTGCCACAGTATCTCCTCGGCCTCGTCTTTTGGCCATCGCCGGTGTTGGTTGGGAGAAACGCCTAGAGAGGAGGAGGAGATAGATGTGACGTCAGCATTCTAGAGAGATGTTTTTTTAGATTGAATATATAATGTTATTTGATTTTTTATGGGTATATTAAAAAAAAAGAGTTAAGTGATGTTATAATGTCGAACTTCTGGTTTCTTCACTGGCACTAAGACCCCAAAATGGTTTGGACTGGCCCTGATAACAAACATGATAATTATTTTGGGATAGAGAGAATATATACATATAACTATTGGAATTATATCTAAGCTTTGATGGTAATTTATGAAAAGGAATGTCTACCTCCTCAATATACTATTCGAAACGTCTATACTCTTGCTCCCGCTAGCTAGCAAATTCTGGGCCATCCCATCTTGTTCACTAATTAAGAGCCTGGTAAAGAATTATCATCATCAATAAAAAAGACGCATGAGAACTAAATGCACAAAGAATTTGTTACTTTTTACAAAAAAAAAAAAAAAGCAAAAAGAATTTGTCGAAAATGAAAATTGGTTGGATTAGTACAAATAAAGATGTCGCAAAGATCGAGCACGCGACCTCAGTGTATGTTCTGTAACTAAACCCTGTTACTCAACGAATGAAAGGGTGAAATGAAGCAGCCATCAGCTGAGTTTTCTTATCAGAATTATGCTTTGATCTAGGAGATTGATCGGAGACTAAATTAATATTAGATAGGGACTTAATTGACATAATATATAAATACTACTCCTTAATTGTATAGTTGACTAGTTGACCGTATTTATTAGTTAGTTAATCATTATTTAGGGTTGTATAAATACGGTATATGCTTGATGATCAAGTTTACAACTTTCAAAAATACGTATTAACAAGTTTTTCCCCAATTTGATCGATCATGTCTTCTCTCTCTCACATTCATCAAACCCTAGCTAATCGTTTGATGGTAACAGAGCCATAGGCTCGGTACTGTTAAATCGAAACGGTAATTTTTCTTCTCCTTATCTTCCTAAACAGATTCACCATTCGTTTTTCCTGTTTTAGCTTGTAGTTATGGCAGATCGAGAGTTCAAAGAAAATCTGCGAATGCAAGGGGCTCGTGGCAATGGCGGTTGGAGATCTCAAGATGATGCTTTGAATCTTCACGCGTCCGAGCATCCTGGTATGAAGCTTGTTTCAATTTCACTCACGGACACAAATTACCTTGTCTGGAGTCGTTCTATGCGTACAGTTCTTGAATCGAAGATGAAAATTGGCTTCATCGACGGTACATGTGTAAGTCCTACACCTTCCTCTCCTGATTTTCATCAATGGAAGCGTGTTGATTTGACTGAGGAATTGATGCTCTTAGTGAAGATGAGTTTGATAGCTATATGTACAATCTGTTTGCACAAGAGCTTTGGGAAAATTTGACTGAGGAATATGGCACTTCCAATAGTCAGACTTTGTATCGAATGAGGAAAGAGTGTATTGCTATTGTGCAGGGAGATATGCCTTTGATAAAATACTATAGTGCTTTGAAACATGTTTGGGATGAATACGCCCATTACAGACTGTTCCCTGAGTGTCCACCTAATGTTGCTAAAGTGTTAGAGGCCAGGGATAATGAAGATAAACTGATTGAATTCTTGATGGGACTTAACAAGTGTTATGAGACTAAGAAAGACCAGATTCTCATGATGGATCCACCACCTATTGTTACTAAGGTTTATAATATGTTAAACAAAGTAGAAAAAAAAGTATCTGAGTCTGTTGAAGTTCCTCTGATAAATAACTCTGCACTTATTGCCAAAGGTGGTGATCCAAGGATGAGTAATCAAGTATCATATGCAAGTAATGAGGCTACAGATAATGCTGCTTTTATGGCTAAGTCTCAGGGTTTAAACAGGAGAAAAAAGCTTGTTGACCATACAAGATTTTGTACACACTGCCAAAAGTATAACCATGAAAAGGAAAATTGCTGGAAGCTCAATGGTTTACCAGAATGGCTGCAAGAAAAGAAGAACGCTTAGAAAGTTTCTAAGGGACAGATTGTGAAGAATTTTGCACACATTGCTAGTGCAGAGACACCTATTGATGCATTAAAGTCTTCTCCTCATTTTGATGTGAATGCCATTGCTCTGTAACTCAATCATCTTCAACAAGAGCAGGATGCTCAAAGGAAAGGGGCCAGTTGATCATCATTCTGTCAACTTTGCACACTTGGCTGATTTTGCAGGTAGCACTACAATACCTAAGCTGTATAATGTTTGCAAAGCTCTTTTAAGTCTTTGGTTCCTTGATACTGGTGCCACAGGAAGTATGTGTCATGATCTTTCTCTTCCTTTAAAACAAAAACCTGTTACTTGTCTGACTCCTATCATTTTACTTGATGGAAGTATCCAATATGTAGAGCAAATAGGTTCTGTAGAGCTGAGCCATAGGATCACACTTTCAAATGTTCTATATGTGCCAACTTTCAAGTACAATCTTATTTCTGTGAGGTCCTTAGCACAATTAGCAAAGTTGTACTTCACATTTTCTGTTGAATTGTGTGTTATACAAGACCATAGGACTAATAATATCATTGGAGTTGGTACAATCTTCCAAGGACTTTATGTCCTTACACCAGATTCTTTCAATCCAAGTGAAGTCGGGAGACAAGTTCAACTTCATCTGCCTTGTTTGCTGCTTCATTCTGTCATTCCTTCTTCAAATACTATCACTACAAATTGTAATAATGCCACAATAGCTTTGAATGGCCAATGGCATCAAAGATTAGGTCATCCTTCTTTTGCTGTAACAAAGCAACTTCTTCATAGTTTGAATCTTGATGTAAATAATGAGTTTTGCTGTGAGATCTGTCCCCTTTCTAAACAACAAAGACATGTTTTTCCTTCCAGCCATATTCATACTACTTCATGTTTTGAGCTTATACATGTGGATCTTTGGGGTCTTTATTCACATCTAAATCTTTCTCAAACTCATTATTTTGTAACCATTGTGGATGATTATAGTGGATGTACTTGGACCTTTCTGATTAGATATAAAACTCAAGTACTTCAAACACTTGATAGTTTCTTTGCTATGACTAATAATTAGTTTCAGCAAACAGTCAAAACTATTAGGACAGATAATGGAACAGAATTCATCAATCATAACTGCCAACGTTTGTTTTCTAAGCTTGGCATTTTACATAAGAAATCTTGTGCATACACACCTCAACAAAACAGTGTTGTTGAAAGAAAGCACAAGCATCTACTTCAAGTTGCTAGATCACTTATGTTCCAAGCATCGCTACCTCAGAAATTCTGGGGAGATGCAATCTTGACAGCTACATACTTGATAAACAGACTACCCACAGCTCTTTTAGGCTGGAAATCACCTTTTGAAGTATTGTTTCAGTCTATTCCTTCTTGTGATCATCTTAGAACTTTTGGTTGTATGTGTTTCTTTACTAACAACGAACCACATAAAGATAAATTTTCTCCTAGAGCTTTTAAGGGAATTTCCATTGGGTATCCAACATGTCAAAAGGCCTATAGGGTGTACTGTCTAGATGATCACAAAGTCCATATTTCAAGGGATGTAGTGTTTAAGGAACATGTTTTTCCTTTCAATAGTGTCAATGCATCCTCTCAGTTTTCAGTACACGTGATCACACACATGGATGATCTTTCTGATATCTCTGTTCCTTATCCTAATACAGAAATTCCATCATAAACTCCATCTTCTTCCATACAACAAAACTCTAATATATCTCATCATAATCCTTCTTCCATATCTTCACCTTCTTCTTCATCTCCAACTACTAGTCCTCCTCATAGGTCACCTGTTATCTCATCACCATTTGTACCACCTGTCAGGAGAATCAGTACAAGAGTCAAGCAAAAATCAGTGTGGCTTAATGATTATGCTACTTTTGTTACTCAGCCTTTTTTTACACCACCTCAAACATTTCCTTTTATCAGTAATTCTACCATTTCTCCTTCACATTTGTCATTTCTACCAATATTTCCAAGATCCATGAACCATATTCCTATGCACAAGCACAAAGTCAACCAGAGTGGGAAGATGTTATGCATAAGGGATTGCAGGCTTTAGAGGAGAATGAGACTTGGACTATAACTACACTTTCTCCTTCCAAACGAGCAATTGGATGCAAATGGGTGTATAAAGTCAAGTATCATCCAAATAAAACTGTTGAAAAGTATAAAACCAGACTTGTGGCAAATGGATATACTCAAATTGAAGGGGAGCACTACTTAGAATCCTTCTTTCCTGTGGCAAAGATTGTCACTGTCAGAGTTCTCTTTGCTCTAGCAGCTGCAAAATAGTGGCATATTCACCAGTTGGATGTGAATAATGCTTTTTTTCATGGTTATCTGAATGAATAGGTATATATGCAAGTTCCGCCTAGCTATTCTCAGGCACAACCAGGTCAAGTACTTAAATTGAAGAAATCTCTATATGGTTTGAAGAAGGCCTCTAGACAATGGAATCAGGAGTTCACCAAGCAACTTGAAACTTATGAATTCAAACAAGCTTTTGCTGATCATTGCCTTTTTATAAAGCAAAGAGCTGACCACTTTCTGGTTTTGTTGGTTTATGTTGATGATGTACAGATTACATGTTCATCTGAGTCTCATATCATTGCTATCAAGGATTTTTTTCATGTAGCATTCACCATCTAGAATCTTGGTCCTGCAAAATATTTCTTTGGTATAGAGATAGCCAGATCAGAAACAGGCATCATCCTCAATCAGAGAAATTTTGCTTTGGATATTCTCTAACAGGTAGGTCTTACTGGTTGTAAGTCAGTTAATACACCATTGCCTAAGGGTATCAATCTACAGTATGATCAAAGTCCACCTCTCTCTTCCCCAGATCAGTATAGAAGACTGGTGGGTAGATTGCTCTATCTAGGTGTTACCAGACCAGACTTGACTCATGCTACTCAGCAGTTAAGTCAATTTGTTCAGAAGCCTCTACAAATTCACTGGAATGCAGCTCAACATGTTCTTAAATACTTGAAAGGAGCTCCTTCTCTTGGATTATTCTATCTAAGTTCTTCTGATCTTCAGCTCACAGCATTCAGTGATGCTAATTGGGGTCAATGCAAAGCCACCAGGTTCTCCCTTTCTGGTTACTACATCTTTCTGGGAAATGCCTTGATTTCTTGGAAGACTAAGAGGCAAACAACTGTTTCCAGATCTTCATGTGAAGCTGAATACAGGAGCATGGCGTCTACTGTGTGTGAGCTCTAATGGCTTTCTTACTTACTAAAGGATCTTCAAGTTCCATTATCACTTCCTATACCTTTTGGAGGTGATAACAAGTCTGCCCTGCATATTACAGAGAATCCTACTTTTCGTGAACGTACCAAACATTTAGATATTGATTGTCGTGTTGTGAGAAATCAGTTCAAAGCTGGTTTCATCCTTCCTCTCTATGTGGCCTCAAAATGTCAACTGGCTGACATTTTAACCAAGACTCTTCACCCTTCACCTTTTTTCTTCTTGCTGTCCAAGCTGAGCCTTGTTGATCTTCATTATCCACGGCCTCAGCTTTGGGGGGGAGGGGGGATCAACGAATTAAAGGGTGAAATGAAGCAACCATCAGCTAAGTTTTCTGATCAGAATTATGCTTTTGATCCAGGAGATTGATCAGGGACTAAATTGATATTTGGTAGGGACCTAATTGACATAATATGTAAATACTAGTCCTTAATTGTATAATTGACTAGTTGACAGTACTTATTAGTTAGTTAATCATTAGTTAGGGTTGTATAAATACGGTATAAGCTTGATGATCAAGTTTACAACTTCCAGAAATACATATTAACAAGTTTTTCTCCCAATTTGATCGATCATATCTTCTCTCTCACATTCATCAAACCCTATCTAATCGTTTGAGTTACAACTTACAACTTCAACAATAGGTGTAAGTTCTTCTAAACCCCAATTTTGAATTTGAACGAGAAATATATACTTCTTTAGATACTTTGTGAGACTAAATTAACTTTTTTTTTTTAATGAAAAAGTTACAAAACAAAGCTAAAGAATCTTGTTCACGATATTCCGTTTGATGTAATTATACAGGGATCTTTTGACTTGTCATTCTTTACAATAGGGTGCTGCCAAAAGTACTTTATAATTAATTAAATGATTCCGTTCAATAATTTATATTCTTTGATGTTTACTTTTATTCAGGGAATTCTTTTCCAATTAATTTATGCCCTCATTGTCTTGCCACCCAATACTGAATTCTAATGATAATGATGACAATAACATAAAAACAAAAAACGAGGTTGGATTTTTTTTTTTTTAAAAAACAATTAGGAACCACTTAAAAGAAGGCTGAGTATGTCCTCTATCTAATCAATAATGAGACCTAATCTCACTGATGAAATTACTTGGTGAAACATTACTTATGCAGATGAGTTAAATCAAATTTATAATTTTTCTTGGCCAAAATCTTGGAATAAATTTTAAAAATAAAAAATTATAACTCTTGTTATCGTTCTAACTAATTTATTAAACACATGTAATAAAAAATGCAACGTAGTATTTTAATAGTCTAATTTGTTAAATTATGAAATAATATAATTGATAAAACTATAAAATGGAACTGAGAGAGAAAAAACATACTCTAACTGTCCCATAATTTTGACGTTCAAAAGCCAGCAGACAAATTGGTTAGATATACACAACAGAATCACCTTAAAAACATCGAGAGATTCTTTGATGTGTTTACTGCTTTTCTTCTCTTCAAGTTTACTAAAATTTCTCGCATAATCTGAGTAGAGATTGCGAATTGAAATGAGTAAAAGATACGATTAGAAATACGCATCCTAAATAAATCCTTTTGTCTTGTACGAGTAAAATAAATAAACGTAAAATTTATTTATTCACCAAATGCCTGAAAAATGCAAATCTGTGTCATAATTTACCCAAATTCCCGATAAAATCATAAACTCATCCCTTCTTCCGTCACTACTTTTCACGCAAAAAAAAACGCACGTTTCTCACTCTTTTTATTCTGTCTCTCTACACACATTCGCTTTCTCTGCGCCCTCTTTAATGTTTGTTCTTTAGCAGATTAGCTTGGCATTGAAAGCAACCTTGGTACTGGTCATCCCTTTTTCTGTTTTTCTTTTTTTTTATATATATATATAAATAATTTATTATTTTTCGAAATCCTTTTCCCTTTAAAGTGTGTTATTTTACTGCTGCAATTGATTTTATTAGAGATAAAAAGGAGTAGTATGCTCCACAGCTTCAGTCCACATTATTGATTATTGTAGATTTTATTAGGCTCATTTCACGACAACCATTGTCTTATTTCGATTTCCGTGCACATTGTTAGCAAGACACACAGAGGGGATTTGGTTTCTGGGTTTTTCTTAATTTTTGTTTTAGTGTATATGTCTGAACTGAGACGATTACGTCTGCAATTTTTAGATTCTGAATCATTGGCATTCAGCCCTTTTTGTTGTTAGGGCTCTCAGTGTAGTCAATGTGGAGTCTTTTAATTGCGGTTGATTAAATTTGGTTGCTGGGTTCATTTTGTTTGCTGTTTTGTTTGAATGAATTTAAGTCCCGCCACTTAGAATCAGTCACTTATGCTGCTTTCTTTTTTCCACCCATATTTTGGGTTGTCATTGCTCTAATCCAGTTTTAATCTACTGCCCAGAAGCTGATTTCTTGCGTTATTGGATGAAAAGTTCCTGTTTTTGTTAAAGGGCCCTCTTCAAAAATCCTTTGCTTGAAGATATTTGGAAGTTTAGGTGGTGTATTTCGTGTGTTTATCATAGGTTCTTCTTGATCATTGGCGGTTCTTGAATTTGTATTTTACATCTTGGGTTTTGGTTTTTAAGTTTGTCCCCTTCATTTCCGGGACCAGTGATTTGTACTCCAGAAGCTCAGAATGGGACCAAAAAATGTAAAGGAAGCATCACTACAATTGGAGCTGAGTACAGAGTGAGGGTTTGGTTGAATTAGTGTTCATCATTTTTGAATTCCAATTGTGAATATCAGTAGAAGAATGGGGTTCGCCACCGCCAATATGAACTTGGGCGATTCAAGATCCAACAACAAGGTAAAGAAAGATGAGGAGCTCGATGCTGTACAGGCAGGGTGTTGGATGAAGTTGAGATTCTTGGGGAGTTGCATGTCGCCGAGGCCCAAGGTTGATAGCTCTGTCAGTGGCTCCAGCACACAGCTAGGTACTGCAAAGTCTTGCTGTTTCTATTAGCTGCCAGAGTAAATTGTGTCAAACATTTTGGGGTCTATGATTATTAGTCCTCCTGCGCTAAGCTGATTTTTCTATTATTCGGTACTTTTTTTGGTAGTTGTTCTTTGGTTGTGGATACTAAAATGGATGGTGTACTGAAACTATAGTTTTTACTTGAAATGCATTGTTTGCATGCACCAAGTCATGTCATCTTTGCATTAATAAGGAAATTCAGTTCGTAATGGAAGTGTATTGTTTGTTTGTTCCAAGTCCTGCAGAGGTGGTTTGGTCTCGTTTGTGGTTCCATTTATTTGGGAAATGTAGATGAATAGGCTTTGCCTGTAGCAAATGTAACGAAGAGATTTACTTGCATTTAGTTAGAGATGGTACCAATGCAATATATAGTAATTAGGCGAATTGTTCCTCACACGGTTTTGCTATTAAGGACAGATTCCAAGTAGTCAGCAGAATAGCTTCGCTTTAGGTTGTGTCCGCTTATTTGTGTGGCTTTTTATAAGTGTAGTTGGGTGGGGGCCTTGGTGGATGGCGTTAATTAGCTTGGATCATTTAATTTTGTTAGTCTTAGAATCATTATTGTCTTCCCCTGGCCATACATGCTATCCTTTTTAGAGTACACATGTAATTAGGAAGCTTCATTCTTGCCTTGGTTTCTGTGTAACGTGGTTAAGGGTTTGAACTGTTTTCTCTATGCGTATAAGAATTGGAATTCTTGTTTGGATTGTATGCACTTGTGCTTATTGCTGTTGTTCTTTCCTTTACTGATTTGTTACAGAAGAGAGCAAATCGTCTAATGACACGAGTAGAGAGCAGACTGTTGCTCCAGTTATGTCATCTTCTAGCACCAGTGATGCAGAAAGTACTCCCTCCACTCCTAAAGTAACAGAAGAACTGAAAATTGCTTCTCAGCTTCGGAAATTCTCCTTTAATGAGCTGAAGACAGCCACACGAAGTTTTAGATCAGATAATCTACTTGGTGAGGGTGGCTTTGGTTGTGTTTATAAAGGTTGGGTCAGCGAAAATGGTTCAGCATCGGTGAAACCTGGTTCAGGAATTACAGTTGCAGTAAAGACCTTGAATCATGATGGACTTCAGGGTCACAAAGAGTGGTTGGTATGTTCCTAGCTATTCTATGTCTCAAGGATTGTTCTGTATTTATTCCTCACATCCTCACGTCACTGGTTCTATTTTCTAGGCTGAAGTAAATTACCTCGGTGATCTTCTCCATCCCAATCTGGTTAAATTAATTGGATATTGCATTGAAGGTGATCAAAGGTTGCTCGTTTATGAGTTCATGCCACGTGGAAGTTTGGAGAATCACTTGTTCAGAAGTATGTATTATGTTCCTTTCCCAATATCTCCATTTCATTTGCAACATCATAACTGGCTACTTCAATAATACTGAATGATATGTAGTTGTTTTGGAAACTTTGTACCATGGTCTTGAATTTGTCAGCCTTTTAAGATCAGTTGTTAGAGAATCAACAAAGACGTGCTCTTTTTTTCCTGTAAGTTGAGCGCAGATGGTGGTAAAAGCCATCCTGAAACTCTGTTTCAGCAGTGACGCTTGCAATAATTACTTTGCAAATTTCTGTTTTCAACGCACAAAAAGATAAAAGTTTATGTGATTTAATGTTTTAAGTTTGGAGAACGAGATATTCTTGTCTTTGCGACTGATAGGTTGTGAAGATGTCAATCAGTTACCGTTCCTTTCTGTATTCCACCTCATTGTTTTGACAATTTCTTTAAATGGAAATATCAATGTGTTCTGGATTCCACTTGTTTATTGTTTTGACAACTTATTTAAATGTAAATGTGAATTTATCTACTGTTTTTGCCTAAAAACATGTCTATCCTTGTTATGATTGGTTAATGATGAAATACCTTCTCTTTCTGGCATCATTTTCCTTTTCGCTAATGAACTGATGAATTGCCTCCAGGATCCTTACCTCTTCCGTGGTCTATCAGACTCAAGATTGCTCTAGGTGCTGCAAAAGGTCTAGCCTTCCTTCATGAAGAAGCTGAAAGGCCTGTAATTTATCGAGATTTTAAATCATCCAACATCCTGTTAGACACGGTAAATGTCTGAAACTTGAAAGGAAATAGTTGGTTTTTATTATCTTAACACTAACTGTCTCCTTAAACTTTTGCCTGAAGGAGTACAATTCAAAGCTTTCTGATTTTGGACTTGCCAAAGATGGCCCTGAGGGAGACAAGACTCATGTTTCCACGCGAGTAATGGGAACCTATGGCTATGCCGCCCCTGAATACGTAATGACAGGTAGCATGAATTGATTACAGGTTCAGCTTCATTTTCTTTCAATATTTGCTGTTACAGCTGCATTTGTTGTTCCAGCTTTGTCCTTCTTAAGTAATACAAATGTTACATGCAAGCGCTGCCACGATTCAAGTATTATATGCACTGACACAATTCATTCTTTTTGAGCCAGGACACCTTACATCAAAAAGTGATGTTTATAGCTTTGGAGTGGTTTTGCTTGAAATGCTCTCAGGTCGGAGGTCAATGGATAAAACAAGACCAAATGGGGAACATAATTTGGTGGAATGGGCCAGACCTTATCTAAGGGACAGACGTAGATTTTACCGGCTGATAGATCCCCGCCTTGAAGGGCGATTTTCCATCAGAGGTGCACAGAAGGCCATTCAACTGGCTGCTCGTTGCCTCAGCCGTGATGCAAAAGGCCGTCCTCTGATGAGTGAAGTAGTTGAAATCTTGAAACCGCTTCCAGACCTGAAGGACATGGCTTGTTCCTCATCATACTTTTTGGCGCTGCAGGCGGAGCGTCCAAGTAGTAACTTAGCCATTAGAAATGGTGCTAAAGAGGAGGTTGCTTTGCTGGAGAGGAGTCATTCAGTGCTGAACACCCCAAATGGTCCACAATTGGCCTCCCCCCGGCAAAACTTTATTCTTCAATCACCAAAACATTAGTAGTCCTATCTGCAGTTGCAAAATACTATTCTATTCCTTCATTGGTCCTTTTGTCAAGGCGAGAAATCATCGAAAAAGTCTGAATTTTGAACTTCCCAATGAGGAGTAAAGTTTCTGAAATGGATTCCAGGTTCATGTTCTGAGTTTTGGAGTATAAAACTGGAGGAAACCTCATGAAGAGAGATGCTCTTCTGGTGTACAGCATGTGTTTTTCCATGACTGAAGATTTTGTAGGCATTGGGTAGTTCTTTGTTGTCATCTTTTTCTCCTCTCATGGAAGTTTATATGTCAGATTTTGCCGAATATCAGTTATTTACATGTTAATGTGGAGTTTATAGATCTAAGTAGTATAGTAGTAATTCGCAAAAAAAATAAATAAATAAATAAAATGCAACCCAAATATAGGACATGAAAGTGTCATGTCTAATTTCGACTAGCGATAAAAATTTGTGACGCTCCATCGTATGATCCCCTTTTCTTAAACTCATTTATGGGGAATTTGATAAATTTTCTTGTTGCACTATTGAGAACAGTGAGTAGGCAACTGATGTGTGAACTGAAAATGTCTTCATGAGATAAGTTTAGATTAGTCAAAAGAGTTAAACATGCTCTAAGCCTGGATTAGGTACCGACTTCTTAGGCGAATGAGTAAAGAAGGGCTAGCAATTGAGCCCAAACAAAAGAATATTAGGACCTGAATGCGTTCCTTCAAGCCCAAAATCCAGTTGGGCCTTTCCCAATGAATATAGTATCTGTTTGTCCTGATCGGCGATCGGCTGCGGTCGAGTGAGGTGGTCTTACGTTAAAACCTCAGAGCAGTTCAGACGGGATGACGACGACACTCTAAATTACGAATCGTTCCGAACTCTCCAGTCCGTGCGAATGCATCGTCATTATAGGACACCAATTCTCCTCACCGGAAACATCAAATCGTTCTACTCCGGGTATTAAATTATGATTTGTGTTTACTTTTCGGTGTGATCATCGGGGATTCTGCCTTCCGTTTTATGTTAAATTGTTAATGGGTACTATCAATTTGCCATGTATTTGGGAGCTTTTGTCCTTCTGCCTATGATTTGTGTTTTGTGCAGAATTTAGCGATCGGCGATCTTGTAAGTGACGGTTTTTGCGAAGAAAAAATGGTGCTGGTGTTGGCAATTGGGGATCTTCACATCCCAAATAGAGCACCTGACCTTCCAGCCAAGTTCAAGTCCATGCTTGTGCCCGGCAAAATTCAACACATCATTTGCACTGGCAATCTCTGCGACAAAGTAATATTAGTTAGCTCTCGCTTGCCTTCCTGTTTTGCTTCCCTTTGAATTGTATGACAACTACTGCAATTTATTTTGGATTGGGTTTTTTGGATGACCTGTTTGGCTCTTGATTCAAATACAGTAATAAGAATGCATGTCATTAAGTTTAGTTTAGCTTTTGTAATGGAACTGCTACTGTGCTGTCATCAGATATGAATTTGAAAGCTTTCGAAACAGCAGTCTGAACCTATGGTGCTAGAATTTAGTTGATAGTTGATAGTTGATATTTGATGGTCTTCTCTCCTATCCAGGAAGTTCATGATTACTTGAGAAACTTGTGCCCGAGTTTGCACATTACTCGGGGTGAGTACGATGAAGATTCCCGATACCCAGAGACAAAAACACTCACCATTGGACAATTTAAGCTCGGGTTATGCCATGGTCACCAGGTTAGAATTTTGTTCCCTTTTCATCATATTGAAGCAGTTGAAACTTACACCAATTAGCCATAAAAGTTGCTCAGAATTAAAAACAGGAAATTTCATTTCTCTAGCCCTGACTATCATTTTCCACATCAGCAAGTGCTGAACTGAATCTTTTCCTGTTATCACCCTGCTCTCTTCCTTCTACGAAGCCATATCTTTCTCAATTCAGTGTATTTCCAGAATTCATCTGTTAACTTTCTGGTTTTCTCTTTTCTAAAGGTTGTCCCTTGGGGAGATCTTGATTCTCTCGCTATGCTTCAGAGACAGCTAGATGTAGATATTCTTGTTACTGGTCATACTCACCAGTTCAAGGCCTATAAACATGAGGCTGGAGTAGTCATAAATCCTGGATCTGCAACGGGTGCCTATAGCAGTATCACCTATGATGTCAACCCAAGCTTCGTCCTCATGGATGTTGATGGCCTACGTGTTGTGGTGTATGTCTATGAACTCGTTGATGGAGAGGTGAAGGTCGACAAGATAGACTTCAAGAAGACGAGTACATCACCATGAATTCTACCCTAACTTTTGCTTCAGATGTTAAGTTTTCAGCTCTCGATAAAATCTCTCGCCCTTGTTCCTTTCTTTTGACCCTAGCCCTAAACTCCTGATTGTAGTTATTCAGTCAAAATTGTGCATCCTGGTTTGTACTGTCCTCTGTGAATTGCATGGAAAGATGACCAAGGTTATATAAAAGCTGATATTCTTATCTGCGGCCTGAGTAAATTATGCCTTACATAGACTTGTGTGTGAATATGTACCAAATGGCAATGAAAAGCGCTATTGGCAACCATTGTTAAGTAACAATATTTACAAAATTCTGGCCAAGGACCATGAGTTTGGCAGGGTATCTTTTACAAAATGAACTATATTCGCAATCCTTAACAATGTAAATCCTTTCCAGGAAAAAAAAAAAAAAAAAAAAGACACATTGCCTATCAACTGGAATGTAGCATCCCCAAAAAGTCACTTACTTTTCCACAATGAATTCTTCTATTTCTATCCCCGTGTGCCGGGCACCTCCCTGTACTCTTACAAGAATCTCATCTCCAACCTTGAGTGATGTTACAGGAATGGCAGTGCCTAGGTTTCCTCGTCCTGAAGATACAATGTCCAGAGTATTAGGAATAGAAAGATGCATGATATATGTCGAAAATTTAAATTAAGTTTATGAAAGAAAGACTGAATTTAATAAGCTTTACCTCCAGCAGGGGAAACTAACGCAACCGTTTCAGCATTCTGTAAGAGAATGCTATAAGTTTGATCTACTGAATCTATCTGTAGCAACAAAATCATAGACGCCCATTAACAGCGAGATAAAAGGAAGAAAAGTTCTACTAAAATGATGCATCTTAGTGGTTGGAAAAGATTAATACATACCTTCGACTCAACAAGGACTAATGGCCTAGTCTCTATCTTCACACGTCCAACAATAGCAGTTCGTTGCATACCCCTTTGATCAACCACAAGCACCTCTTTTCCTGCTTTTAGCTCAGAGAGGTAGCTAGTCTTGTTCCCCGGAATTGCAACATAGGCATGTACTGGGCCCTGAATATATAAAAGCAAATGTAAGAGTGTTTATATACAGTCAACTTAAGATGGAGGATTGCGATGAAGCTCAAACTGAGATTGGAAAGTGCATTCCAAATAACTTGAACAATTGAATTAGACCCAATATATTTTATTGGGGACTAAAGATGATAAATTGCATTGACAAAATTTTCAAAGGCTATCTCTCAGCTCTCCTGCTCACTACATATAATCCAATCATACGAAGCTTAGAACTTACGGCATTAACTCGGAAAGGCCTGCTAGAAATGTAATTAGACTCTTGGCACTCCGAATGCACTAGAAAGAGCCCTCTAGCAAATGAGCCAACCTTAATTTAAGAGGAAAAAGAAGAAAAAGAAAAATGCATTACAAAGATATTCCAATTTAGGCCTCAGAGAAACAAATGAAGCCGAAATCTCAGACCCAAGTGTGAGAGCAAACCAGAAGGCCTTCACCAGGTCTCATGAGACTACAGAGATCCACACAAACACGATCTCCCATTCCACTCATTTGCACTTTGGTGACAGTGGCCTTACTCAAGTTCAGTTGATTCGCTGCTTCAGTTCTTCTGTCAAAGTAGGCCTGATAGTATGCACCATTATAAGGACAAGATAAGCATAATAAAGAACAGTTGCAGTAGCTGGGCTGTAGCAATAACCTTCAAATCCAAAACGGCTTTAGGATCCTCAACTTTTAAGATCACACCACCTAAGCCGAGCTCTAAGGCCTGACAAAAAGGAACAGCAATCAAGAAAAGGTTACTCCTTTCTTAATTAACATTTGTTTACAGGATTGAAACCCTTCTTCAACATAATTTACACAAGGCTGAAAAATTCTATGTATCCCTAAATTATTTCCATAAGCATGAAGCCCATGGTCATTCTACCAGCTAAAAATCTCTTCACTATGCGAACTTAACATCTGTTTTCAAACATAGGTTTCAGAAACTACCTCAAGAAACATACGTGCTTCACATGGTGTTTTGGAGATGGCCAACACTTTCCTTTCAGAACCTTGAAAAGCTGCAACAATATTCTCAGCAGGTATCACCTACACAGTAAAAATCAAAACTTAGTTTATTTGGATAGATACAGGACAAGACAAGTAGTCAATCTAAGTATGCTACACCAACTAATGAACGAGTTGGATTCCAAATATATCATCTATAGAGAAACAAATCTAAAAAAGGACATTGAACTGACATCAGTAAACAGAAGGAAGAGCTAACCTGCCAGTCTAAAAGATTAACAACAACATTCTCAGCCAGATGATCCACTTGTTGGAGCTTTTCTAATTGCTGAGGAGAGGCGATGTCATACCATCTCGCAATTCGATTATCCTCGCTGTCCAAAACTTCTCCGGCTTCGACGAAAAGCGGGCATAGCAAAGCAATTGCTTCACAATCATACATAGCAGTTCAAAAAACAAACTAAATAAATGAATAAAAAGAACATTGGGGTCTCATTACAGAAAGAGAAAATAGAATAATGATTATACATTGTACATGAAATAACTACAGTAGATGAAGAATTTATAGGGCTTTGTGCATATAATTTCGAAATTGAGACCAAAACTTCAAATTCATCTGAGATTGGGGGGAAGAAATAGTCTGACTCACATGACCATTCATCAGCAAGGTCTCGATGATTCGAGGAGAAAACGAAAGTGTTCCAGCCTCTCTCCACGGCGATGGTCATAACTTCTTTGTTCTCAGTCCATATCCACACCAATTTCTCCTTCTGGCCCCATTTTGAATCAAGTCCAACTGCATCCCTTCCACTGTTATTACCGGAACTAGCACACATTGCATTGGGCGAACGAAGGTTGCGGAAACCGTATGCCCTTTTGAATTTGACCGAATTAGACCTTGCATAAGCATCGAATTTCAATCCATAATCAACGAATCTGCAACAATCCCAGTTGAGTATAGATGCTTTCACAAGCTTGTTCACGCAATCTATTGGCAGATTTTGCATAAGCTTCGTTGAGAGTAATGGGTTTTCAACGTAGTCGGCGTGGGTAGTTTTTGCGGGTGGAAAAGAGTGATCTTTTGTACAATACTACCGGATTGAAGGTAACAAGCTGAAGAGTGATGAGTGGAAGACGACCATAGAACAGAAGAAACCAAGAAAAATGCTTCGCCACGGTAAAACTTTTTCTTTCAGGATCGACTATCAAGCATTTTACTTATGCTATAAAAAAGGCGTGCTACTGAGTGCAGAGACTAGACTCACGCCTTTTCCGCCAAATGGAAATTCCCTGTATAGTGAAAGAGTGAACACATTGCTTATTATTTATTTATTTTTTTTTGCAAATAGCCGAGAATCGAATGCTTGACCTCTTGGTAATAATCATCCTACATCTTAATCTTGTGAATATATTACTAATTGCTTTGCTACCATAAAATACAAAACAAATATTTTCTCATTAGTCATCATTTTCGTAAGCTTCTCTAAAGTGAGGAACAAGTTGATGAAACAAATTTTAATAAAAATAAATATTTTTGTACATTTTATATTGATACGGATAAATTCAAGAATAATAATACAAGGAACCGGCATTGTGATTAAAACTAAATTGTTAACTCTTCCAATGAATTTTTGGATAGTATTTAATTATTAGCAGTGTCATGAACACCGAAACCAAAAACCACGTAAAGATTTTGTGAAAATTGGTTACTTAAACGTCAACATGATTTTACTAGCATGAACAAATGGCGAAAAATGTTACAAAACAATGTATTTTGGAATTTTTCGTTGGAACACCTTTTGTGTCTTTTACATTGATACATAAAAATAAAAGATTATTACAGAGAACCAATGTGCATTGTAACACTAAAAAGGGTGGTTTTTTTTTGTTTGTTTTTTTTAAGACAACGATCAAGTAGCAAATAGAAGACACGGGATCATGTTCGGCCCGACAACATAGCATTCTATGAACTATACCAATTGATTGACATGTAGCTATATGACTCTCCTTTTGGTAGTGTGATACTAGTGACACCAATGATTAAACTCTTCATTTTTTATACGAAACATTGTAGTTTCTTAAAAAAAGGCAATCTCGTTTTAGTATTATAGGCACCGAACCAAATTCGCATGTCATGTAGTTGTATATTACTCTCTCGGTCCCACAAAAATAATCAACATTGAATTTTGAATTTTGTAATGTTTTTAGTATAAATTTCAAAACTCAATGTGGACTATTTTCTGGGGACGGAGATACTACCATTTTTAAGTGTTAACAAGTGAATCGTGATTTAAGAACAAAGCTTTCATGTTCACAAGAACAAAAGGCCATTCATAAATTTATTTTTTCAGAACAATAAGATATCAATCAATGCATCAATCACTCTTAACATCCACATGAGTAAGCACAGAGTGATGTGAAATATGTCCTGGATTCCCTATTCTCGCCACTTATTCCTTGATTTGGAATTCATACAGCATGTAATGAGTATAAACATGTCCAGGATTCACAATCGTGGAAGGAAAATTGGGATGATTGACGGCATCAGGGAATCCTTGAGTCTCGAAACAATACGCAGAATGCGGTTGATAAACGTAACCACCTTTTCCCGTGGCATTATGCACGTAATTCGCCGTATAGAATTGCAATCCAGGAGCGCTGGTTGATATCTTCATCTCAATTCCAGTCTTGTTACTATACACAACCGCCGCCAATCTCATATCCTCGTCTTCCTCGTTATCGCAATCGTCAAGTGCATAATTGATATCATACCCCATTGTGTCCGAAAGCTCGTTTATCATGCTTCCAACTTTGTGTGATTTGAGGAAATCATACGGCGTGCCTTTCACCGGCAAGATTTTTCCGGTCGGGATGAGCTGTTTGTTCACCGGAGTGTAGTGTGAGGCGAAGATTTGAACCTCGTCGGAGAGAATGTCGCCGCTGTTGTGGCCGCCGAGATTCCAGTAACTGTGTTGCGCGAGGTTTACAGGGGTGGCCTTGTTCAGGGCTTCTGCTTCCATAATTACTCTTAATTTGTAAGGATTTTCAAGTGCGTAGGTTACCGTGACAAATACGTTTCCAGGGAATCCTTCTTCACCATCGAAGCTGTAGTAGCTTAAGACGATGAATGGATTTGGTCCGTCTTTTACGTGTTGTTCTACTTTCCAAGTAACTTGGCCAAATCCTCGCTTTCCACCTGGAATTGGTAAACCGAGAATTTTTATGGTAATCAAATCGACAGAAATTAATGGGACGAGATTGATTAGGATTGGGAGCAAATTGATGATATTACCGTGAAGCATGTTTTGATTCTCGTTGGCATCAAGCTTGTAATGGATGCCATTAAGAGTGAACTGAGCACCTCCGATCCGGTTAGCAACCCGACCCACGATTGCTCCGAAATATCTTGAATCATTCTGGGGGCATAATTCATGTGATTTTACACTTAACAGCAAACGTGAATTAATAATCTCACAAAAGAACGAATAGGGTAAAGAAGAACAAGGATTTCGTTGCGTGGTTAGCTAAATTTGGTAAACGATATACGCTTTCAGGCTACAAAAGCAAGATTGAGTGTTTGGGGGGGGGGGGGGGGGAACAAAGAAAAAGTAGCATGATAATAGTGCAAAACTTCCAATCGAGCCAATGTAGCTGGTAGATAGATGCATAATTTTGACGTATTGGTGGACAAAAATTGATTCATTGAACAAGAAGATTCACATAATTACACTCGCAGCTGGATGGGATTTCCAGATAGCCCACAATGGGAAATGTGAATAAAAACAGAGAAGAAAGGTGGACCGCTACCCAAGAATAGTCAACAATAGGGGAATATATCAAAGAAAAAATTATCATAACCTTTCGGACAAAGACAAATTTAGCAATTAATAATTAATTGGTATTTTGGTTATTCTAACAGCACTTGGTTTGGATGGAATAAACAGCTTTACGTACTATATTACTTGGTACATATTTATAACTGAAACACGATATTGTCAGTATGATTTACCTATAAAAAATATAAATTAAAACTTATAGTGTTTGTGGACAAAGGCTTCATTTGGTTATAGCATTTCTGCTTTTCCCTTGATGCCAATTTTTCTATTAACATATGAGAAATTTCAACACGATTCCCCGGGATAAAATGGAAAATGCAGTCCTGCACTTTTGCTCAAAGAGATGTTCAAAACAAAGAGTTAGAAGCATCTTTTCATTTTCTCCAAAACTAATTAATCAAGCTCGAAATCAAACTAAACAAATGAAACCACTTGTAAAAATATCATCAAGGTGGTCACTATTAATTCTAGCTGGTTATGGGTCCCCCTAAGGCCCTAATACGACTAAAGAGCAATTAATAAACAGTAAGAAAGACGTTGCTATTAGTCCTCAACAAAAACAAGAAAAAAACGTTTTCTTCTTCTTCTTCTTCTTTTTTCTTTCTTTTTTTTTTTAAAAAAAATTCCCTCAGAGACTTTTCAAGGATAGAACAGTAACGATAAGATGCAAAATGGATACATGAAATGCAGATCATCCAAACCAAAATCAAACATATACGAATTAATCATGGGATTCTCGAAACAAAATATGCCAGGTAATATATACTACTGCATAAAAAAAATTCAAAAGTAACTTACTTTGTAGGCCTTAATGGAGTCGTAGCCAAGAACAACATCGGCCGGGTTTCCTGAACAAAAGTTGGAATTTTTATGGGAAAAGAAAAAAAACCCATTTGAGATTCTTATTAAGTTGATGATTATATACAAAATCTGAAAACGTAAGTGCAAATGCAAAACCAATTAACCTACCATTCTGATCGGGAAGAATGACGGAAATGATCCGGGCGCCGTAGTTGGTCACCTTCAACGAGGAATCACCTCTTTTGAGCTCATAGATTCCGATCTTACTTTTGTGGCCACTCGCAACGCCTCCTCCACCGAATATAGTAATAATCAGACATAGGAACGACAGAAACGTATATTTGGACATTGTTTTTTTCCGGTGGTCGGATTAAGGATATTTCAGTTAAAAATGGAATATGGAAAAGCTCTGTAAAAAAAGTTTGGGTGTCTTTTTCAAGTTTTAAGTGAGCTATTGCAGGAACCGCACATGAAGGGATGGATGTTAGAGCATACAAAATTTGCTATTGGTCTGGCCCATCCCCCTTAAATGGTTCTCTTTTCATTTCCTTAGTAGTAACATTTTCAACTTATTTTTTTTTTCTTAATTTTTATTCTTAAATTCTAATAAGTAACTTTATTTTGCTTTTTTTTTTTCCTGTAACAAACCGATCATTTATATTTTAGTGATTTAAAATTATTAAAATAAGACAGACGGATAAATAACTAACCGCATTCAAGTTGAAAGAATTGCTGTGTCATTTGACTGATTGACTCCATTTCTAGCGATGGAGGGATGGGAGTATGAGTTGTCTGTGATTGTCTTATTCTCTCCTAGGAATATTAATTAAAAAGCCAGTGATATTGCCAGGTCAATATTTAACTTCCAGATCAAAATTTGCAATCCTTTTCAAAAATGCCCTTATGAAGTCAAACGTTTATTTGTTTTTTTTTCTCTCCCGATATCTTCCCAAAAATTTGCAGAAAAAGAATGAGATGTCCACTCGATGTAGGACAGCAGCCATTGCAAGACTTAAAACCAACCAAAGAACATCAGTTCGGTATTAATCTGCTCACAGAATTTCTTTTTGAGGGGGGAACCAAGTAGAACCTTTGTGTAGTACGGCCTAAAACAAAAGATTGCAATAATTAATTAGTGCTCCTTAGAATTCAAATTATTGAGCAAATAATCACATAAATCATCTATACTTCTCAATCAGAATGATACAAACTAAAGTAGTGAACATATATTATAAAGGACACCAGAAACCAAATATAGTTGGTTAAGACATGGATCCACTCAGTTACTGAATATTTGAGTGCTGGTTCACGGTCATGATGAGCCTTACTATCTTCATACTAAACTCATCAACTTAGACAGAATGAAGAACCAGAAGCTGACTACCTTCAAAAAGAATAAATAAATAAAGTAGCACTATGTCGTTGTAGCAATGATTTATCGAACTTCAACTCACTTTTCAATGAAGAATCGATCAAAACAAAGCTAAATCAAATCAAAACTAAGTACTACATACCTGTCCAACTCATCTTTCTTCGTGATTCTGGGCTAACCAAAGCAACCAAATTAATCTATGTGAGATCTCAACACTCAAATGCGATTCGATTGGCACATTGTACCTCTCTGTTGGATAGGTATCAATGGAGCGATGTCGGTGATGAGACCCTGCTCTTTTGCTTCTTCTCCGATAGTCCGATCTATTAGTCTTTTCGACGCTCGAAAGTGAACATTTTTTTCTTTTTAATGTTTGACCTCATTTGAGGTATCCGCCGACGGAAGCTACGGAATAAGCTGGTCGGAATCGGAACTGAGCCGCAAAACATTGCCGAATAGGACTAGAAATCAATCCAACTTTTTGAGATTCGGGAGAGATCCGAGGAGAGGGAAAAAAAACCATTTGACTACGTAAGGGCATTTTTGAGAAGGGATATAAATTTTGATCTGGAGACTAAAAATTTACTTGGTAATTAATATCACTGGTCTAATTAAAACTGTGTACCTGGAATTAATTAAATGAGTTTGAACAGTGTTGATTCCAATTAAGTTTATCTAAAGTATTGGGTTGGCATTATCTTATTGGCAATTAGCGCCAATTATGATCTTCAATTTAAAACAATTGGCCGGTTACTCAACCTTATCTTCTGTCCTGACATTCGAAAAATAAACAAACACCATGGCCAAGAATATTCTTTCGGGAAATTAACAAACTCTCTTTTATATATTTTCTTTTTTAACAGAGTAGGACAATCTAATTATATCAAATGGGACAGGATTTTATTCAGCCTTGCCTTACACTTGAGAGACCATGCTCCCACCAGTCTACCATAAGATATTTGTATTAAAAAGTCTCAATCCCACATTCGTGTTAAGACACTCTAAGTATCAATATGCAGTAAAATCTCTCTAAATTAATAGTTTTGGGCCCCCAAAAATTTATTAATTTATCGACAAATTAATAATTTATTAATTTAAAGAGTTTTTCAATCATAATAGCAAATTATTTTCGACACTGCAAAATTCGTTCAATAGATGAGGGATAAACAATATTTTCCAATAAAACTATTTCTGAAGAATAATTCATGAACTTAAAAAATTGATTAATGATCTTGGTTATCACGACAAAATGGATGTTAATCACTTGTTGCATTACCCAGGAGAAAATGATGAATCTATATGGATAAAATTTTTTGAGGATATTATAGGTAGTGTCACTTAAAATTCAACTCAAGATGAAGCTAAAGATGATCTAGTCCAGAAAGGAAGCTCTGAAGGCAACAACAACTCTTCATAACTTTTTGTTGCAGTATGACAAAGCGACACCGAAACTTTTGAATATAATGAAAAAGATAAAAAAAAATGATATCTCCATAGAAATTAATTTTAAGAAAAAACAACGATGGATAAATTCATATTTTACTAAAAATTATTAGTTTTTGTTAAGGTAATTATTAATTTATGAAAATGCGGGAACCTATATTTACATAGAGGATTCTTGAAAATTTATTATCTTATGAATTAATTGAATTTTTTTATTTTTTGTACGGATCCCGAGTTGGAACCGATAAAAATTATTATTTAGTGGAGGTTATTAAATTTATAGAAGATTAATGTAGAAAGGTTTTACTGTATAAGCTTGGGTTACTCTTTTCATTGTTAATTGGTTTCGATGTGGAACTCCATGGACTTCTGGTGATTTATTTAGTTTATTAAAGGTTATGGTCATTTTCGCAGTTAAAAAAATAAATGCGCGGATAATGCAACTTGAAGTCTTGATCTAAAATGGATTCTTTCGAGTAGAGGATGGTCTCCTGCGTGAATATTATTTTAGATCAATCACGGTATTATAGAGTTTTTTTTTTAATAATCTGGATAATATATACTTACTTTTAATTATACTATAAAAAAGTGTAAAACTGTGCTTACTTACTTTATCCATAATCTTCCAAACTTTTACCAAAAAAACTAAATGATGATGGTTAGATTGATACTCATAGAAGCCTAAAAGGCCTAAGATCATAAAATTACAGATGCCCTAGCATAATCTTCAAAAAAACAGTGCATGAGTCCCTGTTGAAAACACAACAATATTGACTTTTCTATCTCTATACCTAAAGGTCCTAAAATGGAGTTCACAAATCCAATACAAAATGTATACTATCCTCAAGTTCTTCCATGTCTTCCCTGTTTAACATAATGAACCATTAAAATACGACAAAATAATAAAAGAACGTAACATGGAGCGTAAACATTTTCCTGAGATTTTAACAACCATGCATGGAAGGAAAACTGGGATGAATTGTCCCCAAATATAATAATCATTACCCTTACTGTTTTTACTGATCTCCAAAAAAGGGGAGTTATAATTTTCTTTTTTAGATGTACTTCCTTTATCTTAAATCCAAAACATTACATTCGTTTTAGTTCTTTATCAGCGTACGTATACAATTCAAGAGTATGATCTACATATAGTGGATCTCTGGGTTTGGAGAATATGTCAACATCAAGAACAATGACGCAAGCTAGCTACTGTAGTTGTTAGAGTCTTGCTAATGATTGGATTCGAGCAAGGTAATGAATTTCATTTGTCTTTTAACAAAAAAAAGAAAAATTCATATATCCTTGAATGATTTTTCGGTTTGAAATTTTACTTTTAGCAAAAAGTGAATATGGTCAAGGAAAACAAAATGGAAATGTAGCTCATACATAATTAAAATGCAAATATAGTACATTCTTATTCGATCGAGTGCTGTAGTATACAAAATCATCAAAGTCTGACAAACCACTTCAAATATATAGTTTCGAATAAAGCACAACATCCACAACAAAGAGATAGTGCACAATTTTCTTTCTCTGTCTGAATTCAATAATTATTTCTTGATTTGGAATTCATAAAGCATGTCATGCCTATAAAACTCTCCCGGATTAACAATGGTGGAAGGAAAATTAGGATGATTGACGGCGTCAGGAAAACCTTGAGTCTCAAAACAATACGCCGAATATTGTTGATACACGTAGCCGCCTTTTCCCGTCACGTTCCTCACGTAATTAGCAGTGTAAAATACCATCCCTGGAGCATTTGTTGATATCTTCATCTCAATTCCAGTTCTCTTATTACGTACAATTGCTGCCAATTCCGCAACATGCTTTTTAGCATTATAACCATCAAGCACATAGTTGAGATTATAACCTAATGTGGCTGAAAGTGCACTTATCCGGCTCCCAACTTTGTGATATTTGAGGAAATCATACGGCGTCCCTTTCACGGAAGCTATTTTTCCGGTCGGGATGAGGTGGTTGTCCGTCGGAGTGTAACGCGAGGCAAATATGCGAAGCTTATCAGAGAGGATATCGCCACTATTATGTCCGCCGAGATTCCAATAACTGTGTTGTGCGAGATTCACAGGAGTGGCCTTGTTTAGTGCTGTTGCCTTCATCATTACGCCTATTTTGTATGGACGGAGGAGAGCATAAGTCACCGTGACGGAGAGGTTTCCAGGGAATCCTTCTTCACCATCAAAACTGTTGTAGCTTAACACAATGAATGGAGTTGGTCCATCTTTCACATGTTGTTGTACCTCCCAAGTAACTTTGCTAAATCCTCTTCTTCCTCCTGTATTTTTCTTCACCAGATTATTCATACGTTCATGTAGCTAACTTGCATAAAGTGACTAGCCATTTAATTTGTTTACTCTCACTAACACAAATAATAATAATAATAATAATAATAATAATAATAATAATAATAATAATAATAATATAATGAAATAGTAAGAGGTTGATTACAATATTGAGATTTTATTTATGAACAACTGTATCTTATATTTCTCAAAAAAGAAATAATGAAGAGAAGTTATATCTTAAAACATCGTGTTATTAGACCCCTAAAGAAAAAGAGTTAGAATGACTAACGTACCATGGAGGGTATTGTTACCGTCATTGGGATAAAGCTTATAACGGGTGCCATTCAGAGTGAACTGAGCACCCCCAATACGGTTAGCGACTCGTCCAACTATTGCTCCAAATTGATTTGTATCATTCTGCGGTGAGATTTAGCGGAAGAATTAACCAAACAGTCACCACGTACGGATTCGGAATATGATGCCATCTTTAGCTATTTCGTATCATCGCTTAGTCAACTCAACCAGATTTGTTCAATTTTAGATGCGAATGGAATATTACGGGATTTGTTAGTGTTAAGTAAGAATAAGTTACAGGTTTAAGTATTGAAAAATTCATAAGATGATGGGGGTGTATCAATTAGATTGTCAAAATAATAGAATTATTAGTAGAGTTAAATTTGTAGAGTATAAAATCATTACTGTTTCGAAGGGACAAAAAAGAAAAGAACCGAGAACAAGGGTGGACTATCACACCCAACAATAGCTGACCAAGCGAATGGAGATGGGAAGAACAGTCAATAAGACTATAAGAGTGCATCCCCTACAGGGCTATGGCTATCACAGATGGAAAATATTTCTGGATAATTTTTTTCTAGTTTGCTGCATTTGCCTTTGTTGCCAAGTTTACTGTTAGGTAGGATAAAGTTCTAAACGAAAGCTGGAAAGGATCGAAGAGCCTTGCCCCAAGAAATGTTTGAAACAAGTGAGAAATTTTTTTTTTTTTTTTTTCCTCTCCACAAACATTAACATAATGTTAACGCATTACAGTGCGTGAATAGAAAAACCATCATATTACTATCACATTATAACACTTTTATTATAAATTAAACTTAAAATAAAAATGTAAATTAAACAATCATTTTGAAAGAGAAATAATACAACATACTATATGTGATATTGTTCATTACTGAGTTACAACTAAACGAAGCAAAGTTACAATTAAACGATCAAATATAATAAAAATATAAAACGTCATGCATATCAAGGTGGTCACGATTCTAGATGGTCAAAGGTCCCCAATTACGACTAGATAGTAAAAGGCATGGGTATAAACAAACAAACAAACAAACAACGAAACGTTTTTTCTCTGACTATTCAGAGAATCAAACTGTAGAACATGATAAGATGGAATAAATACAGACTATCAGTTCCTCATCTAATTAAGCTCTTCATTCCTCATCAAGAAATCATAGAAAACATAACGAAATAAAGCTGCATTAATTAGAGTTTTAGAAAGAAAACTGACTTGGTAATCCTTAATGGAGTCGTAGCCAAGAACAACATCAACCGGCTTTCCTGAAACAATTATAAGAAACCATGAAAGTCAATATTAGTACTACTAATGTACTATTGAGGTTTAAAGCTTATTATTAAAAGAATGTCAGAATAACGTAAAATGCAAATGTAACACACCATTCTTGTCGGGAAGGATGACGGATATGATCCGGGCACCGTAGTTGGTCACCTTCAAGATGAAATCACCTCTTTTAAGCTCATAGATACCGATCTTACTTTCGTGCCCATTCACAACATAAGCTAAACTACTGATAATAATCAGGCATATAAACGTAAACGGAAAATTGGACATTTTGTTTTTCCCGATTTGGCCGGAGCCGGATGTATGTATGTTTGTTCGCCTGAATGAATTGAAAGGGAAAATTGTAAAAGCTCTTTATGAAGTTGGGGTGCACATGGAAGAAGGGGGGGTGGGTACAAAAATTGCCATCGGGGCCATCTTCCTTTAAATGTCCAGACGACTCTTCTTCTTTTTATTTATTTTTTTATGTTTTAATGATATTGGGAATTAATGGAGGAATTATTACATATTCAGTGTATTTCTAAACTTTTAAATGTCTCATTTCACAGATTCTGCGATAATTAAATACAATCCCTCAAATCTCGAATCCGCTTCTCACTATCGGATGAAGATTAATTAAATCTCGCATAACTCAATTACGAAAAAAATACTATATGATTATTTTTTAGGAGAGTGTAATTTCAAGTATTTATTATGTCATCATTGATCAGAGTTTTTCTTTCCTTTTTTTTTTTTTTGCCGACATGGATGGGTACGAGTTGAATATGGGTGAGATTTGTAACTCAAAAAATCAAAAGAGCTTGAACGATGGGAGTGCAAATAAAGTTATGGGGTTAATTGGCACCAATTATGGTCTAAAAAAGTTAAAAGTCAAAACCAGTGGCCTTTATTGTAAATATATTTTTCTAACTTCTGAAAAATAAACAAATACCATAGACAAGAATATTCTCTGAGGAAATCTGTAATCTAATGTCATGTTTTTGAAAGTTGGGAAATATAATATGTCAAACGGGACAAAAATTTCATTCAGCCTTGGACGTAAGACCATGCGCCCTCTTCATTCATTTTTTAAGGTTATCGGCATTTTGGAAGTAAAAAATACAGAATGTTGGTTGGGGGTGGGGGAGAGAGAGATTAATATTTAAAATTCTTGAATAATTTCGCCACGAAAAAGGAACGCACTCTGATATAAGATGCCAATTATTCAGTCGTCCATTTTTCAAGTACTATAATTTAAACGTAAGAGATAGTGAGAATGGGTTAGTTGTATTTTCACACTAGTTCAGTGATACTGAACTCCGGTCTTTATTATAAGGCATTTTGATTTTGTTATAGGTTTAATCTAAAATGTCTTTTTAATTAAAAAAATCATAAAAATATATTTTCACATTCGTGGTGTGCTCCTAATTATTATGAAATATTTTTAAAGTTTTTATTCTAATTAAAAAGAAATCATAGGTCAAAGATAGAACGAAATCAAATTGACTTATAATAAAGACTGGAGGGAGTATTTATAAAATCTCCATGAAAGAGTTATAAACGATAACTATGTAAGATTAAGATACCAGTCCCTAACTATGCGTAATTATCTAATGTGAATAACCACGAACAGAATCTTATCCGGCCAATAAATGCAGGGATTACAAAATAAGTTCTTTAAAAATGACACAGGAGTCGGGAAGGGGAAAAAAACCGCATGCCTTAATTTCTTTGAATCGGATTAATTAACCACGGCATGGATGTGAAATGGGGATGAATTACCCCAAAACTAATAGCTACCCATAATTATTTAATTATACTGATCTCGAACAAAAGACTCAATTAAATCTTGTTTGATAAGAGCTATCAATGGTTATATCATGCATCTAAACTTCCAAGCGCATAAAACTCGTCTAATGATACCTGCGAATCGTACTCTCACGATTCCATTATCAAAAAAAAGATACCCTCACGATTCACATATTATTAATCATTAATAAATATATGAGCCTCAATAAATGATTTCAATACTTTGCACATCTCTTCATTAATCTTCAAAAAAATATTCTCAATACTCAAAAAGTATGGGTGTGAAAGCCGGCAGCAATCCAGCAGTCGGGATCGATCTGGGGACGACGTATTCATGCGCGGGTTACTGGAAAGAGGATGGAGTTGAAATCATCGCAAACGATCAAGGCAATAAAACCATTCCATCATACGTTGCTTTCACTGAAAATGAGAGTCTTGTCGGCGATGCAGCTTACAATCAACTCGCGTTGAATCCCGTCAATACTGTCTTTGGTAAATAACTAGTTATATTGTTTCTAGATTGTTACTTATTGTACTACCTTTTTTCCTCTGGTTTGTTTTCGGACTTATATTGTATGCACAGATTACTGTTTAATTTTTCTTTTAAAAAAATAAAGTTGGATGACAGAATTGAACCCTCTAACTCATAATAGTAACCATTCCCATCCTAAACTCTTAATCACTGCACCCAACCCTCCCAACTTATTATTTGATTTTTTATAGTTAAATCCAGTTGAGATGTGATTTATTGCTTAATTCTTGAGTTTAAAAGAAGAGTAAAATATACTAATCACAATGTCAGATTAGCGATTGGTTTCAAAGAAAATACGTCGAATTGAAAATACTGCGAACATCTTGTTTCAATTTTTGTTTCCCCGTAGAAAATGTTAATCATCTTTATCGAAAAAAGAGGCAAGCAATCAAAGATTAATTTTTTTTAATGGCTATTGAATAATGTGATATACTGTATATGAGTGTAGGAAGTTACAGTTACAAAGAGGATATATATTACGTTTGCCACTCTAAAACATGAAGAACAACTTTCTTGCACAATTTGTCTATATCGAATTGAAATTAGAATTATATCCTCATAAAATAGAACTGATGGCAATCAAAAACCAAACTAGTAATTATCATAAATGAAATTTGACTCTAAAGAAAAATTGATTACGACTTGTAGTGTGGAAGCATTTACTGTAAAAAAAGCTTGAAATAGATGGGATGGTAATAAGTTCCAAAAAACCAACGCACAAATCCAACTTGTAAAATTACAAGAGCACCTTGATTATAAAGTTTCACTTTTTTAACAACTATGAATCAAGAATCTTGACTATGAAAGAATCAAGACCAATAATTTATAATGAAAGAACAACAATAGCTATAAACGCCACAATTGAAAGAAACAATTTTCAATTGATAAGTTCCTTAGAAAACACAAAACAGAATTTTGTAATAACTCCTCAAGTGAGGTAACAATCCAACACTAATTTTAATGGAAAAAAAATCAACTTGTTTACAATGAAGAATTCAGCTCCTATTTATAAGAGAGAAGGGAGCACGAATTTAGACTCCTAAAATGATATAAAAGAATTTCCCAATCATCCTAATCTCATATTCTACTCCTAAAATGATAGAAAAGAATCTCCCAATCATCCTAATCCCATACTCTAAGGAGATAAGATAAGAACTGACAACTAGAACTCTTATCTACTAAAAATCAAATCTTATCTAATCTACCTTTTTATCTTAGAATCAAATACAATGAGCAAATAAGGAATAAAATATAAAACTCCTAATAAAAAGAGATAATCTCCAAAAAGATTCCTTCATGCGATAAGATAGAATCTCCCTTGAGTATAAACTCTATCATTATCTTCTTTGTAAAGTGATAATAACCATGCATCTTGATGCATATCCATCCAATGATGTATTAGACATCAAATTAAAGACTTCTTATTGAAAAAAAAAATCAGCAAAACTCAAAATAAAGTAAAATGATAATTATGACCTTTTTAGTAAAAAGATAATTTTGCCCGTGGAATTTTCGGCCTTTGTAGAGATTTTCCTGGATTGAACTTCTTATCGTGATTCTCACCCTTGATGTTATCAAAAACATGTGTGATAAATTTGACTCGAGAACATACATGTTTGGTAAGGGATCTCGTCACACATGGTAAAACTCATTAGATCGACGTTGAGGTGTGTAGTACTTAGTTCACCTTATAGGCTCCATCTATTGATTGGTTACAGTGTTTTACAATGCATTGTTTTACGGCTGTTTCTTTTTTATTTTATATTTATTATTATTATTTTTTTTGAAGAAAAGAGTGGTATTTAATTATTTGAATGGGTTGGAACTGTGAGTGGTGATTGAGCAAAGTTTGATTAAGATTGCAAAGTAGGCAAAGTTATGGGAGACAAAATTACATTCGCTATCCCATTCAAGGGGAACAGACTGCTAAACTATGAGACAAAACCATCTTTCTCTCTTCTTTCCTGAAATCTTATTTCTACTTTTAAGTATAAAATCAAGTACAGTACGTCCCTCTTTATTGATTACTGCTTTAGTTCCCAAGGTATTAGTGAAATTCTATAATGGCACAATAACTATGCTTGCTTGGTACTCATTTACTGAGGGTTTGTTTGGCCAACAACTCATTTTGCCTTTTGTCTCATTTTAGCTCTTAAACACAAAACTGAATACACTATCCAAACAATATTTTAACTTACATTTTAAAATATATTCAAAAAATTATTTTTACATAATTTTCATCCACCACCGCCAGATCACTTCCACCACCGTCCGCCACCGCCAGACCACTCCCTGCCGCCATCGGACCATTGCCGGCCGACGATCGGCTTGCCATATTCCGGCCGAATTCCGGCGACCAGTCGGCGGTGGCCTGGCGGCAGAGGAGAGTGGCCCGGTGGCGGAGGTAGGTGGTGGAGATGACCGGTAGTGGTAAAAAGAATATTATTATTTTAATTAAAAAACTATCCAAACAACTTTTAAATTTTCTCTCAAAACACATATTAAATTACATCTCAAAACCAAACAAAAAACTAAACTAAAAAGGCAAAATAAGAGGTTGGCCAAACAACCGAATATTTCAGTTTTCATTTTGCTGAATATTCTGTTGCATTATTACAGATGCAAAAAGGTTGATTGGTAGGAAATTCAGTGACGAGACAGTACAGAATGACATGAAGTTGTGGCCATTTAAGGTCATTTCTGGCACTAACAAGAAGCCTATGATTGTTGTCACCTGTAAAGGCGAAGAAAGCAATTCGCTGCGGAGGAAATCTCTTCCATGGTTCGAGCCAATATCAAACAGCTTGCTGAAACTCACATTGGGTCGGAGGAGAAGAAAGCCGTCGTTACTGTTCCCGCATATTTTGATCAGTCACAGCGCCAGGCGACTATGGATGCTGCGGAAATTTCCGGCATTAATGTGCAATGTGTTATGAACGAGCCGATAGTGGCCACCGTCGCTTATGATCTTAGACAGTACTTCTAGCCTCACAGGGAAGAGGAATGTTCTGATTTTCGATCTCGGAGGCGGAACTTTTGATATCTCAATCCTCACTGTTAAATGCAGTAAGATTGAAATCAAAGCTACCGCCGGTGATCCTCATCTTGGCGGTGAGGATTTCGACAACTCACCATTTTGTCAATGAAATCGAGAGGAAGCACAATAAGGATATCAGCGGAGATCCTTAAGCAATAAGGAGATTGAGAACGGCTTGCGAGAAGGCAAAGAGGATCCTTTCCTCAACCGATGAGACGTGAATCGACATTGATTCTCTATATCAAGGAATTGATTTCTTGACAACTGTGACTCGGCCCGAATTCGAGCAGATGAACTTGGATTTATTCACCAGGTGCATCGAGATTGTCGAGAAGTGTCTGACAGATGCCAAGGTTAATAAGAATGCCATAGATGAAGTCGTCCTGGTTGGCGGGTTGAGCAGGATTCTGAAAGTTCAGGAAATGTTACGCGAATCGCTACATGGAAACGAGGTTTACATGAAATGCCCTGATGAATTCGTCTCTTACGGCGCAACTGTTCAGGCCGCGATCTTGAGTGGATAGTTGCACAACAACAAGAAAGTTGAAGACCTAGAAGAACTTATCACCAAGGCCGTCCCGTTATCTTTAGGTATCGGAACCAAGGGAAAAGTAATGAACGTTTTGATTCCAAGGAACACCAAATTCCCTACTAAAGGAGCCAAGACTTTCACAACTAGTCAAGATAACCAAACCAGCATTCTTTTTCCAGTTTTCGAAGGCGAACGGGCATGTTTGAGTTACAACAGAAAATTCGGCGAAATTAGGCTGAGGCATCAAACCAGCCCCGATGAGAGCCGCTAAACTCAGTGTCTCATTTGATCTGGAAGCCAACGGCATTTTGAAGGTAACCGCGAGGGATAAAGTCACGGGTAATGAGGAAAGCATCAGTTTGGATAGCGAGAGATTATCCAGGGTCGAAATTAATATGAGGATCAAGGAAGCTGACAAGTTCAAGGAGGAGGATGAATTGCACAGGAAGAAATCTGCAGCAAGGCTGGCCTTAATTAAACTGATTAACAAAATGAGGGATGATATAAGCCATAATACTAAGAAGTTATCTTGTGCAAAGAAAAAGAAGGCTGAAGAAGCAATTTAAAAAACTTATCAGTGGCATGTTGGAAAAGACGAGCTTGTTGAGGTTTATGAATATGAAGAGAAACAGAAGGAGCTGATGCGCGTCTTCAAACCAATTCCTGCTACACAGTTCTGGCAGAAATTCATGAAGTGGATTTGTTTGAACTAATTAGGGCAGGGAGATTTTTTCTTTGAAATTAACAGATTTTGTTTCAGCGTAGCTTGAAGTCTTTTTCAAATTAATAATTTTTAATTTTTAGTACGTATACTATGAAATGTTTTTGCACCTTTCGAACTTCATTTTTCATTCTGCTTTTCTCTTTAGTTCATTCGATTTTGAGGTTTGGCGAGTCATATCCATCACCGAGACTGGACCGGCCCATCAACCGAAGAGAGAGTCCAACCGGACTCTTGAGGCGTTTTAGGTTCCCGAAACCTAATAGGATTCAGGAATTGTCAAGGTATTCTCATACCTATAAATAGGGTTGATCACACCACAATACATGTACGAAATCTACAACTTAACATACTCCACACCTAAACCTTCCAGCAGCCCTTTATTGACTTAAGTATCGGACTGTCTACTCTCGGGAGACCCCGAGGCCCTGTTTTACAGAAAATCTTTAGCCGGAGTTCCACCGTTAGACCAGCGGCGCGTAACTAAGCATCGTCAAGTGGCATGCACAGTGGGACCCGAACTAGGGTTTGTGTCACAAAAACCTTCACAGGTTTCCTTAACATCTCCCAGTAAAAGTTAGGGTTGCAAGAACAATCAATACAATGGTTAGAGTTAAAGAAGACACCGGTAGCACGGCATCTTCCGGCCAACGGCATAGTCTAAGGGGCAACACCCCCCCTGGCCGAATTCCAGCACCCGCAAGAAAAGAAGAAGACAGGAAAGAGTCATGGCGGAGAACCTGAAAAAGAACCAGCAAAAGAGCGCTTGTTCCTTGGCGCTTCTCAACCTGATCCAAAAAAACAAGGCAAAACCAATCTTCCACCTGAGAAAGAGGGTATACCTTCTCCTCGAAATACCCCTGCTACCACAAAACGTTTGGAGGATCAGAAACTAGCCAAGATTGATGCTGGACTCAAGAAGCTAGGAGATGATAGCGATCAGCAACAGAGGATGCGGAGATATGTCCTCGAAGAAACCAGGCGGTGTTGTCTCCTTGGACAACCCGATCCCACAGAACAAGAGTTGGAAGATTTGATTGATGAAAAAGAAGCAACACAGAACCCTAGCCCTTCTTCTTCTCGAGAAAGAAGCGGGGGAAGCGAAAAGTCCAAGAGAACGAAAATTACCAAGAAGTCGAGGGGTACGAAAACCCCCACGAGGAACGCTCGAATGCTACCATAGATACCATATTCTGGAACACTTTCAGGGAAAGATACCCAGCCTTCGATATGGCCCTCGAGGAATTTGACGCGGTATACCGAAGTAGGAACACTCGAGAGCACCACAATTCCCCGAGTGTCGAAATCATCGAAGGAGAACAGGGGAAACCCCAAGGCGAACTAATGGACATAACCACTTGGAGTCCAATTGGAATCAAAGAAGCCCTCGAAGAGGTGAATATAGACCTGGCTACGAACCACACCAAGGCCACAACAACATCAAGGGCAACTATAACCAAGGATACCATCCTCGATACTTACCTCCCAGATATCAGCAATATAACAGGCATAGAGAAAATCCACCGTACTTCCAGGGAGATCAGCAGGGAGCAAGAGACTAGAACATCTTGATCCAGGAGGAAATGAGGAAGATCATCGGGATAGGCCTAGACCGAAGTCCCTTCATCCCGGACATTCGAGATGAACCTAAGCCCCGAGACTTTGACTTCCCTAAGGAATTTAAACCATATTCAGGAGATACTGATGTCTCCCAATGGCTACAAGGATATGTCCAGGTCATGAGAATTCGAAATGCAAACATGAATATCATGGCCAAGGCGATACCTTCCTACTTGGCCGGATCAGCACAACCATGGTTTGGGCAATTACCAGAGGGGAGTATAACTAGTTTTGAGGATTTGTCAATCAAACTAGCTACCCAATTCTTTCAGAGTAAACGAATATCACAGATGTCCATTGACCTCTCCTCGCTCAGACGAGGGCAGCATGAGAGTCTGACCGACTTCCACAGACGGTTCATACAAGAAACCTTGCAGGTCGACAACATTGATGATCGGGATGTTCGCAATGGATTCATCCAAGGCCTTAACCCCTTCGGAAGATCCTCAATGTTGCGAGTTAAGCTCTCGACCAAGCCCCCCAAGAATGCTCAAGAGATGTGGGCCATCATCGAGAACCATATACAACGAGAACACACACTCAAGAGGTCCCAGGAATCTTTCTCTTCGGTAGGACTAAGGGACAAGCCAAAAATCCCCCTGAAAATTAAACTAGGACTGCCCAAGATGGATAGGCAATTAACACCCGTAACCAAACTGCGACGAGAAATCCTCCAGATCCATAGGGACGAGCTACCAGCCCCGAAACCTCTGGCACCTAACCCAAACAGATCAACAGAACAATATTGTGAGTATCACAAAGATCACAACCATGACACGGAGGATTGCCGAGAGCTTAAGAGGGAAATCGAAAACGGGGTCAAGTCTGGCAAGTTTCAGCAGTACGTGCAAGAAGCAGCCTCTCGACAGAAGAATAACAGACCCCTGTCGCGAGATCACCCTAAAAGAAACTTCAGAGGCCCGCCACGGAGAGACGGCCGGGGAAACAGTTGGCAACCGAGAGCTAATACCCAACAACAACCTTATCACATTACTGAAGCTGCACTGCAGCCACTCCAACAACTCCCCCCAGCGGATCCAACGAAGCTAATCACTCACCAGGTAGGAGCTATTTACGGAGCTCCCCTCGAAGTCTTATCCACCACGGCCATGAAGAACTCATTGCGGACCGTCACCAAAACTCCTCGACAGGAGCCCAACCACAAGAGGTTCAAGGGGACGGAGGCCATCGTATTTATAGACAGCGATGTCGTCCCGGACATCTGTCCCCACAGCGACGCTATGGTCATTGAGGCAATAACTGCAAATTTAAAATTCGGAAGGGTTTACGTGGATAATGGCATTGCGGTCGACATCATATACAGTGATTGCTTCAAGAAAATGAATATCAAGAACCCTTGCATCTGCCCAGCCACAATGCCCTTGATGGGATTCTCAGGCCATACTATTATCCCCACAGGAATAATTAGCCTCCTCATCTCGGTAGGGTCACATCCTAGAACGGTTACCTTAACCATGGATTTCGCTCTAATAGATGCACCCTCGCTGTTCAACGTGATCCTAGGGCGACCCTGGATGTGCCAAGCACGCGCAATCTGGTCTCCCTATCACTTGGTAATGAAATTCCCGACAGAGTATGGAGTTGGAGTAGTAAAAGGATGCCAGCGTAGCTCTCGAGAGTGCTTGCTCACAGCACTTAGAATCGGAAAGAAGACCGCATACCTTAACCCGGGCGCCGCTGTGTCGGAGTGTTACTCAATTCGACAAACGTCCAACCCACCAGAGGCAGAAGATCCCGAGACCTCCAACCTTCTCTCGCTCAGCAACAAGACGCGAGAGTTGATCCTGAGCGAGACTGACCCCTCCAAGACCGTTCAAATCGGTATTTCTCTCCGAGACCCATTGCTAGCCGAGGTTAGTACCTTGCTACGCGAGTTCCGCGATATATTCGCCTGGTCTCCAGCGGACATGACAGGAGTTTCTCGAGAAGTTATGAAACATAAGCTAAATGTTGACCCAAGTGTCAAACCGGTGCAGCAGAAAAAAAGAGTATTTGCTCGTGAACGTAATAACGTCATCAATGAAGAAACAATGAAGCTAGTCTGTGCCAACATACTCCGAGAAGTTCTGTGGCCTACTTGGTTAGCCACCCCGGTCTTGGTGCGCAAACCCGATAATTCTTGGCGCATGTGCCAAGACTACACCGCCTCAACAAGCATTACCCCAAAGACTGTTATCCCCTACCAGTCATAGATCAGATGGTAGAAGGTATCGCCGGATACAGAATCCTCAGTTTTCTCGATGAGTACAAGAGATATCATCAAATCCTCATGGCACGGGAAGATGCAAAGAAGACGGCTTATGTCACCGAGATGGGGGTTTATTGCTACGATAAGATGCCCTTTGGACTGAAAAATGCGGGGGCCACGTACCAGCGTCTCGTGAACAGAACCTTTCATGACCAAATCGGCCGGAACATCGAGATCTACGTAGACGACATGGTGATAAAGACAAACAAGGATAAGCAAGTAGTTGCAGATATGTGGGAGATTTTCACAATTTTACACAAAATTAGCATGAAGCTGAATCCTAAAAGATGCACCTTCTGTGTGGGGTTAGGAAAATTCCTAAGATCCCAAGTCTCCAAGGATGGAATAAGTGTTGACTCAGCCAAAATCGAGGCCATCTTAGCCATGGAAGCACCAAAAAACCGTCAAAGAAGTTCAAAAACTCACAGGCTCCTTAGCAGCTTTAAACAGATTTCTGTGTCGAGCCGCAAAGAGAAGCCTTCCATTCTTCCATATCCTCCACAAAGGCAGAAAATTCGAGTGGAATGGAGAATGGCAGAAAGCCTTCCAAGACCTAAAGGAGCACCTCAAGCAGTTGCCCACATTAGCTAAACCCGAACCAGGAGAAACACTATATATTTACCTGACAGCTCGAGAGAAAGCCGTCTCGGCTGTACTCGTGCAGCGCAAAGATAGCAGAGAAATCCCCGTTTACTTTGTTAGCAAAGTGTTACAAGGAGCGGAAACCCGCTATACACCCATGGAAAGGCTCATCCTCAGCCTAGTCTTGGCCACCCGGCGTCTGCGCCCATACTTTCAAGCACACCCCATCATGGTTCTAACAGAACAACCAATTCAGCAAGTCCTACTCAAGTCAGAGGCCTCCGGCAGGATGATGAAATGGGCAGTCGAATTGGGTGAGCATCATATTGAATACAAACCTCGATCAGCAATCAAAGGATAAGCTTTTACAGATTTCCTAGTAGAAATGCCTCGTGAATCGATGTCAAGGACACGACGGAGCCTAAAGATGATCCCGCTACTCGTGTCAACTTCAACCCTCGAGCTTGGTCCCTATACGTCGACGGCTCTCGCTGTGATGAAGGGGGAGGAGTCGGTATCATATTATCCAAACCTCCAGCTGACCCCGACATCGAAAGCATGAGAGAATACAACGCAGAATATACATACGCACTAAGGTTCGGGTTCTCAGTCACCAACAATGTAGTAGAGTATGAGGCACTGATAGTAGGACTGAACATAGCACTAAAGCTCGGTGTCCGCAAAATCCAAGTTTTTAGTGATTCTTAGGTAGTGGTGAAACAAATATTGGGAGAATACACAGCACACGACGAGCAACTCAAGCGCTATCTCGAGAAAGTCCTTGATATCAAGGACAAGTTCGAAGAATGCACTGTGTCCCACATAGTTCGGTCGAAAAATAAAAGGGCCGACGCCCTCAGCAAGTTGGCCTCCTCAAACTTTGCACATCTCAGCCACAAAGTATGGGGCGAGATTCTCCCCAATCCTAGCATCCAGGAAGCCCCTGTAATGGTCGTCGCCGAGGACGGCAGTACTTTGATGACCCCGTTTATCCAATACCTTACAGATAGGACGCTGCCAAGCAGAAAAGCAAAGACGAGAGCTCTCCGATTGAAGGCGGTCAAATACACATTACGAGACAGCATCCTATATAAGCATGGATACCTGCTACCCATGCTAAGGTGCATTGGCCCAAAGCAGGCAGCTTATGTGCTCGAAGAAATATACGAGGGATCGTGCGGGGCCCATATGGGGGCAAGGGCACTCGCCAAGAAAGTCTTGCGGGCAGGCTATTTCTGGCCTATGGTTTTCAAGGACTCCTACCAGTGGGTACACAAATTTGAAAAGTGTCAACGCTTCTCTCCCATCACCCGACAGCCACAGCATGAGATGGTCACTATCCAAAGCCCTTGGCCATTCTACCAATGGGGCACTGACATCATTGGCCCCTTTCATCCGGAAGGGGTAGGAGGAGTAAGGTGGGTTATCGTAGCGGTAGATTACTTCACTAAGTGGGTAGAAGCTAAACCCCTTGCCTCGATAACAGGAAGGAAAGTCTTGGATTTTTTCTGGCAGAACATTGTATGCCATTTTGGAATCCCAAAGATTATCGTCTCCGACAATGGGACCCAATTCGAGAGCAATCCTTTCAAGTCATGGTGCGACGAAATGCAAATCGAGCGTCGCTTCTCAAGCGTGGCCCATCCCCAGGCTAACGGTCAAGTCAAATCCATCAATAGAACCATCTTACATGGGATCAAGACCAGGTTGTATGACACAAAGGGAGCACGGGCCGACGAGCTTCCTCACGTCCTATGGTCATACCGTACCACTGCCCACTCCTCGACAGACGAAACACCGTATAGCTTAGTCTATGGCAAGGATGCCGTCCTCCCGGTTGAAATAGGCCTTCCTCGAACAATAAACTTCGTCGAGAGTACCAATGATGATGACATCCGGCTAAATCTTGACCTGCTCGAGGAACGGCGGGACGCCGCCAGAATCCGAGAAGCAAAGTATAAAGAGATTCTGTGCAGACATTACAACAAGAAGGTGAAAGCCACGGATCTCGCTGTAGGCGATCTCGTGCTAAGGAAAAATGAGGCCAGCCGAGCAGAAACTCCTGGAAAACTCACAGCAAATTAGGAAGAGCCCTACAAGGTTATCCAGGCCTCCCCAGCAGGCAGCTACCGCTTATAGACCATGGATCATAGTGGGACTATTCTCTCTCGGTGGTAAAATATCCATAATTTTCCAGGTTCTATGTTTAAGTCTTTGCCCGCTATTTGCCTATTGTGTGTTTCATTTGCTTTATTTACCCCGTTAGTTTTATCCTCTCATATGTAATGCTAACCCAGGTCCTCGGGTAATTATTCAATAAAAGACATTACATATTCCTTTCATTAACAACATTATATTCATGACTAGTCATCGAGATGGACTCCCTCTTCAGAGCCATCCTCGTTAAAGAGCCGTGTACTCAACATCCGGACACAAACTCGAGGAATTCTCCTCACACACACTGCAAAACGCAATATGATATCGAGGAATTCGTACCCAATCCCCTCGATAGAGCCGTGTACTTCACATCCGACCAAAAAAGTGCTATATAAATTAATATTCGAGTAAAATAAAAAATAATTCACTCCACACTACTGTGCGAGCTTGCAGAAAATATACATATTTTCCTACGCTATTACAAGGACCTCCCTGACAGGATTGTCAGGGGAAGGATGAATAACCCCCTTATACCCATGCAGGCTAAGGAGGTTCACACATTGATTCAGCTTGTCCTTAAGGTCCGCGATCTCTAGGTCCTGAGCATGCACCCTCATCAACAGCTCTTCTCGAGAACTCCGAGTTCGAGGATCTACTGTTTCCTCCAGACGCTCAAAAGCCTCGAAGTCAATGTTGTTGTCCGGCAGTAGATTTTGCAATTTGGCAATATAATCTGTAAGAAGCTCGATCTCGCGAGCCTTCTCTTTCAGTATATCCATGGCCGCAATAAAGCGGCGAGTTCTGATCATAATCATGTGTTGGACTCGGGCTAGCACTTGATGCTTCTCGAGGAACCAGGGAGACATAGTAATCTGCTGTCTTGCCCTCAGCCAAGCATTTTCCTTCTCCAGGATAACCAGTTCATCATGGATTTCGGCCTCGAAAGTCAAAGAATCACCATAATCTTTCAGACTTTGAGCTTCCCGGCGTTGCATCTCCTCACGAAGCCCTTTAACCTCATTTATCAGATGTTGATTAACCTTTACGTTATGCGTTATCATTGCATCGAGAAGGTCATTCTCTAGGTTTGCCACTGTCTCGATACTGTGCACATCGGCACGACTTCTTCAAATTTCGCTAATCATGGAATATAGCGGGAACTCGCTCGATTGCTCCTCTGATAGCACCATGAGGTGAACACGATGGACGGTCCAACTATCCTGCTTCATAAGAGGAGTGTAAGTTGTTTACATCGAACCAAAAAAAAAAAAAAGAGGGGGATGCTTGTATAAGTACGCAAAAAGAAGAAATGAAGTTATCAGTTCATTACAAAAAAAAAAAAAAAAGAAACGGTAGTTCAAAGACCTAACAACTATTACAAAGGGCAGGATTCATACAGCATCACTGCCTGGAGGGGGGGTCCTTGGAAGGGTCCTGAGAAGCATCCTCGACATTCCTTTGAACTCCAGAATGGCCAGTTCAGCAACATCCTCCTCAGTGGCCTCGTCGACATCCTCGAGCTCGATACCCATGTACTCGTCTGGTACATCGGGTATGGGATCTTCTTCACTTGGACCCTTGGCAAAGATAGCAGGTACGTCGCCCGGGAATGAGGCAATGTCTACTGGAGAACTCATTTTTGGCAAGGCGCCAGTCAGAGCCTCCCATAGGGGCAGTTGCTCAAGGTTCAGCCTCGTAAGGACTTTCACCATCGCCTCGTGCATAGTCTTCTCGGGGTCCTTTATCAGGAGCTGCTTAAACCATTTGGCCTTAATTGGCCTGTCCTGATCAAGCCTCCTCAAGCCTGCCACGCCTACCCAGTGTGCCCCGCACTTGGTGGCAACCAAATTCATCTCCTCGAGGACTGTGACCATCCCTCCTGTAGACAACATCTTGTACATGAACGCAGCACACCATTGGTGTAGTTCCTCCTTCAAGATATGCAAACTGGCGAAAGACTTCATCTTCTCGTCCAGCTCATCATACTTGGCTTGAACCAAGGCGATCTCAGCTTCCTTCGCTTGGACCAGATGGGCCTTTTCCTCGAGGGACACCACCTCAAACAGCGCTTCATCTCTTTCAGATCGGGCCGTGACCAGATCTTCTTGCAGTTTCCTTAACTGCACCAAGCAAGCCATCGAAGCCGCACTTAGTAACATACTAGTAACATACTATGGGGGAATCGAGTAGTGATGAACACTCATAACAGATAAAACTCCCTTACTAGTCTCAAGCTAACAGCCTCGTTCAGCTGAGCAGCGAATTCTTCAAGGAGGGGACACTCGATCGTCGGTTGGTTGCTGAAAGTGTGTACTGCAACAGATGGGCCTCCCTCAAACAGTTGAGGGGGCAAGATTATTGCCTCTCTCTTGAGGGGGCCTTTGCCTTTTTCTGCCACAGGGGGAACAACACTTGGCCCTACTTCTAGCAGAGGATTCTGAACAGCCTCAGTAGCAGGGGGCACCATCTCGTTACCCAGTGGTGTGGCTTCTTTCAAGGGCGCATCCGTTTTAGCTTTCTTGGATTTCGCCCTATCACCAACCTTCAGGATCCTCTTCTTCTTCTTCTTCTTCTGAGGCGCTGCAGTGATAGTTACGTCCTCAGCTGAATTCACAATAGTAAAAGGATCTTCGTCACTAAACAATCGAGAACCAGCGTTGCTTGACGACATGACCTAAAAACAGAGGGAAAAAGCAAATGATTAGTACCTTGATTTTCTTCAACAGAGGTTTCGAGAAGAATTTTGGTTGAGGCCTCGACATTAGCAGTATCATCTTCCACAGCGTATACAGGAGGCACATAATATTGTACGTCGTTCCATTTAACGACCTTGAAATATTTCAGAATCTTCTCCACATTTGCCTTGAATTCCTCGATGTACTCTTCGTCCTCTTGGGTCCACTCATCCTTTATGGCCCTGAGACCCTCCGTCTCTCGGAGATTCCATGACAGGCAATAGCTCTCGGATGCCCGTACAAACAAGAAATCCGGCTTCCATTCCGGAGAGCCGCCATACGCCTCGACCATCTTTTTCACGCCGGATGTAAGGCACCTTTTCACAATATACCAGTCTTGGAAAGAGGTCGAGGCCACGACTACTTGGAAGAAATACCTCCACAGTATTAACCGAGGTCTTACTTTTACATGTTGGCATACTCTTACAAACCCCAGCACAAAGGTTATTAAATTTGGGGTAAAACGAGCAAGGAGAGTCCTATAGTGTTGTACAATCTCCTCAAACAGGGGGAAGAGGGGGAATCTAAGCTCTAGGTGCATGAATCGGTCATACGCAATAATTCTTCCCCCTGGAGGAGAGTTAGCCCTCTCGTTTCCTAACAGGACTCTTGTAGGTCTAAAAGAAGGTCATATTTTGATCTAAGGTTCTCTACCTTATCGACAGAATCTATGGTGGATGCAAAGTCATCAATAGTTTTTCCTTCGGAATCCCTAACCATTGTTCCGGTGCGAATCTACTCTGACTACAGTTGGAAAAGACAAAAACTTGGAATGAAACCGGGGATTTAGATCTGAAAACTTACTGTTAGAGGAGGATGTGACCACTAGCCTTTCGAGTTATAGCTTCCCAGCGTTCTTCCTGAATCTTGATGACAAATCCCCTGGAAATAACGTCGCTGGGGCAGTATATAGGTGGAGGCTTGAATATTCCAGCGGAGGCGGTTGGAACGCTCTGACGGAGAGGAGAATTTTGAGTTTTTGCGAAGAAGGAAAAGTGATAAGTGACAGGGGAATGGTGGAGCCTTCTCCTTAAAAACAAAATTTATTCTCCCACGTTTCTCTAATTACAGCCAACGATATGACAGTTAATGCGAATTTCAAGGAAGTAATGATGGTGAGGCCGCCGTTTGGGGAATGTGCCCACTAATAACGCGCGAATGAAATTTTGGACGGGATTAGGAAGCGGATCGCCTTCCCGGGTCAAGATCTAACCCGTTAGTTACCCTCGGGTTTCCATGATCGAGAGTTGTGCGTTTGCATCGAGGCTGCTCGACATATTGCTCGGTAATTAGCTGAACGAGAGTAGCCCGTCCACTCTCGGGTATGTCCCAGGTAACACTTATTTTGTGCCAAGCGTTGTTTATCTTTATGCAACTAACACTTGGCATGGGCACTTGGTGAGTCCATATCCATCACCAAAACTGGACCGGCCCATCAACCGGAGAGAGAGTCCAACCGGGACTCTTGAGGCGGTTTAGGTTCCCGAAACCTAATAGGATTCAGGAATTGTCCAGGTATTCTCATACCTATAAATAGGGTTGCTCACACCACAATACAGATACGCAATCTACAGCTTAACATACTACATACCTAAACCTTCCAGCAGCCCTTTATTGACTTAAGTATCAGAGTGTCTACCTTCGGGAGACCCCGAGGCCCTGTTTTGTAGGAAACCCGGAGTTCCACCGTTAGACCGCCGGCGCGTAACCAAGCATCGTTAAGGTTATTGGCAATTTTACAAATTATTAATCACCGGAGAGGTTCCGATCAAGATGGCAAAGTTCATGAAAATTAAGGTTGTTAAAAAAAAAGAAGAGGAAAATGAAATTCTCATATATATCTAAAGAGCAGAATACATGAGTGGGGGAATTAAAACACAATGGCAAATTCTCTCTCTTTTTTTTTGTGGGGGTGCTAATGATCAATTATATCTTGGTTACGAATTCATGCAGCAAGAAGTGAGTATAAACTTGTCCCGGATTAACAATCGTGGAAGGAAAATTGGGATGATTGACGGCGTCAGGAAAACCTTGAGTCTCGAAACAATACGCAGAATGGGGTTGATAAACGTATCCGCCTTTTCCCTTCACGTTCTTAACGTGATTAGCGGTGTAAAATTGCATCCCTGGAGCACTGGTTGATATCTTCATCCCAATTCCAGTCTTGTTACTATACACCATTGCTGCCAATTTCATAACCTTATTATCCTTCTTTTCATAACCATCAAGTGCATAGTTGAGATCATAACCCAATGTAGCCGAAAGTTCAGTTATCCGGCTTCCGACTTTGTGGTGTTTAAGGAAATCAAACGGCGTCCCTTTCACCGGCGCAATTTTTCCGGTCGGGATGAGGTGGCTGTCCACCACTGTGTAACGTGAGGCAAAAAATTGAACTTCATCGGAGAGGATATCGCCACTGTTATGTCCGCCGAGATTCCAGTAACTGTGTGCTGCGAGATTCACAGGAGTGGCCTTGTTTAGGGCTTTTGCCTTCATTATTACGCCTAATTTGTATGGATGAAGCAGAGCATAAGTCACTGTCACGGAAAGGTTTCCTGGGAATCCTTCTTCACCATCAAAACTGTCGTAGCTTAACACAATGAATGGAGTTGGTCCATATTTCACGTGCTTTTTCACATTCCAAGTAACTTTGTTAAATCCAAGTCTTCCACCTGTAATTCGTGAACATTGAATTTTAGATTCAATCAAACTGAAAAAGGACGACTTATGGAAGAGAGCGATAATAATTCTGCTGTTTTATATTTGAGCAACTTGAAATACACCTTCCATTACATAATCATACTCAACTTTCTTTTTTCTTAAAACAATAAAGGAGGCATTGGTCTACAGTGTAAATTATTATACAATGTCAGTAATAGATACCAACTACATCATGTGTCATACATGGTTTTGAAATAATCGATGTTATTTAATCAAAGTAGTCCGCAAGGCTAGATGGCCCTAAAGTTGCCAATTAATCTTTATCTTTCATAGAAGTTATCTAATAGAAATTAAAACTTTCACAAAAGTTCCACCTTTGACTGTTTAACTTCAAAATCTTTACTAATATTATTATTTGTGTGATTCACAAAAAGATTCAAGGAATTTTTCTTTTTTTTGGTACAATGAAAATTCAAGGATTTTAATAGTCCACTACTCCCACTAACTAGTTAAACTTTCAATAAATTGGTCTATAAAGAGTTATGGATAGCTTATTATTAACATTATGGTTTGGTGTTTTGTCAAAGAAAAAAAACAAGAATGATAGGATTATACAATGCATCCAACCCAACCCCAAAAAGTAAAAGAGAAAGAGTTAAAATGAGCAAGGTACCATGCAGCGTGTTGTTTCCATCGTTGGCATCAAGCTTATAATGGATGCCATTTAGAGTGAACTGAGCACCCCCGATCCGGTTAGCGACCCGACCCACAATTGCTCCGAAAGAACTTGTATCATTCTGTGGCAGAATTGATCATGTTATCTTAAAAAGAAGAAGGATGTGGAAATCTCCAATATATATTTGTGTCCTAATAAGGTCGTCTGTTCATTCACTCAAACATAAGCGAATTTAATTAATCACCTCATAAGGTTATACATGCATTTCGTGCATAAATAAATATACAACTAGAGACTAGAAAGATCAAATTAAATCATGAAAATCTTCTGACCATAATGAGAGGTACTACATTACATCATTGAAACATAGTTTGAAATCTAGAAAGTAAACTCACTAGATACTCCTTAATGGAATCATATCCAAGAACAACATCAGCCGGCTTCCCTGCAGGTTGACCAAAAAAGAAACCACGAAAATTAAATGAAATCCGTCTGAGGACGCCATTCATCTAAGTTTAGAGAATTAATGTGCGAATAATAATGCAATGCGCAACTCAGAACTCACCATTCCTGTCGGGGAGGACGACGGACATGATTCGGGCGCCGAAGTTAGTCAGCTTCACGGTGAAATCTCCCCTTTTGAGCTCATAGATCCCAACCTTACTTCCTCCATGGCCATTCACAATGCCACCGAAAGAAACCACAGTGATGATCAGACAGAAAAACAGAAACGAAAACTTAGACATTTTTGTTTTGTTTTCGGGTGTTCGGATGAAGTTGGCACCTGGAATTTATTGAAAAGGAAATGTAAATCTACGGCAAGTGATTTAACTTGTCTCTTTCAAGTCAAGTCAACTTCCAAGTAAAAGCTCTATTCGAGGAAACCCACATGAAGGAACATGGGCCATTAAAAATAACAATAAAATAAATTTTATGACTTTCTTTCCATTTAATTCTAATTTAGGTATTATACTAGATATAGCCGTGTAAATACAGGCACCCCAGTAATTTTTTTTACGCTGGCCAACGTCATTGACATAAGTTACCGTTAACGTATTTAACAATCCAAACATAAAATTTCATATTTAATTTTAATAGTAATATCGCAAAAAAGTTTTGTATATGAACACGGTATTCTTAATTTATAAACACTCGAATATCATTATTTACTCATCATTCATTGATATAAACACTTAAAAAGAAGATTTTATAATATAAATAACATCTTAAATCGTAGCAGCGCATATTCAACCAGTGAAATCAAAGGCTATCCTATTAATTATTTTGTGTTCGAGCAGCAAGATTGATAAAACTACTAATAAATACTCAAGTAAAACATAAAAAAATATAAACTCTTCTGGGAAATGGAGACATTACATGCACATTTTGTTGAAAACATTTTTCCTTCCCAACATTTGAATTTCCTACATGTCTACAATCACGATTAAAGGAAATTTATTCTCTGCTAATTAGGCCCAAATTTATAAATGTAAATCTTAAACTTATGTCATTACTGGCCCATGAACTTTCTCTAGCTAATCCCATGAGCATGAGCCAATTCACTATTCTCAACTTGACGGATTCTCAAAAAAAGGTTTACTTGCAGGTCCATAGTCCCCCATCAACCCTTTCACCATCGTTTTTTTCTGCCTTCTTTGCATCTTTACCCACCAACTAAAGAAACAGTCACAATGCATAAAAAACATTGTCAGACTTAAGAACAACACACTAAAAGAGGCCTTTAAGAAATAATATAACATTGATTTAAATTCAATGCCAAAATCTGGAATATCAAATAAAAACATAGCAAACCAAATGAAAATATCGGATCTTGGACATCTTTGGATGGCATGCAAGGCAAATCAAGTGTAACCTTATGGCATAAGACTCTACTCAAGGCATCCCTCTCATCAAATTCAAACTCAGCAATCATTTTGAGTTAATGTAACAGACGGAATTGCAGTAAAATTTAAATTTTCATTATGTCTAGAATTTATATCTAGAAAAGTTATATGCACGGTTTTCAAATGACTCATTGACAAATTAGGAAATTCAACCACAAGCAACACATTATAACATCCCTTGGAAGAAAAGAAAAAGGTACCTGAAGTCTTAGATTGATTATAACCATATCAACTAAAGACAACAAACTTCCACCAAGCTTTCTTCACCCTATAAATAAAAAAGTAATGCAAAAATTAAGTGAAACTAAACTAAATAGCAGAAAAATTTTAAAAGAAAACAGTAAACTATAACCAAATAAACTTAATTGCATAATATCTTGACCTTCATCATCTTTTTCAGCTAGAATTATATAATCAAACACATCAATGCCACTAAATCATAACACTAATTCAGAAAAAAGAAAATCGTGATACACTAATAGAATCTAAAAATCAAAGATCAATAGAATGACAAAGTTTCTCGTATCAAAACTGACGAGCAAATCTCGAAATCGCGTACCTCAAAAATAATAATATGTGGACAAATATTTTTTGTTGAGTATATGATTACATTACATTATTTCATTCTCTATTACATGCTAAGATGGAACTTGAATTTACATCTTTATGTCCCAATATACTATGCACAATGAAAAAGCTTCAAACTTTTTCGTACATACAAAAAGGTCATGAGAAAGTAAATAAAATTTCACTGAGTATGGTTCAATCAATAATATTTTATAGATTAAGCTAAACAAATCAATATACAAAAGGCAATATACATTCTTCAAGTAGTAAATTTTAAATTAAATGCATTTGAACCATAGCAGTCTTCAGTTTGCGCATTAAAAAAGATTTTTTTTTTTAAAAAAAAAAGAGGATAACCGGTTTAATTTATTTGTAAAGAGAAGAACCAAGGAAATTTCTTTTCTAACTATGAACCCAGATAGCGAATAAAGGAAATTGAAGATGCATGCTAAAAAGGAGGGGTAAGTAACTGAATATATTTCGCCAGTCCTATAGTCCCCCTATTCTTGCAGAAAAAGATGGTTTATTGGATGGACGCTTGTATTTCAAACTAATGAGTATTTTCCTATGGACAAATGTTGTCCATATCTCGATGATGATAATCGTCCCTACAATGGAGGAGTCAAAGAGTTTACATTTGCAAAATAACATTCACAACAAAAACAATTCTAGAATTTAACTTTATAATCTAGATTAGAGCACATGATACAACAAAATCATCATAAACAGAATTCCCTAACAAAAATAGCATGACAACAGAATTTAAATGTTTAAGAAACAAAATTCTATCACATAGGCAAAAAAAACTTTCAGAATTTAAGAAAAACAACTCAATAATCTTTTCCCAAATATTTTCCAAAGCAATCAAAAGGTATACTTGTTTAGGCTCATCTTCATTTCAATCAAAGATAAACTTATCAGTGGAGATAACAAAAGATGAGACTTCTTACCATTTGTTGTTAGGACCTCAAATCAACATATTCAAGATCGTTGTCAATACAATTTTCAAACATTGAAGTAAAGCTCCCATGAAGTCCCTAATTATGCAAACACTAATACAAACTCGACAGTGCAGGCGTAGAATTAACCATGAGACAGAATGAAGAGACATTAAAGATTCTTGGAAGTACCACGACAATTGACCTATTTCAACAATTTAATCAAGCTCATAACTTCCTCCAACTGAACTACAAAAAAAAAAGTCAAAAATCACAATAAAAACCTCACACTAATTCATTTGAAATACCACGCAATTAATTCAATAAAACGATCTGAATATACACCATCTAAAAAAATAATTGAAGCAAAAGATTGTAACTGGGGATAAAATTAAAGGTGAATGGCAAAAGAGTCAGGAAGAATGCTCAAGATTATTTGTAAGAGACATAAAACCAAACAGATTACATATGACTAGGCGGACTTCAATCTCGTCAATGGCAATGGCGATGACAAATAGTGGCGCTGGCTATAGGAATCAGATACCTTGACTTGCTTCCTTAATTTATCGACGATGGATGGTTTTTGAGGAATGAGAGAGAAGAAGCCGTGAGCATAAAGAGAAAGAAAAAAGAAGAAACCTACTTTATATCTTCAAGGTCTTCATAAATACAATGGATTCATCACCATTTATCAAACCCCCAATATAGATCGAAAACTCATCGTCAACATCGATTCCGGAATATATTCTCTGATTTTATTCATGGTTTGTCAGAATGGGGAGAGGTCGGAGGTACAGGAGTAAGAAGAAAGAGAGACCGAGTGCAGGAAAAAATGAAATAGAGGCTGACCGATTGAAAATCACCTATAATGATCCCAGAAAATATTGTAAACTGTATGAGGATTACAGATTCCATTTTGAGCGCATGCTGAAAAAGTATAGAATAAAGTTCATTTGGGCGGTGCATAATGAAAAGTAAAGCTTCTCAAATTCTTTCATCATTATGCCCAAGTATCGCAACTAAAGAGACTACATCGTTTCTGGCTTACTTGAATCTTCCGCCACCAGCATGCCTTCTAGAAAGGTTAATTTGTTTCTGGTTTTAGGTATTTCCGGAGGGAAGAAGAGAAAGAAAAAGGAGCAAAAATAAAGATTAGGTTCACTTGACTAAATTGATTTGAAGGATTTGAATCTTTATTGGAACTTGGATGAGCATATACATTAAATGACATATAGAGTATAAGCATGTTAACTTCTTTTAGGCGGAGAATAAAAGAGAGGTGGGCGGTGCAGTGCCTCAAAAGAAGGTATTTACTTTAATTTATTACACTGTATTTGATTAACATAGGAAATGCCACGGACAAAACGAATTGGCTTGCATGCACTTGGTGGGTCAACTTACCCACAAAACTTACTATCAAAACATGATATATGAAAAATAACAATAAAACAAAATTAAAAAACCCAGAAAATGACAAGTGGAATGTGAGGTATTTTAACGGGATTTGTAATAACCTCGTAAAGACATGTGGACTGAGGGAGGGTGAATCGGCGGAAAAACCTGATTCAGGACTTCTATTTTAATAGATAGAATTATGATTTGTACATCATGCATCATATATCATTATCATTAGATTTCATACATCACATTTAAACCAATCCTTACTATAATCAAGCTACCCTCATTACGTTATTTTTTTCCATTCCTCCACCCTCTTGAACTCAAGATTTGGTTTAAGTTAAAGATGATAAGCTTTTTTCCTTCTTAATTAAGCACAACAAGTGTCAGCATGTGCTTCATTATAGTGTTGAAATGCTCAATTAAAATGTTTAATTATTTCTCTCTCTGTCCTAAAATTATTGTCCAGTTTGAAATTTCACTTTTAGTACAATTCGAACTAAAAATAAAAATCCAAACTGGACAATAATTATGGGACGGATGGATGGAGTATCTTTTCAATCCTCAACTTAGTGAAAAAATGATGAACAACTTCCGGAAAAATCGACACTGGTGTCTACTTCTCTTTGGAGCACTCAACTTGTAAATCTTTAGCCTTCATATTTTCGAAGTAGTAATTTATTCATCTCTTCTTTTCTTTTTCGTTTTCTCAAATGAATGAATTAAAAGTCGTCGTACTGACTCCAAGAACCAACGTTTTGTCTTATTATCCGTTATTACTTAAATATAAGTTGTCATATTAATTTAGTTCCAGCTACATTAGCGCGGATTAATTGGCGTTGGTATCAAGATCGTTAAGTCTTGAAGCTAACCATGTCGCCGAGCTTTTTCTTCTTTTTTTTGTACTTGTGAGGATAAATAAATATCTTGCAAACAATATTCATGCGGAAATTGGTACAATTGCCGTGTTTTCAGTGTCCAATTCAATGAATTGATATTTAGACGTTACCAAAAGTTTAATCTCGTTCTCGTGTTAGTTTTTGTTACCTCTTTATTATCGCTTCAAGCTTTAAACATTATGAAACGGAACTGTATTAAAAGCAAATAAAACATGCAAGATGGACCCAATGAAACCGAATTCTAATAGTTCCTCTACTTTTTATTTTAAAGCTACAAGATAGAAATGTATTTCGGTTAAAATTGTATCTTAACTATAAATAAAAAGAAAACAATCACTACAACAAAAATGAGTAGTTTAGACACTCTTTTGTGTCTCCATAAGTGATGTAATAGGACACATGTGATTCACATTACATGGGACACTACTAAATAGTGTCTCCTGTGATCGAGTCACAATAAGTCATAAAACATTTGAAAGTGTATTATTAGATTGTCACTTATTAAGACACTTTAAAGTGACCCATTAAGTAGGGTAATAGTTCACAAGCAACCCCACATAGTACACTTATGATAGTGTTTCATAATATGCATACACTTTTTCATTTTTAATAAGACACTTTTTAGCAAATGTCTTAATACACATATAATGAGACACATTTTAGAAAAAGTGTCTCACTATAAAGATATTAATAGCCCACTTTTGTTGTAGCGAATTTAATAAGTAATAATGTTCATCACTATACTAGGTACGCATGCATGGGAGTTGACCATAAACTTATCACTTTATATATTATGTATCAAGTCTTATTTCTTAAGTCATTGATTCAGGTTACATAAAAACAGAAGTGCGTAACCTTAAACTTAAAAGTAGTGATATCACGTTCCATGTTCTAAGTGCCGCTTGGCCTCAGGGGGGTAGATGCACTCAGCGCCTCATACGGATAGAGGTAAACTAAATTTAGCCCTCAGTTAATCAAACATTAATATGGTAACATTTCAACCAAACTGAACTTATGTACAGAACTGCATCAATACATATAAGATGGAAATAAAAAAAATTGTAGTACCTGTTGAATTTGAACATAGATGTTCCTCAGCACCCATAAGATATTAATTTCTCCTCTTGATAGATACATATGAATCAGGACATTATAAGTAGTAAACCAGACCAATCAAACTCAATGCTAATTAACGTTGTGTAAAATATGCCGCATATGTGCACTTGGCCCAAGAATCGGTTTAAGGTTAAATTATAGTGCTTGAGATCTTCAAGGAAACGAAATATAAACTCTGAGATCTCACCAACGTTTGCACCAAAAAAATAATATTAGCAATAATAAATTTATTGAGTATAAACCTCAAACTCACTTAACCACTTCAAATTCGTATAACATATTTTGAGTATAAACCTCTCCTGGATTAACAATTACCGAAGGAAAATTGGGACGGTTCACTGCGTCAGGGTAACCCATACTCTCAAAACAATATCCACAATGAGGTTGATAAACATAGCCACCTTTTCCCGTAACATTTCTCACGTAATTCCCAGTGTAAAATTGCATCCCCGGAGCACTAGTAGATACCTTATTCCAATTCCGGTGTTCTTATTATTATTCACAATCGCAACCAAAGACATCTCGCTATCCTTCTTCTTAGCATCGAATGCATAATACGTATCATAACCATTGGTAGCATTAAGTGCATTTATCTGGCTTCCGATTTGTCGGGGTTTAAGGAAATCATACGGGGTGCCATTTACCGGCGCGATTTCCCCTGTCGGGATGAGGTCATTGTCTGTTGGAAGGTAACGTGATGCGAAGATTTGAACCTCGTCAGAGAGGACATTTACCACTATTATGTCCGGCTAGATTCCAGTAACTATGTTGTGATACTTATGGGAGTAGCTTTGTTCAATGCTTTGGCATTCATTGTTAAGCTTAATTTGTATGGTTGAAGTAGAGCATAAGTCACTGTTACTGAAACGTTTCCAGGGTATCCTCCTTCACCATCAAAACTGTTGTAAGTGAATACTATGAAAGGGTTTGGCCCATCTTTCACATGTTCTTGTACAGTCCAATTAACTTTATTGTATCCCAATTTTCCACCTGTAATTTGTAAAGATAGAATTTAATGTTTAATCAAATCGACAAAGGTGAAAAAAAATCAATCCGTAAAAGCACTACCTAGAAGAGAACAAAGGCACATTAGACATGCAAAGTTCACATTAAGTCCATAAATGGAGTTGAAAAACATTTTCATATCTAGAAAAAAAGGAAAATGTACATAGTAAATTGAGATAGAAGTTAGAGATAAGAAGCAGTAGGTGGAATGAGCGACTAATTAAGACTTGGGAAGGCACTAATACAAAATTATTTTCTCCAGAAAAAAAAAAAGGTTCACTTTGTTGAATATTATCACTAATAAGAGCTTTAGGAAGGAGGGAATATGACTTTGAAATTCTCAGTTTGAGGAAGTTACAAGCAGAAGCGGGGGAAAAAAAAAAAGTAAGTGAACAGATAGGAACTACATACCGTGAATGGAGTTGTTACCATTACTGTTCTTATCAAGATGGTAAACAACGCCATTAAGAGTGAATTGAGCATTCTTGATCCGGTTGGCAACCCGACCACTTATAGATCCAAAGTTTTTTGTATCATTCTGCAGTCACATTGGCAAGAACACACTGAATTAGTGAATCTTTCAAACAAGAAATTGAAAAACGAACTACAGTGAGTACTTTTACAATCGTTATGGTAAATTATGGCAGCTCCGAGCACATGCAGACAGACTCAATTTGGTAACTTTTTACCTCTTAGATGATGTGGGATAAAAAAAAGAAGAAGAAAATTTTAAGATTTTGTACTGTCATTTATCATGATAGTTTGGGTCATTGGTTTTATCCGGACGTATTATTAGGTCAGCGTCATAACTCAAAATATGGCAATCTCATTTGGAATTTTGCCTCTTTTCCAATTTAGGATTGAGCCAAACGACAATAAATACTACCTTTTAGAAGATCGACAATGCAGATTAGCAGTTCATCATGTAAAGAAGATTTCATGAACTTAAGATTTCCAACACATTATCAATTCTCACATAGGTAAATTTTGTTCAACTTAATTTTTGCATCTCGAAATAATTATCCAATATAATTTTTTTTTATTTTTAACACAATTTACACAAAAGTAAAATTCCAAACAATACAATCACTTTGGAGCAGAAAGAGTAATTAGAAAGAAATGATTTTGGTGTCTGTCCTAGCTAGAAAACCATAATGGAGTTACATAACCAAAAAAAATTTAAATAAATAATAAGGATGTATAAATTACTGCATTACAAAACCAGAAAGCAAACTCACCAGATAATCCTTAACGGAGTCGAATCCAAGAGCAACATCAACCGGCTTTCCTTTGAAGAAAAAAGAAAGAAAAAGCTAGCAAACCATGAAAATTTAACACCCATTGACATTTTTACTCCTAAATAACGTACAATGTAATTAAATTCAGCGGTAACGCACCAGTTTTGTCGGGGAGAATCAGGGATACCATCCGCGCGCCATAGTTGGTGGCCTTGAAGGAGAAATCACCTCTTTTAAGCTCATATATCTCAGCCTTATTTTCATTTCCGTTCACAATGCCGCCGGAAACTGAAACAGTGATAATCAGAGAGAGAAACCGAAACGAAAATTTTGACATTTTGGATTGGTTGGTTTTCCGAATTGGGGAGGATAATGAGGGTATATATGTGGTTCTTAGTTTAAACTCTAGAAGGTGAGCGGAATCGCACCTTTTCATCTTCAACCTTCTTAGGAAGTAAACTATTCAAGGAACGCCACATGGAGGAACGTCCAAGAAAAAAGCTATGTCAAAAGTTGTTTTTAGTTTGACCTATCACTATAATTCGTTGGGATTCTATAACTTCTCCCACAAATTTTTATCCATCATCGACAAAAGAGCCAAAAACACCCTTACATCAGTGTAGATGAATTTTTAAAGAGCACATAAACCACAAATAAGAGAAAGAAGAGGACGGATGTGGAAAATAAGTGGAGGGTAGCTGCGGTATTATCAGGGAAACGGGAAAATGTAAATTGCTTATAGGTCAAATGCAAACATATAAAATAGAAAATTGTTGAAAAAAAAAATTCAAATAATACTCATTCTGTCCCAAATAAACTAATGGGAAGATGTTTGTGAGGACTATTAGCCACTGAAAAAGAAAGCGGAATCACCTACGAGTTTAAAACCTTGGTTAGATTATGATATTGTTGATATTTCATACCAACCGAGAATGTAATCGTCCAGTTATTAAGGCATTTGTCTCCTTCATAGTACAAAAAAAAAAAAAAGAAAGCGGACTAAACATATACAGTAAAACCTCCCTAAATTAATCAACTATTAATTAATAAATTCTACTAAATAATATTTTTTTCGGTCCCAACTCGGGACCAGTACAAAAAAATTATAAAAAAAACTCGATTAATTTATAAGATAATAATTTTTCAAGAATCTTCAATGTAAATATAGGTCCCCACAATTTCATAAATTAATAAATACCCAAAGTAATGAATTAGAGTTGAAGCTAACTTAGATTTTAACTTAAGTATGTTTATTTTTGCAATTATCATATTTTTGTTCTATTAAAAAATTACAATGTTATGACTAGGCTTGTAACGGACTTTTTTCGATATAAAAGTATTAAGTTTTTTTTCATTTTCTTTCTCATAAGATCGGAAAAAACTCTTGATACTAATAAAATATTAATTTATCGATAAATTAATAACTCTATAAATTAATAAATTTTTAGAGGCTCAAGTATATTAATTTATAGAGGTTTTACTGTATAGGGCATCAAACAATCTGCGGTTTTTTGATACGAATGTACAGAGGGATGAAGAAGTTCCTTTGCGCCATCAAATTAATTTTCGGAAACAGTTACAGGTACTTTCTTTCTTCCCCGTATTTAACAATATGTAGCAATTTGGTTAGCATTAAACTTGAGCAAATAGACTAAATTAAACTACTATATTATTGACGCACGATCAAGGTCCTCTTCCACGAATTATAATTAGTCCTAAATTAACAAAGAACACAAATCATTTCTTTTTTACTGGAATAATTGGGTATCGAAAATGCATAACCTCATTTTTTTGACCTATTTTTTTGTTACATTTTTATATACAATTTATCATGTTTACTTTTACCAGGATTGTGTTGGCGTAATTGATGGGACGCACGTTGATGTATGGGTACCAAAACGTATGCAACCCGATATCGTAATAGGCATGGGAAATTGACTGCTAATGTCATGATGGTAGTTGACCATGACAGACGCTTTACTTTTGTATACGCCGGTGTGGAAGGCAGCGCTCATGATGCTGCAATTTTTTATGCTGCAGTAACAAACGAGGGGTTAGGCTTTCCTTTCCCTCTGATAGGAAAGTATTATGTGGATGATTCGGGGTACAAAAGCATACCCGGTTTTTTAGCACCATTCAAAAACCATGGGTACCACATTGTTGAGCATCCCTATAAACCCAGGAGGCGGATTCTGTCAAAGACTTGTTTAATTATAGTCATTCATCCATCAAAAATGTTATAGAGAGGGCTTTTGGGGTGGTAAAAATTCGGTTCCACATGCTATGGGGTCCAATGTTTCGGTGGTTCCTTAACGCACAAAGGGATTATATCATAGCATGTTGTGCTATTCACAACCTCCTCAGGGATCACTTCCCTACGTATGGTGACGAGCCCGATGACATTGTTTTCGCAACAGGATGCTGATGGGCCCTAGTTGGGGAATATCAAACACTTGACTAGTATAGACGAGGGATGAATCGGTGGAATGAGTTTCGGGATGCTATAGCGGAGGCTATGTGGAGGGATCACCGGAGGTGAAAGAATGGGAATTATGTTAATGGAAAACATATGATGGTCTTTATTAAGTGTTATGTGCTAATGTTATTGTAATGTGTTTGGTTACCATTACCAACGGACCTGTGGATTCTTGACATATTGGTTCTCACTGAAATATTATCTAATTATAAGTAACACTGAACTACCATGCTTAAAATCATCACTACAAAATTGTGAAGTATCAAAATTGGTCACTGAATTATTTGAGCACTTTCAGAAATGAGACTCTCACGTTTAGCAATAGCCAATGTCCATTATATAGAAAAACACGGTTGCATGTTCATTAAGATATTTTGTGGTATATGAATTAACAATATCTAATAAAAAGTTACGTGTATATATAAATACATACAATACTACTTAAATACATTTATTAATAACATGTAGTAGTTGTATTTGTGGTTTTTTATAGTATCACAATAATGTGTCATATTTTGGATGTTACTTAAGTTCTTTTCAACCCAAACACAAGCTTGGAAAAAATTGTAAATGAAGTATGGATTAACATTCTTTCTTATCTATTCAGTTCTATTCGATATTTTGGATAGATGTATGCAGCATCTCCCAACAAGTGGTACTTTATGAAAAATAAAAAGGCTTGTACGAAATTTCTTAAACGATTTGCGCAAGAAACTCGGGTAATAAGAGAACTCGGCCATAACACTGGATTAGCATTGGGTCTTTTTACTATTCAGTACTTAGCCAAAACATCACAACACTAAACAGAGCTTTAACACTGGATCTAGATCGTACATAACACGGGATTTTTACCTTGCACAGCAAGTCCATCTACGACTTACCGAATGGTTCTATCTAGTTGAACCACTGGTTCAAAAAGAACCACGATTAACACTGGTTCTACCTAATACAACTTTTTTCATTATTTCCGCAAAAAAAAAAAAAAAATTCAATGCACTTGGAACTTGGCCATCTACGCCTTACACAGAACTACCAGCACATGGAGCAAAATCATGACATTCATGATAAACCCTGCAATTAAACCCAACAGTATTGCATCCAATTTTGATTCACACTCGCAGCATTCAAGCGTTGATTTATTCCCAACCATTTCATACTTTCCCTGGACAAAATCTTGATTAATCTGCTCAATCGCAAACGGTTATCCTTAACTACATTTCTCAATCCCATCTTCCGATTCACCAGGTACACCATTTCTTTCGCGCATCCCCTGTGAAGTCGACCCAGATTCAGTGTGGGATTGGGCTACAAACCATTTCAAAAATCCATGGACTGTACATCTATAATAGAGATGCCCTGGATTATCATTTGATGCGGACGGAACTAGGATGACTTTCCTCCTACATCTGCCACAGCTTACATTCTCTATCACCATTTTCCCAAATGATACTATTCCACAATTATTAGCCATAAGCAAGCCGGAGAGATTTGATGGAGCGCATGATGGAGCAAAGATTCCGACGTCGATGATTCACGCCTGCTTAGGATTGCCCACTTTTCCAAAGTGTTTTGGGTGGTGGATTACAACTAGATTCTGGAACGGGCATTTGGAGCAGATGGCTAACCCAATCTAAATTAGGGTTTTGGTGTTGGTGAAACGATTGGGAATTGTATTATATAAAGGAAACCAAAAATGACTTTTAATAAATAGTAAATCGGGTACCAATAAATAAATGTAAATAGTAAATCGGTAAAAGTGTATAGGTCAACTATTGCTATTACATATTGTATCGGTCAAAGTCTATGGGTCAACTATTGCTATTACTATGACTTTCAAAAATGATCACTCAACTATTGTATCGTTCCGCAAATGGTGATTGGATAATCACTTTCACATTTTACCACTAGTATTTCAGTATATCTTGTAGGGGGTGGGGTAATTTTTTAAAACTTTCGTTGGTCGAAAACATTCCGTAACATTGGGGATAATCACTTTCAGATTTCACCACTAGTGTTTTATTGCCATTGTACTTTTTTTAGCACCAAACATTCTTCTGGAACATTTCTCGATTGCAGTATCGTTTTCAATTTCGATCCTGATTGCGACTGGTCATCTATATTGGAGGAAAATCCCCGCCCTATCTAATGGTGGGGCCATCAGCCCACAAGAAAAGGAGTACACAAAGGGGACGGCGAACAGGAAGAGCGCGAAGGAATCCGCCGCCACAAATTCCGGTGGAAATTGTGGATGTAGATCTAGATGATTGGGTTATTCGCCGAGAAGGAGCGTCATGTGATCCCGACTTGGCTTATGGTAAGCCCCCCCTAAACCTTCTTAGTGAATTGTGGGGCACACTGTAAACCCTATATTTGATTGGGTTTTGGAACCCTACAATTACATATGCAGAACAATAACCATCACAACAACTAATGGATAATTTGTATGGGAAAGAAACGGTTAAAACCAAAATTATTTGTTTGGATTGTGGAAACAAAACAGTCAAAAAAAGCAAAATCCGATATTCTTGTTGTCGGACCAGGAGAAGTAAAGGGTTTATTTATGGATTATGGGTTACAATATGTAATTTTAAACTTATGTGTTGTATCGTCATGCAATTTGTGTGTGGCAATTTGTCCAATATGATAATGCCTTTTTTTTTATTTTGCATAAATGGAAAGTTTGACAATATCATTATCAGTTATACTACGGTGATACAGACCTAATGTGTATTTTGAAAGGGTGACAGAAACATGTCATAAAAAAAAATTTGTTGGTCTCGAGTCCACAATAACTGTCACTACATTCCAAAATCCCATGTTATTTTTGTCGGTGCAGGAGCATGAAAGGGGCTTTTTTGTATGTTGGGTAGAATTGAGGATTATATGATGTACTTTTACCCTTCACAGAAATATTCTAAGGCCTAAATTAGTGGGTGGCAAAAATTCTCCATTAAGTGAATGACCTTTATATTTCATAATTTCCAAGCTTGACAATATCCTCATCAATTACACTTTATTGTTACAGCAAGGGGCAGCAAATATTTCACAATCAGAATTCATCATGGTGGCCAACTGAAGGATACTACTCCTTGGGAATACATTAGCGGAAAAGTATCATACCTTGACAAATGCCATGCTGCTAATTTCAACCTTCACAACATGAGTGCTTCAATGGTTGGATTGGGCTACGATCGGGAAAGCATTGTGTTTACTTACTACAGGCACCTGGAGAAAGATTACAATGTTGGATTACATCCATTGGTGGAACATTCACATTTAAGAGAGTTTCTAAAATTCAGTTCTAGACTACAGGATTTTGGATTATATTGTAATCATTACACGAAAGAGCAAGCTGAGGAAAGGTTTAACGAAGATCAAGGGAAGATTTGTGACGAGTTCGCCGAGAAAGAATACAATGCGGTTAGAAAAGAAGGTAATGTGTATGTCATTAAAAATTCTACAATCACCATAAAGGAGATTGGTCAGGAAAACCACATCCCACCTAGCTCTGTGAAACCAAATAAGAAATGAGTTAGAAAAGGCACACTACTACTTGGAAGAAAAAATGAAGTTGATCAAGAATTCCTTGACCTTCTTCAAATGCCATTCAAGAATGCATGTGGAACCAGTGAAGTCACTCCTGAAGGCGAGGTTGCCGATCCAGTGAACAGTTCCAATGCTCAAGGAATTGACATTTCAATCCCAGTGCCTAATCATCAAGATTCAACAGTGCCGCCTGAGGTTGGACACAGTGAAGAGCAGCTTCTTGGGAAATGTCAACCGGGTGTTGCAGGTGAAGGGGAGAAATTTCTTGGTGTGAACAAGACAACTGCTCAAGAGGGTGGCGTATCACATCCAGTGTCCAACATTTCTGAGTCCAGCCTGAGAAATGACGAAGTTTACCCTACAATCCATGCAAACATCATTGATGAGGACCACGGACATTGAAATGATGAAGGATGTCAGTTTCCAGGAAGCATATCATTAAATAGAGACCAATTAGAAGAAGTTGCAAATGACGAATTTATAAGGCAGCATGGTGGGAGGATTGCAACAGGTTATGATGGCGTACATGGAGTAGCAGAGGACCAACAATTGCACAAACAAGTTGGCCGTGAAGGGACACTTCATGAGGATGAACCTGATAACGATGTTGAAACCTTGGATAGGGTGTACAAGCTGTGTAGTGATGAAGTATTGTTTGATGAGTTTGTATCTAACATGATGACGACAGGCACTGCTGATACATACTTCAATGTTCAGTCATTTGACAGGGATACATCTTGGGTGACTCAACCGGACGTAGGGGACCATGAAGCACGAACCAAAGCTACCCTACATGATAACTCTGGATCCACTGAAGGTCTTCACTGTGGAAAAACATTGAAGGGGGAATCAGCGAAACGTGGTGATGGGAGAATTTATACCCAACCTAAGCGCGTGGTTAAAGAGCAGCGTCCTGATGGTGGGACCGACAGCAAGCAAGAGAATGCAAATGTAGAACCCCATAAGAAGCCAAATTCGGAGGATGATGGTGATGCCCAGGCAGGTTGTTTCACAGATTTCCAAAGTTTGGACGGTGTGCCACAGTTTCGGATTGCTTACACGTTTAGATGTAAGAACGACTTTAAGCATGCAATCAAAAGTTACATGATGTTGACAGGTAGACCAGTGTACATGTACACAAATGATTCTACCAGGCTCAGGGCTCAATGCGTAGCACCATGCAAATGGTTTGTTTATGCGAAGAAGACTACAGTTGATGGCATTGAATGTTTCTACATGCATTCTATTAGAGATATTCACACAGATTGCACCCCGGAGAACACAAACAAGAAGGTGACTGCAAGATGGTTGGCAACTACATACAGGGAAAAAAATTAGAACTGATTCGGACATACCGATTGCAGCCATTTAGAAGTGGGTTGAAGACGATTTCAACATCAAAGTCTCATTTTCAAAGGCATACAAGGCGAGAGGCATAGCCAGGAAGCTTTGAATGGAAAATCGGAAAACAAACGCAAAAGACAAGCAAAAAAAGAGCACCGGATGACGAAAACAGGTTGTATGAAGATGGAACAGAGAGGATGAGTAGACGTGTAAAGATGCATTGTATATGTCGAGGGGATGATCACAATATCAGAAGATGAACAGATCAAGTGCAGGTGTGTAATTCTGGAAAACTTACACTTATTAAATTTGTAGTAATAAGTGTAGTTGCATACCAACTTGTTTAAATTTTGGTTGGGTTTGTTAAATGTTAATATGATTTTTGATGTGCATTGAATAGGATGAGAATGCTGCACAACACTCGAGGCTGAATAGTGCATTTCGTAAACAAAAAAGAAATGGTACTACGGCTGCTGATGCATCATCGGATGAACCGATTAAAGCTACCAAAATGGCTGGGCGTTCCCCTGAAGCAAGAAACCAAGTATGAAGGTCGTTTTTATGGAAAATATGACTGGAACTTATTTGTTGGTTTGTGTAACCAACAGTTCATAATATGAGTTATGTTTATCATGACCAGAAACATAGTGCAGTAGAACAAGACAACCTGAACCTAACCCTCCAAACAAAGGAAGCATTTCTCGTACGACATCGAAGCCACCATCTGAGGTCCCGATTTCTGATGCCGATATTTGTGGTGGTTCAATTGAAGCAACAAATTAGATATGCAGGTGTTTATTTCAACAAAAACTGGACTGCTTACAGCTTCTGGATGTCATTATATGTTCGTTCTTATATTCCACATTTGGTTCTAATTAAATATGTTGATGATCATGGTTGGCATGACGTATTCCACATAAAACAGTCTCAAGTGGGTGCAATTATATGACTTTATATACCACCACTGTCCATATAAGTTTGTAATTTAAATTGTAGACCAAAAGTGCAATATGTCATACACAACACGTACGTAGGTACAACCTTTTGCCGAAGTGTGTGTCGATATTGTTTTGTCAACTTTAAAGGTGTTTTGTTTAATTGTAGCCAATATAATGTCACAGGAGGTTCCTGCAGCACCCAACGGGGATGTGGTGGATTCAGAAGCTAATGGACGGGCAAATGATGTTAATAATAAAACATCATTGATAGCTGGAAGGAAGCTAAGAATCAAGCTCAAGGGTCATTGACTGTTCGGGTCAGCTGTACACCTGAACTGTTTGGGTAGATATCAAGGTAGCATGGACAACATAAGTCACAATGGGGAATAGACCATATTGTTAAATGTATGTTACTATATATATATGGTACTGTTACGCGTTGTTTCCTAGTGTGGTAATGTTATGCCCTTGGTACGGTTTATCTAGTATGGTACTGTTATGAAAATGGTAGTGTAGTTAAACTAAGAATGGCATATTCGGCATTTTGTCACCACGAATGCTGGTGACTTGTGTACGATGGTCAATTGATGAAAAAGGTATTTCGCCTCAAAAAATGTAGTGAAATCGATTACCAGTATTCGATACTAATATGTGTGTCTAGTAGAAGAATAATGTGGCAATAATCAAGTAGCAAAGTATGAGTAACATTGCTGAGCAACAGTCCTCATCCAGACATTACTAATGGAAGGGAAGTTGCATATGATACATATATTATAAATAGGACAAGAAAAGTTATGCTCATAACAGAAAAATATCACGTTCTCAAACTGTCAGCCACATCTGGGAGGATTGCAATATTCAATAGTGTAGTGACCAGTTTTGCATGTTATTGTTCAGTGACCAAAAATACACGGTTAGTTAAGGTCGAAATTTACTTCTAGGATATCAATGGTATAGTGACCATTTATGCCAAATAAGACGTTTGTAGTGACCAAAATCGACATTTTAATGTTTAGTGATTTCTTTTCAAAATGGCATCCACATATGGGAGGGTTGCAAATAGTCACAACTGTAGTGACCATTTCTGAATGTTATTGTTAAGTGACCAAAAATACCAACAGTTAATAGTTTTCATCGACATGTACATCTGCAATGGTCATTATGTAGTGACCATTTCTTCCAAAAGAATATGTTGTACTGACCACAATGGGGACAATTTCTTAGTTTAGTGATGATTTTTCATACTTGACTCTTCATAAAATACCATCCAAACATACAATTGTTTTAAAAAGGTTACTTAGACTACTATTTCAACTTGATTTCAGAAGATCTTTTGAATGACTTTTCAGATCTAAAACACAAACAAAATCAAAAACAAAAATAAAACATTGTCCAAACAAGCACTAATTCTTCAAAAAGTTGAGCATAAAGAAGACATGAATCAAATTGAATACATTTGAGTATTTTTTTTTCTCTTTTCTTCATATTTATTTTTCGTTTTACTATACAAGTTACAAACTTCTAATTTCCTTATTATACTTTTGTCTCTTGAACATTTGACAATGTCAAGGCAATTCATCTTTGATGCATTCGATACACATCATGGTTTTCATTTTTAACAACATTACAACAAATGTTTGAGTTGTTTCATTCTCCGAGGGAAAAATAAATAAAGAAAGAAATAAGTTGCTTGTCTTATTAATCATTTTTATTTCCAACTTTCTCAGCCGGATCAATTGGCATTGGCATCAAAATCGTCTTGAAGTTGCCCCAACAACAAAAAAGAAGGGAGAGAAAAAGGACAATCGTCTTGAAGCTAAACAAGTTGTGAGAATAAATAAAAATATCTGTCATCTTTAAAGTTTGAACTACATTTTTTCCTTTTTTTTCTTAGGTAGAGTTTAAACTAATAAATGTCAAAAGCCACTAAAAACCTCATAATTATTAGCCGATGACATTAGACTATAATCCTCTTGATTGATTCGCGAATAAAAGTCAGCATTCAACGAATCAGCTGACGCCAAATTTTTAATTTATATTATTTCTTTTATCTCTTCAAAATAATAAAATGAAACTATTTTAGAGGCTATAATAATTGTTTCGGGAAATTAATTGTGCGTGGACCAATCAAACAAGCTGTATATTAACGACTTTGTGTTGATAGTAACTCAAGTTGCCTACTAAATTGGTTAAGGTTAAATACATCAAGATCTAGAAAGAGAAACAAAATATTTTGCAGAATCATAATTTTATTGTATCAATGAAAATAACTGCCAATGTTGCTACACTTTGGCCGTGTGACATGTATGTAGTATCAACTGGATTATTTAAGTGTGGCATAGAGCACAAAACAAAATGAAACAAAAAAAAAAAAAATGTATTGAGTTGAGTGTAAACAACCTCAATATTTCTTTACTTGAAGGTCGTAAAGCATGTCTTGGACATAAACCTCCCCTGGATTAATGATTACCGAAGGGAAATATGGTCGATTCACTGCATCAGGGTAACCCATACCCTCAAAAGTATACCCACAATAAGGTTGATAAACGTATCCACCTTTTCCCGTGATGTTACTCACGGAATTAGCAGTGTAAAATTGCATCCCAGGCGCATTGGAGAACACATTCATCCCAATTCCAGTCTTCTTATTGTTCTTCACAGTCGCAGCCAAAAAAAGCGCATTCTTCTTTTTAGGATTATACTTATCAAATATGTAATACGTATCGTACCCATTTGTGACATTGATCTCAGCTATCCGGCTTCCGATTTGTCGGAATTTAAGGAAATCAAACGGTGTGCCTTTCACGGGCGCGATTTCCCCTGTTGGGATGAGCTGTTTGTCTGTCGGAAGGTAACGTGAGGCAAAGATTTCGAGCTCTTCGGACAGGATATTGCCGCTGTTGTGTCCGCCGAGATTCCAGTAACTGTGTGTTGTGAGACTTACGGGTGTGGCTTTGTTCAATGCTTTTGCCCTCATTGTTAACAATAATTTGTAAGGCTGAAGCAAAGCATAAGTGACTGTTACAGAAAGGTTTCCTGGGTATCCTCCCTCGCCATCGTAACTGTTGTAGTGGAAAACTATGTAAGGCTTTGGGCCATCTTTCACGTATTCTTGTACCGTCCAATTGACTTTGTTGAATCCTAAAAATCCACCTGTATTTTTGTAACCAGAGAGCATTTTTAGATTCAATCTAATCGTCAAGAGTTCTATTTTCTGAAATAAATATTACTCCCTCCGGTACTTAATATAAGACATTTTGATTTGTCTTAGGTTTCACCTAATATGTATTTTTTATTGACAAAAAACTTTAAACATATATTTTCACATTTTTTATGTTCTCTTGATTGTTATGAAATATTTTTAAAATTTTTTTATCAATTAAAAATGTATACCAGGTGAAACCTATGAAAAGTCAAAATGCCTTATAATAAGGACTGGAGGGAGTACAACAAATAAGACTTGTTATTTAAGGAAAGAATACGACTTCGAAATTGTAGTATAAGTAATTAGTACGAAGAAGAAATTTCTAACAGAAGTTAGAAGGGGTGAAAAAAAAAATAGGTGAACAAATCAATGAGGAAGCACGTACCGTGAATGGAGTTGTTACCATTACTGTTCTTATCAAGGTGGTAAACAACGCCATTAAGAGTGAACTGAGCACCCTTGATCCTGTTGGCAACCCGACCACTTAGAGATCCAAAATTTTTTGAATCATTCTGTGGCGACACATTTGAAAGAGCATACAGAATTAGTGATCCTTTCGAACAATTAAGGAATCAAAAAAAGAAATGCGGGAAAAGAAACACTACGACTACTATTGTTCGTATGATATGGGAACCAAACGATTGCACATTTCGCATTAATTACGCCCAATTCAACAATTTAATTGAGAAATTGTTTGTGCTAGCAGATATAGTCCTTATTGGGAAAGAAATGCAACAAATAAAGCATCTTTAGTAGAGCAAGAAATGATCTATAGATATATAGGAGGACTAATAATCATATGAAAGTATCCTATACATAGCTGATGTGCCAAGTCTAGCAGAGGGCATGACCTGATATATATATATATATATATATATATATATATATATATCAATATGTATTGAAAAGAAGATCTTAAGATTTGGTATAAGAATTTAACATGATGGATCGGGACATTGGCTTGATCACGATGTATTAAGATTAGCATACACATAGTAATCTGACTTCAAGATTTAGCCTCATTAGATCTTTTTTAAGGAAAAAGTTGGATTATCATTAGGTATTTATCCTTTTTTAGAAAAAATTAGCATAACTCTAACATTTCCAACACATGAATCCATTCAAACTGAACCACGGCAAAACTGTCGGTGCTAGGTAGCTTGAAAACCAGAACTGTAACAAAATACGAGGTTGTACAAAATACTAGTGCATTTGGAATTCAGAAAGAAAACTCACTAGATAAGCCTTAACGGAATCCAAGCCAAGCACAACATCCACCGGCTTTCCTGTTGAAGATGAGTTGAGGAAAAAACCATGGAAATTAACATTTTTCAAGTTTAAATAAAACAACTGAAAAATACAATAAAATTCAAGTGGGGAAACTCACCAGTTTTGTCGGGGAGAACGAGGGAAACCACCCGAGCACCATAGTTGGTGGCCTTAAAGGAGAAATCACCCCTTTTGAGCTCATAGATCTCCACATTAGTTTCAGTTCCGTTGACAACGCCAACGGAAACTGAAACAGCGATGATAATCAGACAAAGAAACAGGAACAATAATTTGGACATTTTTTTTTTGTGTTGGGTTGGTATTATTTCAGAATTGGGATTTTTCTTTGGAAGTGTTCTGAATTTAAACTCGAAATGGTCAACGGGATCGCACTGTATGTCTCTTTCAACGTTCCAGGAAGTAAGCTGTTCAAGGGAAGCCACATGGAGGAACGTTCCAAGTAAATATTTATGTCATTGTCTCGAGGCCCATTTTGTTTTCTACTTTTGACGTATTTTATTAACATTCTACTCTATGATTTCTCCCCCAAAATTTTGAATTAAGAATCACATACAGTACGTCTTGTTTATAAATCATGGCATTTTTTAATGAATCCATGCGTTCAAAACGCGTTAAGACTGCAGACTTCTTATCTAATCATAACAAATTAATTAGCATTTTTTTTTTCCATATGCGGACAGTGAAAATTAATTCTGTCTCTCCACTACTGATTTTGTGTGCTTGGATTAATAATTCCTAGTACTGTTTTAAATGTTACTTATCTCAATTTAATTACTACCATTTGATTAACAAAAACTCAAAAAGTCTTTTCTCAATTATTTAATCAACAATTAGTCTGGACTGGCCGTCTGTACTGTTTGGCTTGTTAAGATAAGAGTGGACTGACTTGATCTCATCTTTAATACTCCACATTTGACCATTCACTAAATTGATTTTTACAATATTTAGAAAAGTCCATCGAAAGATTTCACAAACTCACTCCAGTTTTTTTTTTTCTTCTTCTTCTTTTTTTTTCCCTAAACGTTACGACTACTGCATTTTTTTTTTTGCTAGATCATTTCGGTGTAACGTAAATCAAACAAACTTGTACTCCTTCCGTCATAATACATTGTACTACTAGATAAAAATTTCGTTATATTGACACGGATGTCATCGACTTCTTTTTCTATCTCTAAGATGGAATAAATGAGTTGTCTTAATTAATTAATTAGTATTCTCTGAGGACAATTCAATAAACTGTCTTATGTATTGCTAAGTCAAATACCAGCAACGTGTACTTTAAGGGCCGGATTAATTAATTGACATTTGCCATCTAGATCGTCCTGAAGCTAATCAAGTCGCCGCTTACGGCTTACATATCCTTCTCTAATTTTAGGGGAAAAAAGAAAGAAAGAAAGAAACCTCACTCTTGAGACTTGAGAGAATAAATGAATTATCATTTACCATTTTACCAATAAAATTTTTTTTAAAATCATCTACTCTATACACATATATACACCGTGGAATCCATATATTTGATGACTCAATCAGAAATGTAACAGCCGTTATAGGCTGTCATGGTCGAGGGTTTGAACCTCGCTATGGGCATGGACTAATCTTAAATATTTTGGTCAGTTGTTCCACTCATTGAGGTGTCTACAATTCAGCAAGGAGATTAGTCACTATTGCCGACGGTGGACACCCTACAAATATAAAAAAAAAAAAAAAAAAATGTAACAGCCGTTGACATTAGACTATGTATATCAAGCAACCTGTTACCGTGGATTTAGGGGATGATAAATTAGTGAAGTGATAATATTTGCTAGTGTCCAAAATATCGTTGAGACAGTAAGTGCATTTTGCTTTTTGTATCATTTTTCCTATTAAATATAAAATCTGATCTAAAATAAAATATTATTTATATAAAATTTTATTTTACATTTTTTAAAAAAAAATTCAAACATTATTTTTATCCAATTTTCATTCACCATCACCACTGCCTCTCGCCGCCGGACCTCCCCTGCCCCTGCCAGACCGCCGCCTACTAACGACCGGCCAACTTTTGCCGGATTTAGAGCTATGGCAAATTAAGACCAAAATTATAGAGCAAGACAGAAGGAATAATAATAATAATAATAAAGTCTCATTCTAAAAAGTCCCTTGAATTTTTGGCCATTTTAAAAAGTCTTTGTTCTATTCCCCAAACCCATTCTTTCGTAGCCTCTTTTCTTTCCTTTTCTTTTTTAGATAAAAATAATCTTATTTTGAGATGGAACCATTAAACTAACCAAATTTTCTAAAGGAACTTGTACAAATTAAGGCGGTCTTCACGAGGGTTCTTGCTGCTCAAGACCATGACATGATCTACTAAATATACATCACTATTTTTTTTTTAATATAACTTTAAGAGGACCAAAAACAGTCTGGTGAAGAAGATCGAGAATACACTAATGTTGAGAAAATAGGACATTCGAGGTATGAGGATGCTAAGGAAAAAATGAAGAGTATCCAAATCTTTGAGTGATATTTACTCTTGTCGGTCTCATTTCTTTCTCCTCCTTCGAACTTCCTTTTACCCTTTCTTATCATGGATCTGTTCGATATGGAATTGCGGAAATGATGGAATATTAGAGGCAACGGCAACGGAACTAACAGTGACGGTGCGACCTCATTTATTGCTAAGAACAGTGTGATTTTTCGTTTTTTTTTTAATCCTTTAATTGGAGGAATCATCAATGTGGTTGGACGTTCGGAGGTATTTTACCTCCTTTTTGGACTTCATTTGTAATGTATGTGTGGGAATAAGAGTTTTTTATGTTAAAGACTGTTTTTGATTTCATGAATTTGTAAAAATTGTTTAGGGTTGCTTAGTCAACAGTCTGGGTCATAGTTGTCGAATCGAGATACGTATCGTGTATCGAAATTTTAATTTTTTGACTCGTGTCTCGTATCGTAAGATACATTATAATTTTAATATATAATAAAATAAATATATTTTATATAATAATTAAATTAATTAGCATATTTTTTATTTGTATATTGCACGAAATATAAATATTTCTTATTAAATTGCCAATTCTTTTTGGGGGGGTTAAAAATTTAGTTAATTTAAGTCATTATAATTTTTTTTAAATTCTTATTATAAGTGTATTATTCTGATCCCAAGGTGACATATCCTCAGTTTGGAAAATACATTTGAATCAATGTGCATCAATTAATACTATCAAAAAATAGGAAAAAAGACCAAAATTTCCACCAATTATTACTAATATAAATTCTATTGGAATAGAAAAAAAAAATCAAAATTATGTTGATAATAGGACAAATATGAACTAACACATCATTATAAATATACAAAGACATGTCTACTACATAAAGAAAAGTAATAGTAAAAGCGTCATAATTGCACTTTTCTTTTAATATAATGATGCTATTTTAATTTGTTTTAAATCAGTTGAAAAGTCATGACCTTTTATACTCTTTATATTATATTTACAAATTTTTTAAAGAAAAGATAACTATATTTATTCGGATATGATGATTAAGAATTTTTTTTTTTTTATTTTGTTCATCAAAGAGAGGGAGTTATAGCATTAGTAGTTTTCAATTTGGCAAATAAAACCATCCAAATAAGAAATAAAATATCAATCGGAAAAAATAGAATTAAATAGAAAGAATTTAAAAATGGAGCAGTGTACCGTGTGTGTTGTTCGTATCGTAAGATACGTATCGAATCAACCGATACAAAAGAGAATCGTAGGGCACTTTATCAATTACGATATACACACACGATACGTATCAAATTTCTTTATTTTTGTATCGTATCGTGCGATACGTATCGTACGATACTAACAACAATAGTCTGGGTGCTTGTTTATTTTGTAAATGATTTATATTTTCTTCGCCGGGTTAAGACTCTCTCTTTTTAATCTCTAATTTTCATTTTTCTAGTTTTTCGAAGGTAACAAATACTATTTGCTACTAACTTGGTTGATTTCAGGGGATTTGGGGGAGCTGTCTTTATCAAAGCAAAACAACATATTCTTTTAAATTCATTATGTGCATACATTTGGCAATCACTAATTCAAATCACATTTTCTTGTTTTATCATATTAAACATTATTGTACCTAATGTAACTCAAAGCATATCAATTTATACCCATTAATTCACTAGGCTCTTTTGAAATTTATATCATACGGGGCAGAATTGACGTTCTCCGCGCTTGTGCTAGCTCTCTTAATTATGAGTAGACCAATCAAACGAACTGTATATTAATGACTTTGTGTGGATAATCTGCAGCTGCACACTAATTGATCAAAGGCCAAATGCACTAAGATCCGAAAAAAAACTATAGAATCATAATTTTATTATAGAGTATCATGAAATAACAGCCAATGTTACATACCTACCTGCCTCTTTAGTCGTGTGACATATGGATGTAATATCAACTGGATTATTAATCTAACGGATAGAGTTTGCAAAAACAAAATGAAAAAACAAGTATATTGAGTCGAGTATGATAAATTAACCTCAATATTTCTTGCTTACTTGAAATTCGTATAACATATCTTGGGCATAAACCTGTCCTGGATTAATAAATACTGAAGGAAAATATGGGCGATTTACTGCATCAGGATAACCCATACCCTCAAAAGTATACGCGCAATGAGGTTGATAAACGTATCCACCTTTCCCCGTGATGTTAATCACGTAATTAGCAGTGTAAAATTGCATCCCGGGAGCAGAGGAGAACACCTTCATCCCAATTCCAGTCTTCTTATTATTCTTCACAATCGCAGCCAATATCAAAGCATTCTTCTTTTTAGCATTATAAGCGTCAAATATGTAATATGTATCATAACCAGGTTTAACGTTAGCTATCCGGCTCCCGACTTGTCGGAATTTAAGGAAATCATACGGGGTGCCTCTGACCGGTGCAATTTTCCCTGTCGGGATGATCTGGTTATCTGTCGGAAGGTAACGCGTCGCGAAGATTTGTACCTCATCGGAGAGGATATTGCCACTGTTATGCCCTCCGAGATTCCAATAACTGTGTGTTGTGAGACTTACGGGTGTGACTTTGTTTAATGCCTTTGCCCTCATTGTTAAGCTTAATTTGTAGGACTGAAGCAGAGTATAAGTCGCTGTGACAGAAAGGCTTCCTGGGTATCCTCCTTCACCATCGTAACTGTTGTAATGGAACACTATAAAAGGATTTGGACCATCTTTCACGTATTTTTGTACCGTCCAAATAACTTTGCTGAATCCCTTAAATCCGCCTGCATTTTTGTAAGCATAGATTTCAAGATCTAATCAAATTTTCAAAGTTAACAAAAATCATACTAGAATTTCTTCCGTGCGTTGGACGGAATATATTAGAATATATTATTAATTGTGAAAAATTACCAAGTGCTCGATTAAATATTGATTTTGAAATAGAATTCAAAGAATAAATCAACAATAAAAAATTAGATGAAAAAAGACTGGGTGGAAATAAGTGGTATTAATATTATTATAATTTAAATTTTCTTGAATTTAAATATAAGAAAAATATTTTACTTGAATTTTTTTTAAAATTTTACCCGTGAAATTTTAACATTTTTAATGGAATTGACATTAGAATAATTAGATTTGAATATACGAATAATGCCTTACTTAGATTTTTCTCGTAATTTTATTTGTGAAATTTTAACTTTTTTAATGAGATTGATATTAGATTGATTGAATTTGACTATAAGAAAAATGTTTTTTTTTTTTTGATCTTTTTCTTAGATTTACAAAATTCAATTTTTTCTTTACTATAAACAATGTCATTTTTTTTTACAATAAAATATTGAATTAAGTGCAATACATAATTAAAATTTCTCTCTCACACAACATAATAAGCTGATTTTTATATGCATTTCTAATTGGAACTTGTTTTTAAGTATGTAGTTAAATTTTTTCTTTTAATCAAAGTGATATATTTTTTACTTAATGTATTCTGGAGGAAAACCTTTTAATCAAAATGCGGCATCTTAACTTTCTTTCTCTCTTGTATTATTGTATCCCTCCAATTGTCTTTATGTCTAATTTCCATTTTCCATCCTAATTTACTATGAACACTTGTTTTTTCTAGACATCAAAATGTGATTAAAATCCATCCATAGTATACATAGGCTAAATTTATTTGATTTTTCCATGTATAACATAACTTTGTTTGTAATTAGTAGGAATAATACTTTTCACTTTCCAAACCTTACTCATTAATTTATAGTCATTCAATGGGAGCTGATTGTATAATTAAGTTACTCTAAAAATTTAAGCATAACACTTAACCATTCCTCTTATAAATTTATGTTAAAAGGACCATCCTAATCAAATTTGGACGGAGGTAGCTACTGAGGAATACGAATTTGAAATTCTAATTGGTACGAGAAATAATTACAAGCAGAAGTTAGTGATAAAAGACAGTGGTGAACAGTTGAGGAAGGACATACCGTGAATGGAGTTGTTACCAATGTTTTTATCAAGGTGGTAAACTACGCCATTAAGAGTGAACTGTGCATTCTTGATCCGGTTGGCGACCCGACCACTTACAGGTCCAAAATATTGTGCATCATTCTGCGGTGAAACATTTATGCTGAATTAGTGATCCTTTCAATCAAGGAATCGAAAAAGAAATGCGAAAAAAAAAAAAAAAAAACTACGACAATTGTTCATATAATATGGGAGTCAAAAGTTGCAATTTGTCTTAGATCAAAGGAAACAGTTAGAAATGTGAATTGCGAATAGGTCAGATTGAACAAAGTAATTCAAAATCCGTGTATTGGGATTTGCTAAATTGATACATATATAGTAGTCCTCACTGAATAGCAAGAGATATGATATCAAAATATATATATAATGTCTACTGAGAAGAAGGTTTAAGATACTGTACAAGAATTTAACGTAATAGATCAGGTCCTTGACTTTATCACATTGCATTAGGGTCAGTCGACCTAGGAACGTAGAAATTTGAGTTTAGAAAGTTTGCCTTTTCTTTTAAATTTTCCTTAAACAGAAAAAGAAAATAGCAGTTCATCATGTAAAAAAAAAAAAAGTTACATAACATTTCCAACACATCAATACATTCGAACTAAAGCAAAGTTGTCAGTGCTAGCTTCAAACCAGAATGGAAACAAATATTGTACAGAAATAATACGAGTGTGTACAATATGATGCATTAGAAATTCAGGAAAAGCAAATAACTCACTAGATATGCCTTAAGGGAATCGAAGCCAAGAACAACATCCACCGGCTTTCCTGTACAAATTGAGTTGAGCAAAGATAAAAACCCCATGAAATTAACATCGATCTACATTTTCAAGTTTAAATAAACATCTGGAAAAATACTGTAAATTCAAGTTGAAAACTCACCATTTTTGTCGGGGAGAATCAGGGATACCATCCGGGCGCCATAGTTGGTGGCCTTGAAGGAGAAATCACCTCTTTTAAGCTCATAGATGTTAACCTTAGTTTCATTTCCGTTGACTATGCCACCAGTAACTGAAAGAGTGATAATCAGACAGAGAAACGGAAACGATGATTTGGACATTTTTGTGGGGAGTTTGGGATATCTTGAAGGTATCTTGACGCTTTGAATTCAAACTCAAAATGGTCAATGGGATCGCATTGTGTGTCTCTTTCAACGTTCCAGGAAGTAAGCCGTTCGAGGAAAGCCACATGGAGGCACGTTCCATTTTGTTTGTTTTTTTTTACTTTGACAGTACTAATACTCTTTCAGTCCCAGAAAAAATAGTACACGATGAGTTTTTCAAATTTGTACTAAAATTAATACAAAACTCAAAATTAAATATCTATTATTCTGTCTCTCTCGCAAAAACAAAAAAGTCGACATTGAATTTTAAAATTTATATTAAAAACTATACAAATCTCTAAACTCAATGTGAACTATTTTTCTAAAACGGATATTGTATTTTTTTTGGAACAGCACGAGTTATTATTACAGTACATTGGAGTCTACATATAATTTCTACCCCCCAACAATTTGAATAAGAATAACATTATTTTGAATTTACATTTTCAAAGTTCACATACTTCTTGTTTACTGTAAATCACGTACTCCATGTGTTCAAAAAGGCGTTTAGACAGCAGATCATTGACTTATTACCTAATCATAAGAAATTATTAGTATATAATGTTTTTCTTTTTCTTCATTAGACCTTTTTTCCGATATTATATATATATATATATATATATGTGTGTGTGTGTGAACCAACAGCGAAAATTAATTCTGTCTGAATTTTGTGTTGATGGCTTGATTTAGTTGGTCTCAATTACTAGTAGGATGACCCCTTCGCCAATTATATATAATTAACAAGTCTTTTCTCAACTTAGCACTGGAAATAGATTGTAAAGGTTTTGGAGGTATAAACAAACATAAAATGTCGAGTCATACCTTATTATCATCAGGAAATGCCAAGCAGTCTAGTTACTTAATTACAACCTTATTTGGGAGAGGAGGATCATTAAATTAACAAACTCTAGACATATCACAAAACAAAATGGAAAAACATGTATCAAGTACATATTAACCTCAATATTTCTTAGCTACCTGGAATTCGTACATCAAGTACTGAGAAATCTCTCCTGGACCGGTCCGGCGGTGGCAGGAGGTGGTCCGGCGGTGGGCGGCGTCGGTGGAGATGTGAAGGTGGTGGTGTATAAATAATATTATTTTATTTGAATTTCTATCCCAACAACTTTTTGAATTTTCACTAAAATCACATTTAAATTATATCTTCAATTCAAACTATAAATTAAAATGAACCATTTCTTATTCAGATTTTCGACCCTCAATTTTCTTCCCTTTGGGCCCGCTGAATTTTTTACTTCAACCGAATAAAAAATTAGTAGGTGAAAATTCGAATAAAAAAATTTAGTTTGCTTTTTCTTTTTAAACAAAAAATTAAATTTTGATTAGTTACTATAGTGCGGTAAAATTTTTGAGTGATATGGAGTTAAAAATAGAACGTAATTAATATTTATTTTGTATTCAGCATAAATGATAAATAGAAAAAGAAATTTTATAAAATAATGTAAGTTTTAAATTTTATAATAATATTTTAAATTAATGAATAGTATTTTAGCAATTAAATAATTAAATGTGAATTTTATGATATTTTTAATGATTTAAATTTCAATGAAAGTTCAAATTAAGTCAAAAGACGAAAATACCCCTGATTCCGGCAAGTCAACTACCAGTCAACATCGAGTTGGAGGAAAAGTGGCCGAAACAGTGAAATGGGACCAAAAAAGTGTGAAAATATAATGTTTGGGACTACGATATTGAAATGTTAATATTATGGACATAAAATCAAGTAAGCCCAAATGTAAGGGACTATTTGAACATTTTTGTCAATATCAAAATAGAGTATGTGAAACTTTGCTCATGAAAAAAATGGTTGGAAAATTTTAGAGGTACTATAGAAAACAAAACATAAAATGTCGGATTCATACCGTATTAATTATCATAATGAATTACCGACCAATGTGGCAAATTACAACCTTCTTGTGGACAGGATAACTCTTTGACATAGCACAAAACGAAATGGAAAAAACCTCAATATTTCTTAGCAACCTGGAACTCGTAGAGCATGTACTGGGTATAAATCTCTCCTGGATTCACAATCGTGGACGGAAAATTGGGGTGATTGACGGCATCAGGAAAACCTTGAGTTTCAAAAGCATACCCACAATAAGGTTGATAAACATAGCCACCTTTTCCAGTGATGTTATTCACGAAATTAGCCGTGTAAAATTGCATGCCAGGAGCTGTGGTTGATATCTTCATCCCAATTCCAGTCTTCTTATTCTTCTTCACAATCACTGCCAATGACATCTTCTTCTTAGCCTTGCTCTTTTTATTAGCATCATAGCCATCAAGCGCGTAATTGATATCATATCCCGATGTAGCATTAAGCGCAGGATCATGTATCCGGCTACCAACTTGTCGCGGTTTCAGGAAATCGTACGGTGTTCCTTTCACCGGCGCGATTTCCCCTGTCGGGATGTTCTTGTCCGCCGGAGTGTAACGTGAGGCGAAGATTTGAACCTCGTCGGAGAGAATATTACCACTGTTTTGTCCGCCGAGGTTCCAGTAAGTATGGGTTGCGAGGTTGACTGGAGTGGCTTTATTCAGTGCTTTTGCCTTCATTATTACGCTTAATTTGTAATGATGAAGCAAAGCATAAGTCACTGTTACGGAAAGATTTCCAGGGAAACCTCCTTCACCATCAAAACTGTTGTAACCGAACACAATGAAAGGGTTTGGACCATCTTTCACGTATTCTTGTACCGTCCAGTTGACTTTGTTGTATCCTAGTTTTCCTCCATGAATGGAGTTGTTGCCACTGTTCTTGTCGAGGTGATAAACGACACCGTTTAGAGTGAACTCAGCATTCTTGATCCGGTTCACAACCCGACCAACTAATGCTCCAAAATTTTTTGTATCATTCTGCGTTCAGTTTCAATGCGAATTGTTAAAAGAATATTGTATACATATATTGGTATTTGATAACTTGAATTTCATATGATAAAGAGTCCCAAATGTTAAAATCAAAGTTTTCTTTTCCCCTGTATGAGACTGACTAAAGCAATATCCTTTTCTTCTTTAATAATTTTCCAGAAATAAGTGGTTTATATATTGTTCACTAAATCCCAAGTCTCAATATAAGGATTTTCTTTATTGAAATATTTTCGAACAAACCGAGATTGGGAACGGGAGGAAGTACCAATTTAAATCGGATCAATATGCATGATCCTCCATGTAACTCATGAGTCTAAATAGCCAACTAATAAACAATTTCACATTGTTTTCACATGTACTCCCTCTGTCCCAAAATTATTATTCAGTTTGAGATTTCACTTTTAATACAATTTGAATTAAAAATAAAAATCCAAACTGGACAACAATTATGGGACGGAGGGAGTATTTATGAGAGTAATTAATAACAGGTATAATGGCGTCATATTGTTAGTTTACAGTTCAATCGAAACAAATTGCTGAAAGCGATTTCTCCCAAACATAAAAAAAATAAAGATCATGCATTCACATAACCACATTTCTTACACGTAGCCCAGTCGGCAATAGAACACACACACACACAGAAACAGAGCTATGGCAGATTAAGACCAAAATTATAGAGCAAGATAGAAGGAAATTACTGTAGTCACTTCTACTTGTAGCAGCTTGAAATTTTCAACCATTTTAAAAAGTCTTTGTTTTATTCCCCAAACCCATTCTTTTGTCGCCTCTTTTCTTTCCTTTTTCTTCAAGACAAAAATCATCTCATTTTGAGATGGAATATCACCATTAAACTAACCAAATTTTCTAAAGGAATTTGCAGAAATTAAGGCGGTATTCACGATGGTTCTTGACTGCTGAAGACCATGACGACTAAACTCTAAACACATATTCCTATTTTCTTTTTTATAATTTTAAGAGCATCTACAATGGTTTACAATATTATGAATATATAATGTCATAAATTTTGTAATGTTATATTTTTATTTAACTTTTCACTACATTGATTTACACTGTTAAAGTATAATAAATGAAATAGTTTTAGTATCATCTTAAATTAACATTAATTATATTTTAACTCCAAAAAATATATTACACAGTGTAAGAATTCTTACATTATATAATATTATCATACTCAGTACAATGATAAATAATATAATATAAACTGGTTATTTACAACTAATTATTTATCACCATTTTGGATGCCATAAGAGGATCAAAACAGTAAAGAGATAATAGTAAGAAATAGAAATCATAATTGTATACGGAATTAATGCAAGAATATCAGTTCATCATCCATCAAACCAGAAACAAAACTGCTTTTTTGACTTATATTAGGACATCGCTTTGGTGTCGTATTATGGCTAGAAATAGAAGAGCTGGCTAATTAACCCCGTCTAAGATCATGGAAACAAAAAATATATATGAAGTACCGTGGCATTGAAATTCAGAAAAAAGCAAACTCACTAGATAATCCTTAACGGACTCGAAGCCAAGAACAACGTCAACCAGCTTTCCTGAAACACAAGTTGAGCAAAAAGAAACCGTGAAAATCACCACTAATCCTATTGAAATAAATCGTAACGTTTAAAGAAAATCTAGAAACATTCTTTGCACATGAATCAAGCGGAGCAACTCACCAGTCTTGTCGGGAAGAATGAGGGATACCATCCGGGCGCCGTAGTTGGTGGCCTTGAAGGAGAAATCACCTCTTTTGAGCTCATATATCTCGACCTTACTCTCATTTCCGTTCACAAATCCGCCGGAAACTGAAACGGCGATAATCAGACAGAGAAACGGAAATGAAAATTTGGACATTTTGGATTTGGTTGGTTTTCCGAATTTGGGAGGATAATGAGGGTATTAAGAAACAAATGTGGTTCTGATTTTAAACCTTTGTTAAAGAGAGGTCAACGGGATGGCACTACTAAGCTTTGGATCTTTGGTAAGTCTTTCTCCAAACGCTTAATAATAGTAAAAGCTGATCATAACCAGAAATAATATTGGTAATTTGATACGACTAAGACCTTTTCTCTTAAATGCACCATATTCGTATCACTTATTATATTGATGAATAGTACTAGAATTTATTATCATTGGAATCAAATCATCAATTGTGCCCATTTCGGCTGACTTTTTTTATAAAAAAATAAAATAAAATAAAAAATCATACTGGATTTTTATAATTTTCGAATTACCCCTTCATCAGTTAATTAATGTGTGTGAACGGCTGGTTTTTATTTTTATTTTTTATTTTTTTCAATCTTGTCAACCTTGAATCCGTCGGACAAAGTGAAAAAAAAAATAATAATAATAATAAAAGATTGAGTAATATAACCATTTGGTTTGATTGATTCGTTCTTAAATCAAATACTATAATAATTACTTTAGCCAATTCTTCTCTACCTGCCCACCAAGCCAAACTATGCACATTCCTATTTGTATCTTTTGCGATATTGTATGTTATTCAATTTAAAAAATTATACTCCCTCCGTCCCATAATTATTGTCCAATTTTACTAAAATGAAAGATTTTATTTTTGGTCAAACTTAACTATATTTTACCTTAAACAACCGGATATACCCCTACATAAGTAATTGTTTAACCACTAAGATTTTATGGATAATGTTTTTTACTAAGGACAAATATGTAACTTGATCCATAAAAAGTCAAATTGGACAATAATTTTGGGACAAAATTTTTTGGACAAAGTGGACAATAATTATGGGACGGAGGGAGTACTTATTTTAACGAAATGATTGTATTTCGCAGCGCTTCGTCTTCTCTTTCATGATCGTCAATCGATCGTCAACTTGTAAGAAATGATGAATTGTTCTGGGGTGAAAAATTAGTCCTGATCTACGTTTCTCTTTTCACGAATCCAACTTCGAAATTTTTCTGTATGTTTTTTTGTTTTCAAAATCTTTTTTTTGTCCTTTTACACGTATCTCTCTCTGTAAAAGCATTTACACGTTTATATATGGCCATTATCTGATATCAAAGGGTACGAATTGTTTTTTCATAAACACGGACTTGGTTTTCATAGAACCTAACAACCCATGGATGGAGCATATGAGTTGTTTTTTTTCTGTGAAAACAGTATTGATTGCGTTAATTTATACTACCTCTGTCTTATAAAAACAGTCCACATCGAGTTTTCAAATTTGTTCTAAAAACAGTACGAACTCAAAACTCAATGTGTCCTATTTTTGTGGGACGGAGGGAGTATCAATTAAGCTGGATTAATTTGGCATTTTCAAAGAAAAAAAAGTGAAGATGGTCTCAAGCGGCAATAATTAATTTTTATTCCCCTACTTGCGAGAATAAAAAAATACCATATGCAAGAAAAAAAAAAATATCTATATTACAGTGGAAATTAGTTATTGATTAATTAAACGCAAATAAAACGGTGGACGTTAGACTAGATTCCCCCGTTGACCAAATCGCCCATACGATTGTTTCTCCTCTTGATTGATTCAAGTACAATACCGTACTTTTAAGTAAAGTCAGCTGTTGCCATTTATTTTCGTGATCTCTTCACATATCTCCAAAATATTGAAAAAAAAAAAAGAAAAAAGAAAAAAGTATTGCTCTCCCCGTTCTTTATCATCAAAAAGTATTGCTAATGGGGTACTAACAAGTTGGTGTTGAGATCCTCTGTAACTATCAGCAGTTAAAAGTAAAGTCAACTCCTCCAGCTTAAAAGTTCGGACATTCATCCACAGATTCAGTAGTGCTGCAAATCATATATAATTGACTAATGGGACAACTGTGACAAGTTAAACATTTCAACATACATAATAACTCTTACAAAGACAACACCAACCAAAAGAATGTTGAAATCACACAACAAAATCATGTGAACCAAAAAAAAGAAAAGAAAAAAGAACACAACCGACCACCACTCTAGACCAGAGATTTTTTGGGTTTACAACTATACATTCCTTCGTAACACCAGCACTCTAGACCAAAACATGTGAACATATGCATTTTGTCGAATGACTGTTCTTTGGTGAGTCTTTCTTCCTGTTTGAAGGCTGTCGCAGTTTGCCTAATGTGCCACACATCGGACCACCACTCCTTCACAATTCCCTGATATGGAATGTGCGACCGCCAATTCCCAATTATGGAAAATGGAAATCTCATCGCCGCCACCCCGGTTGAAGCGCTCTCTCTGAATTGCAAGCGAAAAATGGATTACATAAAATAGAAGTGCATAGAAAGGGACATGTGCAATAAGTAATATGTATACATCCAGGCAAGTGAAAGAAGCACTAAACTTCATGGCAAAAAATAATGCACCAAAAGGAATGATAGAATTGTGGTGTCTCAAGTTGAAACATAAACCCAAAAGGGAACAAGAAAGTTGCGACACGCGCAAGAATCTTACAATGCAAAGCATCATTTCAAACTTTTGAAGCAATCATCTACTTTTCTGAAAGAAGATTTTTTGAATAATTCCCATGATTCAGGCAAAAATTTTGAAGGGGAATTTGCATTTCAACATGATATTTCTACTTCAGTTATATAAAACTTGATGCTCTTACCATCTCTAGAGGCTGACACTGTTTTGTTACTTTTGCTTCCTCCTTTCCCATTAGCTTGTGCTGGCTTTTGCATCCTAGGTGACTGAGAGCTCAGCTTACCGTTGGTTGAAGATGGAAGAGAATGACGCCGCACAAAACCATTTTCTACCCCATCTTCGCTTAACTTAGGAGATCCTTGTGCTCTAAGTTTAGCTTTAGCAGACGCAGTTGCTGCCATATAACTAGGCAAGCTTGCTGTGTTCTCCGACACATTTTCAGGATATTCCTGCTTTGTGGGTAATGACTTCCTCCTACGGGTTTTTGGGTTTTCCTTACCACTTTGATCTTCCTTCAAGCTTATCTCCTCATCAGCTGGTGCACTGATCTCAACTTTCACATCATTTTCAGGGGGCTGTATCTCAACAGCAGGAGAAGCAACATGAAGGGGTTCATCCACTGTCAACGGCTCTTGCGATGTTTCTGTGTCATCCACTTTGTCAACTGTAACAGGCACATCAATCGGCTTTTCAGGAGGTTTAGCAATCACTGATTCAGATGCATCAGAATTTGTAGCACTTGGGGATTTTCTAGCATTTTGCTGAGGCTTCTCAAGTTCTGCTTCTCCTTTTTCAGGAACAGGGGTTGATGCAGAAACTTTTCTCAAGTTACGCTTCACCCTCTCTAATTCATTCTGTGGCTGTTCTGGTTGGACTTCAACCTGATGATTGACAGGTTTTCGTGTATTACGTCTTGGTTTTTCAGCTTCCAAGGAACTTGCATTATTATGGTCACCATTAGATACAGCATTAACCTTTCTGAAAGTTCTCCTTGATTTTCCCGGCTCTCCCTCGATGCTGTGTCTGTTGGCTTGCTTAACTTGGGCCTTGGCATCAGAAATCTTTTTGGGCTTCACCAGAGGTTCCCAAAAGCGAAGAAGTGACCACCTTTCGAGCCAATTCCAAGCCGCATTAGGTTCATCCACGTCATACTGAAGGCTAAGAGGCATGGCATTTGGCAATGAAGCCAGAAGCTAAGCAGCAAAAAAATAAAATAAAATAAAATCAGAGGTTGATATCTAATTGATCGTTAGTTTCTGAGGAAGCAATAAGAAATTTGGAGACACGTATTTGGACTTTCTTGGAGGCCTAAAAGAAAGAAAATTAGCAGGTAGTCCTTTGTACTAGTTAGCTGATACGAACACATGCCTGAAGATGACAAACACTATACAAGCAATCCTATCAGAAAATGGTGTTTCGGAGAGCCCAAAGTTCAAGTGGGATAAACACGAATAATACTTCCAATTTGCCAGCAATAATATGCAATTTCTTGTTTTCATCAAAGTCGCATGTCGTTGAGCAACTTCAAAAAGAATTAACTGTCTTGTTTATCAAGTCAAATATAGTTTGAAACTCATTATATTCAGATGCAATTCCTACTGTACATTAGTTTCTAGGCCTTTCCACAAACATTCATCACATGGATAATCCAGAATTTTCTGGACAAAGGACTCTTTCCGAGTGACATACAGGCAATGTTATGAGAATAAACTTTAAGAACATTGAAACTGGAAAGATGAGAGGTACAAAGTGAATTTCTACCTTTTTAGTAAAGGCATTGGCTGCAAGCTTTTCTGAACTCGAAGCACTAACGTGAAGGATGTTCACACTCGTTGAAGCCTGAGTCAGCAAATTAAAGTTATAAATACATATAGTTATACAGAGCATAAATCTAATTGTTGCAGATATCATATTGTATTAGAAATGAAAGAATTTAACATGAAATCGGATACAGATGAAGCTAATATCACATGGTTTGACCATGCTGATGATTTGCATCTCAAAAATAATGTGCGGAGAGAAAATCAAACGTGGTTCCTACAGAATCACAGCTGTCGCTAATCGTTCATGTATTAGAAGTGCTTACACCAATACAGCTATGACATACCAGAGACCAAGTTGCAGACTACCAAAAGTAATTCCTAAAGCTGAACTTCCCTAAATAATAAAAAAGCTATCAATCTATCATTCAAGAGAATAGCCAAGTTACATACTAGAGGCAGCCTTACTCTTGAGTTTTGATTACAAAAAGATTATCAAACAATTCAAGCTGAACGTGATCTTTCTGAACGTGTGCACTAGAAGGGAGTATATGCATTTATCTATATATACATTTGACAGAAATCTATTGAATTTCATGCACCTTGTAATTTTCGGGAAGTTGAAACTCAGAATTTGAAAGCCTCACCTTTCGCCCACGAGCCAGTGCCTGAAGCTTCACAATTGATTGCATACAACGCAAAGTAGCTACTGCTTGTCGTCTCACCAAGTGCCCCCGGATAAGAGCTTGCAGTCTTATAATTCCCTTAAGAGCCCGGAAAGCCCGACGAGCCTTCAGCAACAGATGCAAGATAAAGAAGTGCATTAGATATACAATTTCTGGAAAAGAAAATAATGTTTGAAAATAAAACTTGCGATGTCAAGCTACTGTAACAACCCAGAAAACAAGTACCACATGATTATAAGAAATACTTGTAAGTACTTTCTGAGCTAGACCATGTCGTGATTGTAGTCATAATGTTAAATGAACGGTTTACTTTCCAAAGCCCAGGTTAGTTTATATTTTAGTTCCAGGATAACCAATGCGCAGAAATTGCAGTGATCTCTATTTGCATAATCTATGCATCTGTTGCATAATCTATGAATCTAAGGAAGCTAGCCGGAAAATTATTGTCCAGCGCAGGGAGGGCAATGGAAATGCAACTCAATGTCAACCAGAGGTAAGACCCAATGGACCTAAAATATATAAAAACCACTACAATATAGTAGCAAGAGAAGCAATCAAATGTTACCAAGTAGCCTCTAAAAGCAGCTTGTGCTTTTGTGATTGACAGCTCAAGTTTCTCCCTTTCTGCATTATCAGTCAGATTTAAACTGGTGACATCTAGCGAATCAACATTCAGGTCCGCAGTTTCTACTTCACATGGTACACCTTTTTCAGATTCCCCTTCACTACCCACTCTATCAACGCTCTGATATGTTTCTGCGATCACAGGAGGGCTGACGACAAACTCCTCAGTTACTGCTTCAGTACTGGCCTTCTTCTCAACTTTAGCACCCTTCAGAAAGGATCATAATTCAAAAGAAAAAATGACTATTGATTGGCATACTTATGATGAATTTGTATAATGAATACAAAGAGTAAGCCGTAGTTACAAAAAAAAATAAAATAAAACAAGTTAGGCAAGCTCATATGGGAGCATTCAAGCATCCCCAATTGCAAGATGTGACCATTGGCAAATCCATACATATAAGCCATATGGTCCTATCAACTACATTTGACGACTTACAGGTAACTACAGTGAAAGGCGTGCACGTGTAAGTTGGGAGAGGGGAACTTTGGGGTTCTGCTGGCTAACAATGGGAGAAAGATTGCAACTGAGAGGTTGCAATTTGGGACGTCCCATGCACCCGAAAGTTCAAAAGAAATAATAACACAAATGTAGTATTACAAAGGCTTAAAATTTTATGAAGCAAAAGAGACAGTCTTAAATGATAGTACAGACAAGAACACGGCGAAGAAGCTATCTTACTTTTGAAAGATTGGACTTGGATGATTTCTTCCCGAAAAGTACGGTCTTGATCCATTTTCCAGGAGATTTCCCCATTGCTGGTTGGTCAGTATAAGGGACTATCAGACCTCAATTAAACCTGAGTATATTATCAGTATCAGAATTTCATGCAAAATAATCAGATGCCAGTGAATGTATATGACAATTGTGGTCACTAGCTCATATTTGTTCATAGATAATTCATAATGGAACAACTTTCTACAAAAATCATCCATATGCTTTCCACAAGCTTAAAAGATAACATCTTTGCATCACCGACAGTCAATTACCAGTGGTGCTGGTTATGATCTTAGACCAAGTTATCTTATCTTGAAAATGGTTTCAGGAAAAAAAACTATAGTTCCAGAAAGAGAAACATCCCAACAAGTAGTTCTCCAAAAAAAAATAATAATAAATGTCACTCAGCTAAGCTAAGAACCATAGTCAAAGGCAAAATTCAGTAAGATCTGCATTAGCCCTCGGCAAGATAACACACATTCAAAAACTAACACCGCCACTGCAGCCCAGGAAAAGAAACGAGGTACCTAGCTAAAACCCACCAAAATTCACCCAAGAATCAGCCAAAATTCAGAAAGATCTGTACCAACTCTGAGCAAAAACACACACATTACCCTCGTGCATATTCCGGAAATTCCAAACACAGAAACAAAACCGTGTAGCTCAGATCTAAGCAGTACCTGTTTGATTGTGAGGATTGTTTAGCAATCCCAATGTCCCAAAACTAGCATTCCTGAATTAAACAATAAAAAAATTGGGCCGAATGCAAATTATGAGAGAAGAGAAATGACACTCCCACACCCACTACTCTACTGTAGAACTGGTAGTAGTAGTTACATTCAAGTAGCCAGCCAGAGTAGCAACAAAGGAAGCAGATTTCAGGTGAAAGATTGATTGAGATGGAAGTAAAATCAAAAGTTCACAACACCCAAAAAGAAAGAGAAAAAAAAAAAATCAAAAACAAACACAAGAAAAAAGGAAAACGGAAAAAAATTTTGAAGGCCCATACCATGAATTGCTAGCGTCCTGCACTCGTGAGAAATGGACCCCTCCACCGCTTTCTCTTTCAAGTTTTTCACCTCTCTCACAGAAACTAAAACACACACTTGAAGGAGTGGTGTGTGTAATTCTGGAATACTACAGTGTACAGAGTGTGTGTATTAGACTAGAATCTACTTCTCTGTATTCCGAATTGAATAGCTGGCTTTTCTCGCTGTACAGTCGCTTTTCGTAGAGTTGGTAAATACCACCAAATTCAAAAAACAAATTTATCTTTTTCATTTTGTTAGATTGACCCTCCTAGTTCTAGAAATTCACTACTTCCTCGCATTCTGGAAACATAACCCGATTTCAATCCTTAAGTTTCGTGTTCTTTCCGTACCAAAATAAAACTAAAATTTATTCTTATTTTACTAGGAAGAAAGGATTTGAAATCTCTTTTTTGTATCATATTTTAGTTTCTTTATACACATCGGAATGTGATCTGAATTTATTGAAGGTTACAAAATATTTTTTAAAAAATGCAATTTACAAATTTGTAAATGAAATGCAATTTAAAAAAGTTTGTATTGCGTTTTAAATTTTTTAAAAAATGTAATTTACAAATTCTTAAAGTTTGTATTGCAATTTTCAAATATAATTTAAAAAATTATATTTGACTTCCTATTTTTCTATTTAAAAAAGTTTGTATTGCATTTTAAATTTTTAATCTCTCTATCCCGAAATTATTATCCAATATAAATTTTTATTTTTTATATAAATTAAACTAAATGAAAATCTGAATCGAAAAATAATTTTGAAACAGATGTTAAACAGAAGTTGCACATGCTATCTTACAAGGTTATAGCATTATTATCTTTTTTTGGTATACAATATTTTTATTTTGTTCTCAAGTTAGACCAAAATTGAGTCACGAGTCATGACCACAGCATTACTATTTGACGATCACAAGAATGAATGGTGAGACGGGAGAAGGTTGTAAAATTTCAGGGTTGTGTTTTGAATAGTTCCAAAGTGAGGGTTCTCTTTGAAAAAAGTAACCAGTATATGGGTATGAAATTATTGTAAGTAGTAAATACGGTATTGGTATATGCGGACAGCGGATAACGATAAACCCATTGAAAAGCACACGAACCAACAAAAAAAAAAGGCACAGGCGTAATTATTCTTTTCCTTTTGAAGCTAAGGAAGTGTAATTATGGCCTTTTAGTTTGTTTTGGACTTAATGATATCATACAAATTGTTAAACATTTTCTTGATTAGTAGTCCTACTTGTTACGCCAGGAATTAGTTGCGACTTGGGGGGAGGACATGTTTAGTCTTTTGGTGATATTTTATACACTCTTCGTCACATGAAATTAATTTACTTTATAATACAATCTATTATAAATAGAATTATAATTATTACTCTTTGCGTTCTAGAATGATAATTTAAATTGTATTCACTCTGTCTCAAAATTATTGTCCATTTTGAAATTTCACTTTTAGTACAATTTGAACTAGAAATGAAAACTTAAATTAGACGATAATTATGGGACAGGAGGGAATATGATTTTTTCGATGGACAGATTATGAATTAGGCTCCGTTTGATAATCACTAAAGTCTGAATCTAAACACTTAACACTTAACAGTGAAATCTGAAGTCTGAAGACTAAATTTACATTGTTTGATAAAAACGTCTGAATTTGATGTCTGAACACTGAATCTGAATACTCAGGTCTGAAAGTTATTTAAAATTTTAATATCATTAAAATTGAATTATAAACAAAATTCTTTTAAATAGAAAAATAACTAATATTTTATTCTATATAATAGAATCATAATTTTAAAATAAATTTTTGGTATATATAATGAAAATAGATATTACACTTGGTAAATAATCAATATATAATTAAATTTAGATTATTACATATATATATGTATAACTTGTTATTTAGCAAATTTCATGTATTAAAATTAGTTTAATTTGAGATCTTTTATACTCATAATATAAATTCAACTTTAAGCACTCTTAATTAATTCATCTTAAGAAAATAAAAATTTTAAAAAAATGTAAAAATAAGCGTCGAAATATAGACGCGGGAAAAAAGGAAAAAATGAAAAAAGAAAAAAAAAAGTCTTTACAGAAATTAAGTGATAAGTGATAGCTCTATCACTTATTTTCTGGTTCATAACTAAACTGGTCATTCAGACGCACTTAATTAATTCAGACAGTGAAATTTTAGCTATCAAACGCATTTAATTTATAAGTACTTAATTAGTTTAGAATTTAATTCATTAAGACTTTTTAGTAGCGATTATCAAACACACTTAATTTCATTAAGTAATTAAATAAATTAAGTCACTATATTAAATGATTACCAAACAGAACCTTAGCCACATTACTAGGTTTTATAATAATTGATATTTGTTTAGAACAAGAAGTGTGATACGAAACAACTGCTTAGTTTAATGCCATTGAAATGACACATTAACCACCGAAAGAAATTGAGCAAATTTTAGCAGGTGGGAAAATAGGCAGCCAGACAGGCATTTTGAACGTTAGTTATCCACTGATCCCATCGTTGGTTAGACCGACACTTATCGAGGTTATTTTTAACACAACGGAATAAACTATTTGATGGAATAATTAAGGTTTTTTTTTAGTAAGTAGTAGTAGTAAAGAGTTTAAGAGAGAAGCTTTCAGGAACGGTCGAATGAGAGAGAGGGAGAAAAGAAGAGACAGGCTGGCAATGGTGGATGTTAGTCTCTCTGTCAAAATTCTATTTTAAGTGCTGATGTAGGTTGAGTTGGCGATTCCATTGTTCCAAATACTTTGGCAGCATCTTTTTAATTAATTTATTTTTGTCCCAATATAAGGAAGATCTTGTTAATTACTCCTTCCGCTCTTTATTATACAGTAAGACATTTTAATTTGTTCTAAATTTCATTTAGGATATTTTTTTATTTGAAATAAAAACTTTAAAAAACATATCCTAATAATGAGAAGAACACGGTGAATGTAAAAATATACTCCATTTAAGAATTTTTTTTTTAATTAAAATCACATTCTAGGTGAAACTTAAGACAAAATCAAAATATCTTATAATAAGGATCGGACTTATTTGGAGTGAGTTTGGCATATAATCTCACCCTAGTCTGTTGACTGTTTTTTTTGCTCGGAATTAGAAACGACGTCAAAATATGCATTCCTAAATTACTAATAAGTGAACGAATTTTGCTAGAAAATCTGCGACTTCATTTTTGTCGGTGTACATATTTTTCAGTTCATCTGAAGGGTGGTAGGTGCACCAGACCAATGGCCCAAAAAAAGGACCCACGCCATTCCATCAAATGTGAAAGAGATAACCCATGATGGTTTACGGGCTACACCTCTTTACATTTAGCAAGGCCCAGGCTTCCTAATTCACTATCCGGATTCCGGTCCGAAGAGTGGACCCAGTGATACAAGTGTCTGAGAGCAAAGAAATGGTGGGTGCCCCTGCAAAACTGTGTCAGAATTCCTTGAATTCAAGGAAACATGAGTGCAAATGTGCAATGTTGTTGGATAAAAATAGGGAACTCGACTACTAACTAATGATGATACATTTGGAGAAAAGCAGCCTTATCAAAACCTCAATCCTCGGCCTCAAAAGAAAAGAAAAAGAAAAAAACCCTAAAACACCATTTTTGCTCATAAACACCTCTTTCATGGAGAAGACGCCACTAATTCACGCGGATAAAACACTCGCAACCACAATTCTTTTGCTTTGCTAATCTTTCACCTTAACAGGTTGGTTCCTACCTCTATTTCTGTATATCTAGTGCAGCCATTGTATTTTTATACATTCCACAATCTTGTTCCCTCCTCCCCCCGGCGGCCCCCCTCTCCCTCCCACACCTTAAATACTAATACAGTTTGAATTTGAACTAGAAATGAAAATTTAAATTAGATTTTGGGATAGAAAGAGTATAACTTATAGATATTCACAAACATTAAATTGAACTCTAAACTCCAACTTCGTCATCAATGTTCAGGATGGTACGCTCCATAAGATCCCACTTACCAGCACCAGGAGGAGCGGTTCTTATACAGTGTCTCATTGTGCTAATAGTAATAGTTGATAAACCAAAATGTTCCATCCAATACAATGTCATTATTCGTATACATATGGCCAACTGAGAACAGATAGGGCTGAGCCTAGCAGTAGAATCTGGACCAGCTACCACACCGACAGTTCCCACCCTGTAAAGTTTCAACTTACACCTAGAACAAGTGCACCATGAGCAAGTAACTGTCTAGCTACATTGTTATTTTTCCCAGTAGTTATAATAGCTTGAAACAGTAGAGAATCATGCTCCCGTACAAAATTGTATCACTAAAAAATTTCAGGGCCTACCAAGTGTTCTGAAATCTGACGCCTAAAGACATTCTTTTTCAATAGTCCACCACTCTTTACTAACAAGGTATCTTTAATGTGACAATACTCACCACCCTTAAATTTCCCCTTCCCAAACCCAGTTCCCCAACCCGAAATAAAATGGCAAGTCTAGAGGGATCAAAGTTCAAAAAATTTCACTAAAACGATACTTCTTACCCGCCCAAAACATGAATGGTAAATGTATCCATCAAGGATATTATTAAGTATCAATGCGACAAAAGCAGGCTACAGAAAACAGCGACACAACTTACAATCAAATTTTGCCATAATTTGGGCCAAAGCCCACTCAAAAACATATTTCTTGGTAGATGATGACCTTCTATATGTGGATAGTAACATACAATGAACCAGCAAAGAATAACCAATCTCAGTAACACTGGGAAGACACTGACGTTATCTAACATTTTTTTTGTTTCAGCAAATCAAAACATGTTCTCCAGAGGGGAAAAAATCATACAATAACAATCCCAACAAATACAAGAAAGGACATTATGTACACAAGACTCAAATAAAACTAACAATTGATCTGGACAAGTAAACCTTGGGAGTCCCTTACAAACCAGCCAATACATAACATAAATAGTCCCTTGTTCAACTACATAAGTTATTAATGAACTGATAACACTTCCTACAGAAAACAAAGACCACCCCCCAACCAGGAGAAAGGGATTTTTTTATATCAAACTTAGCTCAGTATTGATACCCTTCCATAATTTGCCGGGCAAGGAAATCTTTAGTCAGCTGTCCAGCTCTGCTCCACTATTTCACGCACCTTCCTGTTGTAGTCACGCTTATTCTCACTAAACAACCGTGCAGCTTCAGAGTTGGCGGGTGAATTAGGGTTTGGGTCACAAAGCAGAGACTGCAAATTTAAGATTGCACATTGTCATTGACAGAACCATGATAAGTCATTCTCCCAAGGAATAATGGCTTTCTTGAAAGAAGAAAATAGACAACATTAGACTCACATTACATTTCATAAAAATATTCTGAACAGTACGGCAAATAAACCACAATTGTTTAAGATAGCAACAAATAAACTTATTAAATGTAGCCACGAAGTAAACCACAAACAACCCCGTAACCCCTTGATAAAAGAATGACAGAAAAGCGTCCGTCAAAATAAAGTAGATACTGAACTCAGAAATCCAAAAGAAAAGTATACAACTAAAGCATCTTGACCCCACACTTCGCAAATGGCTAATAAAGTAGGAAGGGAAGCCTCTTAAATAGAGTTCCACCACTTAAGAATAGAATCCTAAATTATTTCAGTCTCTTCACAACAATCAGTGTGTTGGTTTATCATATGTTTATAATCCACATGAAGGAGAAAATCAAACAGGACATAATCAACATAGACCAACAATAACAGCATTATTTTTTTTAAAAAAAAAAAGCTCATTAAATAACCAATCAAATCATTACAAACCGCTAAAATTTTTTGATGCAGAGGAAAACATTCAAAATCATCTAACTAAAACTAACCATACCTGGATGGAAGTCAGAATCGCTGCTACATCATAGATTGGACTCCACTGATTTTGCAGAATATCTAAGCAGATACTTCCATCAGCATAAACTGTCCATCAACCAAAGAAAGGACAAGGATGCCAACATTAAACCTTTTGTCCACATATAAGCTTGTTGTCTGCGACTTTTAATCAAATGTGTCGCTTTTGATGCATTCAAATGCAAAGACAGTAGGAAATAATAACTAAGACACATTTTACATCTTTCATTATGGTAATGGAGCGCACGTGAAGTAAAGCGATCACTTACTATTTGGGTGGAACATTCTTGAAATAAACCTCACAGTTGGAGGCTTATTTGGGTAATCCTCAGTAAATTGCAATGTCAACCTAAACGTACCTGTAACACGATAAAACTGTAGAATTGAGTACACGGTGCATGACAGTAAGAATAAATCAATGCTAGCAAACAAAAGATCAACGTACAACATAAAAAGATTACTATATCTAGCCAAATAAATTATATCCTTTTTCACAAGAATAGAAAAGGACAAAAATATTTTAGAGAATACCATAATGGTAGTTACAAAAAGAATCAAAAGACGTATATTGGTACCCGAGGCTAATAAAAATCTAGGATAGTGGAAACACATTCCTCAACATGACCACGCCAGCTCTTGGAAGGAAACAAGTGCATGGTTTAAACCACAACGACAAAAGTAAGAGCCTTTATACATAAATCAAAAGGATTAGCACAATAGACTTCATTGACAAAATGGACATCATAAGATCAGTAAATAAAGAATGCGGTGGCTGTAGTCATAGAGACTACAAAAAATAATGAAGCACTTGTAAACTTTTAGAGAGCTCAAAGTCAAAGAACTCAACAAGAAAACTCCAGGGAGCTCTTAACGTTAACTTTGATGATGTCACGCAACTTTGCCTTCGTGACAATATACACAAGATAGTAAAAGGTGCCTAACATAATGCGCCGCAAAGAACTTCTTTTCAGAACTATACCACTAAAAAGCAGCAACGTAGCTACACGTGAGCTGGATACACCTAATTGAAGGATGCAATAAAAAAAATGTAGGCTTTGCAAATACTTGACACATAGTAGAGAATCAAGTTATGCACCCCAAAAAAAAAAGAAGATGAAAATAGCGTTGCCAAGAACAATAAAAGCTTACCACCGTCCCAAGGAGTGTCATCAGGGCTGCATAAGACAATGAACAGGTCAGTAAATTCACCAGTAAAGGTACTATGATCTAAATGAACCAACTGACATGACAAAAAGAACCCATTGGAAAAAATGTTCAAAAATCAAAATTTAAGTTCTCACCCAAAAATTACAGCGTTCCAGAGCATAATGTTATTATCAAAGGGAGCACCACTGATGCCGGCAGGAGGGTCTTGTTGTAACCTCTTGAAATCCCTCATCAACCTCTTCCTCGCCGGCGTTGACATCTTCTTATTCACCTGATAACAAAGACCAACGACAATAAATTCAATTCCCAGACCATAAGCAATCACCAACCAGAATCCACAATCCAAAATGGAAAAACCAGCAACGGAAACCTAGCTAAATTGATTGATAAACCAAAACCCTAGATCCACCAAAATCAGCAAATTTTCCGACAAGCAACGGAAGATAATACATCGATCCAATACAATCTCAACACAAAAAGGCAAACGCCATCCATAAATCAAGCTCGAACACAAAATTACATGCACATGGGAAAAGAAAAGAAATTACGTAAGAAAAAAGTAAATAAACAGCTCACGTGCGTCTACTTAGCGAACAAATTAAAGGGAAAAGAGAGATTTGGGTAATCACCGGATTGAGAGGATTACACGCGGAAGAGAACGAATGACCGAAGATTGGATGATGAATTGAGGATCGTCGGCTTCGGACTGGAGTTCTCCCTGTCTCTGTCTTCTGTGGAAGACTGGGAAAAGCGTCGGCCTCTTATACCCAGGAAATTATTTCTACTTATTTATCTGCTTGTTGTCCACGTCATACTTGGCCAACCAGATTTTTAGGAATTTATAGATGAATTTATTTATTGGAATATAGTACGAATTTTATCTTCTTCTTTTTTTTGGAGGAAATTTTATTAGTGGATGATCAATGTATCAAAAAAAAAAAAAATGCACTGATAAATTGCACTTTTCTATCTTGAGAAATTGAGAAAATGGAGGCAACAAAATTTTTGTTTCCCATAATAGAGCAATGATATTATTTGTATACATTAATTGTTTTGTCTCAACGAATAACGGATTTCAAATCATTGTGTTTTAATTTCGTTAAAATTAATGATCGAAATAATTTTGTTTGTTAATCTCAGTATAGTTATATGGATTATCAATACAGACCGTTATTTATTACCTGAATACGTTTTGAATTAGTATATTATAATGTTGTCATTATTGGTCGAACCCTCAGTATCTCAACATCGTACAAGTTGTTTATGCCAATTGTTGCTTCTCAATGATATCATACAGATTGTCAATATTGACTGTTTCGTTTCAACAAATTTTAAATCATTGAATTCTTTTTTTGTTATTATCGATCAAAATCATTTATATTTATATCTATTGATTGTTTTATACCAACTATTGTTTCTCAATATAGTTGTACGGATTATCAAAACTAGTCGTTACACTTTAAATTGAAAAATTCTATTGTTATCATTATTGGTTGAGACCTTGTTTCTTGGCAAGTATGATAGTAGCTAATTGTTTTTTTATCAATACAGACGTATGGATTGTCAACACCGACCGTTGAGCCTCGATACACTTTAAATCAATAGGTTATATTGTTATCATTTTATTCAAATCTAGTTATTTATTATATTTCTATGTTCGTATGGATTATTTTATGCCAATGTTGTTTCTCAATTCAATCGTAGAGATTGTCAATACCAACCGTTACATCTTAACAAAATTTAAAATTAAAATCTGAAAATGATAATTTACATTAGGCCAAATGCACATTTTAGTTCTCTATATTAACGTTTGACTGAAATGGTCCTCTATATTTGTGTTTGTAACTTTTTTGGTCTTTTGGCATTATTCAAGTTTGACCGTATTTGGATTCAAGTGAACAGGGGTGTTTTCATAATAAAAAATATTTATTTTTCAAAAAAATTAATATTGAATAACATATTAATATAAATATCAAAATAATTATATTCATAAAATAATTAAAAATTAAAATAAATATTAAATTAATGAAATATTTTAAAAAATATTTTTTAAACTAAAATGAAAAAAAAAACAATTGTATCCTCTTTGCAAATTCTATATTATTCTTAATTTGTGAGTTTGGGATAAAGTGAAAATATTGCCTTTATGAAAATTTATAGTATTAAAAATAACTAAATTAAAATTTAAGATTTTATTCTAATCTAATTTTTTATTTTGGAAATATTTTAATATATGAAATTGGGGGGAATTATATTTACTTTAGTCTATTCCTAAAAGAAAAAATCAACTTGAGTTTATTCAAGTGTAGGGGCTAAAAAATTTACTATATAATAGAGATTATTGATGTATGTGAGTGAAACTATGGAGGTTTTGTTGTATCGAAAAAAGTGCTAATGTAAATATTAAAATAATACTAAATTAATAAAAAAATCAAAATGACAAAATTAATAAAATATTGTTTTTAAAATTCAAAAAAATTTATGTTTTTCTAAAAAAAACTATATTCAGAAATTGTTTACAAGTGCACAAGATTTCGAACTATTTTTAATAACATATTATATAAAAAGACTAAACAAAGTTGTTTACAATTTCAGACATTAGTCCTTTTTTAAAAAAGTACATAAATTTTTAATTTTTTAAAAGAATATTTTATTAATTTTGTTTGTATTATTTTATTAATAAGGTGAGATCCGATTTGGAAGGTTAAATAATGGGCGTCTAGGGTATTATTGTGATTGATAATATATAGGATGAAAGTTCCACAATGATGGGCTTAATTTTTAAAAAAATGGCTGAATTTTTTTTTAAAAAAAATTAATTTTTATAAAAATTATGTTTTATTAATTTTACTTTATTTTTATTATTTTTACAATTTTAATTTTTTTATAAATTTTTATATTTAATATTAACTTTTTTTTGAAAATAAATATTTTTTCATTCCAAAAATACCTCATTGACATGAACCCAAATATGGTCGAACTAATAGAATAATGACAAAGGACAAACAAATTTACAAACAAAAATATGAGAACCATCTTAGCAAAATATTAATGTACATGACCAATTCATTTGGTCTAATGTAAGTGACTATTTTCATATTTAGTCTTGACTAAAATTTAATTGAGTTGTAAAAAATATATTCGTCCCATCATAAACTCTTTCCCACTTTTATACCTTTGTCCTGTAATCAATTCGCCTTTAATTTGTTTCGGATATGAGATTGAATGAGAGTTGGAATAACAAAGGATTGTATTTCATCATATTATGATATACAATATACACGCTATATATAGACAATAACAAAACTCTATACACAAGGTATTCTATTAAATTCATATATTACAATTTGCCCCCACAAACTAACGACGAACAAGAGAGAAGCCAAAGTTTGTCCCTGAAACGAAGGAATAAATCCTTAGGCTAGGGCTTAGTCAGAATGTCAGCAATTTGATCAACAGCAGCCACAGAGTGTACCGAAACAAACTTCCTTCGGACATCATCTCGAACAAAGTGAAAATCCACCTCAACATGTTGGTACGAGCATGAAACACAGGATTAGCAGCAAGAAAAACTGCACACTATTGTCACACAAAACAAAGGGAGAATGACGTAATGAAACACCTAACTCAAATAACAAATGACACACTCAATGCAGCTCAACACAGACATTAGCAATCGCACGAAACTTAGCCTTAGTAGACGAGCGAGCCACAGTGGACTGCTTTCAAGATGCCTAGGAACCGAGATTAGGTCCCAAATAGAGGAGAAAACTAGAAATAGAACGATGATCATCTGGACAACCAGTCCAGTTAGCATCACTAAAGGCAGTAAGAGTGCCCAAATCAGTGGGATGCAGAACCAAACAGTAATCAACGATGCTACGAAGATAGCGAAGGATCCGTTTGAGAGCCTAAAAATCAAAAGTGCGGGGCTGATGCATGAACTGAAAAAACTTATTAACTACAAAACAGATATCCGGTCGGGTGAGAGTGGTATACTGCAGACTACCACAAAGTCTGGGATTGGTAGACGCATCATCAGGAGACAACAACGTATTATCCAAACAATACAACACAACACCAGCCTGCATAGGAGTGGAAATAGGCTTGCAAGTATGCATATTGGCAAGCCGTAGTAAATCATTAACATACTTGCGCTGAGAGAAGAGCAAACCCCGGGAAGTGTGATGAATCTCGACACCAAGAAAGTAACTCAAAGGACCCAAATCACGAAGTAAAAACTCCTAAGCAAAACAAGAAATAAAATTTTGAACCAAACCAGAAGTGTTGCCCGTAATAATAATGTCATCCACATACATTAGCAAAAAACACAACTAGACCCACGGCGATACACAAATAGGGTAGGATCACAACGAGACTCCACAAAGCCCAAGGTAACCATAAACACAACCAACCGGGAGTACTAAGCCTGAGGAGCTTGCTTAAGCCCATATAAGAACTTATGCAGCTTACACACGTAATAAGGGTGCAACGGATCAACAAAACCCTGAGGCTGAACCATATAGATAGTTTTACTCAGAACACCATTAAGAAAGGTATTACTGACATCAAGCTGAGAAATCGACCATCCACGAGCTAAGGCAACTGTTAAAACTGAGCGAACAATGACCGGCTTAACAACCGGACTAAAAGTGTCATTGTAATCAAACCCAAAAAACCTGAGTAAAACTTCGAGCCACCAACCGAGCCTTATATCGCTCGATGGAACCATCAGCATGAGTCTTAATCTTATAAAGCCATCGATTTCCAACAACATTACCGAAGGAAGAAGGGGGACTAAGGTCCAGGTGTTATTTTTTAGAAGAGCAGAGATTTCATCCTTCATGGCATTTTGCCACTGAAGAATAGACTTGGCTTGAGTGAAAGATATAGGAACAACTGGCAAAAGTAGTGAAACAGAGGCAAGATGAGCAGAGGAATCAAAGATCTTCTTGGACTTGGGGTTAGGATGGAGTGCCCTTAAATGAGGACGGGAAGGAGGAGGAGGAGGAGGTGGCAGCGGCGGAGGGGAATTGGACTCAGATGACGGAGAACTGGATACTAGAGAACTAGGTAAAGATGATGGCGAAGTGAAAGGACTAGGAGAACTGGGTAAAGAGGCCATGGGAATGGGGGAAATAGGAGGAGAAGCAACGGGTGCAGGATTCGACGCATGCACACCAGAAGAAATGGTTAGTGGTTGCACATAACCAAGGGGTGGCAGGGGATTCCGGCAGTAAAGATGGAGAACTGGAGATGGGACGTTTAAAGGGAAAGAGTTGCTCATCAAACTCGACATGACGAGCAATATAAAGACGATTATTCACCACACCAAAGCAACGATAACCGAGATGAGACAGAGAATACCCAAGAAACACACACTGAGTAGAGCGAAAAGAGAACTTATACCAATTGTATGGGCGAAGAAAATGATAAACAACACAGTCAAAAACACAAAGAAAGGTATAATCAGGTGGTTGGTGATATAGTGTAGTGAAGGGTATTTGACCCTGAAGAGGTTGGCTAGGATAATTTCAAAACCAACTGGTAAATACATATATTAGGGTAATACATAGGCTCATTATCGTAACCTAGGCTCTGATACCAAGTTGGAATAACAAGGATTGTATTTCATCATATATGAAATACAATATATACGTTATATATAGACAATAACAAAACCGTATACACAAGACTATTACAGTAAATACATATATTACAATAATGAGGAATGAAGAGTTGAGAGAAGTATTGCGTGAGGAATGAAGTCTTTCGAGAGTTTTGAAAACATAACGGGTAAAAATATCTTTTTTGGCACTTCGCCGTAAAAATGTTGGCGGGATATAACTAGCCACAAATTTTTCTTGTCCATTATATTGTCAAAACCTTTTCACATATTATCATAATTGGTGCAGATTGTTAATTGTTTATACCAAGAGTTGGTTCTTGATACATGTCAATTATTTATAATCTAATTGTTTTAAAAATTAAAATCAACGAATGGGGAGTTAGTTCAGTGGTAAAACCATCATTGCTTCAAGAGGGGGTCACGAGTTCAATCCCCTCTAAGAAAAAGTGATGAGTTGGCTCTTACCTTGCGTATTGACACTTCTAGGGGCTTGTTATGGCTAACTCACTAATGAACCCCCGATTTTGCACCCGAGCTTGTCACCCCGGGCTTGGCTAGGATGGTTTGCCTCTCACTGTAGTTTGCAGGCTATTACAGTGAGTATGGGTTTACCCATCTCTGGTGGGGTTCTCGGTGTTACCGAAAAAAAAAATTAAAATCACATATCGAACTTGAGAAATTTTGAGTCTGTATCCAGTATACCTGGGAGCATGTACTCCCCCTCATACTTTTTGCACTACTAGTCCTTATTGTACTTTTTTTCCAATCTTCCTATTATTTGTAAGTTTAGTCCCTGTCATTTTTATCTCTCTCATCATAAAAAACATCTATAATCTTCAAACGAACATATCTCCCAATCCATGAAAAATTTGTGAACGAATTATATATGAAGTTTATAGAACTCATCAAGATCTATCTAACGAGATCCATATGAAATATTTTTTTCAGACTTAAAAATGATTAAATTCTGATAGGCAGAAACAAAGAAATTTGTACCTTCATTTGGATGGATATCCAGTTTAAAATGATTGACAAGCCGTCGTCACACTAGTCAAATATTAATTACCTACTTAACAATATAGTAAAGCAGAAAGTAGATTCGATCTCACAGAGAAGGTTACCGAATATCAGGTCAAACTATTTTTTATTATTATATAGACAACTAATAATATTAATTTCAAATTAAACTACACCTAAAACTAATAATTGCAATTAATGAAAAATATAAACCAGTAAAAGAAAAACCTAGGGCAATGGGTTCACCTACCGACTACTTCAGTTTAATTCAATCTATAGATATGTGACTTTGGACTTTCATTAATCTCACGACAATTCGTCAATTTAAGAAGTGTACACTCTCGTGTCATAACCCTCTTACTTAAACTAAGCCTGTGACTACTCTCGTGACTATAGGGATTAATAAAAACACATTAAGACCATTGGAATAACTAGTCGTAAAGGCGGCGTTTCTACTGTCGTGGCTCACTACCTAAGTTTATTATTCCTACGAACTAATATTAACCTTCCACTCTCGCTACTTCAGCTAGTACCTTAAAACATGCAAATATTGATCAAATACTAACATGGAATAAAAGCAAGAATATTAAATATCAACTAATGAAAAAGTCACAATCATAAATTAAATTAAATTAAATAGTACGTCGGCTACAACCAAAACCCTAGATTAAAATATTTAGCTACACATTATTCTAAAATAAATAAAATAAAGTAAGGAACAATGGAACCCGGAGAGAAGATTGCGTCCGCCGTGAAGGAAACCAGCCTAAGCCTCGGTCCAAATAGCTCTTTGCGTGGCTTCTTTTTGTGCGCCCGGTTCTCCCCCAGAATAATAAAACAAGAGCCCCCTTTATAATAGTACTTGGATGCTCTCAGTGTATTACTCCTCAAGAAAGGAAATTGGAGCCAACGTGGGTTTTAAATTGATAACATGGGCAACTTCTTTTATTTAATTTCAGTAAGTAAACTAGCCCACTCTTTTTAGCATTTGGGCTTCAGAACCCAGCCGAAACCAGCCCACTCCATTCCATGCAAGTCCAATTCCTCTCGTTCGGCCAGAATTCAGTCCACAATGCCATATTTTCAATTCAAGCCCTCAAAGTTTTCAACTCATCAGATTTCTTCCCCCTTGATTATTCTAGTCTTCAGTTATTCCCTTTTGAATGCTTCTCATCTTCAATTTAGTCTAAAATTTCAACAATTTATCCTTTTGAGTACAATTCTTACAATTAAAGATAAAATCCCATAAATAACATATTTTTACTCAAAATATTGGCAAAATCTCGCATAAAGGGATATTAAAAATAGATATATTATGTGCACATCAAATACCCCCAAACTTGAAAGATTGCTTGTCCTCAAGCATTCTCAAGAATTTAAATAAACAAAAATATTAAATTATTTAATTTGGAGGCCTCAGAGATTTAACATCGTATAATACAAAAGTTTCAACTACCTCTAATATGTACCACATAACTATATGCAAACCATATGCACTTTTAGCACCCACGCTTGTGTGTGTATGTGATCCACTTCTTAGGGACTTCACTTTCAATTCAACATAGGAAACATAAGCTCTACTGCAAATATGCCATATTACTTTAACAACAAACTCACATTTCACACCATATTTTAATGCAATGGACCTCCAAGCATATTATGAAGTAGAAGGACTTATCTCACAGACAACCTATTCCATCTCGTAAACCTTTCTTTGGTCTATACCGCTTTTCTTCAGGACTTTTTTCGACTCAGGCCCTTACCCAGAGCATTTTTTTCACTCTTGTGCATAGTGGCTCAGAAACTTAGAGCAACCTATGTATGTTTTTCCTCACCGGGCCTGAGGACTCTCCGCTTATGGTTGCCAATTCCTTACCTCTCAATAGGGCTAGCATTAACATTGAATTCTCTTCCCTTTCTCCCTTATTAAATTTAACCTAACTTCAGAAGCATTTGCCAACACCCCTCCCCCAAACTTACTTAACACAAAGTGCCAAAGCAAGAAGGTTTTTAAGGCTGATATTCGATTAATGTCTTGCTTTTCCTTCACAACATGATGGGTTCCACATACAAATCATATGAGTATGAACAAATCAAACACAACTTTTCATGGCATATATACATCAAACTCATGCAACTATATCTCACTTTATGTTTATCTCATAGTCACGACTAAGTGCATAAAAAGCTGGGTATTCGAAGCAACATATAGAATTACACAAGTTAAGAAATACAATTCAAAATAGTCTAATTTTCGTATGCTATAGATATTAAACCATACTCATCATAGGCCTTTTTGGATTTTTTCAATTTAAATTTTTTATTTTTTTGATTTTTGATTTTTCTTTTTTAAAAAATTAGACAAAAAACACACAAATTCCTTCCGCACACTAAAATATACATTGCCCTCAATGTATAAAACACAAAAGACAAAACAACCATGTGAAAAGAAAAGAAAAGACATAAATAAAAAAAATGTAAAGAAACGATACAACCTTGAGAATGTGAAGCGGAGAACTGAAATTGTTGGAGAAAAAGAATGAAGAGATCTGTTGCACGACCATCCAAGCACCATTTATTCCAGAATAGCTGCCAAACAAAAACAAAAATAAACCTAAATTCTATTAGACAGATGATTAAGAAAAACCATGAAAACCCAGAAATCAAAGATTTCTAAATAATCAGGAACAAAAAACTTAACCATCAACTTATTTGCAAAATTAAAAAAAATAAAATGAAATAAATAAAGCAAAATAAAATGTTGGCTTGCCTCCCAATAAGCGTGGTTTTAAAGTCTTTACCCAGACTTAATGGTCAATCAGTCAGAGCACCCATCTCGATATCGGAAGAAACCATGTTCTACAGCAACAATGAATATCTTGTAGTGGTTCTCTTTCCCATGAGAAAATATGAATTTGTATTCCAGGACCACTATATTCTCTTTCTCAAATTCAATTTTGTACCATTGATTCTTTTCTTAGTCTTTCATTGAATTATCTTTTGCATCATCCTCAGGATCACCTTGGTTAGGGCCAAACTCACCACATATGTCTACCTCAAAGCCTTCTTTTGAATCTATAGGAATGTTTTGCTCAGTGAAATCAACGTGATCCACATCTTTATCACCAACTCTCGAAATAAGGGAATCATGATTCACCACAATGTATACACCAAAAGAATCAAGAGAACTTGTAATATTTGGACTTGTAATCTCTTAGGTCTCTTTCAATTCGTCACATTCAAGCTCAGTTTGAGATGGTGGCTCAGGAGACTGGACCAGTTTATCATCTTTAGAAATCTTCTCATTTTTATTCAATTTAAGCAAATTCCCTATAGGATTATATTCTGGCAACCCCACACTCAGCCTATATTGGTTAACTTCTTTAATAAGTTGTTTGCCTTTTTCATTTTCAAAATCTCGAAGAGCTGTCTCTCTAACAGTAAGTTGAGGTTGAGCAGGTGGCTACTGATTTAACGATCCTAATTCTCTTAGAGTAGGTTGACGAGGTGATGACTGTAAGGTTGCGAGCTCTCTAAGAGTAGGTTGGCGAGCTGCTAGCTCTCTAAGAGTGGGTTGACGAGCTGCTAACTCTCTAAGAGTGGGTTGAGAAGGTGGTGGTTGATATACAGATGCATTTAAGTGGGAACAATCATCTTGATATAAAGTTGAACTATTATTCTTATTGTTGTCAATCAGCAATTTTTCAATTCTCTCTAAACGAGGCAACATATTAGAACTCATATGGGGACTCTCAAAACCAAAATTGTACTCAGCATCACATGAATATCCTTGACAATCACCACCATAGTAAGGATCATAAGAACAATTGCTCCAATAATACGGATCTTCTTGATATGCAGGATAGTTTCCATATTCAGAATCATAACCATAATACGGAGTATTTTCATATCCATAGTTAAAATTCTCTATGATAACTCCAAAATCCTACAAAAATATTGACACAGAAAGAAAAGAGAATAAAATTAAAAATTAAAAATATAATAAATTAATAAAACAAGGGAAAATATACTAGTCTAAATTAATAAATAAATAATTTAGTTTTATATTGATTATTGCCTTCCCCGGCAACGGCAAGAATATTAAATATTAACTAATGAAAAAGTCACAACCATAAATTAAATTAAATATTTGATATGCAGCTTGTTGGCTAGATCTCGACGAGAATAATAATGTGTAACACAGTCTCTAATTCTTCACGGATTAGGAGATATACTCGTTTAAAGATTAGATATATTTTTTCGAGGGGAAAGAAAAAAAATGACATGGACTAAATTTACAAAATATAAGAATATTGAGGAAAAATACAATAAGGACTATATGTGCAGAAAATAAGAAGAGGAGCATGATCCTTCCGGGTATACTGGATAAATTGCCGAAATTTTGTTTGGTAACTGTTATTTCTTGGATGTATCAATCATTATTTCCATGTTTTTAATAAGAACAAATATTTCACCGTCTTGAAATTGTTGTCAAACTGGACAATAATTTTGAAATAGAGAGAGTTTCAGTATTTGTTTAGTTTAGAAAATCAATCACCACACCTAATAATCTTGGTCATACTACATGCGATTATTTTTTAGTTACTTTTTTTTTTTCTGTATATAACAAAGTGTACCTAGATTTGGTTTCTGTGCAATTATTCTTTAGTTACTTTTTCTGATATAACAAATTATTTTTTCGACAAAAAAAAAATAAAATCACGAGGACAATAAACTCCGCCTACTAGTGGCTTTGATTCCATTTTTCTATTCATTGTGTGAGGGCATGTATTTCTCCCTTCTTGTTATCACATTTTTTAATTCAAAGAAAGAAAAAAGAAAAAAGAAAAAAGAAAAAAGTTGTCACAGGCAAAGCATATATAAAAGTTTTCTGGCCTTTAAAACCCGACGATGGAAACCCTTATCATGTGACGTTTACATCACATGATGTGTTTCATCAGAGGTTAGAACAGGCATTATATCACATGATATGCTACAGAGTAACATTTTAGTAAATAGAGTAGTAACTCCTTATCTGAGGTAAGTATAAATGTTGTTCTAATCCCCACTTATAGAGAACATGGCATGTCCAATTCATATTTCTATTGCAACTTGCAATCCAACATTTGTTTAGTCTTCAATAAATTAACCATAATCAGCCACAGGCAAATTACCATCACTACCGTCTGGTCATCTTCCCCCATAAGCAGATACAAGTCACAAACAACAAAGCCTATGCAGATACACATACAACTAACCCAAAACTAATAACCAAGATCTGAGTTCAAAAAAAAAATTAAAATAAAATAAACACCAGGATCGATAACAGGAAAAAGACTGAATTTATTAAACAAATTTCCTTTTTGCAAATCATAACATGTTCTCCAGGACAAAAAAACTCAAACTATATCAATCCCAACAAATACAAAGAAAAAAAAGAGGACATTATGTACACGGACTCGAATAAAACTAGCAATTGATCTGGACAATTGACACTTGGGAGTCGCTTACAAGCAAACCAATACATAACATAAATAGTCCACGGTCCAACTACATAAGTTATTAATCACTGATAACATTTTCCTACAAAATATAGGAATTATCCTAACCAGGAGAAAGGGATTCTTTTATATCAAACTTAGCTCAGTGTTGATGCCCTTCCATAATTCGCCTAGCAAGGAAATATTAGTCAGCTGTCCAGCTCTGCTCCACTATTTCACGCACCTTCCTGTTATAGTCACGCTTATTCTCACTAAACAACCGTGCGGCTTCAGAGTTGGCCGGTGAATTGGGATTTGGGTCGCAAAGCAGTGACTGCAGATATAAGATTACAGGTGAGCATCGACAGAAATAAGATAAGAGCAATTATTTGCATAAAAAGGGCTTTCCTTAAAAGAAGAAAACAGACAACCACTTTAACTCTGCTATGTTGCATCAAAGTAACCAAAAAAGCTACAGATGATAAATACACCAACAAATAAACTTTTATCTTGCCATGCTTTAAACCACAGAAATAAAGAATTTACCTCCAAAACACCTCAATAAAAGAACAAAGACCTAAAAAACTGCACAAACGAATAAACTTCATATCGAAATTAGAAAGTCAGAAGAAAGGTTTTAAGTTTAAACATTCATAGCCACATTACACATTCCCAATTCCATTAAATAACATTTTGAAAAAAATATCACCATTAAGCTTAGAATACTCTAATTCTGTGTGCTGGTTTATCCTAAGTTTTATTCTCCATATATGGGAGAGAAACTCAAACAGGATATATCAACAAATGAACCAATCCAAACACTGATCACCAATTACAACATTGTTGGAAATCAAAACATGAGAATTATTCAAATTTGTTGAGGGGGAGATGTAAAAAATCAGCTGTCTAACAAAAAACTAACTGTACCTGGATGGATGTCAGAATAGCTGCTACATCATAGATTGGACTCCACTGATTTTGCAGAATATCCAAGCAAATACTTCCATCAGCATAAACTGATCATCAACCAAAGAAAGTACACAATATTAAAAATTATAAATTTGTATGAACTTTGTGTGTTCAATTGCAAACACAGTTACACAGCAAGAAATTATACTTAACGACAGCATTTCAAATCTTTCATGACGCTTAAGGAGTGCAAGTGAAATACATCAACCACTTACTATTTGGGTGGAACATTCTTGAAATGAACCTCACAGTAGGAGGCTTATTTGGGTAATCCTCAGTAAATTGCAATGTCAACCTAAACGTTCCTGTAACGAAATAGAATAGCAGAATTGAATGAGACACAACAGAAAGAAAATGAATGGAACACTAACAGGGGAAAAAATTCAAGAGTAGCATCAGAAAAAGGTGAAAAACCAAACCAACTAAAGTATCGCCTTTTAAAAAAATACCTGCATAATTAAACGAACTAAATTTTTGAACGCAAACCATACAGATAGCTACTTAACGAATCGCAAAACAAACATCACTGCCTAATGCTAACGAAAATCTGGGACACAGAAAGTATAGCTTTCCATAAGCCTTATATGGCAAAAGGTACTAGATTTAGCCACTTAACCACAAAAAGGGTTAACCTTCAGTCACAGGTCTAAACTCTAAAGGAATAACACAATTAAAGTTATAACTTTCAATAAAGATGAATTGATCATGGACTCAGGAAACTAAAACAACATCAAAGCAGTCATCGGAACTCATTCTAAATGTAATAAGTACAGTAAAAAATCTCAAGCTCAAAAATCCAAGGAGTCCAACAAGGGAATTATATAGAGCCCGAAGCATTCAAATTTGGTAATGCAGACACAGCTTTGTCGACATGATGATATAAAGAATATACCATAACGAAAATGCCTAACATAATGCCCCAGAATGATATGTTGAAACACATCAAAGTAGATACATGTAAACCGTGGCCAACTAATAGCAGGATGAAATCAATAAAGGCATGCTTTGAAAATATCTAATTCATAGCAGAAATTCAGTTCGTGTGCAAGAAGTGAAGCGTAATGTTGCCAAATGAACTTACCACCATCCCAAGGAGTGTCATCGGGGCTGCATAAGGAAACAAAGAGGTTAGTAAAACACAAGTAAAAGGTATCATGAGTTAAATCAACAAACTGATATAAGGAAGACATTGAGCTAAAAGAAATGCTTAAAGTCAAAAATAAAGAGTACCCACCCAAAAATAACAGCGTTCCAGAGCATGATATTGTTATCATAAGGAGCACCACTGATGCCGGCAGGAGGGTCCTGCTGTAACCTCTTGAAATCCCTCATAAGCCTCTTCCTTGCTGGAGTTGACATCTTCCTGTTACCCTGATGACAAAAGAAAAACCAGCAACAAATTCAACCCCCACACATCACAAGACATATAACCAACCGTAATCAACAGTGCAAATAAGAGAATCAGCAACAACCTATCTAATTGATTGAAACACCAAAACCCTAGATCCACCAAAATCTTAGACAAAGCAAAGGGAAGATATAACATCGATCCAACACAACCGCAACCCAAAAACACAATCGCAATCCACAAATCCAGCTCGAACAAAGAATCAAAAAAAAACATATAAACAAAAAACCCTAAATTACACGTAAAGAAACAGCTCTTACGGGACTACGTTGGTAACAAATTACGGGGCACATACAGATTAAGGAGATTTACCGAATTGAGAAGATAAACACGAGGAAGAGAACGATAGACCGAAGATTTGATCAGGATGATTGAATTGAGGATCGCCGGCTTCGGACTGGAGTTCTCCCGGACTCTTCTGTCTTCTTCTGTGGAGGAGTTTCTCCTTATACCCAGGCGAACATTTCAGGTGGCGTCATATTGAAGCTGAGACTTCCTATTTTTTAAGCGTGTGTTTGTGTGTGTGTGTGTGTGTGTGGGGTGCCTACTAAACTTTGTGCGCGTTTTTTTATCATCTTTTTCACTGGGGGCTCCACCTGTGTATTGGCCAACTGGATTTTTAGGAATTTTTTTTGTTAGGATATCATTTGTGGATGGAAATGGCACATTTCCTTTTCCCTGGAAATGCAGCATTTTTTTAAAAGGTTTCTTCTTTAGTTTTGGAACAATAGTCAGGCTTATATACATTAAATGGGTATCGAAAGAGATAAGCGATACTGATAATATCATATTCACGATGGTAACAATTTAATGGCTATTATGTTTTTAGAAATATTTTTATTTAATCATGTTGATAGAAGTTTCAAGCTGATGTACATTGAATCCGTACATAAAGAAATGAGCGACACCGATAATATCATATTCCTAATGGTAACAAGTTAATTGTTATTATGTTTTTATAAATATTTTTATTTAATCACGTTAATAGATACAAGTTAATTGTTATTATGTTCTTATAAATATTTTTATTTAATCGCGTTAATAGATATTCAACCAGTTATAAAATACTTTAATACGAGTATAAGAAAGAGGATTTACTATTTAGAAAATGCTTTACGTGTGCATTTCTAGTATCTAACAAACATGGCTGCTAATTCGGTCGATTCGCTCAGTTCGGTCGGTTCAAATGTTATTCGATTTGGGTTAATCGGTTTTTTTCTTTCAGAAGATCCGCCAGAAACCGAACCGAAAAATTTATTGAACCGAACCAAACCGACCGAAAAAATAATCGGTTTTTTCGGTTTGGTGGCCGAGGTAACCGAATTAAATAGTCAATACAACAAGTCAACAATTCTAGTTTTACCAAAATACATAACAAAACAGAATACAATCAACAATTCAACAGCAAAATGCAACCTATTCATTCCTTAACCTTAAATCAGTGAGATTTCAATAGAATTGGGATTCAGAGTTCAAACACCATTCAAGGAAACAACGACACATATACAAGAAATTCTTATTATTTCTACAAAATCCTTTCAAAAGGAACAAAAAAATGAGAAAAAAAGAATTCCAAACAAATAGATGCTGAAAAAGGTGGCGATTGATGCTGTAGTCCAAGAAAAATCTGTCAGATCTGGGCGATTTTGATTGAAATAAGATGAAGGAAAAGAATTAATGTTACTGAATTGGAAGATTGGAGATCTGAGAAGATATAGAGAAAAAAGAAGGAGAAAATATTCGTGTCTGAAGAGCAAATCTCGAATTGTAACTTGTTGTTTTTTAAAAAAAAGGTGGTTTGGGGATGAAAGTTGTAGCCGAGAGAGGTAGAGGAAAAAGAGGGAGGTTGGTTTGGGGTGGGAGTTGTGGCCGAGAAAGGTGGAGGGAGAAGAGGAAAAGGAGCTTCAGAGAGAGAAAAAAAAAAAAAAAGAGGAAGGTGGGAGTTTTGGCCGAGAGAGGTGGAGAAGAGAAAAAGGAGGGCGACGGCGCTTCGGAGGAAACTAGAAACAGCCATGAAGTAACACTATATACATGTATATAAATATTTTTAAAAAATAATAATATTATTTCGTTCGGGCGGGGCCGAAGTAATGACTAGCCCGCCCGCACCCGACCAAAATATTTATACGGGTTAATCAGGTGAACCCGTATAACTTGAAATTAATTCGATTACCCGAACCGTTTGACCCGAAATGAGTTCGGTTCGGGCGAGTCGTCAGGTTGACCCGATTAATTAGCAGCCCTACTAACAAATCTTTTGCATAATTTTTGTACTAATTCACTAAGCTAGTAAGCTCAATTATCTATTGAGCTTCAATACTATTGTTCATGAATTATGGAGTATCACATTTTTGTTAAGGACCAATCTAGTTAGGAGGTGCCTGGTTCACCCGTAGGGATATGATCGAAAAGGGGTTTGATAGTATTCCAATTTCTATGGCTTTTGTTTATAAACTATCATTCCCTCTATCTATTGCTTGGTTAGTGAAAAATTTGGAATGAAAAATAAGACAAAATGTCCATTTTATCCCTAAATAGCATTCATTATGAAAACAAAAAATTGCATTTCTCTTCCTCCCGTCGAAGGCTTGAACCAGTTGCAAAAGGAAAGAAAATTTCCATCAACAGGGACAAATCCAAGTTTTGTTTTATGGGTTTTAACCATTTTTCAATTTCCTTAGTTTCTCATATTATTCATATTCAAGTATTTAACTAACTAAACAGATAGAAAGTTTAGCTCTTGCAACAGAGGTGACATTAACTACCGATGAATGAATGAAGAGAGAAGACAAAAAGTGGAAATTGGATGGTTCAAAGAGTTTCGAATTTTATGGACATAAACTTCAACGGATCTGGAAATATGTCCTTGTGCACATGAAACATAGAAAAAATGGGAAATATAGAGGCAAGGAAAGGGTGAATTAAACTCTAATGAAGGGATAATTTTGATTTTTGCAAAAAGAAGGGGATGAAGGTGGAGGCCGAAGAGGAGGAAGGAGAAAAATGAAAGTTGAGATGAGGAAGAGGAAAGATATAAACTAGTGGAGGCGAGAGAGAAAGGGCAAAATGGTAGAAAAGTTAAAAAAAAATTTTTGTTCTATCAAATCCACCAAAAAAATTGGATTGAAAGAATTGTGAAATCTTATTTTGTGGGCCAGACCCATGCCAATTTATAAAGCAGGCACCATTAATGGATTTCAAACGCATAGAATTGGTATCAAAACCTTCTAAACAAGCACCTCCTAAATGTCTATCTGAATATCTTGATTGTGCACCACCAACACCGTATTTTATTCTGCATTAGTGATTGAAAACATTTTAATTACTATTCTTTAGTACATATATATATCGTTTTACTAATCTGTACCTCACAATATTTTAAATTGTTGTATTTTTGTTGTTGTTGTTATTAATTCAAATAACTTCATCTCTTCATATCAACACTTATGAATTCAATTATAGTTATTTTATTATACAAATATATATAAAAATTGAAATTATTTAAGTAATTGGAAGAATTTTTTAAGAGTATACCTCTGGTTCAAAATAATTCAATTAATAAAACAAGGAAATAATTCTATTAATAAAAAGGGAAATTAATAAAAAGGAAACTAATCCGAATAATAAGGATTATTACATTCTCAATCGGCGCCGCAGGCGGCAGTCCACAGCCGGGAAGGCGAGTCTCAGACCAAATCGAAACAAGAACCCTCAACTTTCAGTCTGACGGCGGTATAGCAGGCAAACAGGAGCTTTCCTCCACTTCTCAATATTTTTCCAATTACTCCCATTATGTGTTAAGTGATACCGAGCCTTAAACCCTGACTTAAAACCCACCCGCCCCTTTTCAGAGTGAATCTCAAATCACCACTGAAAAATGGGGTCCGTGAACAGAGCGGCAAGGTTCAAGTATTCTCAAATCTCCAATCTTCTGTTCAGTGGTAGAAGCAGGGGAACCATATCTGCTGAAGCCTGCTTTGATAGTACTAGTAGGAGATTGATTTCACCATGTTATCACCTGGGTTGGAGTCAAAATGCTTCCTTCTGTTCGAACTCTGCTCGTCACCATGGCAAAGATAGTTCGAGTATTGATTTGAACCAGTACCCGTCTGATAAAATTCGTAATTTTTCGATTATTGCGCACGTTGATCATGGAAAGTCTACCTTAGCTGACCGGCTTTTGGAGCTTACTGGCACTATCAAGAAAGGCCATGGTCAACCTCAGTATCTAGATAAGCTTCAGGTACATTTTCTCTCTGGCTTCTATTAAGTTTACTGTTATTTTCTGAACTGGTGTAGTTGTGTGGGGAACGTGATGGTTGGGGTCTTTCCTTGATGGTTTTCTGTCCACTTACTCTTGGGATAAATTCTTGCATTTGCTCGATATTGTACAGTCTTGAATTGTTGAATATTTGGCAGTACAAATGTAGCTGTTGGCTTTAGAGTAGTAACGTTGACACAGTACTTTGATATGCTTTGTGTCATTGCGCCATCATGTGTCATGTGTAAAAATTTGCTTGTACAATATATGATCATTCAAGTCGATGGTTCTTATTTATGGCTCACATTTAGGTGGTAATCTATGACATAGGTTGAGAGAGAACGCGGGATAACTGTTAAAGCACAGACTGCAACAATGTTCCACACACACAACTTCCTCGGGTCAGACACAAATTTCTTACTGAACCTTATTGACACACCTGGCCATGTGGACTTCAGCTATGAAGTTTCTAGATCTTTAGCAGCTTGCCAGGGCGCCCTTTTGGTGGTTGATGCAGCACAAGGGGTTCAAGCGCAAACTGTTGCAAACTTTTATCTGGCTTTTGAGTCTAACTTGACTGTAATCCCTGTTATAAACAAAATTGATCAGCCAACTGCTGATCCAGATAGAGTTAAAGAACAATTGAAATCAATGTTTGATCTTGATCCAAATGATGCACTTTTGACGTCTGCCAAAACAGGGCTAGGTCTGGAGAAGGTTCTTCCAGCTGTCATTGAGCGGATACCTCCTCCTCCTGGGAAATGTACTTCTCCTTTACGTATGCTTCTATTAGATTCTTATTATGATGAATACAAAGGTGTCATATGCCATGTCGCAGTTGTTGACGGCTCTATAACTAAGGGTGATAAAATTTCTTCTGCCGCAACCGGTCGCTCCTATGAAATATTGGATGTTGGTATCATGCACCCTGAACTCACCCCTACCGGAATCCTTTTAACTGGACAAGTTGGGTATATAGTTACTGGTATGCGATCAACAAAGGAGGCTCGCATTGGGGATACTCTTCACCACAGTAGAAGCCATGTTGAACCCCTTCCTGGTATCTTTCTTTTTTGTTTGTGGTTATTATGTGTCTGTTTATGTAGTCTACCCATAGATATTGAATTGAGGTGCTAAAGAATTGGTTCATACTCATTTCTGGACTTTAATAGATACTTATTTGTTATTGTTTCTATAAAAGTAGAGTTCCTGAAAAAATGTTGTTTCGAATTTAAGATGAGGGATAGTTGAAAAGTGTCATTCTTGGAGAGATTCCAGCACATTCTGAATATTCTGATTTTCAACTTTAAGATGAGGGATAGTTGAAATATGCCATTCTTGGAGAGATTCCAGCACATCTGAACATTTTGATTTTCAACTAATTATTTGGATAATTGTGACTAGTGAAAATATTGTGAGGTTGAAGTGTTGAACTTAATGGAAAATGCATCTAGCCTGCCCTATTGCTTGTCTCAGTACTAGAAGCGGTGTGCAACTTGTGGTTTTGATTCTGTTTTTATACTCAGTTATGCTGTCTTAATTGGGACAATTAAACCCCACCCCCACCCCCAATATCACTAGGTTTTAAGGCAGCAAAGCATATGGTGTTTTCTGGCCTATATCCAGCGGATGGATCTGATTTTGAAGCACTTAACCATGCCATAGAGAGACTGACATGTAATGATGCTAGCGTATCTGTCACCAAAGAGAGTAGTCAAGCACTTGGCATGGGATTTAGGTGATATACCTCTCTTCATTTATGCTAAGTTTTTCTGATTTTTTACTTGTAGGCGCATTCATTTTGTTTTTTCGCTACAGGTGTGGTTTCTTGGGCTTACTTCATATGGATGTTTTTCATCAAAGGCTTGAACAGGTATTGCTTCACTATCATTATTTTTTTCTATGGCAAGCCTGCATTTTGTTGTGCTCTGTTGCTTTCTCCAAGTTCCAACCTTGTGAATGTAAACTTTTTCAGTTGGTCAGTTGATATTTGTAACTGGATACTGTTGTGTTTCCACCAAAATGTTTGAAATTTCAAGCAAGATCTGCAAAGTTTAAAGTAATTTGTTTAGCAACAGCTTTCTCTTTGCTCGAACAACTTAACGACTCATCTTGTTTGATTATTTTGGTGATAGGAACACGAAGCACATGTTATTTCAACTGTTCCTACAGTACCTTATATCTTTGAGTACTCTGATGGAAGGTATGTGAAAGTGTATTAGAATACATTTAATGCATGCTTTGTCCTCTGACATGTCTTCTGCCATTTTTAAGCAAAGTAATAGTCCAGAATCCTGCTTCATTGCCTTCGGATCCCAAGCATCGATTGACAGCTTGCATGGAACCAACTGTTATTGCTACCATTATTATGCCTAGTGAGTAAGCTCTCATACTTTGACACATGATCAGATTCGGGTGCGAGCATTGTTATTGTGCTTCTTGCTTGTACCAGCATAATCTTCTTCTGCGGACTGTAATTTATTTGAATCACCCTTGCACATGAAGGTATGTAGGGGCTGTTATAACTCTCTGTTCTGATCGGCGGGGGGAGCAGCTGGAGTACTCATTTATTGATAGGTAAAGTTACAAGGTTCATGATGAACTGCATATTTACTTTGTGAGATGGTCTTTCTTTTTGTTTTTTCAGTACTTTCTCCATTTTTTATTAGAAAGAGTGACATGTGGGAATTGAACGACAACCTAGTGGTTAGGTTGCTGTCTTTCCTGGTAATAGACCAGGGTTCGATTCCCACCAGGGGTTGTAAGGGGGGGTTTACCCACATTTAAGTGGGGTCCACTGGGGTGGATTTTTTTTTTTTTAAAAAAAAAAATTAGAAAGAGTGACATTTAACATGTAGTCTTTGATAGCTTTAGTTTCCAGTTCTACTTTTCAGATGCAACATTAATATGTTAGTCTTTATTTCTCACAAAGGAAATGCTGATCTTCCTCATGTGATGTACAGCCAACGTGCTTTTATGAAGTATCGTTTACCTTTGAGGGAAATTGTCGTCGACTTCTACAATGAATTGAAGAGTATAACATCTGGTTATGCGTCATTTGATTACGAGGAAGCAGAGTAAGTGCTTTCTTTTTCATTCATCTCTGTGTCTCTCTCTCTCTAAATGTATACAACACTTGCCATCAGCACCCTTGAAAGCACAAAGATGTACTGACAGAAACACTAGAAAAGCTATCTGAATGTCATGGGAATTCATTATTTGATCTGTAGTTCGCTTGATGTCATTTGTATGTTTCTATAATAATTTCTTAGATATGTTTAGCTGTCTCAGAATTGGTTTCATGAAACAGATACCAGGCTTCAGATTTGGTGAAACTTGATATTCTACTGAATGGGCAACCTGTTGATGCTATGGCAACTATTGTCCATAGATCAAAGGCACCACGGGTTGGGCGTGAACTTGTGGACAAGCTGAAGAAATTCATTGACAGGTACGCTAGTTGAAAAGCCGCAATAGTTCCACTGATTTTTCTGCTTTAACTCCCTTAGTTTCTGATACTTGCAACTGAATAGGCAAATGTTCGAGATAACTATACAAGCGGCCATTGGATCAAAGATCATTGCCAGGGAGACGTAAGTTGTTTGATTTGTAGATTGGGAAAGGAAAGAGAAGAGGAAAATGAACTTCCATCATTTGTAGATGTCAATGAAGATGCGGGATAATTAATCCCATCTAACAGGTTCTTTAATTTTGCTTTCTTGTCTTAGGCTTTCGGCTCTGAGAAAAAATGTTCTTGCCAAGTGTTATGGTGGTGATGTTACTAGAAAGAGGAAACTGTTGGAAAAACAGAAAGAAGGGAAGAAGCGAATGAAACGTGTGGGTAGTGTTGATATTCCCCAAGAGGCTTTTCATGAACTCTTGAAGGTTGGGTAGGGTTGATCTTCTCCAAGAAGCCGTTGAGTTGTTGAAGGCGTACTGGATAATCTATTTTGGGGCATCGGGAGATGCCACAGCTCCAAATAATATTGGGCCTGCCTGTTTCCTCATTGCTTCAACATCGGAACTCGAGGCACACACAATTAGTACTTAATGATCTATCATATCCTAGGTTTTTCGCCTTCTCTGGTTTTTTGAGTCCAGGAGGTCAGTTCAAAGTTCAAACATTCTTGTCCGGGTTGTAGATGGATAAACAATTTTGTTTTAGCGCTTAGGATCATGGGTTACAATATGCACCCTGAAAAAAAAAATGCAATGATTGAGAAAAAAATAAAAAATTTATGCAAATGCTGGTTCTACTTCTGTGTTAAATTGATTTCCAAAAAATCTTAACAATAGAAGTTACTTTTGTATCTAAAGTTGGATTTTTTGCTCATAGTTTAAAATGCAAAAATCAGAGTGTTGATTTTGAAAGTATGCCGCCTTCTGGCAAAATTTCCTGTGGGTATGGCTTTTAAAGTATGCTCACAGATTCATTGTGAAATCCCGCGTGTAGGTTTTAACAGTAGAAGCATTTTGGCCCCAACTATACTGAGCATCTTTTCTAAGTACATGGAAAGGTTGATCACCCAGATTAGCCAGATGATGTAAATATATCCAAAGTTTCATGTCTTCGGTGTACAAATTCCTTTCATATCAACCCTTGAAAAGGTAGTAGATCACTCCAATAGTATTCGACTGGTTTGATCTACATTTTCAGGTAGGGTTGCAGAAGCAGCTGTCTTTGACACAGAAAATGGTGGTTGAGATTGTTGTTTCCTCAAGCTTGTGCTTCGTTGTGCAGCATATGGTGAATGATTTAAGAAACTAGCTACTGAACAGTCTTTCATCTTGACCCAGTCTGTGGTTTTATCATCCCACTTCATTATATTTCCTAAACCTTCATACTTATTATCATTGCTGACTAGGGTTACTCCACTTGCACTAGCAGAGCCGCTACCTTTAGCCACCATTGTTGTAATCGCAGCTGCAACCATTGACCTAAAACGAGGATCGGATGTGATCGCTTTAGTTAAAGATTCAGTCAGAGCCTGTTCTGAGGGTACTGCTGCAGCTTGGTAATTATTCTTCTGCAAAAGTGGCACCTGGTAACTTTGTTCTTGAGAAATTCTTCCAGGCTGTAAAGACCCCATCATCTGATTCTTGCTATAAGCCATTGTGTTTGCCCCATAGCTGAGATTTCCGTCGCCCCAGATTGATGATAACAGGCTTGGTTGTGACGGTAGGAAGCTTAAACTAGTGGAATTCAATCTTGGGGTCGATTGAAAGCTCGCGGAGGAGAATATATTGAATTGATTTGATGCTGTGGGTGGACCGTTGGTGAGATCCAAAGTGATTGTAGGATGTGATGTTGCAGAAGTATTTGGCAAGTAATACGGTTGACATTTTGTGTTATCCGCCAGGTTAACATTTAGGCCAATCAGGTTGGTACTTAAATTACCATTGGAGGTGAATTTGGAACTCGAAGAAGAGCCAGACAAGAGCATGGAAGCTGCTGCAGATGTGGTGGAAGCCATGGCTGTGGCCGAAAATGGAAGTGGATGGTTGTGTGTTCCTTCATAGGTGGTTATCAAGATGGAAGTGTCCTCAGCACATCTTTGCACCTGTTTCCTAACAGGACATAATGGCGCAACTGTGCAGCGGTAATACGCCCGAGGACAAGGGTTACCTTTTGCAATCTTTTGTCCATATTTCCTCCATTGACATCCATCATTCATCTGTAACAATCATCTTATCAATCATTGAAAAAAGTGAAATTTCCAGTACTAATCAGTAGTAAAGGAGGGCTGGCTTAATTACCGTTGGGGTATCACATCTGGTTCTAACAGAAACTCTGGTTTTCTTAGTACCAGACTGAGAAAGATCATCATCTGCACCACTTTTGGCAACCTTCAAAGCTTTATTTGGTGACCAAGCTTCTTTTCCTTCTTCCTCTTCCTCTGCTTGGCTGTTTTCAGGGCTTAATGGATCTTTTCGTTCCGATTTGGAGTCTTCCAAAGAATTGAAGTTTAAACCAAGCCTAAGATCATCATCTTCCTTGGGCAAATGATGCTGTTTCTCTTCATGTTGCTGCTTCTTAGGTTCACTTGGACTACCACTACTTCTCCCTAGGGAAAGAGATACCAGTTCTGGTTCTTCTTCAAGCTTTGATGATGAATCTGCAATTATTTTATCACCATCTTCAGCTTCATTAGAGCTTTTTTGGGTGTGGCAAATCCCAGTAAAATGCATCTGGAGGGAAGTGTAGTGATGATCTATTTTCTCCAAGAGCATCTTCAACCTGGCATTCTCTTCTTTGACTTGACTCATTTCTGCTCTTGCTATTTCAACTTGATCCTCCTAAAATTTTAGTAGCCAATTGTTTGTTTAAATTTTTGGTTCAAAAAAATTTGAATTGACGGCAGGTTTAATTGATAAGGAAACAAAAAAAAAAAACCCATAATCGATCTCCGATCACTGCATGCTTAACTGTCTTAACACAAATTTAAGACCAAAATCAGTCAACCCTACAACATCTTTAAGAAGTCTAGCTTTCATTTTAAGGACAAAAAAACTCAAAACATAATATCGAACTTGTTATAACAACATTAAAACCACTCTCCAAGTTTCAAAGTAAGAGTCTTTAGTTATCGTAAAAAGGTACTTCAGTTTTCATTTACTCCTTCCGTCCCATAATTATTGTCCAGTTTGGGTTTTTTATTATTAGTTCAAATTATACTAAAAGTGAAATCTCAAACAGAACAATAATTTTGGGAGTATATATCTACGGATGAAAAGAGTTAATGCCATATTTTTACCTTCAAAGCTTCTTTATTGCATTCTTCTGCATGGCAGATAGCTTTCCGGCCGATGTTTTCTTCTGCATGGCCGATATCTTCCGGCCGGCCGGCGTTTTCTTCTGCCATCATTAACGTTTCTCTTAACTAACTAATTAGCTTGCAAGGTCAGAGAGCTTTTTCTTTTCTTCTCTAAACTATATATCGTTTGATGGTTCTTATTCGTATAAAAATATTAAATAGCCCCAGCCATTTGGTTTGAAACTATCGTACGTACGTCCCAATTGATTGATTCTTTAAATCAAAGTCTTCAATTAATTTCATGATAATTACATAAGCACACTAAAAATGTCAACTGCCACTATACCTCACGTTCTTCAAATTTTTTAAAATTAATTTTCAGATCCCTACTGAGAATCTATTATAAATATTACTCTTACAACAAAGCAAAGAGTTGAAAAAGGAACCAACAATGGGAATTAAAATGAAGAATTTCAACTTCAACATAAGGGTTGATGACATGTATGACCTGTATACGTACGTACATTATTATGACATAAATGGTAGAAAGTAGGAACCGTAAAGTCCGGTAGTCAACGAAATATAGTAGTAATCCTAATCTTGCAGGGAAAAAATCATAATCTCATATCATCAGCAATCCTGGTCATTGCTAGCTAATTTATTTTCTAGTGGGATTTAATTAGATATTATGACCAATTAGTCGTTGTTTTTATTATCATTTTTCATTTTCAGTCAACAAATAATTCTTATTAGCTTAGCCTCATCGCCAATGGGAATGGAGATAAGATAGATCGAGTTGCAGGGTGAACTGACAAGTTGTCGAACGTTAAATTAAAATGAGACGAAAAGATTATATAATTTCTGCTTTGAATAGGACAGCCCTTTGATCATTCATCAATGGTATTTTTTCGGGGCAATATTTCATCATCGTTTCCAATTTTTTGCTTTATTTTCAGCCATGAAGCAGTGATATCTTACCTTGATTTACTGGACCTCGTACTTTTTGTTCATCAAAAGTAATGGAAGATCAACATTTCAAAAAATTTATATCAATGCTCTCGTCAAAATGATTCTTACGTTTTTTTTTACTCATTAGTAGTCATCACAAATACTTCTTTAGTTTTCAAATTTCGGTTTTGTAAAAAATATTTTGGTTACAAAGGAGGAGACTGATGTCTAATTAGTACATTTCTGATGACCCAAAATATTAGTTGAAGAATATGCTACCTAAAGGAATTCTATACCTGAACCAAGTCCAAATTAATTGTGACACTTAATTTCGACGTACGCTGATTATGTATGTAATGTACGAGATTACTAGTAAGTATAGGTTCTTCGAATTTGCTGTTGCTTTATGATCTTCAAGTTAATGCGTTTCATTTTACGCATCTCTTCCTCCAACCCATATCGGATTTCTGAGATGAAATGATTAATTTTTACCGTTGACGATCCAGGCGAACTTTTTATTAGGGATTCCTCTTTGGCAAATGAAATATTGAATCCACCATCCACTTTTCCTTGAATTCTTATTTGTACTATTACTAGTTTTTTTGAGTTCGGGGAGGAGGGGGTGGGTGTTTGGGGATACAATATGTTCTTGCGACTCTTTCTTAGAGGTCATGACTGTCCAAAACCAAAGCTTTGAATTGGTATTTTTCTACTGAAACGGAGGTCTTCATTGTCTACCTATCTATCTAATCCTTATATTTCTACTGTCTTAAAATTATAGTTATATTTATTGTATTTCAAGGTTAAAGCAGTATTATCTCCATTTCTTGTTCTAGAAAAGTATACATCTCTTTTCATTTTCCGAAGTGAATAAAAATTCCCTTGTGGTAAAATCCATAAAAACCTTTTTTAAAACTAAATAGTCTATATTGAATTTTGAAAGTATAAATCTCAAAACTCAATATAAATTTACTACAAATTTTAAAACTCAATCCGAACTATTTTTTTTTGAGACAGAAGATTTATTAAAAAATAAAAAAAGATTTATAAATCACGACACATAAAAGAAAGTAGAAATTACAAATACATGACAAATACGTCTTATTTTTATTATGCGTACAAATTCGTTCAATTTATTTTCTAGAAAAAAAAAAAAAAATCCACCATGCAAGCATAGACCCGGCATGTTATTCTGGCGGACCTGATTTAATTAGCTTGACAGCTACTAAAGCATTCATAAACGTACTTATTTGTTAGCCATGACTACTCGAGTACCGGATGTAGACCCCTCCATCTAAACTGGATTTATTAGTCAAATTAACCATCTCTTGGATAGTGCCAAGCACTCATTGTTGTGAATCGAATTGAGTTGATGGATCTTGTTGTTCTCGATGTTTTGAACTCACACATTGGGACAGAACTAGGGATATAAAGGGAGTCCGTCGACCATGCGATCAGCAAATTTTTATTCTTTTTTTAAAGAAAAGACATTTTATTTTTGAGTGCACAAGAAACGCAAACCATTCAAGTCACTAGAATAATTGAGCTACAAGAAATGGTCATATAATGGCGACAATCCAAATGACGATGAATAAAGAGAATGTTCGGGACATGTTCCCTTTGTTTTGTGAATGAAGAGAATCAATTATATTCCTTCCTATCTCTATTATAAAGTATTTTGATTTGTCCTAAATTTAATTTACTATATTTTTTAATTAAAAATAAAATCTTAAAAATGTACTTTTACATTTATTGTATTCTCTTAATTATTATAAATATTTTTTTTATGGTAAATGAAACTAAGGACAAATCAAGATGACTTATAATAAGAACCAAAAAAAATAATTAATAATAAAATTATCTCGTTATAACTAACTCAATCAGCCAATCAAGTTTAATTATTATAATTTTAAATTGCATTTTTCGTAGAAATAGTATACTTTCTTATTTGATGATCCTCGATATCAAATGAACAACTCTAGAATTACTAATGATGAGGCAAAAATATGCACTTGGGCCAACATACATTCAAGGGTCCAAAACCACCTTTTTTAGGGCTAATTAGGCTAATTGGTCCCTAAAATAGGCCAAGCTTATTAAGTTCAGAGAATATTCCTGGAATATTCTCCATCTTACCTCTATATATACCACCATTTTGAGGTAAAGAGTAAGCTCATTCTACTCCTAGCTCATATGATTTATTTCTCTCATTCCATAGACTGACTTACTCGTCGGAGTGCTAACCCTTATTTTGCAGGTCTCGGGTCCATAGACACCGTTGACTGGTCATCCTATCAGGTTTTGCCTTTGTCAACTAAATATCGGACTATCGAATTGCAGTCAATCGTCAAAAAAGAAAATTTGATTGAGTATCGAGGGTTAAAAAATTTAAATTAAAATCCCAGATCAAAGTAGATCGATTTGATTTCATTCTAGAAAAAGTGCATATTTTATCAGGATCTTCCTCTATAATGGTTCAGAACAATAGTATCATTTTGGTAGATACACAAATAACTTTAAACCTAAGAAATGGGAGATTGGTTCTGGTCGAGGAGGCGGTTTTGTCAGCCAAGAAGTTGGGTGGTAGTAATGGTATTAGGCAGCAAATTCTGATTCATAGGGTTCCTCTACCTCCTGGATGGACAAAATTGAATACGAACGGGTCATATGACCCGATCACAGGGGAAGCGAGAACAGGGGGTTTATAAGGGATGAATTGGGTAGATGGATCTAAGAATTCACACTGAATATTGGGGAGATAACTATTACTGGAGTTGAATTGTGGGGACTGTGCCAGGGTCTGTTATTGGCGTGAGAAACTGGTGAAAAGAAGTTGATGGTGGAGGTGGACAGTACTACAGCAGTGAAGCTGTTTTTGAACGGAAGTCCACTTGTTGGTGCCCTGGCGGAATCATAAAAGGGTCTAGAGAATTGATGGCTAGAGACTGGATGGTCGAGCTAGGCCATGTATATAGAGAAGCCAATTTTGCAGCAGATACACTAGCAGACTTGACATATTAAGTAGAATGGAGTATTAGGAAACTACCGTACCCGCCAGCGAATGTCACACAGTGATTACGCTATGATGTATTAAGGGTTTCTTACCTAGGAATGTAACTGTGCAATCAAGGCTTTTTGCCTCCTATGTACAAAAAAAGAAAAAAAGAAAAAAAAAAGTGAATTGAAAATCCTTCCAACAAATGTATCTGACATTTTTAACTCTCCTAATATAAATATTACATGGTCTGTCACTGGGACATTAAATTTCATTAAATTTTTTTTTAATACAATGAAGGAGACTAATGTTCAAAGTATTAAAACAAAAAATAATCATATTTGCTAGAACTATCAATAGAAACAATGAAACTCGCTATCAAAGTCAAGCGATAATCACATTGTAGTTGTCCAACCCAATTACTACATAAATCATTCTATAAACTTTATAATTTTCTTGATCTTGGAATCACTCCTGCTCAAACAGTATAGTGACAGTTAAACAATATTCATTCATGTGACAAAATAGATGAGAAGAGAGGAGACAAAACCTTAAAGGCTACTTGGGACTATAGATTCCACGACCACGGTTCCATCCATGGCTTGGTCAATTGGACCACCATCACTTCGCCACCTAGATTCCGGTTCCTCAGTGAATTCCATTAATTTTCTTACGGCATTCTAGGCAGAAAAAGGCAAAGCATGGAATTCATGGGAGCTACACTTGGGACTCTCATTAAAAAAAGGTTTCTATTTGGTTTGATAGTTGTGAACGGTCAAATGGAATGGATCACAAAAAAAGTCAGCTCAATTATGTCGTTATTCATTAGTTTAATTTTGCATCTCTGAGATACATAAAAATCCATATTAAGTTACCATTCGGTTAGGCTAACAACTACATGATACATTTAATAAGTTCTATAATGTTAAGCTTGAGTAATCACAAAATTACTACAAGTCACATAAGTTTGTCGGCATCCCCATATTTGAGCACTAACTCTGTCTAAACAAATTAATTTACTAAATTACTTTTTATAGTTATAAAAATTATTCATCTACAGTCGTTAACAATTTTGCCCTCTTCCACCTTTTTCTACTATTTCTTTTCCTTTCTTGAAAAATATAATTATTGATCCTACTCATTTAAAGAAACTAATTATTAAAAGATATATAACTAAAATGAATATAGGAAGAATAATAACAATAACACAATGATATAATTAATACTAAATTAAATTTCATTTATATCAACAATAATTACTAATACTACTCATTTAAATTTAATTAAATTTAAAAATATAAACAATGAAGATTAATACTACTCATCTAAAATAACTAATTACTGAAAAATATAATAAATAACTAAAATGAATATAACACAAAAAAAATTAAAAAAAATTAAAAAGAAATTCTGGTCAGGTGTAGCCGGCCCAAAACCGGTTACCGAAGGAGAACAAGTCGGCCAGAAACCGACTACCTAAGGAGAGGTAGCCAATCCAGAACTGGTTACCTCTCCTTGGGTAGTCGGTTTTGAGCCTGCTGGTCCTTCTTGGGTAGCTGGTTTCGGGCCGGCTACCCCCTGACTAAAAATTTTTTTCAACTTTTTTTTTTGTTATATTCATTTTAGTTATTTATTATATTTTTAAATAATTAATTTTTTTTTAAATAAGTAGTATTAATTTTTTGTTGTTGATATTTTTTAAATTTAATTAAATTTAAATGAGTAATATTAGTAATTTAGTTTTATTTATATTTTTGTGTTATTTTTATTATTCTTGTTATATTCATTTTAGTTATTGATTATATTTTTTTTAATAATTAGTTTGTTTAAATGAGTAAGATCAATAATTACATTTTTCAAGAAAAGAGAAAAAGAAAAAGGAAGAAAGGAGAAAATAGGAGGAAGAGGGGCAAAATTGTCCTAATGACTGTAAATGAGTAATTTTTATAACTGTAAATAACAATTTTTTCCCCATCTTTTTACTGTTTTTAATTCAATAAAGCATTTTATTATTGTTTACTGTTTTAATTCAATAAATATACAGAGAGTATATATCTATATATATTAAAAAACTTTTCTTTCCTATATTAGCAATCATCCTGGTGCAATTATGATTCCATGACAGCAAAAATAGTAAGAATCCTCTATAATAGTTTGAAATCATATTTGAAAACAAAGAGTTTTAGATATTACGAGTGAATATAATTGTGTTTGACCGACCAAAAGATAAAGGTCCTATGTAACTGAGATGCTAGTAATTACGGAAAAATGTTTGTATGACTTATGAGAAGACTTTTGAGGCACCAAATTGAGTTTTTAATCTATAGATTTTGTGTCAATGATAAAGACAATTAGGCAACTAACTTAAGTAGTTGTTGTTTTTATTTTAATTTTCTAAGTTTAGATCTGGGTCAGTATTTTTCTAAAATGATCAGTTGACAGTCATCAGAACTTGCTCTTACGTGAACAACTTTGAAAAAATTGTAAAAGCGGACTTTACGCGACTAGGTTAAGAACATTTGACCAAATCTACCGAATTAGTTGACCGGACACGATCGACCACTTAGGTTTCAGATTCCTAACTTTTGATCAACCCTTTACTTAAACTCATTTTATTTTAATCCAATGCCTACTACAGCAAATGAAATAAAATTCTGTCTTGTATTCAAAATGATTGTCAAATTTTGATATATACAAATACAACGATGAACGGTAAAACTGGTTACAGAAAGGTCAAATAAGTTACGTCGATTTATATGAAATCTATTTTTGTTTTTCTTTTCTTCAAAACCTAGAGAAGCAAATTGCGTAATCCCAAACTTCATTCTCGAGAGGGAATCCTGGTTTAATAAACTTTACAAATCCAAAGTGAAGTTCAAACAAATAAATGGATTCTAAGTGATAATTAAAATTTGTATTTCGCCAGTATATTATCCGCTACTAAATTACATTATCTAACAACATCAATGAATGATTTTGAGACACTCCAACCCTTTTTAAAGAGGCTTATAAGTCTCCCCAAAAAGAGTTGTCTTCCCGAATTATAATCTAGCAGTTAGGTGGAATCAATCTCTCCTCCTTGATTGACAAGTCAAGTATTGAATTATTAACACAATATTACTCTAATCATGATAAATTGGAACTGGGCTTGTACAAATGGACTGCCCCAGTTATAACTACTTATTGGGTTCAGTTTGGCAGGGCCTAACCAATTACTAGATGATTCCCTCAAATCCAAATACTATATTGTTTTACTAATCTTTTTTTTTTCCTTAATAAAAAAACAAAGAAAAAGAAAGTGGAAAAGAAGCTAACAGAAAACCATACACCAACCTGTGATGATAAAATGAAAAGCATCATACTGAGTTCAATAAGCTCAAATACTGGCCGATAACATTTTTGCAAGACTGTTACTTGAGAAATTGGTCTTTCTTCTTCAATTAGTTGACATACTCCGCAATGCCTGCGTAGGTTTATCCCAAAAAAAAATTCAAGCCACTAAAAGATGAAACATGAACCTGTGTTAAGCACAATTGGTGTCAATAACTGGCACTGCCCTACGTCTTTACTGACTCTCTTTTGGGATGAAGGGAGAATACAATCTAATGAACAGCCTCTTTCTTCTTTTTCCCTTTTCATTTTATATGTACAAGAAAAGGACTCTTCAGAGAGTACAAGAACGCCTAGAACTAGGATGGATTACAGAGGAAGAAAAAAAGGGCAAAAGATTAAAACATTCCAAGTGACTGTGTGTGCTGCTATGTATCCAACTGTTTTTACTCCCGAGTTCTCCTGATTAAAAGCACGCTCTCCATATGGACTATTTCTCTATTATTTTGGGTCCAGTGTACAATGCACCAACTACAGTTACATCCTCAGGCCTCTCTCTCTCTTCAAGCCATGCATAGCCGTCATTTTCTTCCTCAGCAATCACTACATTGTTAACTGCTTAAGAAACATGGTCATGTGAGAATGTCAGTATAAATGAGAGTAGGGATTGTAATGCACTTCAATTTCACATGACCAACATTCTCTGACATCCTAAGGGGCAAAACAAAGCAAAATGCATCGTTTTACATCACAATTAACATTCCATAAGTATGGGATTAACAATACACTTGCTGATGAAAGAATGTCAGGCAGATGCAAGTCAATGACTAAGACGTGTAGCACTTTCAAGACACAATGCATTGGTCCATACCTGTGTATTTGGCTAATGGAGATTCCAAATAATACTGACAATGGCGACCCTCTGGATCGCAGTAGGGGGGGCCAAGCACGTCTAGTACCGCACAGGAAGTCCTTGCGGTGAAGCAATGCATATTTCCACCATCAGCTGGGTAGAGAATTGAAGTGTTGCATGGAGCAGTAAATTCGGAGTCAACCTTGACTTTTGCAAGCCGTACACATCCAGATTGGCCTGCATAATAACATAATACGTTGGATCTCGTTAAGCCACAGCTACTTTAACAATCAAGTAAAATGTTTCCCTACATGTATAATTCACTACATCTATCAAGGCCAAAAGTTGATCCGCAATCTATTTTCAACTATTCGTAGGTTGATAATTTCTAAGGTGCACTCAGAACCCCCCAGGTGTTCTTAAAATCATCCACACAAGAAAAAACATAATGACGATCCCGGAGGTTGTGGATTCAAAAGGAAATGGAATAACTAAGCTACATCCAGCTTCGCAGAAGACTTACCATCTAAAGGATCAGCAAGAAGAGGTGTGCCAGTGGAGCCATCTTTTACCCAGTCATACGACTTGATGTGCATGGTTCCAAAGAGAAGCTTGCTAAAAACTGTCATCTCAGGATGATTATGTAGTGGGATGACACCATTTGGCGGTAAACAGAAAATTCCAATCTGCAAAGCTCCACAGATCAGTTTGCCAAGTTGTAGTTGGAGAGGGGAGAAGGTAAACCAATTGAATGCAACTTATCCAATTTACAACATTGCATGAGACATTTTGATCAACATACCGAAAACTTGTCACATTCGTAAATATGTTGATAGGTGATCCTCGGAAATTTTCCAGCTGTTGATGCCTTAAAAAATGGCATGTCCGGCCTCAGGCCTACATCTATTTCAGTCATGGTATCTGCATTTGCGAAAAACATACAAATTAATAAGGCTGATGAGGTACAGCCCAGAATAAAGATGGAACTATCTAGACAAAATCATTTTGACATAAGCCACAAATTTCAATTCCATACTAAAATTCCAACAGAAGGGCCCCCCAGTATGTTCACAATTTCATTGGTTGAGCTGCATTAGCAGAAAATGTAAGAGAAATGGCATCATGTGGCAATTGGTGGAGGATTCAAGCATAACACCAGTGTTTATATAAAAATATTAGAACCTGAGAATGCCATGATTGTTTTGTACAAGTAATCCGGTTTTACATCAACATTTACTACTACTGGAAACTGAGAGTTCTTTGAAAATGGAGCTAACACCTACTTTTCTTTAAGAAAATAACATGACCATCTCAACCTTATTCAATTAGAGTAACAACCTTCACCTACCTTACCTATTTTAGACTTGTGTACTATTTTGCATCAAATAATGTATTGTGCTCAAAATGGTAGCTTTGCAGACTCCCTTTTGATTTGTGGTTTTGAATTCACAACGACAAAGATGAAAAATACTGTTGGTATTTCATGTTCTAAAACAAATCTTTGTTTGATCTTTTGGAAGTCTTGAAGCACAGTCATTGGTTTCCATATTTATAAACATTTCCATATGGTCCACCTTTTGTTTTTGCGGTCCAAGTTGCAATATAATATGTGTTTGAACATAATGAAAGAACTTTTGTTCAAGGTCTACATTCTACAAGTTGCAGTACAAAATGTGTTTAAAGGTAAGCAAAACAACATTTTAAAACAATTTCCGGAACACATTTGCGACTTTTTTAAGATGCATTTCAAAAAGGCAATCTATCAGCAGCTTTACTCGTTTGATAACCCACATGGACAAGAGCACATAATGCACCGCCATGGACAAGAAGCACATTGGGTTAACGTGGCAAATAACAACAGAAAACCTTTACATTGAAGCATCCCACATGCACCCGATTTCAGGAAGTTCATTACACCTGTTAGTACGACGTTGACTAGTTTCGCAAACACAAACACCAAACATCTGGGGGTGTGGGGGAATGAAGATAATGTCCAAACAAATCATCATGCTATCCCATTGTGTTTGTTAGCCATATTACTTTCTTTGTACTTACCATAAGAGACTGATGAGAGCAAACCCGAAAACCCAATCAAAATCTTCATATTAACATAGTTGGAACACCTAGTTAAAAGACAATACATTATGCTTAAAAAGGATAATACAGACGAAGTATCACTAAGATATTCAACAAAAATTTCACCCCCAAAAATGGCAAAAGCAAGCAAAGATGACTAAAAGTCTCAAACTATGCCAAATATAGCACTTAATCAGACTAACATACACATGCCAAAGACTCCCATTACTGTCAATATTTACCACCCCAAAAGGGCCAAAACAATGAACCAAGAAAAGTACCTAGAATCGCCTTAAGCCGTTCAACTTTATCCGGCGAAGGAACAACACCTGGGCCACAATCAGCAAAAACCTCCTTACAAGTATCATAAAGCTTTTGAACCATGGTGGGTTTCTTTTGCCGGCGCCGGTTCTTCCTCGACTCGCTGTATATTTTCCCTTTCGGTTTACTTACATTTCTCTCGATCCCCATATGCATATATCCTACCTCACAACTTTCCTCCAACGAACCCAGGGGAAAAAAAGAGAGAAAATACGAAACCCTCAGACAATAAAGGTCAAAAGGGATGATCAATCAAATCAAGTGCAGGATTTTAAAAAATTCCTTTTTCTGGGATATTTATGTACGAAATCCTTCGACCACTGTCTGGGGTAAAAATTGCAGGTAACAAGTACAAAAAACAGCAAACCCAAGATGTGGATTTGGAATATCCTGCAGTTTCTGGTCGGGATTTTTCTGACGATTATCCGGGATCAAGGAGGTGGGTAATGGGAGTGAAACAGGGGCGAAGAAGAACGGTATAAATGGTGAAGGAAAAGTGAAGAAGAGTAGAGAAGAGAGATGAGATGAGAATGAGATGATGGTAAAAGATTTTTTCTTCCCACAGAGACAGCAAAGAGGAGGTTGGTTTCAAAGAGGAGGGAAAGCCAAAACCATGGGCCATCTTTTTTTCCTGCCATTCTTCTTTCCAGTGGGCTGTTCAAACAGGCGGAATTCGTTTCCCCCACATTTTCTTTTTATACTTCTTTTTTTTTTTTTTTTGCCCTTTTAGCATCCAGAAAAGGATAATTTTGTTTATTTGTTTGGCCCTTTTATTTTTCATTGTCTTACAATCTAATCCCTTACATTTGCTGCCAGTGCTTGTCATTTTTGGGTTGATTGATTGACTTCTACTTCCCCGGTCGGCCAAATATCAAACAACTTTTGTTTTGCCTCTTAATTCATGTAAGGTAATTTGTGATGTTAGATTGTTAGTTAAAACTTAAAAACTAAAAAGTGTGTCTAGATTTGCCTTATCCTAGTGTCTAATGTATAAAGGGGTTTCTTTTTCCTTTTTATTTGGATTTTTTTTATTTCTTTCTAAATGGAGCAATGGTCCCATTTTTTAATATTTACATGTTAATTACATTATATACAGCAGTCAAGAGATACTCTATATATGATGATTGCTGAGATTTAAAACGCTTTTTTTTTTTTTGCATTTTGTTAATGTATATATGGATAAGTTTATAATTGTAATTATGTATATGTGATTTTACTATATATACTTGATGTATCAATATAATAATCTTAAGAGTTTTGACACTTTCATGGTATCAACCTCTTCATGAGGTCGTCTTTTCTCTCCTTCTGATCCGTTGATTTCATTGGCGTCGTTTCTTGGTACCTTCGCTTTTATGGGAGAATAAGAGATAGATATTCAAATGATCTATATAAAGTTTCGAAAATTACACAATTTAAAAATTTAATGTTATACTCACTCTGTCTCAAAATGATTATCATGTTTAAAATTTTAAATTTAGTAAAATTTGTATTAAATTTAAACTAAGCCATCATTTTCAGAATCGCGAGAGTACCATATAATTTATATGCTTCTTTTTGGTATTCCATTTAAAATATATATATAAAAAATTATGTTCAAATATGTGGCAAAACAGTGGAACACACGTGCAAATGCCATTTATACTTCTTTTATTGTGTTGTTTTAGTTCAACAGAGTGGACCATTTTTTGGGACAAAAGAAAATAAATAGTTTTGAACCACGCAAAACTGTAATGGCAAAAAGCCCTAATCTAACTAGTCGAGGGGGCTTCTACTAAATTTTTATTCGAAACGTGTTATTCTGTACTTTTGATAAATGTAAAGAGGCGCGGTCCAACACGAGGTAGTGCTTTTCATTTCAATCCGCGCCTGCGCGCGTTCTATTTTTCCATGGTATAATTAACAGTATCATTTTGACATTATCAAAACAACGGAAATTTGGCAGGAGTTCCATATTAAAATATAGCTCAATTGTCGTTACAAGTTCCCTTAACAACTAGCAGTATTTTGATTCAAAAACAAATGAAACCCATACAAATTTCTGCAGAAAAATAAGAATAAAAATAGTAATGAGAAATAAAACAAAAAAAAAAAAATTGATCAGGACATCCCAAACAATCAATAAAGTATAATTACTTGTTCCGGAAAAATATTCCACTTTAAAAATTGTGTTTTGTATTGTTCTCGGTATAATTTATAAACTGTAATCTAAACTATTTATGTGAATCTAAGTGAGCGAAATTTATACAAACTCTTCAATTTCATAACCTATGGACATTTGCTTGTTGTAGTAACAAGTAGTAGAGAATATATTCTCTCAATAAGAGAAAATTTATAATTGATCAAACTAAAAGAAAAATAATAAAATAAAGTTAATTACTTTTACTAGAAGTTTAAAAGTCGACAGGAAAAATATAAAGACAGTCATTGACTAAAAGTTGACTTTGAATTTTATCTTTATATTTTAAATTTCAAATTCAAACTTTAAAACCCCAATAATTTAATCCCACACTCTAATCTTCCAATTTCTTTCAACCTCAAATCTAATCTCCAATTTTCAATCTTCTTAGACTTCAAATGGATGGCCGGAGGAGATCGCCATCGCGGGAAACATCCATTGAACGACTAAGTTTTCTCAAATCGTTGAACTTTTTTTTTTTTTGAATCTAATTTTTTTTTTTTTTGAATCTGAAAACCGGTGGACTGGCCGACCGGCCTGATGTCCCAAGAAGCCAAAGACGGCACATGAGCCGTCGACCACCGATTTGGACGGTATAGACACCGGCCGGCGTCGGCGTCCAAGAAGAAACTGACGCCGGTGGTCACGTCCGCGGGAAGGAGGGACGCCCCAAGTGCCGTCTAACGGCAGAGTCGACGGCCCAATTACTGTCGACTGAGAAAGGGGACGGCATGGACGTCGTCCACCTTTAAACAAGACGACACGGTCACCGTCTTGTTTTTTCCTTGCCGGCACGCCGCCGGCCAAGAATTTTTTTTTTTTTTTGAATAATTACTAATTTAATATTATTTATTATTTTTTAATTATTTTTTTGCAGTTCAATAATTTAATTTATTTATTATATTCTGTGATTTTTTAATATAGTTTTTAATTAGTTTAATTTAGTTCTTTTAATCTAATTAGTGTAATTTAGTTTTTTATTTTATTTAGTTCTTTTAATTTAATTAGTTTGATTTAGTTTTAATGAGCTTAATTAGTTTAAGTTATTTATATGAATATTAATTATATGATTAATATTTAGTTTTATGATTAGTATTATGGTGATTAATATTAATTATACTATTAATATATTTTTAATTATTATTAATTAGTATTCAATTTAATATAGTTAGTTATTAAATAACTTAATGATTAATTATTGTATAAATATAGTTTATTTGATAATAATTTGAATATTGTTTACTAATTCATGAAATTAGTTTATTAATATGATTACTAATAATTAGTATTTTTTATAATTAATGATTATATCATTTATTAGTGAATTAAATATTGTTGAACAAAATAATTTGTATTAGTGTAATTATTTGGTTATGTAATTAACATTGATTAAATGCAGGAATCACTTGTCCCGATCAAAAAAGAATCGGGTAAGCGACATGTGAAATCACAAAATGTCCTGCCATCGGGTCGGAATGAAAATGAACATGTGAAGAATGAGGAGATGGAGCAAAAATGGAGTGCCAACAGTTATTCACACAGAGCTGGACACACCTTAAATCAGCAGGCACCCTCGTTTGAGCAAGAAGAGCCTGTCCACAATGTTTCACAACACAGAGTGGTGATATCCCCCCCTCCCCCCCAAATTCCCCGACTTCGTATTACCTTGCCTGGAGGTCGTAGTGGCACTGGGACAGAGGCAGATTCCCGTAAGAGTGCTACAGTAGCAACTGGTATGAATTAATTTTGTGTGAAAATTGAAGTTAATATTAATCATATAATTATTAGTTATTTGATGTTGAATTTAATAAATAAAATTTAATAATTACAATTGCTGATCACGAGCTTTTTGATAACCTTTGACGAAGCTTGGATTTGTACAGTACTTAGGACGGGCGGCGATGATGACCTAGGCGGCGGCGGACAGCCTAAAACCTGCAAGGCAGAGCCTCGGGTGTCTCCCGAGGCCAGACTCTCCGATACTTAAGTCAATAAAGGAATAGAGAGAGATATGTGTATCGTGTGTAAAAGATGTAGAAGATAGGTAGAAGATATGAATTATGGGAGAGGCACCACCTCTTTATATAGAGGTGGTGTTACATGTTTCCTGAAACCCTAACGGAATAGGTTTAGGCGGTGACTTAATCTCCAAGTAACCTAATCCTAGGCCCAATAGGCCTAGGGTTTATTTTGGACTTGTCAACCTTGATCACGTTTCAAGTCGTTTCTGGGTATCTGCCACTTTAGCATACCTTTACAGCCAGTTAGGGGTTGTTAGTAGAGGTGGTGTCAAGCAGATGGGGGGTTGATTGACCCTATCGCTAGCCTGGATATATAAGAATTTCCTGATCTTCTGGCCTCATAACGCAGACCAGGTGGGCAATGGACCCGGAGCTGCACAATAGAAGCCAACCGCGTGTACTGCTGTAGAGGGAGAGGTGCGATTGAAGAAGTTACAGAAGGACCTTGACAGCTTATCCCGAAATGATACAAGTTTAATTTTGTTGTTTTTTGTTTCTTAATTTTTATTAATTATTTATTACTATATATAAATAATTTTTTATTTTGTAGGTGGTGTCGCACGCAAAATAGCATCATCATCTGTTTGGAATATCCCATTAGTGTTATAAGAAACACTGTTATATTCGTTTTCAGCTGTATCATACAAATTCCAAACATATACTCTAAATAATTTATATTAATAAAATACTTAATTACTCTTACTAAATAAAAAAAAACTTAAAATGGCATAAAGTAATAGATTTGCATGGATAAATTGCTTAAATGAATTCTATTCAATTTAATTATGATGCGATAATTAATAAAATACGATAAATTAACTAAACAAATCAATAAAACTGAAATTAAAAAAATAAAAAAATATCTGGGCCGCGGCACACACCGACCTGGGATAAGCGAGCCGGTTTCCACATCGGCTTGCACAATAAAGAACAATAGCCCCAGTGTCCCATGTTGACTTGGACGCTGTGGGCGGTGGCCATTACTAAATTGTCCGCCACAGCTGGCCGACAGCCCTGCCGTCCCTGGTCCTAGAAACCGACAGATGTACCGTGTATGCCAAGCATGGACGACACGATGGTCGTCCCGACCTCTTCTGGACGTTACTTCTGCTTGCTCAACATATTTTGGCCTGAAATTCTATAAGTCTAGTCATTTTTTTCTTACCTCTTAATCACTCATTTTGGACTGAAAAATAAAAAAAAGTGGAATAATATTTTTTACGACTGTCTATATCTTTTACCATGTAGTTTATATCTAAATGAAAAGGGCAGAATTATATATCTTTTTTACGGCGGTTTTCATCCTTTCCTTGGTAACCTTTAACACGATTTTTTTTTTTTTATGAGAGTGATTATATTAATAATAATTCTCACACATAGGAAAATGTAGTTTATCATTCCCGCTCGGTCACATTGTTGTTAGCTATTACACCCGTCACCTGCTTCTGCGGTATTAATGATACACCGTATGGATTTGTTAGGTTTCATTTTCACAAAAAAAGGCCATCAAACCACAAAAGTATAATATAAAATGACTTTTTTGGGGGTGATATTACGTTAAATACGGACTATCTGGCAAATCTCATAGCCACGTAATTTTTTTTTATTTAAAAAACATCATTTAGATTGCATAAATTATTACTCTACTTCTCATTTTATAATAAAAAAATGCTTACTATTTTATGATAGCAATATTACGTACAATATATACACTTTTGGAAGTTTTAGAACCATAAAAATGAAGATTACGGACGCAATAACAACAATATTTATTTAATTTATCGAGTACATTCGTAGTGATTAGATGAAGATGATGCAAAATAAAGACTATGACAATAGATACGTCTAACAAAAAGAAAATCAATAAAATTAAAGAACAATGGAGTATTAAATTTCTTTGTAGGGTGATAAATTATATATATATATATATATATATATATATATATATATATATATATTGTAATTGTACATTCAGTACGTGTGTCACATCACATGTAAACCAAATGTAACGGCGGACGAGTAAATTAGGATTCACCTTTGGAATTTGCTCATTGTATATTTAGATCATAGTTGTTAGTATCGCACGATACGCGATACGTATCAAAATTAAGGATTTCAGGACGTATTATGATATGTATCGTGTGTATCGGTTCATTGCCAATACGTATCGTACGATACATACGATACACGATACATTTGTGTATCGCACGATACAAAAAATATAGGCAAAAAATAATTTTTTTTCTTATAAAATTCAAATTATTATTTTATAATGACCAGTTAAATTTCAAATTAAGAGCGAATTTCTTTTACAAATTTGTTTTAAATAGATACTTTTGATTTATTTCCTTCACAAATATAATATTTGTCAATTAAAGATAAAAATAGTTTAATATATTATTCTAATTCTAAAAATAATAAGTAAAATATTATTTTATTCATAGTGTCATTTTCTAAATCAATTACATGTTTATAATAACAACTCTTGTGGAAAAGAATATCTATTACATTGGTTTTTATTACCATTCTCATGTAATGAACGAGTAAATTCTGTAACTTTCAATTAATCTTGAATTCAACTTGATAAATATATTTGTTTATAACTGAAAAATAAATAATGTGTATAAAAATATCAATTACATATGAGATTTATGATATTTAATATTTATTATATATATTATTATATTAAAACGTATATTACGATACGATACACGATACGATACGTGTATCATAAATTTAGGTTTCCGATACACGATACATATCTCGATTTGATAACTATGATTCAGATCATGTCATGAAGGAATTGCATATATTCTCTAATGTCGCTTTTGTACCTTGTCTTTCCATGATTTAATCATCATCCCATCCGTAACTAGTATATTTTATAATTTATAGCACTCCGTGATTTACAGTTATAAACAGATTTTTCCAGTGCTCAAGTGTTTAATGTTTTTTCTTAGTTTTTAATGTTTTTTCTTTCTAAATCCATGAGATATTTTGGAGTGGGACCAATAAATTGATTATGTGCATCATGATGATGATAAAGAAACGTCAAATCAGGACGGGATATTGTAGTCTGCGTAGTCTGTAGTGCAGGAATCGTGTCCTCCTCCTGACACCGCCCTGATCATCTCTGGGAGTTTTTGGTTACAACAAAACCGATGGGCGGCGGCAATAAACAGGTGACCCTTCCACCGCCAGTTTGGACGTTTAGGCATGGCGACATCTGGCCGTCCACGTGTTCCCTCCAAGTGTACATTTATAATGCCATCATCTAATAAAAGACGGGTCAAGCTCTGGAGGCTCTCTGCAGAGACTGCAAACTCCCCGTAACTTTACTGTTGTCTCCCAAATTGACAATTTTCTATTTATGGCATCGTCATCTGGATAAAGTTCTGGGAACTTATCTTGCAAATTTTTATTCTTTTGTTTTTTTGATCCAATCAAAATCTGTAATTAGAGTTATCCAGATTCGTTAATTTTTTTTTTTAAGGAAAAGTTTTCATTTCATTCACTTTTGCTGGAAATCGTCTAACTGTGATTTAACAAAAAATTGCAGGAATAAGCGACCACATATGCAAAATCATGAGCTATCGTATTTTCTGATCGTCTAATCCAAAAAATTCCTAATGGACAAGTTAAATGATCAACTATGAATGTTTTTCATCACCGGGTCCAGTTGGTTGAGATCTTGGACGTCCTCTAGCGCTGCCAAGACTGTGTTAATTGAGTCGCCCAGAACCGATAAACTCATGAGCTTGTGATCTTTTGCAAAGGATTGTGCTTTTTTGAGTGCCAATGATTCGGCAATGCCCGAATCTTGTATACCTTGAAATTTTCTTGTTACTTCTCCAACAAAATTTCTTGCAGCATCGGCACACCAAACACCCACTCCAGCACATTTCTGCAGCCGAGAAATTGCCCCATTAAACCAGACTTTCATTACGTCAGGAATTCCCTCCAAGATTGGATGAGATTGGAGGGCATTTGACGTCCATTCTGGCCATAGATTGACATTCAAGAAATTACGTCTCATGCTGCCAGCCATTGGCACTGTTTCTCCTGAAGTAATCAGCTCGTTCTCATGCAAAGCTTTGTTCCTCTTGAACCATATACAATTCAACATAGTAGCAACAAGTTTCACTTCTGCAATCTCCAGTTTGAGGATTAGGGTTCGAGTTTATTCGCTTCCTCTGTGTTGCTGGTGTTGCTGGATCAAGCTGTCTAGCCTTGCGATTCGCCATACTGCCGAAGCAAAAGAGCATTCCTTTGTCTTCAGATTCGTTAATTAAATATACTCTTTCCGTTGGATAATAATTATCCAGTTTCCTTTATCATTAGTGTACATTTTGAGTTTTACAGAACGTTGAATGGTATACATTTATAGATATTTGATGTTATGCTCATGCAATGTAAGAATTATATTGGGATTTTTTATTGTAAAATTATACACTTGCTTGAATTAAACTGCCATGATTAAAAAGTAATTGCAAATACTAGTACAATCACAATGACACAAACCATTAAAAAAAAAGGAAGAAAATTATACACTTGCTTTAATTAGTTTTGCCGCGAATACTTGTAAATTTGACAAATTATTAGAATTTTTTTTAAATATATATATATATATATATACATATATAGAAAAAAAGCAGCTATAAATCATCAAGAATTTGTCCACAAAAAATGTCACAATTAAGCAAATGAGTAAACTGCTCAAATGGTCCTTTACATTTGGCAAAAAACTTATTTTGGTCTTTTACATTAACAATTATTGGTTTGGTACTTTATCTATGTATTTTACCCTAATTTAGTCCTTTATAATTTTTTGACCCTTTACATTTGGGTATTCTTGGGTTGACCATTTCTTGGTCAAGTCAACAGTTGGTATTTTCGATAAATTTTAATTTTCAAAAATACTAAAGAACCAAATATTAATTAAAATAATATTAAGCATATTATATTAACTTTATAATTAATTATTCAAAAATAATTAAATTTTAAAATTCAAAATTCAAAAAAAAAAGGTTTCCAAAATCTTGGTTATTATTTTTTATCCAATGGGCCGAATGCATAATTTTTTCTTTACCCATAGTCTGTAATTTTTTTTCATCTTCACGATCAAACACCCAACCTAATTCTCAATCCGAGATTCAAGAGAAATCGGACTAAGGGTAAAGAAGAAAAAAATTAAAGAAGAAAAAAACTACAGACTATGTCCACAATTGGGTATTCAAGAAGAAAAAAATTACAGACTAAGGGGTATATTCTAGAAAAAAAAATTACAGACTAAGGGCAAAAAAGAAATAATGTGTGGGGCCCACAAGTTAAAATTTAATAACTCAGATTTTGGAAAATAATTTTGAATTTTAAAATTTTTATTTTTAATAATTAATTATAAAGCTAAAATAATATGTTTAACATTATTTTAATTAATTTTTGGTTTTTTAGTATTTTGAAAAAAATTGAAAATTAAAAAGTATCCAAAAATACACCTGGTGACTTGACCAAAAAAGAGCCAACTCGAAAATCCCCAAATGTAAAGGGTAAAAAAAAAATAAAAAAGACTAAATTAGTATGAAATATATATGTAAAGGATCAAAATAAGTTTCTTATCAAATATAAAACACCATTCGAGTAGTTTACTCTAAGCAAATCTTCTGTCACCAAATTTGAAAAGATCAAATCAATTGTTAAAACCCACGAGAGAATTAGGATGTGTTGGCGTTGTGCAACGTGAAAACATGCCTCCAACTTCCCACCATCCAGTCGTCCACGCTCCCGTTTGAACTCCCCCACACGCCCTCATCCATCTTCTGTAATCTTCATCTTCGGGTCCGCCTCATGTACCTGCATTGCCCTTTTTGCCAACTTGGTTTCAGAGTTGGCCATGCCTCTTGGTCCCTCGGCTGAGTTCGCGATATTCGATGAAAACCTGCAAGTTGGGATCTCAGATGAAAAAAAAAAAAAAAAAGACAAAAAGTACTAGTAGTATTTTCTTTTAAATCCTAAAACAGGGGCGGGAATGTTCATGCTGGTCGAGACGAATCAGCTAGTTAGGTTTCAATTTTGACTATATTTCACAACTTCAAGGGGCACACTAAATCTCATTAATCTATGTTTGGTTGGTTTTTTGGTTGCTTTTTTCAGAATTTTTAATTAATACATGTCTCATCTCAACATACCTTTTTATATTTCCAATGCATCTTTTTACATTTTCAATATACCTTTTTATATTATTAATACAAAAAAATACCTTTTTACTCAAAAAATGATCCAAACATAGACTTTCTGCCATGATCTTTGGCAAGTTCTTCCACACTCGTCCTGCCTTCATTTCCGAACTAGTTGTTGTATCTTTCTTCGTTCGAGAGAAATAATTCACATTAAGTTTTGATATTTGTATTATTTTTTTAAAAGAAAAAAATAGAGTGAGAAATACTTATCTCAATCTTTAAATAATTGTTTCAATTTTAATTTTTCTTATTAATTTAATTTTCAAAAATAAAAATAAAACTTGAATAATTATTTTAAGACATAAAAGATCTTCTGGTATTGTTCAACTAGCTTCTACGTCAGTCTGATTCAAGACGGAGAAGTAGGCATGGCCTAAGGAGGATTGCCAGTGCGTAGTCATTTCTCAAAGATCATGAAATGAAAAAAAAAAAAGAAAAAAGAAAAGAAGCTAAACATAAATTCAAGTTAAATATAAAAATCAAGAAAGAGGTCAATGGAGCATTTACAAAAATTGTTTTTCACCTTTGTTATAAGATATTTTGGTTTCACTTAAAAAATAAAACTTTAAAAATATATTCTAATATTTATTATGTTTTCTCAATTATTATAATTTTTAAAGTTTCATTTCCTATTATAAAACACGATAAATGAAATTTAAGAAAATCAAAATGACTTATGATAATGAACAGAAGGAGTACTTCATTGTTATAAAATAATTGTCCGGTTTAAATTTTTTATTTTTAGTATAACTTGTAGAAAAAAATTCTAAATTAAAAAATAATTTTAGTTTATCGATGATCAGTATAAAGAATGATACCTAAATAGAAGAAGAAATATCCAAAAGTGTTGGGAGCTAAATCCATCCGCATTGCCAATTAGAATCCAAGGGAAGATCGACATTCTTTGTTGTGGAAGCTATCAAAACTTCCATCTTAGACGTTATAAAATTCGTGTCCCCAAATAATCTAACCTTTGAAATATACAAAACTAGTGGGTGACTCGTACGTTGTGCGGGTTGTAAAATTTTTCCTGCATTATTTATATAGAATAAAGATTATCAAAAAATATATTTATATATACTCGTCTAGTTTTAAAAAGATATCCAAAATTTCCTCAAAAACTTTATATTGTATAAGCTAAAACTTAAGTAATAGCTGAACATTTATACTGTAGTTTTAATCTTTGCATTTGAATTTATTATTTTTATTTTTCATGTCAGAAAATTTGTAAGATGAATATTTTTCATTGTCCATTTTATCTTTATTATATGAGAAAGGTGGATATATAGAGTAAAATATAAAGAAAAATAAATAAAATAAATTCTCTTAATTGGCTATATAGCCTTGTAAACTGCAACTGAATAGAAAACGTAAGTTTTAGCATACATATGCTTCTACGTTTTTTTAAATTCCATCTATTAAATGCGTGATACTATAATTTTGAAAGAAATTAGATCCGAAACTACACCAAATAGAGCTTCAGAATCCAAACTGGAGGCGTAACAGAGTCGAATGATTGCATCTTTTCAAGCCGAATTTTCAATAGTTATGAGATGATGGGTTTCTGTTGAGAGAACTTTAGGGCAAAATTACCTCTAATTTTGTTCTTCAATTTCCATAACCTAGATTACTCCTTTCGAAACTGTTTCTCTTAGTGTGTATGAAATTCCAGATAAAAGAATAAACCCTTGATCCTCTGGACACTTCATATTTTTCATAACGAATCTCACTGTAATCACTGGGTAATACTTCTCTGGCACTATGCACATGTAGTCCATATCCATTAAGAGTGCATGCATTGAATATAAACACGTATTGAATAAAAAAATAAAAATCTGTTTGAAAGCAACTTGTTGAATAAAAAAATACTCTTAAGAAAGGAACAAAAGTTTTAAAGGAAAATGAAACAGAGAGAAATACCTGATTGTTTTGAACTTTTTATAGTCATGGAGTTTAAATAGCACAATATTTAACAAATCCCGTATAAGATTTAAGAGATGAGTAATCTAGGATAACTTGGACTCTATTTAAGTTTTCATTATCAGATTACTTATTTTAAATGTTTGTTACAGAAAGTTAAAATAAAGTTATCTTCTACCTTAAGATACACTATAATCACGGTTAATTTTTTTTTTTTTTTTTTTTACTTTCAACTTAAGTGACCTTCCAATTTAATGTCAAGTAAGTTATTTTCATCCTATATTAATATATCTAGTGTACTTACTTAAAGCAACAAACATTCTGGACACGTGTCAGCATCACAAAGAAAATTTTCCCTCCAAAAAATTTTACAGTACAAAACCGAAGCTGCTAAAAGTTGACATGTGGCTTCACCTATGCTCAGGAAAATTGTGCCTAGCCGATGTTCCAGAAAGAAAAAAAATCAAACTCTCTTTTTTAGAAAATGAATGAATAAATACCGCCTTAATTTTAGTGAGGAAATTCTATTCATTTATGAAAAGAAAGTAGTCAGTAAAATCTAATAAGGTAGAAATCCCACACAATTAATATCTGCCATTTCTGTTCCTAACAAAAGATTTACACGTATCTCTCAATCCCCTTGATACTACATTCAAAACCAGATTTCAAAGCAGACTTGGATTTCAAAAGACAAGTAATCTTCCAAAAATCAAGCCGCCTAGAGGACGGGGATATGGATAGACGGGCAACTCCTATCCTAATATCAATTTCAAAAGATATCCACTTATGAAGCAGATCGAACCAACATCAACAACATTCAATTATTACGAGAGGAGAACGATCGCATAACATCTTTAAGGTCAGATATTATTCGATTCCGACCTGCCGGTGCAAGATTTTTTTTTTTCCCGTCTCCGATTTGAATTTAATTTGCCTTTCGATGGCAAAAATTGGCTGCTATTTCTTCTTCAATGCGTAAGCCCTTTTTGCTTTTTTCCTGTTTTGTTTTTTAGTTTGGTTTTCTTCCCTGAAAATTAATATGTTTTTTTCTCATAACTTTTCTATCTATGTTTATGCTTTTTGCAGTCAGGAATGGTATTGCGAAACACAAACTCGAAATTACATATAATATTTGAACCCATTGTGAGCCACAATTGTTGTATTCAAGTAATGTAGCAAATTCTTCTCTTCTCAGATCGAATGTAAAAAATCATGGACGGCTGGTACTGGAATTCCAAGCATCATCGACTGCCAATTCTGAACTTGATGAAAGCTTTGTTGTCCAACGAATCCATTGGAAGTGAACTTGGAAGGTACAGGAACCATCAGCATGTTTTGAATTCGTTTACAAGGTTTGATGACTTTCTTCATGCTTAATATGGCCATATTTGTTTAATAATTGAGAGGCATTGGACTTCTTTTCCAGAGATATGTTTTGATATCTGATCTGAGTTTTTTGATGTGTTTGATAAGAACTATGCCACTCCTGGGTTTGTTGAAGATGCCGGGAAAATGTTTGAATATGCTATTGACGATAAGGCATTCAGGAAAAAATTGTAAGATTTGTTTCCTTCCCAGAGATTTTTTTTTTTTTTGGGCACAAATTCAGATTTGGGATGGCTCTGTTTTGATTTTACGTGTACTTGAATCAGTTTGGTCATAATACAATTATATACCAGAAAGAAGGAACTCTTTCAACCTACAAATAGCGAAAGAGCTTATTAAGGCGTTCAATGCTGCCAGTGATGACATCAAGATCGAAGTGATCATTTTCAATGGAACTCTATTGATCCTTTGTATGTTAATTCATTCAGAATCCTGTGTTTCTTCAATTTTAAGTTACTAACAAAGAATTAATTTATGGGATACTGGTTATAAAGGCATTTTGTAGTGGTGGTGATCAATCCTTTAGTGGCAAAATGCCTATGCCGACTACGACAATTTTGGTCGACTCCATGTTTTGGACTTGCATGTTCAAATTTACCGACTTCCAAAACCTGTCATTGCAACGGTAAGTTTGGCTTAGCCCTTATGATCATGCCATTCTATTTTTCTTATTCTTCTTCTTCAGTACCATTTCCATAAACTTTAATTTGAAAACTCGGTTGTTGGCTATGCTGTTCGAGGTGGAAACGTTTTGAACATGGTCTTTGATATCACAGGTCCAAATAACTAAAATATACGATCCTGAATTAGCTCAAATTTTAGTGAACTAACAAGTGGATATTGGTGTAACAGAGGTATCATAATATGTTTCCTTTGAGACTTTGAATTAAGTTACTTGCACAATTTGAATATCCACTTTTTAGAGTTAAATTAAAATTGCGTAATTCCTTGAATTACGTTTAATGTTAGGTGCATAAGGAGAATTCTAAGTTAACTAATGTTTACTAACTATTACAAAGTCATGGAAAGGAGTTTTTGGGATCAAAATATGAAGATCCAACCTCCAGTTTCACTTATCTTCAATAATTTTTAGTGTCCAATCTATAGGTTAATTTTTTCTCTGAATTGTGTACGTTCCTTTGATCTTCATGTGATTTTCTTTTGATACATTGCAGCTGATGTATTTGAGGATGATCAAATAAATGCATTGAAAGAGACCTTTAATAAACAAGGTGAGTGTAATACAAATATACATTGTACTATTTTGATAGGATCCTCAAATTTATGGTTTGACGTAACAAGATGAATAACTATATTTTGTCTGAAAGTATATGACGAGATACACAATAATTCAATAGTATAGTCCAGCAGCATATAATTCTATAGAAGGGTTTTGACGGGTTTCAATTCATTCTTCAGAATTGTCGAAACAAAAGAGCAGGAGAAAGATGTGTTTCGAACAAGAGGTTATGAAGCTATAGCTCTTTTTATTCAATTCAGAAATCTTCCTGATTTTTTTGCAGTGTATCGGATCCCCTTGATTACATAAGAGTAGAGAAAAAAGACGTGCTAAGGTATTATCATTTCTGAACTATTTATATTTGAAAAGACATTCTTCATTTAACACCCTCTCCCCCTCAAAAAAATAAAAATAAAAATAGATATTCTTCATGACAAATAGAAGCCAACAACCTATCATTTGATGAAATTGATAAAATCTTATGAGAATCTACCTGCAATAGGCCAAGCTATCATTCCAGTCAGTCACAATGACCAGCATGGAATGATAAATTGGTTTACTTTCTCTCTGTATTCATACTAATTCAACATGTTCTTCTTGATCCCATCCTGGAAACCAATGTCAATTATAGGCGTGCCAGCAATCCACCAATTTTTAAAGAGATTGTCCAAGAGATTACCTCAGATGAAGGCTGGCAAGAATCTAATTCAAGAGGGATGTAAGGCAGTGCAGTGTCCAAAGGTCTTTCTTTTTCAAAGATATGTACCCAAATTTATCAATCATTCAATTGAGAGTGTTGATGGAACTTCAATGAACTCTACGCTTCGTGAAAAATATCATGGAGAAGATGTTCAGAGAAAAATTGAGGTGATTGATATAGGACAGGATACTTAAGTAAAGGTGTTATTAAGCTTTTTCAAAGGGACAGTTTTTTTTTCTCAATGGGACGGTGATCTTTTGAGAGACCATGCAGCCTTGGAGAAGCAATGCGGTTTTTGTTGAGAAGCTACCCCTTGAGATCAAGCCCTGGGAGAAGCAACTTTCGACAAAGTAATTATAGAAGAGATCACTCATGGAGAAGGGGTTTTAAATGGTGGTTCTTTTATATCAAAAATGTATTATTTTTTCAACTCTCACTCGGCATAACGATACGATTTGACTTCATATTTAGACATAATAGAAAGTGGTTCTTCATCAAACCTTTCCATTTCACATATTAGTGAACATGTGAACTTACTACAACATTAAGTTTACTTTTTTGTACTTATTATATCATCTTATGTCAAACTTAGATCATTTTCTTGCTGGCTTTGTAAACTGGGGTATCAGTTTTGGTTAAAGGAAAATTACATTCCGTGGACATTGGTGCTGGAAGCATGGCATGGACAGGGAGTTGGTTTTGAGCCAGTTAGAAGTTTTGGCAATTCTTGAAAGTTAGAAAAATAAAATAAAACAAATGGTCGAATAGAATTGGAACACAGAGCCAAAATTGAATAACATTTCCAAAAGACATTCGAGCGAGCCGAAATGCATAAAATAACTATATTTGTGTCCTAAATACAACACTTCTTAAATACCAACAACAAAATTCTTCTCTTCCTAGAAACAAACGTAATGTACTAACATTGTTGCATCAATCATCTAAGTTAAATATATTGAAGTTATATAAATTTTTTTGTATGAGTTATTTATTTTTTCCCATTGAACTGACTTAAACAATAAGCGGGCGCCCGGGCCAAGGCCCGGGCCAAGCATCTAGTATCCTACTATATTAGAAACAAAAACCTCTCTTTCAAACACCTCATATGATTGCCACGTGGCATGTAGAAAGTACTGAATTGCCCTTTTGTCTACCCATAACTAAATTACTAAATTTCCCTTTGCACTTTACGTGACACGTTTTTTTTTATTTTATTTTTTCTTTATGTTTCATTCAACTACAGTGGTTTTTTAAATTGAATTAATCAATTAGGTTTTTGTTACAAAGTGTCAACTTTGTTTTAAGCGTATACTCTTCGGATGAAGCTTATTACAAAACTATTAAAAATCACCAAAACTAAGTATTGATTTGGCACGACCAATGGAGAACATCAATAAATCATCTTATTAATATTTAAATTTATTAGGATGCTTTTATATTTTATCTAACATTTACTTCAACACATTTATTCGATTAAGGCTATTTATATTTAATAAGTAACACTTATAAAACATTTCTAACACATACATGGCAAAATACAATTTCTTTTTTTTTTTGTGTGAAATACAAATATTTCTATGATCACACTTATAAAACATTTCTAAATCCTTCAAACATTTCTAAAATATATCGCTACAAATACAAAATTTTATTTTTTTTTCAAATATAAATATTTCTAAGATCTACAAATAGACTGGGCCAGGGTCGCGCATTGCGCGACCAGACATCACTAGTAGATAGATAGATATAGATAGATTAGGTTTGAATCCGCTTCTCTGTGCCTTCACCGTGGAGATGGACATTTCATATACCGAGATTTTTTATTGTGTGACGATATATTTCTCCGTATTTTCGATATATATATTTACAGAGTTATTTAGATTATGATAAGTTATGTTTCTGTTAGGTTGTTTTTGCCAGAGTATCCCATGAGAATATAGTAGTAGAAGAAAAATCCCTTGAGTTTTTGCAAGTTTAAAGGTTAGACTCCCCATGACAATTCTCCTTTCCAAGAATTCGTAGTGATTCTGGATCCGATTCAACTTGAAGTGTGGTGATATTATGTTACTGAGTTTACAAAAACCGTTCTCCGGACGCCATAACAGATCAGGCGACCTTAAAGTAATTTATTTGAAACGAAACACGGTTTACTAATACAATCAATACATTTAAGGATCTTTAAACAATAAAGAGGCTATAATGATACAAATTATTACCTGGTCACTGTCGTAGATCAAGCATATGCTTATTTGAAATTAACCGCGTGCAAGACGGCATCTCATCATTTATCAAGAAATTGAATGAAACTTAATATACATCACAAAATCAAGGGGCGCAGGGTTCTATGTAACAATCCTCGAATGAATCTACTAGAAGATGAATACGACACTGTCGTGCACTCTGGACTTCTGGTTCTGAGCCACGCATTCAGATATCCACATTAAGTTCCTGATCTCCTGCTCCCTCAACCTCATGTATGCAAAGAACACCCCATAGTGAAACTGCAATTACAGGCAACAAAACCATCTGATCATCTTGCAAAATAAATTCACATGAGGACATGTTGAATGACAAGACATCAACGACAATTACCCCAAAAGCACCATGATTTCCAAGCAGACAACACTTGGCAGTGAGATCTCAAAGAATTATAATCAAATTTCATAATGTGATCTTGGGCTACTAACCTGTTGCTCAAATGCTAAGCAAAGTCGTTTCACCTCCTCTTCATAGAATGCCTTGTCAAGCATCTGGCTCTCCCCATAAGACAACTTAGCAAAAATAGATTGATAAGGAGGATATTTCTCCATGGCACCACGAACCTACAGGTGCAGACAGAACGAAAGCAAGCACCTTCAGAGGCAAAGAACAAAAGCAGAAACAGGTTTTGAAGAAAATATAACTTTCTTGAATTCATGTCAACAACACCCACATGACACAGTAGTTCCAAGACAAGGAATATGGATAGTTAAAACCATACAAAGTAGAAAAGTTCCCAAATAAGAAAATGCATATAAACTAACGCATGTAGTATGAAAAGGATTTGTCCAAAAAAACCCAGAAAATACTAACTAAAAGGATGATCCACAAGTACCTGATCTATGTCCTCGCAAATAGCAAGCTCCTCATGGCCATAGGGGTAGCTGTTTGGAGAAAACAGCAAATTAGAACATGGGAAAAGGCACGACAAGACTACAACAAGATAAAGCCATTGGGGGGCCCGAAAGGCAGTTAGGTAACTTACAGCAAGCCAAAATTAGAGTACAACTTTCTGCGATCTTCCCGAGTAAGCTCTGTACCAATGCTGCAAGCAAGAACAGAATTAAGAAAAACAAAAAAAAAAGGATGGTGCTTCTACTGCTATTTCTTATATTTCTTCCTAAAACATGTACACTGGAGAGGTGTATGTAATAATGCAGAAGTTGAGAATGAAACCCACCTATTAATGGTTATATTGACTGCTCTTCGGTCGGCCTCAAAAGCAAGTAGGTCAGACATGATCTCTGCAGTAGCTCCTCCAAGTTTCTGTTTAGTATTCTCCAAATTAGGAAATAAACATTGGAACACGACGTACTTCATTCGAGACAGAATCAATGAACTTTAAAGCATTTGAGCAAGGATGAACCTGGCAAAATTTATAGAAATCCTCCAGGTATGCCTTATAGAGAGTATTTCTCATGATCTCAATGTTCATATCATCCAAGTCCTGACAATGAAAACAACCATATATGAGATGATCACATGGGACAAATTGGAAGGAATATAAAACTAATGGTAAACAGTAAACCTATCAGGCACAATCCCACTCTATGCGACAAATGGAGAACAGAAAAACTTCAAATAGCGATTAAAAACTTTATCTAGACGTGTCCATTTTCAACGCAATAACAGTCATAACCACCATCAGGATAGGGAAAAAACCTAGCCTCGAGTGTCATTATTCTATCATTCATTGATCATGATATGAGTCCACCTAGTTTCCTCTCAAGACTAAGCCACTGAAGGAGAAAAAAAAGGAACAATCGCAGCACATAAGCTCAACAACATAGTAACTATATTTGTCTTGCACAGTGGTGCCCTTAAGTGAACATCTCCTAAAGAACCACATAATTACAACTGATAATCCCCCAGAAAACAAAGTTATACAGAAAAAGGCAAAAAGAATTCTAATTTAGTACCTCCGAAGTAATGCACTCGGAGAAATATGGGGCCAGAGGCGTGTCAACAAGCACAAGTCTGTATAGCTCTCTCATGTTCTGTGCCACCGCCAATGTAGCAATGCTGTGTAACAAATATTAAATGTTAATGAAATGGAAGTCAAATAAAACCTGATGAATAACAAGCCAATTGACACACTTCTACCTGTCAAACATTCCCAGAGGATGGCATTTCTCCAACAATTCTTGCACATCCCTCTCATGCAAGGTTCCAGTCACAATGAGGACAACATTGTCTATCATATGACCATATCTACATTGGGAAAAAAATATCAGCTATATGGAGTGATAAGAGTCCCGAGTAGTAACACATTGTTAGTAGCAGAAGATGCAACCAACATCTCTGTTGGTAGAAAAACTCTCTGGAGTTGTTGAAGACCCAAAAAATAAACAAAAAAACAAATAAAAAAGTAAAAAATCAGCTATATTACATCTTTACACCCTAAGTATTGGTACTATAATATGTTGACAAAGCATCCCAGAATCTGCCACAGAAAGATGGATTTAAAATAAGCAAACTGCTCTTCATCTGACAAACTGGAAACTAAAGATTAATACTTTTATTCAGCAAACACATTAACATTTCCAGAAGAGAAGTTATAAAATCCTATATGCTAAGACAATTTGAGCATTATGACACCCATGAAAGACATATGTAGGGGTATATTATTATCTTGAATACATCTAGTCCCATTTCATCAGGACACTTAATTGATTACTTGACCAACTGTTTACAGAAAATAAAACTTTTGTCATGAAGTTTCTAATACAGCTTACATCATAAGAGACATCTGAATCCACAATTGAACCCAAACAAAAATGGGAAAAAGAAAGAAACACAAACAGAAAACTAATCAATCAAATCAAATCTATGTAAAGATGAACGAGCACGCAACAACACATCATTGAAGATATAAGCCAAAACAACTATAAACAGCAGTTAACCAGTGAGGTTAGATGCATCGAGAAAACAATGTTTATTAATAAGACACAACAGAAGGTCGAGAAACTTCGCACAAGAAAACTGAAAAGCTTAAAAAGACAGAAAAAATTATATTGTCCAGACCCTCCTCATCTCTCTTTTAACTGAACCTATATAGACACTGTCATCTTAAGATTTGTTTTCTGAATTCCCCACAGTAATTAAAATGTTGATCATTATAACCCAGGTGCAGATATTATGTAGATTCTTTAAAAATAAAAACAAAAAACAAAAATTTACTCAAAAAAGGGACTCATACAAACAAACCTGAGATAGCTAGGTTAATAAGCTTTCTTGAAAACAAAGTAATTGAAGAGAAAAGGAAGTGGAAATGTCCATACGTGATGTACTCTAAGAATGTTGACAAGGGCTCTGTGGCTTGGCTTAACATGTGCTTATATTCATCAACCAATTTGAGAGTGCATTTCTCCACAATCGTAGTTGTATGCAGAGGCGATGGTTCTGCAAATTTGAAAAACCAAAATCACAAGCGCATTGAGACAGCACCATCTATTATGAAGAGAAAGTACAAAGCTCCTTAACCAAACAGAGAACCCAATTCAAATCTTTCGGGAGCGGGGATAGCCTTGAAAGTAAAGACAATTTAAAAAGAAAGTAAACAAACTGCGCAATGCGATAAACAGTCTGACCCAATTAAATATTTAGTTCAAAAAGGCAGAATGACAATGATTTATTCACAAATCTATGACGATGACCCATTTGAGCAACATCATACGGCTAAAACAAACTACAGTTCGCCAAATAAATTACCAAAAAGGTCAACCTGATTCGATTCAAGACAACTGGCACAATTCCAGCTGTAAGTTTTCAGGAACTATCTAAGATGGCATCAAATAGAAGGCCGGAATAAACAAATCAGATCATGATATGATTCACAAAATACAACATAAAAGACAATATTTACACGGATGATATGCACAGATTATGGCCCGTGGAGAAAATAAACTGAAGAAACACATAATTAATGGAATCCAATCTCAAAAATTAGAGGCAGAAGACAAACCATTTTGCAGATAAGGCCCGTACTCGGTGGCGGAAAGGTGCATCTTGATGTCATCTAGAGTTTCACACTGGCAGAGATTGTTGTAATCAGCGGCAGTGAGCAATCCAGATCTGTGACCCCTAACGATCGCCTCCAAATAGCCACTGTGGATGTTGAAGGTTAACGCTTCGAATCCGTACATTTTGATTTCTGGCGGACGGAGGCTGATGAACAAACAATTCGCGAAGGAATCGATGAAGAGAATGCGAATCCCCCAACTGGAAAACCCTAAGGTTAATGTCCAAGGGGATTTTACAGATGTCCTGGTGAATTTTTGTTTTGAGAGGTCCAGATGGAGAAGAAGACGATCAACTTATTATTGAAACTTGTAAGGCTATTTGAGTTCTTTCTTGTTAATTGTTATTCGATTCGGAGCCACGTCATTCTAGTGAATTTTTACAATTACTAGTTTTTAGCACATAAATTGGGTCTGCATCGGTTGAATAATAAAATATATTAGATAACTCATAACTCTATTCAAAATTGCCCAAAATTAAGAGGATTTTAACTATATTTATTTTAGGGGTTCAATTAACAAATTTGTGTGGTTTTTTTTTTTTTTTTTAATTCTTCTTTTCTCTTGTTGTTTATGCAGGGCTTTGAAGGCAAAGTTTATGTGGCTTGTTTGTTTACTAGTTCATTACATCCAGATCCAGATACAAAAAGAATTATTTCTTTTTAAAACATCGCAGGTATTATCATCTTTACATTGCAGATGGCAAGGCTAATAACAAAACATTTACATTTGATTTTTTTAAAAATTAAAGCCTCTCTGATTAATTTTTGTTTTTTTTGGCATGTGTGTAAGGTGCTCTCTATCTCATTCTCACCTACATATGAAGATCCCTTTTGAAGGCGTAATCTCCCAATATTACTTTTTTCTTTTGCATTCATAAGACTGAACACGGAACCTTACTTAAAACGATGCTAATGATAAACTGGCTTTATTTATTTATATATATATATATATATACACACTGAAGAAGCCGTAACTTAGTTTACAAAAGGAACTCTTTAATGAAGAGTTGAATTAGAGAAATCCTCTGCCATATGTCCTACGATTAATTCTGGGTGTGTGCCACAATATGTAGTCTCGGAGGATGGGATAATCCTAATTTAGCTAAGAAATCAACCGATTTATTGCTAGGGCGTTTAATGTGAGTGGTTTCTACAAACCATTCGAAATCTTAAGAGTTTTTTGACTCTGTACAAAATATTACTAGCAGCTGAATTTTTTTTTTTTTTTTACATACTGGGGAGGCATAAAACAAAAATGCGTAGGTTACATCATAATAACACCGAACTAATCTCGCAGATACCAAATAGCCTAAATACTCCAAAAGAAACCCAAATACTTCACATTGAAATCTCCGCCGGATTTGAGGGTCTTCACCGATGAAGTTAATCTAAAATCTCGGAATCATCTCAGCGTAGTTAGCGGCCTTCTAAATTTTGAGACAAAATGCTCGCCTCCTTAATTACTTCAAAATCACCTTAAATCAGTAGCCTCAGCTCTTAAATCCCCTTCAATCGGCTAGCCTCAATCACATCAAAATCCCATTACAAGAGTCTCTATCTAATATTAATTTGCTTGGGATTACCTGGTGGCAACAGGAGTTTCCTCCTGGTGCTCCAGTTCGGAGAGGCGGCCCTCCTTGATATCGAAAGGGTCTTCCTCCATAGTTTGATAATTGTCAGAGGCTTCAAGGTCTTCTAGTGCCCTCGGTAAATCATCTTTATTTTTTTCTTTGCCTCCCTTGACCTTAAACTTGAATTTAAGGTAGAAAAAATTAGATTTGTCCGGGGGTTTTCGGTCGGTGGAGGGGAGGCGCACCTTGTTCGATGGACGATTTAATCCTGGATGAGGGATATGAACGACGGTGTGGTTCTCAAGATTTAGAATCGGAGGGTTACTACTTGTGGGCGGTGTTGAATCTTGCACAGCCACCATAACGTTATTTTCCTCCACTTGGGCCTTATGATCTAATTCGGGCCTTTTTGCCTTACTTGCTGGCTGGGCCTTCTCTTTAACAGGATCTTTCTTGGAAACCCATGTGGGTTTGTCCCTACTCTCATTTTTTCTTTTACTACCTGCTGCAGCCATTTGAAATTAGATGCACTGGGATCTTCTTTTCCAATTTCAAAATTTTTCAGCCCAGATGACCTCATATGTTCTGTAGGCTCCTGGTTCAAATGTTTAACACCTCAAACGAGTTGCCCAACGACGTGTTACTTCTAACTCCAACGGGTAATTTCTTTTGTCAGAAGCCGTTGAAGTGAATTTTGGTGGTCCCCTCCAGACCCGCTTGGGTGCTTGCATCCAGTCCCCAACTCCGAACGGTCGTTGGGGTTCAATCATGCTTGTTGCAGACGAACTACCCGCTTGGACCGTCTCTGTACATTGTGCATCAAATTGTCTTGTACCTTTAGTTCCAGTCGGTTTCTCCTACATCGTCACCGCCGCTTTAGCCACCGGAAATGTCGGGCACGTTTCAGAATTGTGGCCGTAAATACCACAAGAGAAACATATTAACGGTAAAGCCTCATACTCCACCTTATAGAATACTCCGTCAACATCTACCATCCCTTGTAATCGCTCCGTCAGATCCAACAAAACTGCAATTCTAGCATATTTTCCTCTTGCGGCCGTCAAGGTGCATTCATCCGCTTTGAGAAAAGAGCCAATTGATTTGACCACATTCCAGAGGTGAGCTTCGTGGAAATAATGAATAGGTAATTCTGGGATTCTAATCCATGTTGCCACCGCCGAAAGGTGCTCTGTTTTTGCATTGAACTTATTTGTCCAAGGGTAAACTCTCAAATAAGTCGTATGAGTTGTTCCGATCGTCCAAGGGCCGTTTAATATGGCGTTGTTATAGTCCTCCTCGTGGCTCAGACGAACGACGTAGTGACTGTTAACTTGATCTGTTATCTCCATTTCACCCTTCAATTGCCAAATGTATTCCAATCGACTCTTAAGGGCTCCGTAGGTGACTGTGCGACCTAAAGGGCTGATTACAACAGCAAATCCCATTGATTTCTTCATCCTTTACTGAACAGGATCCAAGAAGATTACAGATCCAATGCCGTCCTTGACCTCATGAATAACTTCATCATCATTTACTATGACTGGTTCTCTGGTCAGGCGCTTCACCTTATCCTCCCCCCTTGAATTTAGCACTGCCGCTATAAAGGAGAAAAGATTCGGGGCTTCAAACTCACCTGCTTTGTTTTTTACCTTTTTGGTTGTTGGGTTTTCCTCGACCGGCTCCCTTTGCGCGTTTTCATCCATTTCGGTGTCTTTTTTGCATGAGGATTTTCTTTAGTTTAGTTCCCAAAATGATCCGATGATGATTTTGAACTCTTTAGTGTAGCTTTTGATATTGTCGCAGGCTCACAACTATGGCTAGTTGAGCTCCCACTAGCAGCTGAATTGTTGTCTTCATTGATTAGTTTCATTGCTCGTAATGAGTCCAATTGCAATTGGACTTTCCTAAAGTCTAACAGCCATGCGACTTGTAGTCCAAAAAATACAGCCCAGAGTTCTAGTTCCAGTACAGTATAGTCCCCAACCTTTGCAGTGTAGCCCATTAACCATTTTCCTTCATGGTTGCTATCCATTTGATTCCTTGGTAGCTGTCTGCCATACTTTTGATATTTGCTTCCCTAGTTGTGATGGTTGGTTTGTCCTCGATTGTTGGTTGACATATTTTGCCTTGAGAATGCTGGTCCAAAGAGTTTCCTTCCCTGACAGGAGCTCCCATGCCAACTTTAGTATAAATGTGGCGTTTACATTTCTTAGTTTGCGTAAGTCTAGGCCACCCCGACTCTTTGGTTGGCAAACCTTATCCCAGCTGACAAGGTTTATTTTCTTTTCCCCCAGTGAGCTCCCCCATAGAAATTATCTCTTAATTTTGTCAATCTCATCACAGGTTCCCTTGGGGTGCGATTGCATGAGGTAGATGGGTATAGCAGTAATGATTAACTGGCAGAGGGTCAGGCGTCCTCCCATCTGATTTTCTTTTGGGGACCAATGTGAGGATCTCTTCTTGACTTTACAGATTATGGACTGATATTTGTTCTTTGTTACGTGCCCATGGATGATTGACGCTCCCAGGTAACTACCTGTATTGTCCACCATGTCTCCACATCAGTGTTTGGTGAACAATACAATACTGATTTGTTCGCATTAATTGTCTGTCCTGATGCTGCACAGAATCTCGCGAGTGTGTTGCGAATGATTTGCACTTGGTCTCTGTTCGCCTCTGCAAAAAGTATCAAATCATCAGCAAAAAATAGATGTGAAAGGGGTACCTGGTCGCTGACTTGCTGCCAAAAGTCAGAGGTTTCTATCGGTTTGATTGTACTTCCTGAATGATTCCGTGGGATAGTCTTTCCATGCAAAGCACGAAGATATAAGGACAGAAGGGGTCTCCCTGTCTTACTCCTCTTGAGGGGTTGAAGGATTCTCCTAATTGGTCGTTCCATAACACTTGGGTGGATCCGGTTCTAAGAGAACTGAGTATAATGTCGCTGAGTGTCCGCGGGATTCTCGCATCGCTTAATGTTTCCTCGATGAAGGTCCGGGTGATGCAATCAAATTCTTTTGCTAGATCAACTTTTATTGCCATCCAGCATTTTTTGGTTTTTGTGTTTTGCATAGTATGTATTGCTTCCTGTGTGGTTACTATGTTGCCAATGATGCTTCTGTCGGATATGAAGCCTGACTGTGTCGTAGCGATAAGTGATGGCATAACTTTTTTCAGCCTATTTGCAATTACTTTTGAGATGATCTTGGCTGAAACATTTATGAGGCTGATTGGTCTCAGTTTCTGAAATCTTTCCAACGGGGTGACTTTTGGAATTAGTATCACCATCACTTTGTTGATGTCTGGATTGACTTTACCTATTAAAATACTTCTCTTACCATTTGACATGTACTTTTTCCTATAGTGTTCCAATTATTTTGATAGAAGCCGGCTCCAAATTCATCTATCCCGCAACTTTTAGACGGGTCCATTTCGTAGACAGCCGTCTTTATTTCTTCATCTGAGTTCTTTGGATAGCTGTCTTTCAAGTCTAGCTGGAATAGGGAAAAACTTCCCTGTAATGTAATAGTTCTGTTCTGGATTTGTTGAACCTGAATAAATATTTCGAAAGAAACAAGTTGCCTCTTTTCCTAACCTTGTCTGGTCTGAGCATCATTCACCATTTTCTAGCTGCATTTCTTTGATTTTCCCTTTCTAATTTTTTAGCCTGTGAATTGCATGGAATGCCTTCGTGTTTCTGTCTCCTTCAAGTATCCATAGTGATCTGGAATTCTGGGCCTTTAATTTTTCTTCTTGGGTGATTGTCACTTCGTATTCAGCCTTTAATTATTTTTCCAGATCTTCTAGGGTAGATGAGTGGTAAAGAGCTAAAGCTTTCTGGATTCCTCCTATCCTTGCTATCAGCTTTCTTTTTTCTTATATATGTCCACAAAGATAGTAAATTTCCAATCGTCAATGTTTTGTTTCAGGATTTGGAGTGCTTCTGGAAGGCTTTTGTTTTCTGGCCAAGTTTTGGAGAGCCAGTTTTGCCATTCATTGTGTTCCTTCCAGGCTGATAAGTATCTAAAAAATTTGGTGCCAGTGTTTGGTGAATCGTTCCTGGAGAATTGAACTATGATGGATGAGTGGTCTAATGCATTCTTTGGTAGGTGTTGACATGTTGTGTTGGTGAAGTGATCCTGCCATTTTGCGTTGACTAATGTTCTGTCTAAGCGTACATAGCAAGTCCTTCTCTTCCCTATTTCCTTGGAAACCCAAATCGACCATTTCTGACTCTTGGATCCAAGTTTGGAATCTTTTACAATCTTTGGTTTTCCTCCCTCCTATCTTGTCAGCTTCGTCTGTTATGGCATTGAAGTCTCCAAGCACTATCCAAGGGTCTATTATGATACCTGCAATGCGATCAAGATCTATCCATAGTGTACGCCTTGTTAGCCTTTGAGGGCTATCGCACACGGTGGTGATGTAGCAGAAGGAGTTATTCTGGAAAAAGGGCTATCGCACACGGCGGTGATGTAGCAGAAGGAGTTATTCTGGAAAAAGGCTTTGCAGTTGATAAACTGCCAATTGCTTTCAAGAATAATTACTTTTATAGGATCATGCCAGAGTAGCCAAATTCCTCCCGCAAACTGATTCAACTCTGTGGGAATTACTGAAGCCTGTATTTTTTAAGATTTGTTCTGCTGAAAATCCGTTTATCTTGGGTTCCAGTAGACTTAAAATTTGTACATTGTATAGTTTTAGTAGGTCTTTTATCTTAGGTTCCAGTAGACTTAAAATTTGTACATTATATAGTTTTAGTAGGTCTTTTAACACTGACACAGTAGTATCATTTGCGATACCCTGTAGATTCCACGACATGATTTTATGATTTATAATTAAAATGATAAGTTGAAGAAGGGTTACCTGTCGGCGTCCGGCAGCATTTCATCATCTGCCGGGGCCATGATAAACTGCATTTAAACCAAAATATGGCAAGCAGAAAATAAATAATCATTACACTACAACTGCAAATATTCATCAAAATCATCAGTCACTGTCAGATTCTGAACCCCAAAACTTAGAATATGGCAAACTTGATTGAAATGAAATTGGAGAAGATGCATTCTCGAAGTCCATAAAGCATAGAGAACCTCGTTCTCCGGCAGAGCCAGCAATAACAATTCTAGAACCCTTTGTCGCCACTGCAGAGCAACCGAAAGAAGATTCAGAATCTGGGCTGCAAGTGAATGAGTTAGCTAAAGATCCAGTGTCAGATTCCTAAACTTTCACATAAGAATCTTGAGGTCCGCATGTGACTATTTTATAAGCATCTGCATGTACGTGCTTCACCGGGCCAAAATGTGCATTCAATTCTGCGACTGGTGCAGCTTTAAACATATCAGAACTTCTTCTCATGTCAAAAAGTGTTACACTGCAATAAGTTCAATGTTCCTTTAGCACCTTCACATGTCCAATTAGAGGAAGAAGAGATATAACAAAACAATGGATTTGGTAATTTTGTACTCACAAGCCTACATATATGAACATAACTGAACTTGCAAATTGAAATCCATCAAAGAATTTTCAAGGGTTTAGTTTGCCTGCCAGTCCCATCCCCCATGCAGATTAAGGATTTTGAAGGCAGGATATCAAACGAATGTAGCTCTGTTTGAATCTGAACTCTTAATGCTTCACGCATTGTCCTCAAATCAGTTGCAATAACTGAGGACCCAGCAGCAACATACACCAATGATTCATGGCATTTCATGCCCACGGGAGCACCATGTAAAGTTGTCATTCCCACACAAGAAGAACGGACCGTGGAGCAAGTCGTGTCCCAGACCCTTTTTTTTATGTATGTTACAGGTAAGATAAATAACGGGCAAAACTGACGCATCAAAGACCTAACCATGACAATTTCCAATTGGATATTTAGTAGTTAAGAGCAAAAAACTAATCTGCTGCCTCTATACCTAATCATGGGTGTCAAAATAGCAAATGATCTGCTAACACTTGACTTATTCCTACAACATATGATAAACTAGTATCCATGAGAAAAATGAAATACAACAACGAAACATTATTGAAGGATTAAAGTACCTTGGAATCCCTTGACATACTTACCAGGAGAGATGACTTGTGCCTGTAAAACAGGAAACCAAGTTTAACAATAAATAAAAAATAAAAAATAACTTGCAGAGTCACACATGCAATCATCTCTTGAAGAGTGGAACAATATTGGGTAAAGATAAAGAATAAAACGTCGGTTTCACTTAGAGAGGGAAGATAATCTTCTGCATAAGAATAAAACTTCAGTTTCACTTATGAGAGGGGAGATAATCTTCTGCTAAAAATGCAGTCTATAGACTCTAGACATAGTTGAAGATAAAAGTTCAATTTAGCCCAACTACTTATAAAGATTCATGAATACATATAAAGAGAAAAAAAAGAAGGATTAGCACTTCCATAAGAAGGGCTTTTACTTTTCAGCTCTTCATAATATGCTGATTATTTATAGCTTCTGACACGAGTACCACGAGAACTACAATACCACACGATCATCTTTTGGAGGATATTATCATAACAAACACAAGTACCCTACTATAACAGTCCAAATAATCCATCAACCATAAGAATCACAACTAAATTACGGAAAGAACAGTTTTTTACTCACGCCGCCACGGACATATGAATTACTGGTTTCTCGTGCCCATACAGGGTACCCCTATGTACATGTTTGCCTTTTTTTCCTTTAGAGTTAATAGACCAAAGGCGAACGGTGCCATCAACACCTCCACTAGCAAAAAGGCCATCACCTAGAATTTTATCTGAAAGAGTAGTAACTTCACCATTGTGTCCTCTGAAACAACGGTGGCAAGAACCCTGCAAATCAGTAAAATTCATAAATTCCGGTTGGCAAGTACTCCTGAGAATAGCTTCAAACTTGTGAATGAATTAACATACACAAACACTTGGCAATTACTAAAAATGAATGGTGACTGTCACCAGATGCTAAACCAATATCCTTATATATACATGTACACCATCAAGCTTCACGAGAAACTTCATCAACTTATAGATTAATTAAGCAAGGAAACAAATTGCAGAAAACAAATCATCATTAGCTGGAATTGCTGGACCGACATTCTCCATCATCTAGTGGCAATTGGGAGTAATTAAACTTTCAGGCAATGGTATATAGTTTACCTCCTTGTATTACAAACAAGGAAAATTTAGGTTTTAAGAAATATTTATTTACAGAAATACACCTTTGACCAAAGACGAATTATATGATCGCAGCTCAAAGTTACCAAGACAGCACTGCCACTCTGCAAGCTTTTTGGGGTGACAGGTGCATTACCCAGGGAATACAACCTGAAGATAGAAAAATTTTACAACAACCATTGGTTATCCAATAACTCCTCAAGGACAATTGAAATTATAGCGAGGAGAGAAAATAGAACCTCATACAGGTAATTCTAGCATGATGATCAACAAATACGAAGCTAGAGTCATATCCACCAGAATTACAACCCATCAATATCCGTAGCATGTGTCCCTACAGCAGACAGTAGAAAGGAAAAGGTTAAAATCGACGACCTCATAACAAGATAACAACTTGTCTAGTATAGACACAGAACACAAACATAAAGGACTATCAAGATATGATTACACTCAAGTATATGATTAAATTCAATGTTAACCTATTGCAAAATTTTGATTTTGAAAACCCGGAATGAACACATATGACATTATTCATATTATTACAATTTGCAAACACATAAGCCCCAGGTGAAGAATCCTTTTAAATTTCTGAAAACCAAGAGGTCCAAGACAAGTAGGCATCCACTGGGTTGATGGTTTCAACCTAAAATAAGCACAACTTGGAGCCGAAAAGAAATGAAATCTGTTACTACTAAATGACCTACCTGAGAAAACATTATATCATCTTCTAACAAAGTAAGGTGATCTTGAGGCTTTAAATTACAGTCAAAAGTAGTGATGAAAGGATCTTGAAATTTCAATTGCTGCGTGGAAGTGTGCCTGGCCAAGTACGAGTTCCTGACTCCAGATTCATAAGGTATTGGAGAAGGCCATCGTGCTCTGCAAGCTCCCACACACAAACACGAACCAAAAAAAACAAACTTTCAGCACATCAACTGCGATGCAGATGATTGAAAATTAATGAAATCAAAAACAGCTATCTCAAATTGTAAATCAAAGAACCAGCATAAAGTAACAGATTAAATCAAGATCGCACTGAAACTATAACGAAGACGGTGGCAGCTGGTAAATTAAAGAATTCACCTGTAGATAGGTTGCCAGATGTAATCGGAATAAGCAACGTTCTTCATGAGTTTGGAGGAGATAGCCATGTTAGTGATGTCTTGAATGCTCAGGAATTTGGTGCAATGAGCCAGAGAATCCATGTTTAAGTCAAGTATGGTCGTGGGCTGCTGCTCCGGCTTCGCCATTCTTCCTCCCCCTTCGTTCTTTCTTTCCTTCCCACTAATGGGGAAAAGAGCTGCCCTCTTTTAGTCTTTATGCTGATAAATTCATTAATTTATTACAAATCTTCTGGCAGCGATTGATAATTTATTTATTTTTTCATATTTATACGGTGTCCACCATCGGCAACAGTAAGTAATCCCCTTACTGAATTGTAAGCACCTTAATTGATAAAAATAAGATACAATCATAAAAACACAACTTACAAACAGTCACAATGCCATTGTTGTATTTCGTTACATGGATAAACCTATACTGATCTACTCCATAAAATACACGTGCCAAATTTTTAATTCTGATCAAGGATACAACACTAACCTTCGATTGAAACCCCCAAATCATAAACCTAATAATAATTAGATCTACTATGACTGAATCTTCTTGAACTATGCCTGCCAAACCGACGAACACCTTGAATGAAGCCGTCACCGCCGTATCTGCATACATCACCGACGAAATCGCCGCCATACTAGCAACATCAACTAGGATGCTGCCGTCATACCTGCAAACATCGATAAAGATGTTGTCTCCATACTGTAGATAATAATCTACAAGCCGTTTATTGAAACTAAATTAAAACACAATTAAAAGGCTAAAGGATATGAGTAGAATTATTTTCCCATCCTTCAAATGGCGGAAAGATGGGAGAAGATTAATTTTTTTGTTTTTGGGGTTTGAGGGAGAGGGAGAGGCTAAAGCATAATTTTGGTTATATTGTCTTATAGACTTAATAGTTTGGAAAACTTACACCTCAACCCCTAAACTTGGGCAAATGATACTAATGTCCAATTTACTATCACGTATTTTTTTGTTGACCTTGACCAATATTACGCTAGTATTAACATCTCCTTTCAACTTTAAAAACAAGTGAAAGACACTTGTCCGATATTGGAGTTGGGAACTCAACTTGATCAACATATATATCCAATGTGCTACCCCCGTCATTGTCAATTGGTTTTGAGGTTGAACCACATGTGGGTTTATATGAGCCTTCAAGAAGTAGCATGATTAGTTATGGGTGTGGTTATTCATATATTTTGATTTTGGTGAATGGAGAGGACAATGATCAATTCATAGACGAATCGATTGGGAGAATGCGTATCCCAACTAGCAAAATACCTGTTAATATATCAGATGAATTATGAATTGTATATATGCACTTCATGTAATTAATGCAACTTACGAATATGATGTTGTCACGAAACGCCATGTTTAAACAATGGCATGAAGGAAAATATTTGTCATTCCTCCAGGGACAGCTGAAATAATCTGCTAAAGAAAAACTCATTCAATATATCAATGGAGAAGTAAAATTTCAAATTCTCATAAATAAATTTTAACCTTAGTATTTTAATATTGTCAATGGAAAAGTGAAGACAACGAACCAACCACGAGAATTACAATAACACACGATCATCTTTTGGATGTTATAGGATATTATCATAACAAACTCAAGTACCCTCTATAGAATAATTCTTGAATCTTTATCTTCCGCTTTTTTGAATCAATCTCCGATTTTCATTCGTATTCTTCGATTCAATTTTTGAATCTTCTTTTCCTTTGATTAATTGATAAAATCATCAATTTAGTCCTTTCTAAGGTTAACGTCCTGTTGTCTCTTCCACCATCTGAAATCATTCTGCCAAATCCGATTCCATTTGATCTTCTGGAGCCATATGCCAACCGAAATTTCCCTCTTCTCCGGCGAAAATGTCGGCGATGGCTCACATTGTCGTCAAAATACCTTGCCCGAATCCACCAGTAAAATCAAAATCAATAGAAAGAGGTATACAACAACCAGGAGAACATAATCTGAGTCAATTGGTACTAGTGGTTGGGCTGCTAATTTGGTCGGTTCCGGCTCGGTTCGGGTGAAGTTGGTTCGGATAATTCAGTTTTTTCATTTTCCGTCACCCGCCCAAAACCGAACTGATATTTCACCTCTCCTAAACCAAACCGACTGATTAAACAGTCGAGGGGATTAGGTCGGGGGCCGTTTAAACTGAACAAAAAGGCCAAACTTAAATTAGGCCAATTTTTTTTTACAGGATTTCAAATCCTGATTCAACTATCAACTATGGAATGGAAATCACAAGTTCACAACACACAAATGCAAAAAAACTGATAAAGAGAGGATTTCAAAAAAAAAAAAAAATCACAACACCACATGGAATGGAAATATGAATATGTAATGGTCACAACTCACAAGTCAAAACTCAAATGATCACACAAATGAACACACAAGTGATCAGTGATCATCTACTCAACTAATCAACTCATTGAACTCACAAATGATCAACTTCAAGTTCACAACACACAAATGATACAAATGGAAATGGTCATTACAATATTACGCATCACAAAGTCTAATAATCAAATTTGAATTCAAAACATTCTGAACAGAAAGTATCAAAGCAGCATCAACAGAGATATAGAACAGACTTGCAAATAACAGCAGTTCAGTTGATCAGTTCAGTCTTCATTCTTCAACAGGCAACAACAACAGCAAACAGGCAACAGCAACAACATCATAGTTGATCAGTTCAACTTCAAGTCTTCAAGCAGGCAGCAGCAACAGCAAACATGCAACACCAACAACAACTTTCAGAAAAAAAAAGAAAAAGAAACAGTCAATCAGTTTGCAAAATTGAAGAACTTGGAAGAAGAAAACAGAAGTAAAGTCTAGATTTTAGAACGTACCTATCAGACCCAGTTTTCTTTCCCTTTTTAGTAGCTGGAAAAAAAAAAGAAACAAACACTCAATCAAGTTGAAACTGCCAGGCTAAAACTTTAAAATGTAAATGAACAACTGAAACTGTAAAAACTGTAACCTTCTTCCATGTGAAAGAGGTCTTCCCAACTCTCTTCAACACCTTCCTCTTCAACTTCTCCCCGAAGCCAATCCTGAGTGCAAATCAAGCACTGAACAGTCTTTAGAGTTAAAGAACTTTTAAATGCATCAAACACTCTGTCACTTGTGCTAAAACATGATTCTGAAGCCACAGTTGAGACGGGAATAGCAAAAAGATCACGAACCATCAGAGAAAGGATCGAAAACCTAGAGCTGTTTACCTTCCAACAGTTCAAAACCTGTACAATTTGGTTCATCATCCTCGTTTAAAAACTTGTCCGATTCTGTTTTTCACTTTTGTTTATGCAACCACCAGCTTCTTTAGTTTTCTTCTTTGCCAACTCCATCCTAAACTGATCTCTAAGCAGCTTTGAAGGCTCGATATCAATCGAGGAAAGTCTTTTCCCCGATGATGTTGCTTGAGAATAACTGGAATCAGAATTGGAAGGCGTACTAGAACTAGGTATAGGGACATGGATTCTAACATAATCCGCAAACAACTCATAAATGGCATGTTTTAATATATGCATATTTATTTTTCCCATCCACTACCCCATAAACTTGTTGAAATACAACTTCAATGTATTTCAACTTATTTCTAGGATCAAAAAACATGACATCAAAACAACAAGATTCATCGACACAATAGAACCATAGTATTTATCAAACTTATCCTTTATCCTTTCAGCTATCATTTTTTTGACCATTATCATCGGTTTCATTGATGATTTTCCTTACCGAAACTTCAATACAATGTACATCAGTGAAGAAAGAATCTGAAGAGACAGATTTTGTACGAAATAGCTTCAAGTTTATCTCATAAAATGCTGAAGAATACCAGCAACCCTCCTAGCTTCAAACCAATCTATTGAAGTAGGCAAACTAGGCCCAGAATTTGGCACTTCAGGATCATACCTCAAAGTGTCTTTAAAGTGATGATTTCCAGTTTCGTATCTCCTAAAAGCTCTTTCATACACTTAAGCAGTTTCTAGCATTAAGTATATACTATTCTACCTAGTACAAAAGTCTAATAATAGATTCTTAGAGCTACCACACTTCTCAATTTCACCATATTTTTATAACTTGCCAATCTTTAAGGAGAATGCCTAATATACTTAACTGCAGACCTAATCCTATCAACAGACTTGCCTATCTATGTCAAATCATCTTTAACAACCAGATTCATCACATGAGCCATACAACGAACATGTAACCATTTAGCACCCACACACACTTTTCTCGGTGAGCAAATTGCTCTTTCAAATACTCCATGGCAGAATCATTTGAAGAAGCATTATCAACAGTTATCAAAAACACATTTTCAGTTTCAATTTCCCAATCCATCAAACATTTCTCAATTGCTTCGCCAATATCTAAACTCTTATGACTAGTAATAGGGACGAAACTTAAAATTTTCTTTCTCAAAGTCCAATTAATATCCATATAATACCTAGTCAAACACATATAATTTATTTGCTGCAAAGAAGTCTAAGTATCCGTGGTGAAACAGATTCTACTAACATTTCCTTTCAGTTCACTTTCATTTTTTTCCTCTCAGATAAATGAAGTTTATAACATTCATTAGGCATTGTTTGCCTACCCTTAGGCACAAACTGCGGCTGCAACTTCCTTAGAAAATATCTAAAACTTTTCTTGTCAACAAACCTAAAAGGCAATTCATCAACAATTATCATGCAAATCATTGCCCTAACTATTTCTTCTTCATTATACCTCCAAGTACCTACACTCGGAGGTTTTCCCTCCCCAGTTTCAATAAGTAACTTACTCTGACCATGATCATAGTTCAGAGATAAGTACTTTTTACAAACCTGCAAATGTGCCTGAAGACTACTAGTCCATGTTTTTTACTATCAGCCATATACGAATTACCATAGTACTTACAATTAGCCCATAAAACACCTTTAGCATCTTTATGAGTAGTGAAGTGAGGCCATACCATAGAGCGGTTACGAGTTAACCTGCGCTGCTTCGGCTTTGGAACCCTAGCAGCTTGAGCTTCAGTCCCCCGTTCCTTAATCTCTACATTTATCATCAATCCTTCACCACTGGGCAAATCCAGCAGAGGAGGAGGCAGTAAACCTGTCTCGACTTCAATCTCCTCAATATCCTCAAATTCAGAATCTAGTTCTGACATCTACACAGATAAAAAGGAGAAAAAAAAAAAGCATTTTAGTCACCTACTGCAGGCAGCAACAAGCATTTTACACAAAACACTGAAACAGATCGCAAAAAGTACAAAAAAAACTGATCAAGGTACAACACATGTACAGTACATGATATCAGCAATCATAGGCAATCAAGGTACAAAAAAACCCTATAGAGCAACTACTCCAACACACTATTAGCGCATAAGCAACAACACATGAAACAGCAAGCCAGGAAAAACAGAAATTGTCAAAAAAAGCTTACCTTTAAGATAGCTTAACAACCTCAAGCTTTAATTCTCAGCCCTGTATTAAAAGAAAACAAAAATAGACAATAATGATTCATATGACCAATAAAAAACTCTGAAGTAACTTCATTTTTAAATAAACGTCAACAATACTCAACATTTAACATTCAGTTTTTAGTTCTTACTTTAAATACAATAGCAATATCAAGCTTCAATTCTCAGTAAATCAATCCTGCACTTATAGAAAACAAAACAATCCGTAAGGAATTATATCATAAGTTTTCAAATAAAAGTTAAACTTGAAAAGATCATAACACAATATTTATCAAGCCAGCATGTTTCAAAAAGACTAAAGTGATCAAGACAACTTGTTTATTCCTCGCTTACTGACTACATAATCAACAACACATTATATGATATCTGATCCATATATTGCAGTACTCAATCCACTACACATTCAGGAAAACAACCAGCTACACCACATGAGAACACACAACAACAGAACAACATTTTCAAAATACGGAAACAATATTCAATCACCAGTTAACATTCAATCATCAGTTATTCAGTTAACAGTTACAGTGAACTCAATCAGAAACAACAACAGTCACAAGTCACAACTCTCAACTCTGAACTCAATCACTCACATGCAATCACCACTCACAGTGTACTACACTAGTAACACTACTATAGTACTAATAATCATGTTTATTTGCCGATAAACAGTCCAACAAAAACTCAGAAAGATTAACAAAGGTAACTAGGAAAAAAAAAGTATTACCTTGAACTTGAAGATAGTAACGGCTTGAAGCTTCAATTCCTAGTCCTGCTCCTGCATTAATAAAAGAAAACAAAAACAAATAAACAATCATTCATAAGCACAGGAGAAATTGAGTTATCAAAGGACTGCAAAAATAAAGCTAACTCTTCAAATGTACATAAAATAGTTGAGCAAGCAAACCATATCAAACACAGTAAGATTTAGGAGCAAAATAGGTCCTAGTTTCTTACTCCAAACCCACAAGTACTATAAGGTTAAACAGCGCAACTAATGAAAACGAAAAGGTAGTAAACAGAAGCAATTTTTTTCCTGTTTTTGGGTGAGTTCTAAAGAACTACGATGCTAAGTTGCTAACAGCCTGGACTACAATGCTCTTGGTAACATATGAAGTCTTTTACGAAAAAAAACTTGACGAAAAAATTGTTCTTCGTATTTTACCTGGACGGTGAGGTCACTTCGAATCTTTACTCTTTCACTCTTCAGAATCAGAGCAACATCCTTATTCTCTAAGCTTTTGGATGAATCGATTTAAAAAACCAATTTGGACTGAAACCCTAGATCTGGTTTTGGATTGGATTGGTGGTAGATTTGTTCGATTAAGTGGGTTGTGGAGGTGGAAAATGGGAAAAAGAGTCGTGGAGGTGGATGAATCGAATCAATCGACCAAAAAAAAAGTCCCAATTCGGGAACCCTGAAATGAAACCCCAGGAATGGTTTTGAGTTGGATTTGGTCGATTAACTGGGCCGTAGAGGTGAGAAATGGAAGGGGGAGTCGTGGAGGTGCATGTGGAGATGGGATTGTGGTGGAAAATGCCGGCGGCGTATGATCAGAGTCGACGGCAACGCAGCATCGACGAAGAAGAAGGAGAGAATGGAAACGAAGAAGAAGAAGGAAAATGATATCTGAAAAAAATGAGAAGGAAACCCTAAACGTTGACCGGTCCTATATATATTTAATAAATTAAATAATAAAAAATTAAATATTTTGAATTAATCGGGTATCCCTGAAAAACAACTATAAAAATTGACTCCGAACCGCCTAAACTAATCGGTTAATTAAGTGAGGCCGAAATTTCACCGATTAAGCCGATTAGCCGACCCGATTTGGCCGAATTAACTTCGGGCCGGGCGGTTTATCAGGTCTACCCAATTAATCAGCACTCCTGGTTGTCCCTCCGTACTTATCGAAGGCGTTCTATGCAAAACCGCACTTGAAGCTCAAAGCTCATTCTGCATCTTATGATTCTAGAGATTTGGTCTGGCTGGGGAAATAGTCCGTAATTTAAACATTTCACCATTTCTTGCCCAAAACTGGCCCGGAACGAACCACCGTAGTTTCTTTGTCACATTTTGAACCATTAGAAAACTTCAGGGAGATAATAGTCTTTGGGAAACTCGGGTTTTTGACCTTTTCCCAGTTTTTTAATTCTCATTTCTCCTCAAAGTCTCAGAGGTCATAGTTTTAGCCCACTGTCAAAAACCCTCACCAGCTCCGCCCCGTCGCCTCCCGTAGATGGGTCGCGCCACCGTCATCCTCCTCGTCCTCCACTACCTACTCTTATCCTCAACCAGCTCCACCGCTTCCGCAGCTTACTTGGGCCTAGGTGCCTTTCTCAGCGAGCAGTACCGGCGTGATCCACAAGCCAACAATGACTCATTCCTCTCACTTCCCACCTCCTTAAAGAGATCTCTCGCGGTTCCCTCCATTCAGAACCCGCCGACCCCGAATTCTCTGCTTTCCCTTCAAGTTTCAGTTCCTATCACCGTGAAGCTGGTCGGACCCACCTTCACCTCGTCGTCGCCGTCCCTTCTTTCGTCTTTCGTCGCCTCCGCCGTCTCCTCCGATCAGTACCACGTCATCACCCCGTTGTCCTCCTCCGATTCTCACCACCTCTCACTCTCTCACTCCCTCCACCTCGATGTCTCTTTATCATCTCCTTCTCTTGCTAATCGACTCTCGGAGGCGCTCAAAACCCATCTATCCAGTACTCCAGCTCCCATCCGAAACCCTTTGACCGGCGTACCTTACAATCTAATCGACAAGGTTATTCAAGAAGATTTTGAAAGAGACCAGCCTGTTGATGGAATTTATATCTATATCCTCCATTTGGGTTCTCAATCCAAGAACTATGCTTACAGCTACACTGCTGGGGATCCCTCCCCTGGTGTTACCAAGTGTATGGGCTCTGTCTGGACCGGAAAAGAGCGTTACATGTGGATCGATTTGGGTGCCGGACCGGTGGACTATGGGCCGGCTTTGTCCGGCGACGGTGTCTTGCCTAGAGGTGAATTCCATCCTATGGCGACAATGCACGGCCGTCCCAAGTCTCAGAAGGCGTTGCTAGCTGACTTGGCATCCCTCGTTTGGAGTGCTTATCAGGTTCTGTTTGTGCCTTCTTTGAGAATTCCTGTGCCATTTGAGAATTCTTTGATAGTTCAATTCATACATATACGTGGTTCTTCTTCCGATACTTATGGGTTAGATTGGAAGTCAATAGAGAGAAGTTTTACCGATGAGGTTAAAGGGATGTTGTTGCCTGATCAGAAGTTGAGTTTTAAGAATTATGAGATCAAATATTCCGAGTGCGCATTGTGTGCCTTTACCATTGCGAGGGCAACCACTTCCTATACTTCTAGGTACTTGTTTGAGAATTATACTTTGATTGTCAGTGAGTACTTGGACTCCAAGCGATTGCATCAGACAATTTCTAAAACAGCTGAAGAATTTAGACGGTTGGCAAGTCTTCCTGAGGAAGACTTTGGTAGTAGGGTGCTTCCTGTGTACGTGTTTGATCTGGATGTTAACACGATTTTGCTGCTTGATCGGTACCACCAATCTGTTTCCTTCAAAGATATGGTAATTGCTGTCAGAACAAAGAATACTCAGACTGTCAGTGATTACAGTTGCAATGGCCGTCATGTGTTTACACAAACTCGAGAGCTTGAGAGACCACTTGTGGGTTCTATTCTGCAAAGTATGTGGGGAGTTTCGCCTACGCATCTGATGTGGAGCCCTAGGCATAATAGTACACTGGTGGATTATACATGGAGTATTGGGCAAACACCATTTGGACCCTTTTCCGAGATTTCTTCGTTATCTTTTGTTCAGAAGGATGCAGCCAAGAGAAATGTGCTACTGACAACATTTAATTACACTATATCTAGTGCTATTGATGTTCTGGAATCTATTTCTGCATATGGTGGGGAGGGGAAGATTTTCAGAAAGAATCGGCAGATTGAGTTCACTCAGAGGTGGAATTTATTCAAGTACAAGCTAGACAAAGCCATTTCATCACTGTCACATTTTGATTATGAGATGGCTTTATTCTACTTGAGGTCTTCAGATACCGATTTATATGCCATTCACTCGTTTGTTTATCATGCATCTCAAGAGTTGGAGGCCACGCTCACTTGTTTCAAGGACCCACCATTCCCATGGGGGTCTGTAACTATGTCTGCTGGAGTCTTTGTTGCTCTAATATATGTTTACTCAAAAAGAGAAATGTTGTTCAAGAATAAGAGAAAACAGTTTTGAGATCTTTCTAGATTATTTCTTGATGGCAGCTTTTATAGTACTGTATTTCTGCTAGAAAGTTTTAACTGTATACCACTCTTGAGGTTTTTAACTAGAGTTGCTTCAATTATGGACCAGTTTACCTTTTTAGTTGGTTTGGTTTTAGGAAATCTGCTGGTTCTGGTTCTATGTACGATTCCATGATGCTAACGGAAGCTTGCAGTTTTTCTTCCCGTTGATGAACTGCAACTTATTTATGTTATTTACTCTGATCTGAAACACTAGTGTTAATTTGTATCACTATAAGTTGGTGGTAGTTTTGTGTGGAACTTTTAGTTAGACAACTATCTGAATGTTCATTTGGTTTCAGTATCTGGAGATGGTGTTATGCGTAAAGTTTCTAGTGAGGTAGCTAGTTACTTCTGAGATTCCATTATATTGTTGTCCTTGTGATTAGTATTTCCCTGTCTGATTGAGAAAGAGGTGGTAGCGTTAGCAAGTTACTAAATCTATGCTCTTGTGCTTCATGTAAGTTAACTGAACAGTGGAAATATGTGTTAATCATATTATCCTCTCACTTCTCTTCTGACACATCGTGAAGAGATGATTATATTTCGTTTTGTGTGGCTTATTAGAAGCTTAGTTAATGCAGAAGACTCTGGGACTCTGATTGTTGACAGGCAGCAATATCTGTCCTTAATCCTTATACAGGCATAACAGTAGCTTGTCATTTGTAAAGAAAGGTCTATCTATTCATATATTACTGTGCTTTTCCAGATGCACTTTTCCTTAGTTCTGGGTAGAATGTTTGAATGAATTCGTTAGAGCAGAAATCTGCCATTGTTGACAGGCGTGAAGACACTGTCCTTTTTTATAGTTTTAACAGTAGCTTGTCCTGTGTAAACAAAGGTAGATAATATCATTTTGTAGCGCTATTCATATGCACATTTCCTTAGTTCTGCATACCATGTTGGAAGAAATGTGAAAAGCAGAAGTCTGTGATTGTCGACAAGCAACAAAATAGCAGTACTTTATACCGGGGCAACATTAGCTTGTAATGCATGAAAAAGGTGGATCTATTTAGACATCATTGTGCTGAGTTCCTTTTGATGTATATTCTTATTTTACTTGGATGCACTTGGCAGTTCAATTCTGTGAGCAGGCTGTTTCCGGAAGTCTTAGACTATAGATTCTCCAGGCCGTCATAGTTGAAATTGAATGGTTCTTGCAATTCAACGTCATAACCATCAGAGGAGAGGACAAATGGGATATCTCCATTTCCGTTGTTAAACATCCCGGACAAGTATTCACTGTTAACCTCTTGGGACAGGTTGCTGCTGCCACCATCAGGGCAGTTGTCCTCTTCTGATAGTGTCAAATTTTTCTCGACAAGTTCTCTGAAAATTGAAGATCGTAGTAGAAGGCCAAGTGCTGTTGGTGACGAGGACTTTTTGCGTACTACCGGCAACTTTGCATCACTCACGTCATACTTATTGAGATCCCCAGTGCTGAAGGATCTTTGAAAGAAAAAGGACTGGGAGTTCTCAGCTGCATAGAAGTTGGGGGAAGGAAGGGCATGTGGGCTTGTGGTTGTCTTTGATTCCTGAATTGAAGCTTGACCGTTTACTCCTGGCTTCAACCATCTGATGTAAGTGCTCAAGTCGAAATTAGTCACAGCGTTGATCCCTCTGTATTCAATTGCAGCAATATCATAAGCCCGGGCAGCTTCTTCTTGGGTACCTGGTTCGTGATAGTGCTCAGTCACATGCTTTTAAGCTATGGTTAGGAATAATAATGTTTTCCCGATACCTGAAGAATTGTACATTAAATCGACCAATTGGATTAGTTGTTCGGGAGTTTTTAACTTACTGTAAGTTCCTAGGTAGAGGTATTTGTTCCCAAAAACTCTGCCAATTCTTGCTTCCCATCTTCCGTTATGATGGTGCCTACAGAATGACAGTGACAGGATTTAGGAGTTTGTTAACGTCATTTCAGTTTAAACTAGTTGATTCTGTAATGTGTTTTAAGAGTATACCTCGCGACGCCCCTGTATTTGGAGACTCCTCTCGAGAAACCACTACTTTTCCTACAGCGGGAAAAAAACAGAGTGATCATTGGTAAAAACAATCTTTTGCAATGAAGTATAGAGAGGCTTAATGAGATGGCTACCTTCTCAGTGAGGCTAGGTACTCTTCTTTGGTTACTGTCTGCATTATTTCAATTTCCTTTTCGTAGTCAGTTATCTGCAGAAAAGTGTTAGAAGCAGGTATCAGAAAGAAGCCTTTTGGTATAATAATACTGTAATCCATATGGTACTAATATGACTAATCAAGGGCTGCTTGTGAGTTGTTTTGGATTTTTACCGGAAAATTAGTGAAAGTTGATGTTCCCCAGTATTTGATTGCAGCTAAATCATATGCTCTTGCAGCAGCTTCTTCTTCATCATAGGCACCTATAAATTTGCAAAGGGATGTTGTTTCAGTGATAAAATCTTAAAACTCTAATCACCATTTTAGCATACTTATAACTCCGAAAACAAAGATTCTCAAAAAAAAAACTTACCTAGATAAACTGTTGCATTCCAGAATTTCCGGGGTAAAGCGCGATGAAACCATGAAAAATTGAATGTTAAATGCCATCTTAGAAAGCTCAAAAGATAGTAGACATGTTGTATGAACTTCATCTAAGTACCTTGTTTTCCTTTTTTCTTTTGTGTTACATTCCAAGAAAGCTTGTCCCACAAGTGTGCTTCATATCGACCAGTCCATCTGTGCCTGCTTACCCCTCGGAACCTGGAACTCCTTTTCACCGTTGTCGGCGCAGAGGAGGGTTGATCAGCCTGCTCCATCTGTTCTCGCACCTGTAATCGTTGTCCCGGAATCTGATGGCTGGAAACTTCAGCATTAGTACCATTCTGATTCTGATCTCTTCTTCGACGCTTAACAGGCTTCCCGTCAAGAGCTTCACCATCCAACATGCACACACGACGTTTTCCTGGATTCTCTTCACTCTTAATCATGGTAGACATCTTGCACAAATTCCCTGTAGTTTTACTGTTAGCTGAATATTCTTCTTGTAGTTCACAGCCTTTTGTAGAGAATGCCATCTTGTGCATATATATACATAATCGTAGGTGTGTTAAGTTTGGCAATTGTTTTACTCACAGCTTGTTGATTGCGACCACAATGGCGATAAGGCCAATGTTGAAGGCAAACGTTTTCAGAACAGCTGAAGACAAAAATGGCTCCGTCAGCCTAGTCTTTTGCCAGCCCAACGAATTTGAATTTCTGGGTGCTTCGATTTTTGAAAGTGAGAACAGATTTCTGTATCCTGTTTTAACGATTTGTTAAATGGTCATTCAAATCACATTATTTACCCAAATCCCGTAAAGCATCTTTGAGTGATGCAAGTTGGAGATCGAAATTACATTAATTAGCTCGTTAACACGCTAACTGACTCCTTCTGATCTTTATAATAAGGTATTTTGATTTATACTAAATTTCATTTCGTATGTTTTTTTAAAATGAAAATAAAACTTTAGAAACGTATTTATATACTTATTGTGTTCTTCTATTTATTGTAAAATCTATTTAAAGTTTTATTTTCAATTCGAAAAATATATTAGGTGAAACTTAGAACCAATGAATATTACCTCTTTGCAAGTAAATCGATATCTCTATGCATCAACATTATAACCTACGAATGCAATCGTTATGAGTTTTAGGAATTGAGGAGCTGAATCACTCAGCTGGAGAAAATGATAAAATCTGAGTCCGGACAACAATTTCATTCACTAAGTTTCTTACGAAACTCCCCGGGGTGAAAGAGAGCCAAAGAATTTACTAGCATCAACTTCTTAGGAATTTACACCGGAAAAAACCTCTAATTTGTCTTGGTACTGCTACAGCTTGCTTGGTTAATAATAAGTCTGAAAATTGGGGTGGCTAACATGAAATCGATTCTGGTTTTGTCCACTATGAAGACTTCCAAATTCATGACGATATTACCTATGGAATCAACTTCTTTGATTATTATTCTTCCACATTAAGTTTTATTCAAGACCGTATTCGTGTTACGTACAAACGTACCTTCCCCTTCTATCCTCACCAAGCGGGAAGCCTTTCGGCTACAAGATTGATTATGGATTCAACTGTTCAAGTAATGTTGTCGAAATGTGGTGAATATGAATGCAAATTGATATAGTACAACAATATGAAGATTGCAATAGAGAGCTTGATATATTCAACGAAGGAATTGACAAAGTCATAACCGACTACTTGAAGAATATTTGATAGACGACAAAGGAGTGAAATGGGTGGGGATTTTCCACATAAGTTCTGGATGCACATTTCGTGTTTGCATTTTTCATTTCTGTACTGTAATTTTTCATTTTACTATATATTTTATTTATATTTATTTAACTAATTTAAAATCATATATATTAATGCATGGGAGATTTGCGGCACTTGTTCCGTTTGTAGAAGCCGAATTTGATAAGTGGAGAAAAGTAGCCCATTTAGACCACCGTAATTTTTGCCTTGTAGTTTTAAATTTTCACCCATTTAGTGTTCGATTTTTAAAGATTAAAATGTATCTATACCTGAATTTTAAAAGTTGTAAGCAGAAGATAATTTTTATCCCTTATTTGTTGCGATATAATTTGTTTTGTGAGAGTCCCATAATTTTATTATTCTGAGTTTGTTTTTTTCATCAGATTTTGTATCTCATCAAATTTTAAAAAAAATTCAAGGAGAAGATAATGTGTATCCAGTTTTTGTTGGAATATGATTTATTGCGTGAAAGTCCAATATTTGATTGACTATAAAATGGTCACCAGTCAATATTTTTCCAAATCTACACCGCTAAAAAATCTCAGATATTTATTTTTTTTTCATTCATATGTTTTTTATAATATTTTGGTTTGAATTTATTTTAGATTGTACATAAGAATTACATAGTTTAAGGTTATGCATCTTTTAACGAGTGCATAAATTTGCGATGGATTTGGAATTCATATTTACGGTGCCGGAAGATGTTGTTAGGAATGGTTGGTAATTTTTCAATTCGTAAATGTTCTTTTGTTTTGGCATAATATGCGAAATTTTTATTTCCAATCCCCAAATGGTCATTTTTTTGGCACTGATTTTATCAATTTTTATGTGAAGGTACTTATCACCGGTAAAGATCAATAATTTTTATGACACTAGCTGTATAAAATAACTGGGAGGCTATTAAACGCCCTAATTTTTTCATTTGAACGCCCTAAAAAATCTCAAAAAGACTATTTTACCCCTGAATTCATTTTTTTTTTTAAAAAAAAAAGGGTGGAGGCGACGGAGCACTGTGCCAGCTTTTCACGACTGGCGCAGAAGAAATGTGCCACCCTTTAAAGGGTGGCGCACAATTTTCTCGCCTCCCAATTAAGGGAGGCGAGAGGAAACTTTACCCCCAAAATGGGGGTGGCGCAAAAATCTGGCGCCACCCCCTTCAGTTTGGCGAGCGTTTTGCTCGCCAAACCGAATTTACTTTTTTTTTTCTTTTTTTTTTAATTTATTTAATTAATTAATTATTTTATTTATTTATTTATTTAAGTTTATTTTTTATTTATCTATTTGGCAGTTAAAAAATATTAAAAAAATAAAGAAAATTATTTTATATTTATCCATGCTTTTTAATTTTTCGTTTCAACGTATTTTAAATTTTATATTTTTTTCCAAAAAAATATTCCCAGGACGGCTAGATGCACCGATGATGAATAATTAATTTGTTTGATAGTAAATTCATAAGTTTTAGTTTTTATTAAATGATAATTTTTTGTTTACGTTTAAAAAATTTTACATAACTAAATGATAAATTTTTATAAAAATTTACTACATAATTAAGCAACATTCTCTAAATATTTAAGTTAAAATTATTTGTTTAACCACCAAACAAATAAATAAAATTTAATAAATAAATAAATTAAGAACATACATGAATTAAATAAATTAAATAAATACATGAATTAAATAAATTCATTAAACTAATAATTAAAATAAATAAAAAAAATTAATTAAATACATTAAAAAAGTTAAATTGAAGATAATTAAATAAATAAAATAAAAATTAGAAAAAAAGTAATTAAAGTGGATGGCGCACAAAATGGCGTCACCCACCCATTGGTTAGCGAGCAAAAAGCTCGCCAACCATCACAAATGTGGCGCCCAGAAGGGCGCCACACCTTCGCCATGCGGCGAAGGTTTTCTCGCCACCCCTTAAGGGGGTGGCTCATTTCTCCCTCGCCATACATTTTTTTTTTGCAAACTAACTTTATTTTGTAAGGGCGTGTATGTCTTTTTCGGGCGTTCAAATGAAAAAATTAGGGCGCTCAACAGCACGACCTAATAATAAATGTAAGAGTTTCATCAAAAGTCAAATTCTAAAGGCCTATCTCTCCCAGCATTTTGGAAGAATATAACGAAGCACATCACCAAGACATCTCATTTTGGAAGGAAAATGCAAGTTCCTTCGAGAGTTGTTGAGGGTCGATCACATGTGAATGTTTCGGCAGTTCATTCTTTTTTGTTTCTCTGAAATAAAACTGCGTTGATGTCCAAGTCCTTGATGTAGAATTTGCGTTTTTAATCTTGGATATTGGGGCATGGTATATTTATCTTTCCTCAAAAACCTTATATTAACATTCTATACCAATTTCTACGTATTGTTTCTTTTTTTTTTGTTTTTGTTTTTCGTATAAAAACTTGTTGTATCAATTCCTTCTTCACTCTATATTTTATTTATTCATTATATTAATCAAATTTATTCCGAATTAGCCATTCTGGTTGTTGGGTTTGAAATTTTTTTTGGTTTGTTTATTTTTTTTAAAAAAACTGATTTGAAGTAAATCTAAAACAAACGAATTAAACTTGGTTTGGGCTCGAATTTTTGGAGCCGCTCAGGTTTTACATTTTCGTTTTCGGTTTGCCGAAAGTAATTTTTGGTTCGCTATTTATTTGGTTGATTTGTGCGTCTCTAATTCGGCAACATCAAGACCTTATCAAGTGTTTCAGCTTTGGTGATAACATCTTCAAGATTTTATTCCGATTCGGCACAATATTGATCAGGCTTTAGGGATTCAAAGTTATTTGAAGTCTTGGCTTCGTTTGTTTTGGGTGATAAATATTGGTTCAATATGGACTGGATTATTACGTTTCGGTTTTGGTGATCCCAACAATTTTTGTCCATGATCAAAGTAATGATGTAGGTATACTCCAATTCAATGGAAAAATAAGAACAAAAGTAAATCCAATTACATAAAGGTTTCAGTGCCATTCTTCTTAAGTTATCATATTGGAATTTGATGATTTTTACTTTTTTGAAATTTTTGCAGATTTTGAAAATATTACGAAAGGTATCAATGGAAAAAAGAAAAAATTAGGATGGAAATTTGTTTGTTGCAATAAGATTCCTGTAAAATTGTGTTTCAAGAACTGTTCGAGATTTATGTTGATAGTTTTTGATAACCCATCTTGCTTGAGGTTTTTTTTGTAATGATCATCGGCCAATCTGTTTTGCTTTTTTATATTAACATTGTACTTATTATGTTCAATTGTGTCATTTCAGATAAAATAGTAAGATTTTTCGTGATGTCAATATGTTGTTTTACTGTTTAGGTTATTAATAGTTCTTCGCGTTAGTGATTCTAAAAAAAATTCGTTCTTCAAAGACGACCGAATTGTGGCCATGGTTGAAAAGTCAAAATTCTAAACTTTACGCTAGAATAGTTGAGGAAAACTTTTATATTAGTGGATCCAAGGAAAAATATAGAAAAGATTAAATAAAAGAGTGTCTGAATCCCCTATTTTGATGTTCGCTGATGATCATGGTTATCGAGTTTTCAATCTCTCCAAGCACATTTGGACCATTATAGGTTCGAAGAATAATAACAGCGGGGTGGCGAAAAGTGGTGTGGTAGACAGAGTTTCCCTGCAAGGTATAAAAAAACAAACAAACAAATTTTATCAGTGAAGATTTTTCAACAGTAAAATACAATTATACTCCCTCCATCCTATAATTACTGTCCAGTTTGAGTTTTCATTTCTGGTTCAAATTATATTAAAAGTGAAATCTCAAACTGGACAATAATTTTGAGACAGAGAAAATAATTAATTTGGACCACTTTCTGAATACTTTACAGGTTATGATATTTTGTTCAGGCACTCTTTAAAAATCTTAAAATTCTTGATTATTTTGCTGTAAATCTGATCCCAATAACTTATACATAATCTTATTAGTACAGATTTTTCAACATTTTCATGTAATCTTATCTGTTAGGATTTTTAATTTTTAGTCGTATCTTATCGTTTATGTTTTCTTTTAAAAAAAAAATTGAATAGTCTGTTATTAGTTAAGACTTTTAACCTTTAGTTATAATCTTATCATTTATAACGAGATGATACCCACACGATGTGCGGGATAGATAAATTATGTATAAAATCAAATATAATAAAAATCAAAGAAATATTTTATATTTTAATAAATTGATATATAATATAAAAACACTAAGTTAAATAATGTTACATTAAAAGTAATTTTTATGCGCTGATTATTTATAAAAGAAAATAAATAGATCCATATATTGATCTACGTGTTAAATATATTTCATTTTCGTGAATCATCAACATATATTTCACCATGTTGTCCCTAAGAAACATCAAACATTGAAATCATTAATTAAGATTGGCAAAGAAACTCACCGTGACGTGCATTCGAAAATCCTTGTTGCAGAAAATATTTGCCCATAATTTCTAAAAGTTAGAAGCGAAAAACTTTTGACACAAAAAAATAATGATTATTAAAAAGAAAAACATAAATCCTAAAAAAAAAAGAGCGAAGAAAATGAAGAAAAGATTCCGGTATAAACTGCGATTGCAACCTAGTTGAGTTTTATAAGCACACTTTATATATACATAATAATTTTATTCACATGATTAATGCGATTGGAGTGATTATAGGTATATGTTTATATTTGATTTTGTTAAAATAAAGTAAATGGATATTCGTGTATGCAATTATGACAGATGATATATCTCTAAAAATATTATCTACAATTTTTTTAATTATTTCAAATTTCAAAATAATATTAATGTTGTTTAATGATCAAACCAATATGTATGGTATTATTCAATCCAGTCGGAAAATATTTTCAAATCAATCAGTTTTAATGTTGAATTAAAGAATCATTGATGATTTTGTATTTATTATTTTCAAATTTCAAAAAAGCATTAATACTGTTTAATGATCAAACTAATATTAATGGCATCTTCAAGCCAATCAGATAATTTTTTCAAATCAATCAGCTTTAATGTTGAATTAAAGAATCATTGATGATTTTGTATTTATTATTTTTGAATTTTAAATAATCATTAATATTGTTTAATGATTAAATCAAGACGTAATATTATTATTCAAGCAAATCGAGTAATTTTTTTCAAATCAATATTATTTAATGTTGAGATTTTAAAAATTTTGCGTTTTCTTTTTCATTTTAGGGGATGTAAAATAGAAAGTTTACACACAATTAATTTATATATACTTTAATTAAGAATTGTAACAATTTATTAACTAGAAATTTAAAGAACTGTTAGTGTAATTATCGTAAATATTTTTTGTAACAACCTATAAGGAAATGACACATAGGACAAAATCCTATGTGTCAACAGGGGAGAAGTTTGATTTCCTTTCTCTGTTTTCTCTCTTAGTATAATGTTATAGATTATAGATTAGTTAAGACTCCTATTAGTTAGAATAGGAAAATTGTATTAAATTCATCATATGTTGTGCACAATATACAGACTATATATAGACAATAACAAACCCTAAACTAGAACATAATAGGAAATATACTAAATATTACAATACGCCCCCGCAAACTTACGGCAGAGAAGAGAGAAGCCGAAGTTTGTCCCGGAATCGAAAGAATAACTCTTTGGACAATGGTTTTGTCAGAATATCAGCAAGCTGATCAGCAGCAGAGATAGAATTGGCCGAAACAAACTTACGCCGAACATGGTCTCGAACAAAGTGAAAATCAACCTCAACATGTCTTGTACGAGCATGGAACACATGATTGACAGCAAGGAAAACTGCACTACTGTTGTCACACCAAATAGAGGGAGGGCAATGTAAAGAAACGCCTAACTCGGACAACGATGACACACCCAATGCGGTTCAACACAGACATTAGCAACCGCACGAAACTCGGCCTCGGTAGACGAGCGAGCCACGGTGGGCTTCTTCCTAGATGCCCGTGCAATGAGATTAGGTCCCAAATAAATGAGAAAACCAGTAGTAGAACGACGATCATCCGGACAACCAGCCCGTCAAGATCACTAAACGCAGAAGAGTACCCAAATCAGAGGATGCGAACTAAACAAAGAATCAACGGTACCACGAAGATAGCGAATAACCCGTTTGAGAGCCTGAAAATGAGAAGTGTGAGGCTGATGCATGAACTGACAAAGCTTATTAACCGCAAAGGAGATATCTGGACGAGTGAGAGTGGTATACTGCAGACTGCCACATAGCCGACGATAAGTAGTCGCATCATCAGGAGACAACAGAGTACCATCCAAACGGGACAACACAACATTAGCCTGCAAAGGAGTGGAAATAGGTTTGCAAGTATGCATATTCGCAAGTCGAAGTAAATCAGTGACATACTTGCGCTGAGATAGAAGCAAACCCTTAGAAGTACGACGAACCTCGACCCCAAGAAAATAACTCAATGGACCTAAATCTCGAAGAGAAAACTCCTTAGCAAGACAAGAGATAAAATGCTGGACCAAACCAGAAGTGTTACCTGTAAGAATAATGTCATCCACATAGACCAGCAAAAAACACAACTGAGACCCACGGCGATAGACAAAAAGAGAAGGATTACAACGAGACTCCACAAAACCTAAGGTAAGCAGAAATGCTGCCAGCTGAGAATACCAGGCCCGAGGAGCTTACTTAAGACCATATAAGGACTTATGCAGTTTACACACATAATGAGGGCGCACCGGATCAACAAACCCCTGTGGCTGAACCATATACACGGTCTCACTCAGAACACCATTAAGAAAGGCATTACTGACATCAAGCTGAGAAATCGACCATCCACGAGCCAGGGCAACAGTCAAAACCGAGCGAATGGTGACTGGCTTAACAACCGGACTAAATGTGTCAGTGTAATCAACCCCAAAAGACTGAGTAAAACCTCGAGCCACCAACCGAGTCTTATACCGCTCAATGGAACCATCAGCATGAGTCTTAATCTTATAGAGCCATCGATTGCTGACAACATTGCCGGAGGAACGAGGGGGAACTAAAGTCCATGTATTATTTTTGAGGAGGGCGGAAATTTCATCCTTCATGGCATTCTGCCACTGAGGAAAGGATTTGGCTTGGGTGAAGGATGTAGGAGCAGTAGACAAAGCTGGGGAAACAGAGGTAAGATGAGCCGATGGATCAAAGATTTTCTTGGGTTTGGGTTGTGGACGAAGTGTCATTGAGTGCTGACGGGAAGAAGGAGGAGGAGGTGGCGACGGAGGACTGGAATCAGATGATGAAGAACTGGATGCAGGAGGATTAGCTAGAGATGATGAGTCGGGAGGGATAGGAGGAGAGGAACGAACTGGTGTACTAGAAGGAGACGAAGAGGACGCAGAAGACGACGCAAGCATACCAGGAGAACTGGTGACACGCAACCAAGGGGTAGCAGGAGACTCTGGCAGCGAAGAAGAGAACTAGAAATAGGACGTTTAAAGGGAAAGAGTTTCTCATCAAACTCAACATGACGAGCAACATAAAGATGGTTATGGACCACATCAAAACAGCGATAACCAAGATGAGATGGAGAATACCCAAGAAAGACACACTGAGTAGAACGAAAGGAGAATTTATGTTTATTATAAGGGCGAAGAAGAGGATAGACAGCACAACCAAAGACACGAAGAAAGGTATAATCAGGTGGCTGGTGATATAGTGTAGTGAAGGGTAGGTGACCTTGAAGAGGTTTACTAGGGTGGCGATTAATCAAAAACACAGCAGTTTCAAAAGCAAAATCCCAAAACCGAAAGGGGGTACTGGAATGCCAAGGAGAGCAAGTCCAATGTTGACAATGTGACGAATTTTGTGTTCAGCAGTGCCATTTTGCTCATGAGTGTGTGGGCACGCTAAACGATGAACAATACCGACATCCTTAAAGAAAGAATTGAGAGAACGAAATTCACCACCCCAATCAGAGTTAACATTTTTAATGGTAGTGCCAAATTGATTTTCTACGAGAGTTTTGAATTGCTTGAAAACATGGACAACATCACTTTTATACTTAATGGGATAAATCCATGTGAATAAAGAGAAGTCATCAATAAAAAGCACAAAGTAGCGATAACCATTGAATGACAAAATAGGAGCAGGGCCCCAAACATCAGTGTGAATTAAATCAAGAGGTTTAGAGCTACGATGAAAAGTAGAAGGTAAACTAACCCTATGCAACTTCCCTAAACAACACGCCTCACATTTATCAGTGGACGTGGACACAGAGGAATGAGGGAGTTGAAACTGCCTAACCAAAGTACGAAGAGTGACATTATTAGGGTGCCCTAAACGAGCATGCCATTGACCTAAAGAAACAAGATAAGCGGCTGGAGACAAGGAACCACGAGCAGGAAGATCTAAGCGATACAGACCATTATCAGCCCGACCGCGGAGGAGGAGTTCCTTGGTTGAAAGATCCTTGACACAACAAGAGTCAGAATAAAATTCAAAGAAACAGTGATTATCACGAGTAAATTTTTGAACAGATAACAGAGGCTTAGTAAGAGAAGGAGCATGCAAGACACGATTCAAATAAAGAGGACGGGAAAACGATGGCACAACAGATTGACCAACATGCTGAATATGTAAAGCATCGCCATTACCAACTAAAATATGATCCGTACTAGTATAATCATTGGAGGTACTGAGAGAGGACAAATCTGGCGTGACATGATCGGTAGCACCAGTGTCCGGATGCCAGGGAGTGACAGAAGGGGCATACTGCGCCATATGGGCTTGAGGAGACATAGTCGACTCCGGGTAAGGCGGAAGAGGCAACAAACCAGCTGAATGCGGTGCAGGAGAAACTGCCTGGGCATAAGCAGCCGACCGAACGGCAGGGGGTCGAGGAACAAAATTAGAATCAAAACGTCGTCGACAAGTGGCGGCCGTGTGATTCAAGATACCGCAAAGCTGACACGTCTCACCCGGGGCGGGAGGGGTGTACCCACGGCCAGAAACCTGATTGCGCCGGCCGCCGCGTTGCGAGCGACCGGCACGAGAGGATTGATGCGGCGTAGGAGAAGGTGGCGACTGCACAAGCATGGCCGTTGGCTGAAGGACCGGCTGTTGGGCGTGAAGGAGTACCTCATACGAAACTAACTAGCCAAGGAGATCTTGATAGGAGGGGGGTTCGGATCGCTGCTGCAAAGCTCCGATGATGCCATTGAATTCGGCACCAAGCTTGCGGAAGATCATAGCATTGAACTCCGCAGGAGAGATGCGATGGCCGGCAAGCTGCAATGTATCTGCGATACCCTTCGCTTTGGAGAGGAGAGCCGTGACCAACAAGTCACCTTTTTGCAAGCTGTGGAGCTCCATAACAAGTCGGGTCATTGAGCATAAGAAAGAGTGTCGAAACCTGTGAAGAGCATCCAGCAGCCGCCGACGTCGTGCAGCCGTGGAGAACGGGAAAAATGTCTTCAGCAACAGAAGAAAGAATCCAAGAGAGGACCAACTGATCCTTTTGCTGCCAGATATCAAACTCAGGATTGAGTTGAGGCGCGGCACCACTGACGGAAGGAAGAAAACGTGGTGGTGCAGGGTCGGTGCCGTCGACAATACCGGCAACACGAAACATAGTCAATAAAGGAGTAAACTGAAGACGCCAAGATGAATAGTTGGCTCGAGATTGCAGCTTCACAGTGAAAGAATGATTGAGAGATTGCAGACTAGGTTGAAGAAGTGATACTGGTGTCTGTGAAGAGGGTGTCGCTGGCCGAAGCTGAGTAGCCTGGTCGGTGGATGAAAGGTCGGTGATAGTTATCGTTGAAAGTAAGCAATCAAGACTTAATAAAGCCAAAGTGGTTTTTTTTTTTTGGTTTTTTTTTTTGGTTTTTTTTTTTCTTTTTTTTTGGTGGGATAGGGGGTTGGGGGGATTTTTTACTGCCGAACAAAGATAAAAGAGAAATAGAAACTAGCCACTAGAGAAGGGAATGGTCGTGAAGAGAGATGAATTAATTAAGGATTCGGACCGATGAGAGGAAGAAAGAAAGAATTAGGTTTTTTTTTTTTTTTTTTTCCTTCTCGTCTTGGGTTTTTTTTGGGGGATTGATTGAAAGTTGGCCAAGATGAAAGAAGAGAAGATGCGGCAGCACCGAGAAGAAGGGAGAAGGTGCGGCTGAGGAAAAGAAAGAAAGGAGGATCGGCGGCGGTGATGGAAGGACAGAGGAGGCCGACAACCTAAAGAAGAAAAGGAGAAGAAAAAAAAAATAAGTTTTTGTAATCTGGCTCGATACCAAGTTAGAATAGGAAATTGTATTAAATTCATCATATGTTGTGCACAATATACAGACTATATATAGACAATAACAAACCCTAAACTAGAACATAATAGGAAATATACTAAATATTACAATACTATTTGACGAAATCCCTGTATATCGATCTAATTATACACAACAAACTGTGTATGTCTACCCTTTATTATTGCACGTACAGGAGAGAGACTACTAAAATTATTAAGGTGAGGAATGTATAGATTTGCATTAGTTTGGATTCTTTAAATAGGATCCCACATTTAAGGTAGTGACCGAGCACGAGCCTTAAATGTAAAAGTCGGATTACAAGATTATTCGCTGGCAAATTTAGTTGATAAAAGTAGACATACATAACGTCTTTATTTTTTATTTTTTTGTTTCGAATGTTATTGTTTATGGAAGAATAAATGTACTTCCTTTGTCCCAAAATTATTATCCAATTTGAGATTTCACTTTTAGTATAATTTGAATTAGAAATGAAAATCCAAACTGGACAATAATTATGGGACGGAGGAAGTATTTTTCATTATTAGATTAATTGAATTGCCATAGCCTAGAGCTAACTATCCTGTACTAGAAAATTCCGTTGTAATTGCAAAAACAACGTCCAAACGCCCTGTAAGTAATACAACCCACTCAGAATGCTTATCCAAAAAGATTTCTGTGATGAACATGATTGTATTTTTCTTTGAAAACGCGTCCCCAAATCTGAGATTAATGATTTTTTTTTTCGGTTTCAAAAAAATAAAAATAAAAATATATAGTGCTCTTCTTTTCCGATCTTGCAAAATATTGATATTGATTAAGGCTGGCAAACTAGATGTAAACGAGTAATCTATGAAGATTTTGTGGGATGTTCTATTCCAATGATTCTGTTGTTTCTAAGGAAAATGAGAAAAAGGTAGAAATTGCACATGATGTGGCGAGAAAAACATTGACTCAAATTCAGATGATGATATTTGCTGAGCAAGACCAAATAAAAAGAGAAAAAAAAGAAGAAGAGACCTTTCCAGAAAAAGGAAAAAAAAAATGAGTGTTGTTTTTGTTTTCTGTTATTGAGTCAAGTAGTGATTTGTTTTCTGTTCTTTCTTATTTTCTTTAATATTCAATCTTAAGAATGAGTGTTTATAATCAGAGTATAACGATTCCAAGTTCCTATGACGAAACTGGATTGGTAAGATTTATTATTTTTTAAAAAAAATTTTAAACTGAGTAAATCATGTGATATATGTATTTTAATTCTTTCGTATTCAATGTAATTTTTTGTTTTTTTGTGACAGGTTTTGGGTAGTGATGTAACCAAGCATTGTGACGGTAAACATATTCATAAACAGCTGATAGTAAGGTGTTCCGACGATAAAAATCACTTCATAGATATGCACATTAACAAAAATGGTCGTACTTACCTTTACGGACCGACACGTGATAAATTTTTTGAAGAATCTGGAATTCGTCTTTACCACACTGTACAGTTGGTTTACAATCCAGATGGTTATCTGGAGATTTACCGATTTGGTTCTTCTAGCTTGGAACGCTGTAGATTGGATACGTAAATCTCATCAGGGGGTCGTTTTATCTTGGAAATGATACATGAGTACTTAACATTCGGTGTAAGTATTTATTTTAAAAATTATTAGCATATTATTTTGTTTATCTTCGATTGTGTATAAAAATTGTTTGATTATTTAAAATTACTATTTTTTACATTTTTTGGAATATATGTTAGTAAATCATTCAGATAAATAATTAAGGTTTTATTTGAGTTATATTAAATGTTTTTGTCTAATACTAAAGTAATAACTCTGTACATACATATTTAAATTTTGCCGATATTTATAGTAATTCTCTTTAAGGTTTATTTTGAAACTCTTTAATATTTTCTTTAATCATCGTATTTGCAGCATATCCGGAAGCATTATTTCAATCGTTGTGATTGGCCTAGGTTGAAAAAAACTGGGATCGTCTGTGATGACGAAGATCAGGTTCATTTCTTTGAAGTCGTTCGAATTAAATGTGAAGCAGTCGGGTTTTCGGGAAAAGTTTGGATTCATTTTGCAAATTGCTACGATAATTAGTATGGTTGCAAGTTTTTGATCTTCGAACACAATATGTGTATTTTTTTTACAGTGAAAGGTTTTGATAAATATGATATTCTGTGGCAATGGTCATCCTCACAAAGGGAGTTTGAAAAGGGTATCTTTTACACTCTACTTATTTTATCGTTTATAAGATGTGAAAAATTTTATTGTTTTTTAAATTATTATTTGCCTCTTACATTCTCAGGTAAAAACGTCGTGAGATATCTCCTTAATATGAATACTCCTAATTATGATTCCGAGTTTAAAGATTATTATAGTTATTTTTATTTAACCGTTAATAATTTTCATAATGTTTAAAGATTTTTAATATGATTGCTGTTTAATATATGATTATATCTTTTTTTTTTTTTTTTCAGGAGATTCCTAATGAAATGATTGAAAGATTCTCACTTAATGATTGTGAGAATGTTGTTTTATATTTCGATGAAACTCCGAGTTTGGTATTGTTTTGTAAGAAAACTATGGACAACAAATTCATAGCTGAAGGAGATCTAATTGGGTTTTTGGCGGACAAGAATATTCCAAAGGGCATGAAATTGATTTTCCAGATCAACATAGAGAGATCAATAGATGAAGGAATGATTATTATTAACGTTATATGATATGATTGTCTTATTGGTGTTTTAATCGTTTTTTTGCAATATCATATATGGTTGTCGTATAATAAATTTGTTTTTTGGAAGTTTTAGACGTTGCTCTACTGTAAGCAGACAATATGTTTTATGTTTTTTTGCTTTCCATTTCAATTAAGTTTATTATTGTTATAGATGTCGTTTTATGTAATTTTTCTTATTTATGATTTCTTTTAGATATTTCATCGAGTAATAGTTTATTATGATGTTGGAACCATAAGAAATAAAGTAATCAAACAATAAGTTTAATATATATTGTAAGTTTTATATTTTTAAAAATATATATTTAGATTAATATATACATTTGAACTAATTATGTGACTCTTTAACAATCATATAATGATAATAAAATACTCAATTATCACAATAATTATTTGACAGATATACGGAGTACATAAAAAAGTTACACTATAGTACATATAAAGTTTTTAATGTTTTAAGGTATTTTAAACACTTAGTATTCATTTAATCAAGGACTCTATTTCAATATATTGTTTTCATTTTAGTGATGTTTTGTAATTTTAAGTCGAATAATTTTAAAGAAAATTTTGTATAAAATATTAAAGATAATTTTAACGAGATAATTAACCATAGAAACCAAAAAAATAGAAATATTTAACTTTGATTTCATCGAATTCAAGATTAATATAACAGTTAGAGTGATTATGTCAACTCCAAAAAAATTATATAACGATTAAGATTCCTAATTATCACAATCGTTTAAGAGATCAATTTTTTCTTTTATACAAGTTTATATTGAACTACAATTCTATTTTGTTTTAAAGTCATTACTTTCAATATCACCTTTATAGGGATTTTTAACTGTTCTTTCTTCCACAGATTCAACATTTCTTTTATGTTTCATTAATTCGAAAACAATGTTTACATATTTTTATTCCTCTTCTTATTTTCACTTTTCATTTCACCTCTTTCGGAGTTGTTGTTCGTAAATCTCTCCATTGATGGTGATATCTTCTGTTATTAATACTCATCAGAAACGTGTATCTGACACTTTTTCTGAATCTAATAAAGTAGTTTCTCGAGAAATTGATAGGATTAATCAAATATCATGTGATTTGATTCGTAGTATTATGATGAAATTAGATGCATTTAATTTTGTCAGATGCAAGAGTGTTAGCCCTATCTGGAAGCAAATGTTTAATAATAGAGTTCCCCAATTGTATGTTCGAGAGCTCCACACACAAAACAATGATCAAGTTGTTATTTTTGGATACAAGTATATCAAAGGAGTGCATCAACCGCATCTAATCACTTTTGTCGATGTTAACCAAATTAATGGCCAGGTTTATGGGTTTTGAACAGACGAAGTTCTGACAGTTGAAGAATACGGAGTTAATTCTATACTTCCGATTACTACAGATTTGATATGTTCGAAAACCAGGTATACTATCAAACTTCTAAATCCAACATCTGGTCATATCATATGTTTCCCACCTCCTCATTTTCCATTATTTCCATCAAAATCAACACATTTTGAAGTAGTTTTGATTTACATTGACAAGAAAATGAATATGTTTTGATGTTTTTACAACAGTGGGGAAATGAAACGATAGGAAAAATATTTTCATGGAGTGTAGATCAAGTGTTGACACCTTCTACACAAAATTGGATTTTTGTGAATGAAAGATGTCCAACCATTTTTTATGGAGGTTTTTTGTTTGAACAACATGTGGTATGGAGAATCAAAAGGTTTTGTATGTTGACGTATATACATAATCTTCCTGGTGATTTGCTTGTGGCATATGATCTTTCATTGAAAACCTACTCAATCATACAACATCCCGTTAAAGCAGACTGGCTTCGGTGTCCCAATAGCTCGAATAAACAGATTGAGTTGTTAGATTTAAAGGGAAAAATTTGTGTTTGCAATCCAGAGTACGTCAGGTATTCGAATATGTTTGAATTATGGAGTTGCAATGAGGATGATCGTGGTAATTGGTACTGGAAACCTGAATACAACATTAAGATAGATTTTGGCATGGCTAGGTTTGTCTTCCGCTCCATTTCCCGAACCTTATTTTCATTCATGGGGTAGGCCATTATTTCTATGTCCAAAATCGCCTGACAAAGGAGAATTTTTGGTTACTTCAACTCAAAGAAGTGAGTATATAATATATAATCCTGAAACAAACAAGTACAAGGAACTGAAAAAGGCTCCACGACTCTCAACGATGTATGAATTGGCTGTTGGATTTTGGTGACCGCGTTTTTTTAAGATTTAATTCTTAGTTGAGAAGTTGTTTTTTTTTTTCCTTCTTTTTTTACTTAAAATTCCTCTCCTTGGTGGGAATTGAACTTTGGTCTAAAGTTTCATTTGCTTTTGGTTGTTTTCATTTCCTTTTTTATTTTCATCAATTAATGCATTTATTTCTTCTCTCTGAAGTAAACTATTTTAATGTTCAGTATACATTGTTTTGAATTTTAATATGTGTTCTTTATTTATTTGAATTCTATTTGTTGTAAACGAACGAATTTACTATTTAGTACTTCAAATTGACGAATCTTATTCAATAAAAAAATGTAGGTCCTTAATATTTTAAAACAAAAAAAGAGTATTAAACATAAGTCAATTTTCTATTACATAATATTGATATGATGGAATTATTTTTTATATATATATAAAGAATTGAACTTGGCAAAATATTTGTCATGTAAATGTAAATAGTTTATAAAATAATAAATTGTGAATAATAAAATCACTTATAAAATAAGAGACAACAACAAAATAAATTTGAGTAGATTCTTTATTATGGAATTATTTTTTGAAGGATTTTTTGATATACAGTTTAAATTTTAAAGCTACCTAATCTCTTCGTCTAACGTTATTTTTCAATTTTATTAATTTAGAAGAATATAATTTGTCACACTAATTTATTTAAAATATTTTTTGGCACAATATGTTAAACTGCTTCATTATTTGTCTATTGCTTTATCTATGATTTTGATGTTTTAAATTCTATAAGTTAAATTATCTGTACATCTTTTGTGATTATATTAAAAATTTGAAGTTTCAAATTCTATTAAGTTCTTGCAAACTTTAAAATATTTTTTAAAAAATGAAATTAAATTTGTTGTGATGATCTAAATTCAGATCACAATCGTCTTTTATTTTAGCTAGCGATTATAAATTTGATCATAGCCTCATTTTGCCATTTACCAATCATTTACAAATTAATCAATAGTACATTTAATACCAATATTATCACTATTTTACTCAAATTGCATCATCTTTCCTGTGATTTTTTCGTGGCTTTATCAATTGTTATTAGCAAAGAATCACATTCATTTTCATGTTTTTTTTTTTTTGCCAATTTCAAATATGAAGAAATAGAGTTATGGAAAGGTGCAAACTAAAGCAAGTTCTCTTTGTAGAACTAGAATGAATGCTAAAAATTTTGCCTCGGTTGATGTTCGAGATGAGCAAAGAATTGAATGTCGGCTTGACAGATGAGCAAAGAATTATTTATGATAAAATCATAGATGCTGTTAACAATGATAAAGGAGGTGTTTTCTTTTTATATGGTTATGGTGGAACTGAAAAGACATATATATGAAAGACATTGTCTGCTGCATTGTGTTGAAAAGGTGATATTGTGCTGAACATGACTTCGAGTGGCATTGCTTCGATTCTTTTGGAAGATGGTCGAACATCACATTCGAGGTTTAAAATACATCTAAACATAAATAGTTACTCAGTTTGCAAAGTATAACCTGGAAGTGATTTGGCCCAGCTTTTTGCACGCACTAAGTTAATCATTTGTGATGAAGTACCAGTGATGCACCGTTATTATTTTGAGGCTTTGGATAGAACATTAACGGACTTAAGTCGTTTTTCTGCATCGGGAATAAAAAAACATTCATTTGGTGGAATAGTCATAGTATTTGGAGGAGATTTTAGACAAATCTCGCAAGTTATCCCAAAGGCATCACATCAACAAATTGTTGCTGCTACGATCAATGCTTCTCCCATCTGGACAAATTGCGAGGTGCTTAGATTTACAGAAAACATGAGACTCCGTCAGAGTAATAATATGAAATTATCTGCCGAGATTAAGGAGTTCTCTGAATGGTTGCTTAGGATTGGTGATGGTAAAGAAGGAGAATCAAATGATGGTATAGTAGATATTGATATTCCTGAAGATATATGTATTAGAGGTTCAGGTAATCCTATTTTTACTATTTGTGATACTATTTATTAAAAAATAGTAGATTGTTTGGATATATCGAATTTCTTTGATGAAAGGGTCATCTTAGCTCCAACACACGATGATGTAGATGCTATTAATGATCATATGCTAACACTCTTTAGTGGAAGTGCAAGGACGTATTTTAGTTATAATAGTGTTGATCAACAAGATAAGCCTCCAAATAGTGAAAATAATCCAATGTATTCTGTCGATTTTCTCAATAGTATTAAATCTTCTGGTTTGCCAAATCATAAAATATCTCTCAAGGTTGGTGTTCTTGTTATACTGTTTCGAAATTTAGATTAGCCAGGAGGTTTATGAAATGGTACAAGACTACAAGGCTTGATTTGGGAGAATATGTCATTCATTCGAAAATAATTTCAAGCACAAATATGGGAAGAAGAGTGTTCATTCCTCGCATGGTGATTGACCGCAGAATCAAAAGGGACAGTTTCTAGCTATTCTTTGGTTTGCAAAGACTATAATAAGAGTCAAGGCCAATCACTTTCAAATGTTGGTTCTATCCTGTTTTCACTCATAGTCAGTTGTATGTCGCTCTATCTAGAGTAAAATCAAGAAAGGGTTTAAAAGTCCTCATTTGTGACAAGGGTAAAGAGTTTGGATGTCGAACAACTATTGTAGTCTACAAAGAAGCATTGGATAAAGTTTGATTGAGAGTGTTTATTGATTATCTATTTTCACACTCTATTTACTGTTTTTGGATACATCATTTAAAGTTTACTGATCTCTGTATTTTTCCACAATTTAAATAATATATTCTATTTTTTCACAATTTAAATAATATATTCTTCACCTTTTTAAACGTTTTTGAATAGCTTTACACTTTTTTTTCGTTAATTGATGTGCTTTGTTTGTATGATATTATGTTTTGCACTATTGATTGAAAAAACTTCATATCCCATCCAACGGACGGGCCACCCACTAGTGGATAGTAAACTCTCAACCACATAGTAAAGATTAATGCATTTTATTTATCGTATGATTATCTGTAAATAAAGTCGCAATAATATTACTTCATCCGTTCTAAAAAAGAGTCCAGTTTCAAAATGTACAATTTTTCTTTTTGGTCAACTCAATAAATGTACAACTCAGTTTATAATATAAAGTTCCATTTGTGCCCTTTGGTTGAAAGCTTTATTTGAAAGTGTAAAACTAATAAACCTAATCCCTACATCTTCTCTCTCCTCTCCTCCCAACGCCGCACTTTCTTTCCCACTTTGTCGATGATAGCAAGTAGCAACCATCGGAGGCCGATTACCACCACTGTCCATCTGCAACTTTTTTCCTCCTCCTGTTCACCACCACTGCTACCAGTTTTATTTTTTTGCCCATAGTTTCGCTTAATATCTTCTATCTTCTCTCTTGTTTTTGCTTTGAATTCCGACCGCCGCTACCACCGCCACTGCTACCCTTACAGCGAAAAGACACGTGGACGCCTGGACGGAGAGGGATGGGTAGAAAATAGAGACGAATCCGGATGCCGATGAAATTAAAGAACAAAAAAACATTAAAGAGAATCAATCAAAGAGCAACGTTGGTTAATTTCAGGGTAGTTGAGTCATTTCATCTATTTCAATTTTGACTTTTTTACAAACTGAACTATTTTTGTGGGACGGAGGGCGTATTTTTTAATAAAAACCCAAATCTTAATAATAATCTTTATGTACACACAAATTATTTTTGTGATCATCAATTAAAAAACAAAACCTTATGCTGAGTAATCTGTATTCTGTATCATTTCATTAATACACACAGTAACAGTATTGTAAATTAACGCAAAATAATTCCACAAGTAATGGGTAGCAAGACATAAGAAAAACATGATTCCGTCATTCCGTGTACTAAATCAAACCAAATCACATTCCTTTTTTTTTCACTTTTATTTTTTACTTTTATGACATAGCTCCACGTCATAAATTTGTATCGTGGCAATTAAATAGTGGGCTAGTTTCTCTGGGCTGTTCTGTTTAGAAAGACTGAAGAAGCCCAGCCCAATATACAGTAACGGATCCTTTCTAGTCTCTTCTTTTGGCGCCACGGCATTTGCCTAAGCAGTATATAAACCCAGTCAGCTCCTCTCATTTCTCTCAAGTTTCACATTTTTTCCACCTAAACACAGAGCAATGTCTGACGGTCACTTGTTTAATAACATTTCTCTTGTAGGCCGTGGTGGCACCGTGAGTTTCTTCAACCTTAAATCTTGATGTGTTCTTTTCATTTTCTTTTTTTTTTTCGTATGTTTGATTTCTTTTCTGGTTGCACAAATCTCGTAAACTTTACTTTGGGTGATAAATTTCCGATTGTCGTTTAACTATGTTCGCCGCCTTGGAACCCTAGATTATGTCCTTGAGAATTTGTTGTTTGCCTTTTAGATATATGGCTCCCATTTTGATGATTTTTTTTTTGTTAATTCGTTTCGGTTTTCATTGGGATTCCGTTCCTATCCGAACCATTGATTTCCGACTTCAGGCACAGGCTTACTTGGTGAAAAATGCTAGGGTTTTTCGGGTTTGATATGTTGTTCGCACCTCATTCTCTCCTACCTTTCACTGAAGCTCGATTTTAGCCAGGGATTGTTAATTTGATTGAATTGAAGATTGAATGGTGCTTTGTTTTTCGCTAGTTAGGGTTCATGCAAATGGATTGCTTCTGACTTTTTTCGCCCAAATTTGATTTGATGGTTGGCTGCCAAATTAGGTTCTTTCCGCATCTACTTTTAACTTTTGGAGTTGGAAATTGCAGAATCCTGGACAGTTGAGGGTTTACAGTGGTGGTGTTTTATGGAAGAAACAAGGAGGGGGTAAGTCTGTTGAGGTGGACAAATCTGATGTCTCGGGCCTCTCCTGGATGAAAGTCCCTCGGAGTAATCAACTTGGAGTTCGCACCAAAGATGGTCTCTTATATAAATTTACTGGTTTCCGTGACCAGGTATTGTGTGTTTGCTTCTTATCTGCTTCCTTACATGCTGCACATTTATTCTCTTTAATGAACCCATTTATCATCATCCCCGAGTCCTTTCTTCTGCTCTCATGGCTGCAAAACCATTTTACCAAAGACCCTGGGGAGAAGGTGAGGAAGAAAGGGACACAAGTACAGTTTTTCTCAATTGATTTTACATAATTCATTATTCGAAAGGATAAAAGGGCCTAATCATAGCTCCTTGTCCACCTTCCCCTATAGTGAAAAATCATGAAGAAAGATATAAGAATTAAGAGAATTGAACTGAGTTTGGTAGCAATGTGCTGTTTTTTGTAAAAGTCAACAAGATAATGGGTTCAGAGTACTGTTCTATTAGGGTCTTTTAAGTGAACAGTCAATTTTTGGTGTTAATGTGCGTATATCAATCCAGATTAATGTTTCTTCATCTTGAACCTCCTCCTTTTTTAGATTTGCAATGTGCATAACCATTCGTTTTTCACTTGTGAAACAGTTCCTCATACTAATGGAAGAAACTGTGCAACATGATTCTTTTATTTACTTTTCAGGATGTTGCTAGTCTGAATACGTTTTTCCAGACCACTTATGGAATAACACATGTGGACAAACAGCTCTCTGTTAGTGGGAAGAATTGGGGTGAAGTCGACCTTGATGGTATGTATGCTAGTCCTTCATGTTTTTCACTTTTTTTTTTCTTTTTTTCTGTATTGTAATCTCGGTATCCTCCTCAAGAGTAGGTTAATCACAGAATCCTGGTGTGCAACTTTTCTTTTAGTTTTTTGCGTTGAAGTTCTGGAACTTCCGTCAAGGCATAAAAAGATTAGTTTGATTTTTGTTCTCTCCTATGAATCTCTTTCCTTCTCATCGATTCCCCCCTAGACGGAATATATGTTCCTTTTGACCTTCTGCTATTTCAAAATTAGTGGTTTTCCATGAATTCAGTGTGTTGAATACGATTTTTGCTGTTCTTTGTTTTGAGTTGCTCCAGTGAGTTAAGTTATTGTTCTTGTCCTTAGTTTTCTTTGGTTGCTTTCTTCCAGGTAACATGCTCACATTTCTGGTGGCTTCTAAGCAAGCTTTTGAAGTATCTTTAGCAGATGTTGCTCAGACTCAGCTTCAAGGGAAAAATGACGTCATGTTGGAGTTTCACGTGGATGATACTACGGGCGCCAATGAGGTATATCTGCAAGTTCCATTTAAGATATCTTTGCTTATGTGGTGCAGTTTATGTAATTCTAACTCTGCATTTACCTTTGTCAATGTTTTGTAGAAAGATTCATTGATGGAGATCAGCTTCCACATACCTAATTCAAACACCCAATTTGTTGGTGATGAGAATCGTCCACCTGCTCAAGTAATATATCACGTTGCTTTCTTTTCTTGAGTAAGCCAATAGGGTTCTACTTTTAATAACCCTTGAAACATCCTTCAGGTTTTCCGTGACGAAATCATGAAAAACGCGGATGTGGTGTCAGGAGGTGAAGACTCTGTTGTCACATTCGACGGGATTGCAATTCTTACTCCAAGGTACTTTAATTCCTCCCTCCTTCTGCCCTCTGTTCCTTTTCGTTCTGTTGGTGTTTTACCATTGATTAATTCTCATCATCCTATTTTCAGGGGTCGGTACAATGTTGAGCTTCATATTTCATTTTTGCGCCTCCAAGGTCAAGCAAATGATTTTAAAATTCAATACAGCAGCGTTGTTCGCCTGTTTTTATTGCCTAAGGTTTGGCTTCTATCCTAATCATTTTACATGCACTCATTTGCTTTCTCATCTGAACTTGCACAATAATTTGGTGTCCGCTTGCATATTTATTTTTTCCCTTTCTCATTTTACTACGCTGCCACTCTTTTCTCACCATTTTTCTGAAGATGCTTGTTATTGATGCCCATTCGATTAATGTGCTTGTGATGTTCTGCAGTCCAATCAGCCATTTACTTTTGTGGTTGTCACTCTTGACCCCCCTATCCGCAAGGGGCAAACCCTGTATCCTCACATTGTTTTGCAGGTATATGGCTGCTGGATTCCTTCATGTCTTTCTTCTGCCTATTTGTTTGATAAGAAGGTTTGCTTTATGTTCTCTACTCCTTTTTGCAGTTTGATACAGATGTTGTTGTTGATAAACCCCTTTCTATGAGTGAGGATCTCCTCACAACAAAGTATAAGGACAGATTAGAACCAACATATAAGGTAATAAAACTGTGGCTAGATGTTTCTTCATTTGTGTTTTTCTCCTGTCCACCTTTGTTTAATAAAACTGTGGCTTTTATGTAAATTCTAGACTTGGTTATTTCTCTTGTGATTTTTTGTATACACCAGGGGCTAATTCATGAAGTCTTCACGATGATTCTACGCGGTCTGTCTGGTGCTAAAGTTACCAGACCTGGGAAATTCCGTAGTTGTCTGGATGGTTATGCTGTAAAGTCTTCACTGAAAGCTGAAGATGGAGTTCTGTATCCCCTTGAAAAGAGCTTTTTCTTTTTGCCCAAGCCACCTACCCTTATTCTTCACGAAGAGGTAGTGAAATGTATTTGTTTGTTCTGCAGTTTGGATTTAGTTTGTTCAGAATGTGCAAGTTTTTGTTGCCATGGGAATGACCTGCTTCATTATCTCTACAGATCGATTATTTGGAGTTTCAGAGGCATACTGCCGGTGGTTCAAACATGCACTACTTTGATCTTCTTATCAAACTTAAGACTGAGCAAGAGCATCTTTTCCGGAACATTCAGAGAAATGAATACCATAATCTTTTTGACTTTATCAGGTCTGTACGAAACATCTGCGTGTTCAGTTATTTTTAGAGGCTGGCAAGAGCATTTTGCTGAAAATGTTGGTTTGATTCTATTAGTGGAAAGGGACTGAAGATCATGAACCTTGGAGAGGATCAAACTACTGATGGTGTTGCAGCTGTGCTGGTGGAGTCCGATGATGATGCTGTTGATCCACATCTTGAGCGTATTAAGAATGAAACTGGTGGAGATGAGAGCGATGAGGAGGTAAGCCTTTGTGAATAGTCTTATGTCGACACCCTCTCAACAGGCCTTCAACTTTTCCATTCTAATTATGTGCCTCCTTTGACAAATTTTAAGTCAATCCCTCAAGATCGTACCCTTTTAGCTTGTTACCCCGTGACACTCGCGTATAGGTTTGTTGGTCATCCTTGTTGTTTCGCTGCTCCTATAATACATTTGATATCTAGGAGTCTCAAGATGGGGATTTGTAAGGAGGATTTTCCCACATTTATGTGTGGTGGGTTTAAAAAAAAAAAGAAAAGTCTCAAGAGGTGGTAACTTGTCACTTTGAAAAGCGTGGGCCTTCTATTGGGCTTAATATTAACTAGGAAAGTTTAGAAAAGGATTACGAACAAATATTGAGCGTCCTTCCTAAGTGGTTTCAGGGGTTTGAGAATTATACGAGCAGGTGTCTAATGGCTGTCCCTGCATTTTCTTGCAGGATGAAGATTTTGTTGCTGACAAAGATGATGAGGGCTCCCCCACTGATGATTCTGGTGAAGGCGAATCTGACGATAATGATAGTGGAGACGAGGAGGTGACTTTTTCTCCCATTGGCTTAAACAGTTTTAATGGGTTGCGAGATTTTAAAAATAAGGTCCTTTTTGACGCAGCTCACATTTTTTTGATCTTATCTTTAGGTTCCTGCAAAAAAGAAAGCAAAGAAGGAGCAACCCTCTTCTTCAAAGCCATCTGTGAGTAGGAAAAAAGGCAAAGATGATGATGATACCAAGAGGAAGAAACCGAAGAAGAAAAAGGATCCAAATGCTCCAAAAAGGGCAATGAGTGCTTTCATGTACTTTTCACAGACTGAAAGAGAGGTCAGTATGTTGAGCGGTTTACTTATCATTTCTCTTCTAGCTCGATCGGTTGGGAATGTATCATGCGATGGTTTTCTTGACTTAATAATTGCTTTTTTGTTGAATAGAACTGTGTACGTCAATCTTTGGATTCACCTTTTTTTTTTTTTTTTCGTTTTCTGCATGGTGCGTTGAAACCGATAATTGTTGTTATTTTGATATGTTTTGCTTCTCATTGTTTCGCGTCGATGTTTATTTCTGAAGACCTTGCATGTCTTGCTTGTGTTGGCCATGCATTTATCTCACTGATCCTTTGTTCTTACTGCAGAATGTGAAGAAAAGTAATCCTGGAATTTCATTCACGGAAGTGGGGAAGGTTCTTGGTGAGAAATGGAATAAGATGTCAGGTATTGATAAAATCAGGCAGTAGTCCATTGGATATCAATGTCATAATGCGTTTATATTTGTTAACTCGCATCCTTTTTATTTATGTTACAGCTGAGGAAAAAGCACCATATGAAGCAAAGGCTCGGGCGGACAAGAAACGTTATACTGATGAGATCAGTGGCTATAAAAACCCTCAAGTTTCCAACGTAGTTCCAGTCAATGATTCTGACAGTGCATAGAACCTGGCTGATCTGGGTTGACATGATTCCTCTCTTTTAGGCCCCAAACTTTTAGATTGGAAGAGAGGATCTAAACGGACACGCTACTGTTTTTTGAGTATCGATTTAGTTTAATATATTAAAGACAAATCTTGTATATTTTGGTATCCTTGAATTTTTTCTGGGCAATCGGATTAGATCGTAGTTGGCTTGATGCCTTAATTGATCCATACACCTTTGCGAAAGTTACCTGCGAAAGTTATCTTCTTCTTTTTTCAAAAAAAAAAATTAAAAAATTCTCCAAATCCGATAAGCATAAAAATGGATTCGTCAAATCAGATTTTAGCTTAAACACGGATTTGATAAATCCGAACTTAGTTATCTTTTTTTTCTTTTGCCAAAAAAGAAACTTTTTTCTTTCCAAAATATTATTACAATGGGAAAAATTTATTATTATAATGGGAAATCCGAGTTTTTTAAAATTGTGATTAACGAAATTAATTTTCGTGATTAATTAAATTCAGATTTTCTAAATCTGATTTTAAGACTAACATGGATTTAAGAAATCCGAGACAGTAATTTTTGTCCACTTTCTTCCAGGAACTCTAATTCTGTCCACTCGGATTTAAGGACTATTTTTTTATATATATATATAAAAGCTTGATAAAACGATATTGATATTTTACTCAAAATTAGCTGTGCACATATGAATAAGCTCATGAACAATATGTTTTATTTTTTTTAAAAAAATCAAAGATTACAGAGTTAATGATACTTCTCTATCAGATCGATCGTTATCACATCTGATGCCCAAATCACCATACAGTAGCAGGTATAATAGCAACCTATAAATCACAAAAAGAAAATTAAAAATTTTGAGTGATAGATAATCCCGCCTTTGCTTCTTCATATTCCAAACGAGAATTATTGTTAGCATCGACTTGTCCGTCGATTATGGCAAAAAGGACCCTGCCCCAACTATGGGTAAAGTAAACTACCCATAGTCGGGCGCGTGTAACACATGCGAGGCTGGGAGAGTGAGCTTTCGCAAAAGCGGAGCTCCTCACTTCAAATTTTGATTTTTCTTTTTTTTTTTTTTTTTGACTTTTTACCAATTTTTGAAAACAATCATATCTTTTAATATATAAATAATTAGACAACTTATTATATATCAAATTAATCTACACTATGAGATCTTTCTATCAAGATACATTGTTAATATTTTTGGAGTTAAAAATTTTATCCAAATTTATAAACTAAACTAATGTATATACGCTTTAACAATTGTGTATATATGTTGTCTAATTATTATGTATATGAAAAGGTAAATTATTATTTTTAATTTATTCTTCACTAATTATATTTTTTTTTGTAATTTTTTATATTTGATTGTATAAGAATTTAATTTATGTTTTTTTAGTAAAATAATACTTTTATATCACATTTCTTTTCTTTTTAACTATTTGAATTTCATTATTCAAATTTAAATTTGTAATTGCTATTTTTATCTATGTCAAAAATTTTTTGTTATAAGCTTATCATTACACTGTATACATAATCATATATCTCTCTATATATTAACATCTTTACATTTCTCAATATCCATATTAGTATGCCTTCGTATACATATGTATGTCTTCATATACATCTAGTAGGCTTTCGTATACATTGTCGCATGCTTTTATATACATGTATGTCTTCATATACATGTTCGCATGCCTTCATATACATTGTCGCATACTTTTATATACATGTATGTCTTCATAAACATTTTCGTAGGCCTTCATATACATCTCGTACGCCTTCGTATACATTTTGCATATCTTCATACTATATATGAAGGTATACAAAAATGTATATGGAAACATACGATATCGATTATTTTCATATACATTTTCGTATATATGCATAAACATTCTTGCATGCTTTTATATATTCGGATATCTTCATATATATTTTCATGTGCCTTTATGTACATATATACATATCTTTATATGCATTATCATATGTCTTCATATACATTCACATAAGCCTTCGTATACATTTTTGTATGCTGTAATTTGTCTACATTAAGATATGTGCCTTCGTTGAGCATACGTTAAGGTTTAAGTATTTCAATTAGGTTAGGGTCTAGTGTTTAAGGTTTAGGGTTTAGGGTTTAAGTATTTCTATTAGGTTAGGACCTAGTGTTTAGGGTTTCAATTAGGTTTAGGATTTAAGCATTTTAATTAGATTAGGATGTCATATTTAGGATTTAGGATTTAGAGTTTCCATCAGGTTAGAGTCTAGTGTTTAGGGTTTAGGGTTTAGGGTTTAAGCATTTCAATTAGGTTAGGGTCTAGTGCGTGACCTAACACGATTAATTTATAAATTTTTGTAATTCAATTAGGCTAATTGAATTACAAAAATTGTAATTGAATTATAAAAATTTCTAGTGTGTGACCTAACACGATTGAATTACAAAAATTGCTAATTGAATTACAAAAATTTAAACCGAATAAAAAATATAATGTGTTTAGATTTTAGGGTTTAATCATTTCAATTAGGTTAGGGTCTAGTGTTTAGGGTTTAAGTATTTCAATTAGGAGAGGATCTTGGATTTAACCATTTCAATTAGGTTAGGGTCTAGTGTTTAAGTATTTTAATTAGGTTAGGGTCTAGTGTTTAGGGATTGGGGTTTAAAATATCTTAATAAAGGCACATCACTTTATATATGGAGACATGTAAAAATGTATACGAAGGTATACAAGAATGTATATGAAAACATATGATAATACATATAAAGATATGTAGATATGTATATAAAGACATATGAAAATGTATATGAAGATATCCGATATATGAAAGCAAGGAAGAATGTATATGAATGTATACGAAAATGTATATGAAGACATACGAATAGGTTTATGAAGGTACACTATTATGAATATGACTTTTGTTTTGATTCTAATGATAAATTTAAATTTGATTTAAAATGATTTTATCAAATTTATGAGTCGTTAATTAAATTATTTAAAATTTGACATCAATTAAAATAAAACTACAAATTTGAATTTGAATGCCGAATATTTTAAATTGTTAAGGATTAAACAAAAAGAAAGGAAATGACAATTTATTTTTTCATATACATAACAATTAAACAACATATACATTGTTTTCATACATGAATTCTAATAAAATTTTTAACTTCAAAAATATTAATAATGGATCTTAATAGCAAGATCTCGTTGCGTAGATTAATTTGATATATGGTATGTTTTTTTAATTATTTATATATTGAATGATATGATCATTTGAAAAAAATAGGAGAAAAGTGAAAGAAAATAAAAGAAAAAGAGAAGCGGAGCCGAGAGAGTGTGAGGGAGAGACGACAAGAGAGAGAAAATTTTGAGGGGCCGCGTGTGTAATGCATGTGCGTGCGGTATTTATGTTTTTTCTCTTTTCTGGTGTCATAATTAGCTATTTGGGCAAACTTCTAATTATAAGTAGGGGTATGGTCTTGTTACTGTCTATTATTATTAGCATTAACTTGTTAGGCTTCACCCAAAAAAAAAAAGTGAACGGGAAAGCTAAAATCTGTTTTTTTTTTTTCAATTTTCACAATTTTTTTTATATTATTATTCTAATATGTAATTAACTAAAGTATAAGAAATAATATAAGACTAAAAAAAACTTATTTTAAAGAGATTTTACGTGCACTGACTTTTTCTTCGACTTTACAAAACCAACGAGCAAGTCTATGGATTCCGAATATATCCATTTATATTTTGTTGTTATTAATATTTTCTAAAATTTTTATTGTTTGTAAGTAACTTATGAATGGGAATCAATCTAAAAGTGAAAAAAAAATACTCACTTTTTATAGAAATTGTTCATGTTGACTTGTCCGTTTACTCAATAGCTCTTACGAGACATTCACGACATAAGTCAACTATAAGTCTATGACCAAAATCCATTATTCTTAATATTTTCAATATATTTCTGACAGTATTATAATTTTAAAAAATAATATATACGGTGAAAATGAATAGTAAAATGGAATAATGTATGATGTGGCACGTGTATATTTACTTAACCATCCCCTGATAGTTATGAATTTAGTGGGGTGGTGTTTTTGTCTTTTCATGAATAATTATCTTATTTCATTGAAAATTATCATTGTCCCTATCATTGCTCTATAATTTATCAACCTATAATATAAACGCTCAATTGTGTGTGACGAAAAAGGTGAATTAGTGTGTGTTATGGGTGAAAATGACCGTAAATGCTTTTAACTGTAGCAATAGATACAGTGAGAATAGATTGGTCAGAGAGGTAAATAACGGGAAGTTATGTGGATTTTTTAGTCAGTCTGATATAAATGACTGTAAATACCCTTAACTGTAACAGTATCTCATAAATGTTTGATCCGATTTTGACTGTAAATACTTATAATACAACAAGATTTTTTTCGTCATTTTATGTGTGTTGTCACATCAAAATTTGTTTCTTAGTGGGTGCGTGTAATACACGCACTTCAGGGAGAGTGAATTTCAATGAAGTTGAGCTCCTCAATTTAATTTTTATGTTTTCTTTTTTACTCTTTTCTAATTTTTTTCAAACAGTCATATCTTTCAATATATAAATAATTAGAAAAAATGATATATATCATATTAATTTACGCGACGAGATCTTTCTATTAAAATCCATTATTAATATTTTTGGAATTAAAAATTTTACCCAAATCTATGTACAAAAAATAATGTATCGGCCGTTCAACTATTTTAGGCTATGTTTGTTTTCCAAACATACCCTAAATGTCTTTCTAATATGTGGAGACATATTTTTATTAATCAGGAACAGTATAGGCTAGACCATTTCAGGGTTTTTACCAGTTTAGAGTTGTCAAGACCATTTCAGGATATTCACCGGTTAAGGATTTTTAAAACCGGTTCAAACATATATTTTACCAGTTTAGGGTTTCACCATTCAAGATTTTTAAAACCGGTTTAGAGTTTTTAGGCCGATTCTGTTTTTCATCAAGTTACTATTGTCAGTTTGAAGAGATTGTTTTTTTTTTTTTTAAATGTCTGTTTAATCTCTCAATGGAGATAGGACATATACGAATACAATGTATCATAAAATCATTGTAACTTTCAGCAACTAATTCAAATCTTTTTTATTTCTTGACAATCCAATAAGAACGTCAATTTTGTATATCATATATAAAATCGAATAAAGGAGACATTTATCTATAATTTCAAGAAATCTTTTTTTGGGATACAATATTAACTTCAATATTGAATCATAGTTATCAATTTTGTATATCATACATAAGATCGGATAAAAGGAGATGTCTACTTTTTTATTTTGATGTGAATATAATCTCTTATTGGTTTTTTTTTTTTTTATTTCAAATTAGTTTTGTTTCTTTTTTTTTTTCCCCTTAGAGTGGAAATATTGTGTCAAAGGATAGATCTTGTTTAATTTTGAATTAGTTATGCTCATTCTTAGGTTAAAGCATGTAATTTGAAGAACATATTTTGGTTTGACTTTCTACACTGAGACAACTTAAAATATGAATTCACTAGGTCATATTGAGATGCTAGTTGTGGCGAAAACTGAAACTCACCTTTTGATTTATAATACTTTGACATGTACGATTTATACAGGGCAGAATTATGACGCTGCGCAAAGTAATCATCTAAAGTTTCAGTATCGACATAAAACTCAAGAAACTACTTGTTGTTTAAGAGAAATTAGCATCGTTCACGTTGTCGTTAATAAAGTCGACTAAATCTAAAATACTTTCTAGTTTTTGTATTTTTTTATTGCATGGTAAGTAGTTAATGTATGGTAGTCACAGAATTTTCACTTTTTTTCCAGAAATTATTTGTGTCAGTTTGTTTGGCTACTTAACAGCTATGACGTGTTGAGAGTCATGTGGCATGGATTATGAATCTCTCATCGGAGGCATGAGGACATGTGAATCAGTTAATAAGTAAGGTGGTCTCAGAACCCATTAGCTTGAGTTTTTGAGTTCAGATAGTTCTTATCTTACTTATTGGGCTCCGTGTCGGGTTTTCTCCTCCAGATAAATCCCCAACTGTGGTATCAGAGCCAGGTTGGACCAAGTGGGTGGGTACCCAAAATTATCTCGTTTGATCTGACTAAACCCAGGCAGTCAAAGGCCCACTACGAGAGGAAACGTAGGGATGGGCGGCCCAGTTACTCAGGTGGAGTACAAATTTGGACTTGTCAAGATAATTTGGAAGCGCGATGTGGAGATTGCTCATGACGGGAGAGAATATTGAGAGTCATGTAGCATGGATTATGAATCCTACATCGGAGGCATGAGGACATGTGATGATAAGGTGGCCTCAGAACTCATTAGCTTGAGCTTTTGAGTTCAGATAGGTCTTATCTTACTTATTGGTTTTCATGTCGGGTTTTCTCCTCCAGATAAATCCTCAACATGACGAAACGGTACATCAAAAAAAAAAAAAAAATCCCCAACAAGACGAAACGGTTCATAAAAAAAAAAAAAAAAAATCAGACAAAGCGAAAATCCATTTTCCCTCGTGATTTTCATTTTTTTATGGTATTATAATTTTTAATTACTTAAGATATTGGTGTAAGAGAAGACTCGCAAAAGTTTTTTTTTTTTTTTTAAAAGGAATTATTTACGTAGACTTTTTCGTTGACTTAATGAAACTGATGAAAAATTTCAACGAAATCCAAAAATATTGTAATCTATCATTTTCACAATTTTTTTTGTTATTCTAGCATGTTAAATACTTAATGTAAAAATAACAAAATATTCCCTTTTTATAAAAAATGTTTACTTAAGCAATTCTAACAAGAAGGTTGACGAAAACCAAAATCCATTAACAAGTAATATGTGGAGCTTGTCTTTCATCTTAATCACTGTCTCGACTAATTTTCATACTGCATTCTCAAATGGGACGACCATCACAAGTACAAGATTGAAAAGGCCCATCGAATTGGGATTAAGAAGCCCATCTAATCAGCACCTAACCACCAACACTAACCAATGACATAGCTCCACGTGGTAAAATTTATATCGTGGCAGTTAAATACTGGGTTCGTTGTTCTTGGGCTATTACTGTTTAGAAAGCCTGAAGAAGCCCAGCCCAAAGAACAGTAACAGAACCTCTCCTCTTTTGGCGCCACGGCATAGCCTACACACTATATAAACCCCAGTCACCTCCTCTCTTTTCTGTCAGTTTCAAAAATTTTCTTCCATAAACACAGAGCAATGTCTGACGGTCACTTGTTTAATAACATCTCTCTTGTAGGCCGTGGTGGCACTGTGAGTTTCTTCAACCTTAAATCTTGATTTGTTTTTTCTTTTTCACCTTTTTTTTTTCGTGTGTTTGATTTCTTTTCTGGTTGCACAAACCCCGTAATCTTGTTTTTGTGTGAGAAATTTCCGATCGTCGTTTAACTATGTTCGCCGCCTAGGAACCCTAGCTTATGTCCCTGAGAATTTTTGTTTGCCTTTAGATACATGGTTCCAATTTTGGTGATTTTTTTGTTAATTCCTTTCGGCGTTTTCATTGGGATTCAGTTTCTATATGAACCGTTGATTTCCGACTTGAGCCACAGGTTTATTTGGTGAAAATGCTAGGGTTTTTAGGGTTTGGCATGTTTTTCGCACCTCATCTTATCGTACCTTTCACGGAGGTTCGATTGTGGCCAGGGATTGTTAATTTGATTGAATTGAATAGATTGCTTCTGCCTTTTTTCGCCCAAATTTGCTTTGATGGTTGGCTGTCAAATTAGGTTCTTTCCTCATCTATTTTCTCTGTTGGAGTTGAAAATTGCAGAATCCAGGACAGTTGAGGGTTTACAGTGGTGGTGTTTTGTGGAAGAAACAAGGAGGGGGTAAGTCTGTTGAGGTGGACAAATCTGATGTCTTGGGCCTCGCCTGGACGAAAGTCCCTCGGGGTAATCAACTTGGAGTTCGCACCAAAGATGGACTCTTATATAAATTTACTGGTTTCCGTGACCAGGTATAGCGTGTTTGCTTCTTATCCCCTTCCTTACATGCTGCACATTTATTCTGTTTAATGAACCCATTTTCATCATCCCCGAGTCCTTTGTTCTGCTCTCATGTCTGCAAAACCATTTTTATGAGACATTCGGGGAGAAGGTGAGGAAGAGAGGATACAAGTACAGTTTTTCTCAGTTGATTTTACATGTTAATTAATTACTTTAAAGGATAAAGGGCCTAATCATAGCTCCTTATCCACCTTTCCCTATAGTGATAAATCATGAAGAAAGATATAAGAGTTAAGAGAATTGAACTGAGTTTGGTAGCAATGTGCTGTTTTTGTAAAACTCAACAAGATAATGGGTTCAGAGTACTGTTCTATTAGGGTCTTTTCAGTGAACAGTCAATTTTTGGTGTTAATGTGCGTATATCGATCCAGATTAATCTTTCTTCATCTTGAACCTCCTTCTTTTTTAGATTTGCAATGTGCATAATCATTCGTTTTTGACTTGTGAAACAGTTCCTGATACTAATGGAAGAAACTGTGCAACGTGATTCTTTTATTAAATCTTGTTTTTGTCTTCTAAGTTTGTACATTTACTTTTCAGGATATTGCTAGTCTGATTACGGTTTTCCAGACCACTTATGGAATACAACCAGTGGAGAAACAGCTCTCTGTTAGTGGGAAGAATTGGGGTGAAGTCGACCTCGATGGTATGTATGCTAGTCCTTCATGTTTTTTACTCTTTTTTTTCTGTATTATAATTTTGGTTTCCTCCTCAAGAGTAGGCTAATCACAGAATCCTGGTGTGCAACTTTTCTTTTAGTTTTTCGCGTTGAAGTTCTGGAACTTCCGTCAAGGCATAAAAAGATTAGTTTGATTTTTGTTCTCTCCTATGAATCTCTTTCCTTCTCATCGATTTCCCCCTAGATGGAATATATGTTCCTTTTGGCTGTCTGCTATTTCAAACTAAGTGGTTTTCCATGGATTCAGTGTGTTGAATATGATTTTTGCTGTTCTTTGTTTTGAGTTGCTCCTGATAGTTAAGTTATTGTCCTTAGTTTTCTTTGGTTGCTTTCTTCCAGGTAACACGCTCACATTTCTGGTGGCTTCTAAGCAAGCTTTTGAAGTATCTTTAGCAGATGTTGCTCAGACTCAGCTTCAAGGGAAAAATGACGTCATGTTGGAGTTTCACGTGGATGATACTACGGGCGCCAATGAGGTAGAACTGCAAGTTCCATTTAAGATATCTGTGCTTATGTGGTGCAGTTGATATAATTCTAAGACTGCATTGACCTTTTGTCAACATTCTGTAGAAAGATTCGTTGATGGAGATCAGCTTCCACATTCCTAATTCAAACACCCAATTTGTTGGTGATGAGAACCGCCCACCTGCTCAAGTAATATATCGTGGGGTTTTTCTTTTCTCGAGTACTGAACCAATATTGGGGTTCTACTTCTAATAACCCTTGAAACTTCCTTCAGGTTTTCTGTGACGAAATCATGAAAAACACAGATGGGGTGCCAGGAGGTGAAGCTTCTGTTGTCACATTCGAGGGGATTACAATTCTTACCCCAAGGTACTTTAGTTCCTCCCTCCTTCTGCCCTCTGTTCCTTTTCTTTCTGTTGGTTGTTTAGCCTTGACTAATTCTCGTCATCCTATTTTCAGGGGTCGGTACAATGTTGAGCTTCATACTTCGTTTTTGCGCCTCCAAGGTCAAGCAAATGATTTTAAAATTCAATACAGCAGCGTTGTTCGCCTGTTTTCATTGCCAAAGGTTTGGCTTCTATCGTAATCACTTTACATGCACTCATTTGCTTTCTCATATAAACTTCCATTATAAGTTGATGTCAGCTTGAATATTTATTTTTTCCCTTTCTCATTTTACTACACTGCCACTTTTTCTCACCATTTTTCTGAAAGAAGATGTTTGTTACTGACGCCCGTTCGATAAATGTGCCTCTGATGTTGTTCTGCAGTCCAATCAGCTGTTTACCTTTGTGGTTGTCACACTTGATCCCCCCATCCGCAAGGGGCAAACCTTGTATCCTCACATTGTTATGCAGGTATTATGGCTGCTGAATTCCTTCGTGTCTTTCTTCTGTCTATTTGTTTGATAAGAAGGTTTGCTTTATGATCTCTACTCCTTTTTGCAGTTTGATACAGATGTTGTTGTTGATAAACCCCTTTCTATGAGTGAGGATCTTCTCACAACAAAGTATAAGGACAGATTAGAACCAACATATAAGGTAATAAAACTCTGGCTACAAGTTTCTTCTTGTGTGTTTTTCTCCTGTCCACCTTATTTAATAAAACTTTTTTGACTCTTATGTAAATTCTAAACTTGGTTATTTTTCATGATTTTCTGTAAACATCAGGGGCTAGTTCATGAGGTCTTTACAATGATTGTACGTGGTTTGTCTGGTGCCAGAGTTACCAGACCTGGGAAATTCCGTAGTTGTCTGGGCGGTTATGCTGTAAAGTCATCACTGAAAGCTGAAGATGGAGTTCTGTATCCCCTTGAAAAGAGCTTTTTCTTTTTGCCCAAGCCACCTACCCTTATTCTTCACGAAGAGGTAGTGAAATGTATTTGTTTGTTCTGCAGTTTGGATTTAGTTTGTTCAGAATGTGCAAGTTTTTGTTGCCAAGGCAATGACCTGCTTCGTTATATCTGCAGATCGATTATTTGGAGTTTCAGAGGCATGCTGCCGGTGGTTCAAACATGCAGTACTTTGATCTTCTTATCAAACTTAAGACTGAGCAAGAGCATCTTTTCGGGAATATTCAGAGAAGTGAATACCATAATCTCTTTAAATTTATCAGGTTTGTACGAACCAATTGCGTATTCAGTTATTTTTAGAGGCTGGCAAGAGTATTTTTCTGACAGTGTTGGTTTGATTCTGTTAGTGGAAAGGGACTGAAGATCATGAACCTTGGAGAGGATCAAAGTACAGATGGTGTTGCAGCTGTGATGCGGAAGTCCAATGATGATGTCGTTGATCCACATCTTGAGCGTATTAAGAATGAAACTGGTGGAGATGAGAGCGATGAGGAGGTGAGCCTTTGTGAATTGTCTTATGTTGATACCCTCTCAACAGGCCTTCAACTTTTCCATTTTAATTATGTGGCTCCTTTGACAAATTATAAGTCAATCCTTCAAGATCACGCCTTTTTAGCTTGTTACTCTGTGACACTAGTGTTTAGGTTTGTTGGTCATTGTTGTTGTTTCGCTGCTCCTATAATTCATTTGACATGTAGGAGTCTCAAGAGGTGGATTTGTTTGGGGATTTTTCCCACATTTATGTGGAGCGGGTTTGAAAAAAAAAAAAAATGCTCAAGAGGTGGCAGCTTTTCACTTGCTAAGTGGTTTCAGGGGTTTGAGAATTATACGAGCATGTGTCTAATGGCTTTCCATGCATTTCTTGCAGGATGAAGATTTTGTTGCTGACAAAGATGATGAGGGCTCCCCCACTGATGATTCTGGTGAAGGAGAATCTGACGATAATGATAGTGGAGATGAGGAGGTGGCTTTTTCCCCCATTGTCTTAAACATTTTTAATTGGTTTGTGAAATTTAAGAAGAAATGGTCACTTTTTTACGAAGCTCACATCTTTTTGATCTTGTCTTTAGGTTCCTGCAAAAAAGAAAGTCAAGAAGGAGCAACCCTCTTCTTCAAAGCCATTTGTGAGTAGGAAAAAAGCCAAAGATGATGATGATACCAAGAGGAAGAAACCTAAGAAGAAAAAGGATCCTAATGCTCCAAAAAGAGCACTGACTTCTTTCATGTACTTTTCACAGAGTGAAAGAGAGGTCAGTATGTCGAGCAGTTTACTTGTCATTTTTCTTCTAGCTTGATTGGTTTGAATGTATTTGATCATGTGATGGTTTTCATGCATCAAACTTATCTTCGGATTCAACTTTTTTTTGTTTTCTGCGTGGTGCGTAGGAAATCGATAATTGTTGTTATTTCCATGTGCTATGCTTCTCATTGTTTCGCGTCAATGTTTATTTTTAAAGACCTTGCATGTCTTGCTTGCGTTGGCTACGCATTTGTCTCACTGATCCTTTATTCTTATTGTAGAATGTGAAGAAAAGTAATCCTGGAATTATATTCACGGAAGTGGGGAAGGTTCTTGGTGAGAAATGGAATAAGATGTCAGGTATTGATAAAATCAGGCAGTAGTCCATTGGATATCAATGTCATAATGCGTTTATATTTGTTAACTCGCATCCTTTTTATTTATGTTACAGCTGAGGAAAAAGCACCATATGAAGCAAAGGCTCGGGCGGACAAGAAACGTTATACTGATGAGATCAGTGGCTATAAAAACCCACAAGTTTCCAACGTAGTTCCAGTCAATGATTCTGACAGTGCATAGAACCTGGCTGATCTGGGTTGACATGATTCCCCTCTGTTTAGTTAGGGCCTGAACTTTTAGATTGGAAGAGAGGATTCAAACGGATACGCTACTTATTTTGAGTATGGATTTAGTCTAATTAAAGGCAAATCTTGTATATTTTGGTATGGTTGAATTTTTTCATGGTCGTCAATCGGATTAGATCGTAGTTGGCTCGACCCCTTATTTGATTTGCCATCCTTTGCGAACGTTATCTTTTCCAGCCCTCTTTTGTTCAGTTCGTATATAGCAAGTTTAATTTGTGACTCATGAATTCGTTCGAGGATGTAATACTCAACCACCTATTTTCCAAATAATCTGGTTTGCTTAATACAGTAGTACTTGCCGACTTTCGAAGTGAAAACAGTAGCCATAGTTTGCTTAATACAGAAGTATAGGAGTGAAAAATATTAGTCTTATTAATCAACTAGTTATCCCTAAAGCCAATGTAGGTGTTTTAGGCCCTCATTTTGGGAAGGCCTCAAATTTTAAAATATTAGAAGTATCATTATACATTTTAGAAAATAAGTTTTTTAAAAAAAGTGACTGTTCATGAAAGAAAATTGAAATTTTCCAATTCCTCCACAGATTTGAGGTTTTTTTTTTTCCAGATCTTCTTAATGTTTTTTATTTTCAACAAATTATTTTTCCTATTTCAAAAAAAATAAATAAATAAAGAACTGCTTAATATTCTCATATCTCATTCACTCCCAATCTATCCAACTATTAAAATAAATCGCTCTTTTCAATTTTTCAATTTACAAAAAATTAAATAAATATCTTTCTTCTTTGAAAAAAAAAAAATCAATGGCCAATAATGTTGACAAGGAAATATGAATTTGGTACGCAAAAGAAAAAAGAAAAAAATTTTCTTGAGAGCTAATAATGACTACCAGATAGAATAAAGGAGGTTTACAAAACAATTTAATAAATTATTTCATAAATACCAAAAAGTTGGTTACTATATTCAATCTAAACTATGACTTTCTAATGTTACGTGTTTTTATTTGCTTTTCTGTTAGTTCCATGAAAAAATTAATGGTTAATCCTTTTTGAACGTAAGATACCCATGAGTTGATCGCAAGATATCATGTGGCCTTATAAAATTAGCTCTGCACATATGAATAAGCTCATGAACAATGTGTTTCATTTTCATTATTACACGTTTTAACTTTTTTTTTATTATTATTATTTTAAAAAGAAATCAGAGATTACAAAGTTAATAATGCTTCTCTATCAAATCCATCGTTATCACATCCAATCCGATGCCGAAATCACCATACAGTAGTAGTAGCCCACAAATCACAAAGATATAAAATTAGAGATTTGGAGTGTGATAGATAATCCCGGCTTGCTTCTTTCAAATTCCAAACTCAATAATTGTCTAGCAAGGGTTTCCAACCGCGCATCTGAGAAAACCAGCGTCTTTAGTCAAGACAGCAACTTGTGAAGCCGGAGCTGGTCTGATCAATTCCAGGGCCGCATACAATTTCGCTCCGTTAGGGTTTCCAGATGGCACGAATTTAGCTCCGTTTTGGAACAAGTCTCCGTCCGTAACCCATGTCCACTTACTCCACTCCGATTCCGGTGCATTATCCCGATGTGTAACCTGTACGTACAGATAATTAAACACGATTCTTATTTTAGGAAGTAAAATATGGCCGAATTATTTTTTTTGGGTACGTACCTCTCTTAAAGACTCAAATTTCTCAGTGACAGGGGCAATGTATCTGTTTCCTTGGCTAATAATGGTAGGTGCATGGCTTCCACCAATAGCATACATTTCCCAGTGAGTGTAATCATTGTTAACCAAGTGGAAGAATCCAGATCGGCATCTCGGCATTCTCTCTATCAATCTCTTACCAAAATGATTGAATGCAACCGTCACCTTCATGTCTCTGTCCACTTCGGTACTGTCACTTGCACCGAATAGCAATACCTGCAAAATTAATATATGTTACGTTAGTTATATTACTGTGTTTTTCTCTCATAATAACAGTCGTGTTTCTGAAAAAAATAAAATGTACCTTGTCGTGATCTGTGAAGTGGCAGTTGGAAATGGTGATCCCGGAGGAACCTTGGACAGCATCAATCAGGCCATCAGAACATCTAGACATAGAGACATGATCGATCCAGATGTCGGTCGATCCGAAGATGCTGATCCCATCGCCTTCGTTATGTGTGCGCAACCCGACGTGATCGACTGCGTCGCGGATCATCCCACCGGAAGTGGGGACGATATTGTGGATGTGGATGTTGGTTATGATGATATTCTTGACGAACTGGATAGTGATCCCGGCCCCACCGGAGATGTGCACGCTGGCGCCGCGGCCGTCGATGGTCTTGTCGCTCTGCATGATCAGCTCTTGGCCGAGCTTGATGTTCATCTTCCCGGCGAATGTGATCCACAAGGGTTCTTTCTGGATGACGGCGTGGCGGAGGGTCCCGGGTTTCGGGTTCTGCCAGTCATCGGATGGATCAGTGACAAGATAGTACTTGCCACCTTTTCCACCTCTGGCCTTGCTCCCGAAACCTTTGACACAATCGGCCATATTCTGTCTTTTTTTAGCCCAGTTTGGGTCACATCTCCAGCATTGGTCGATTACGTTTGTTGCCATGCATGGCCCACCCCGTCTGTTCTTTTTCCCATATAACTCCCTTCTGGTCGAGTTTAAACTGTGCCGTCATCAACAAGAACCAATGATTTATTTTGACATACATGTATCTTTATAATAGAAAGAAAAATAAATATACAGGGCAAGTGATAATAACAATCTTCCAACCATCTGAAGCCTCTTCTTCTAACTAATGATCATTGATTGTCGAAATTGAGATTTTATTTTCTTTATAAAAAGGGAAAAGAAAAGGTTTGATCCTACTTTATAGAATGCAGTTGTATTTCGTCTAAAATGCTCTATAGATGTTGAGATAGTGATCATAGGTGTTTCAAAAATTTCGAACCAGAAATAAAATGGGAATAGACTTCGGAATAATTCAACAACGAGAATATGTCCTTTTATTTGGGTTTGAATGCATTATTTAACTTCAGAAATGTAAAAGTTAATATTAGAACTGTTCTCAAAGAAAATAAAGAAAATGACCATTAGCTAAAATTGCCAGGAAAAAAACAAAAAACACGAGATCAGATTCATTAGTACTTGTTAGATGGCATTGGAATTTATGCAACTTTCTTTCACCCTTGAAATATTTTCTAAGTTAATATTTTAGACTTCAGGTTTTTACAATTGTTACACCCAAAAAAAAAAACAAAATCATAAAAAAAAAACGTGACATATAAATATTTTACAAGATCGACCCACCTGAGTTCGTCCCACTCGTCAGCATTGGCTTCCATTGCAGGGATAATGGTAGCCAAAATGAAGAACAAGGATACCAAAGGAAAACTAATGAGCTTTGGTGACCCCATTTTTTTTTTTTTTAATTTTAATGAGCACGAATCCTAGGCAGGGATTGATTAAATTGAACTGATTTTTTTTTCCGTTTTTTTTTTTTTTTGGTTGTGTGTGTATGAAGGCAATGGTCTTTAGGGTTCGAAACCCTAACTTTTGCTCTGTGATCAGAGCAGTTTAGACCAGCCGGAAAGAATCAATCTTGCCTCGATTCTATGCATCAATATTTTACGTTTTTTTTTTTTTCCCTGCTTTGAGTTCTTAATGGTTATGAACAAAATGTGTTTATATAGTTGACGAATTCTCTTTTTCTGAGATGCGTAAAGTATGGTGTTCCTTTCATTACTATTTTCAGGACAACTAATTAACAGATATTATTAGCAAATTAAGATATCTAGATATTGTATATTAGCCATGTAAAACTATGTATGTATTAATGTTGTAACTAATTAATTGGTGCTTGAGATGCAGCCTCAGAAAATGAGAGAGTTGGCGCGGAGAATGCTCTCGTTCCTGTGTTAGTGTGTTACAGAGTTTTCATTTTATATATTAAAAAAAAAAAGAATTAGAGAGAAATTATGAAGGGGAATTTTTTTTCCTAATCATCAATTAATTTATGATGGGCAATATACAGTGCATAACGCCATATGATGTGTAAATTTTCATTCTCAAGCGCTACTAGTAATATACCTCTCTTCCTGTTACTTACTAGTACAATGACTGTGCGCTACACGACGGATTTTAGATATTATTGTGTTGAAATTTAAATAATATTAAGTCTTTTCTTTAAAAGATTTAAATATAAAAGGTATACAGTTGTTATTAAGATATAATCTATAGTACTTAATTAAAGCAGTAAACAAAAAGAACATTTGTCAGCACCACAATGAAAATTTTCCTGCCAAAAGTCATTTTCAGTACAAAATCATTTTTGACACGTGACACTCTAACTAATCAGAAAAAAAAAGATGGAATAGATAAATACATAAATCCCTTAATTATAGCTACATAAAAATCTCTTAATTATAGGTATATACTAATCTCTTAAAACAATAATATTTAATTGATAAAATCAAATGTAAGGAAATCCTCTTAAATCAAGTGAAATACCAGTAATGTCTTCTCAATCCCCAATTTTAAAAAATCTCTTCTCATTCCGCTCCTCTCTCACATCCGGGCCTTTAAATCAATTACTTAAAATCTGACATCAATTATCAATCCATCTTTTTCTATAACAGAGAAAAAATAAGTTGTCATGAAAGAAATTTGATTTTTTAAGGGTGATTTTTTTTATTCTTTTGTTGTAGATATTGGTTTATGATTTGGGCATAGATTAAATGTTATAAATCTGGGTATAGATTTATGTGTAATAACTCACTTTCTGTCCTTTCAATCGATTTTTTATTCTTCTATTTTTTTATTCTTTTAAGAATGATTCGTATTTTTTATTTAATCGATTTAAAAATACAAGTGACATCTTGGGCATTCGCCCGAGCAAGCATCTAGTTTTACATTAAAAAGATACTCAAGTTCATATTCTAGCAGAACTCCTGAATGTAGTCGTGTATGAATATGCCATGAAAATTCAAATGTTGATAAATATGAATATCGTGCTACTTTATTCACACATCAAGTAGAAAAAAGGGGGAAAAAAAGTAAAAACCTTCGACCCCAAATACATAATGTGGTTTACCCTTTTATCAAATGGTGTTTATCCATTTTTTAAAAAAAAAAAAGAAAAGAAAATGGTGTTTATCCTTTAGTGGTTTTATATTCTTATCAAATGGAGTTGCAATATTCAATTCCAGAATTGACTGTTGGTTATGTGAAATGCAAATACGTAACTTGACATAAAAAAAAACAAGTTTGGCCCATCTTCCCAATATAGCTCGGAAGGACAACATTTCATCAAGCAAAATAGCAAATAAAGTCTGTAAATGAAACCGGAACGTCAAATTGGAGCTTTTGTTTTGTCAGTATTATTGGACATACACGGGCGTCTTCACCACTTTCCAATTTGGCATTGTTGATATCAGCCACGTCTTTCGATCGTCTGCAATGAAGCTGAAGTCTAAGCAAGTTCAGGGCTTTTCCCTAAAGTGCAGGTCATGAGATGTTCATCAGAACGTATTTCATGCGAATTTCAGATCTGACACCAGGCAGAAGCGAATCTCAATCATTTACAGTACATTGTTCTTCTACATCAGTTGTGGCTTGAGATGATTCCAAAAAAATAAAAATAAAAAATGCATAAATCACAAAGCTAATCAAATACAAATCTTTTAGTTTTGTATCAAGTTATTACAAGATGTTTGGCCCGGGTCTATACCCAGGCAATCTCTTAAAATTTATATTTTATTTTTACTAATTTATATTTATATAAACTTGACCCGGGCATTAGGAGTGAATGATCGGTTGATTCTCATATTTTTATTTTCGCAATATATAACATTAGTTGGTAAAATTAAAATTTATTTTCGCAAAATAACCACCAAACAAATGTAAGGTATCAAATTCAACACCCAAAATGCCCGGTCGAATTGAAGGTCTCAATGTGGATAGAAAAAAAATTCATTGAAAAAGTTGAAATTTCTTCTCACTAAAAGAGCGGTTGTCAACAGCCCGCAGTCTATTGATAAGCAAGAATTACTTTCAGATAATTTAAATGTGGAAGTGGAACTGCTTATTATGTTAGGGTTAGGACATATATTAAGGAATTTGTATATGGATTATATTGAATGAAGGCGCCAGAGGTGAAAATTTTCATCAACTTTTGTTTGGCAGGCTATTTGCTAGTAAATTTCAAGGTATTAACAATCTCTGTAGTCAGTAGTTAGGGAAAGTTTTATTAAATGTGCTCAGTTCTTAGTCTTCATGAAAAATTTTGTCAGTTTCATTCCATAAATTTTCTCTTTTTCCCAGTCTTCAATCTTCGGGTTCAAGAACTATGAGTTTGGGTGTGTTACAGTAGTCTTATAGTGGATAGAAATAGTTTAATGTCACAGCCGGGACCGGCTTAATAGATTGTTATGTAAATAAGTAAAAAAAGTATTCCTTTCATCTAAAATGAAAGTCTAATTTAAATTTTCACTATCAATACAAAATATACTAAAAATGATAATTTAAACTTAACAGTCAATTTAGGACATGGAGAGTATAGTTGTAATGACAATCATTATATATTTTGGAAGCCTCTAGTTCTCTTTAAGAGAGCGAGAGGCAAAATGTGAAATAAAGTGATGGAACGAGGAGGTTCAATATAGACTTAAAAACTAATGATAAAGGTATTCCTCTTTTAGCATGCAGATTCATGTGATCAACTCGCACTATCACCAATGTCATTCATTGGAGTTCTTTGAAAGATGGCAGCCAATTTCACATGGAAAAAGAGGTATAATTAGATTCAACAATTACTTTTAAATTACAGTATTGTAAAACTTAGACCCACCATAATAAACCAAAACTGGATAAATTGAACTGGGATATATCTGTGTTTTGTACGTGTCATCCTTGCGCAGATAACCACAAAGCATAGATAAGCTAGCACCCACAATCCAAACCTCCTCAAATAATCTTTAAATTTAATCACAGTTCTACCGAAGTTTCTCAATCCACATTTGGCAATAAACAGATACCCCATCTTCCCTTATAAAGGTGGCTGGGGCATTTGGGTCTTATATCTATATGTAGTCTGTAGATATAACCATTCTAAATGAAGAATATCAATGATTCCTTTGACTCCCATTTCTTAACTCAGTGGCAAAAAATGTGCTGGTTTTGAAGTGCAAATGATGTCCTCGGGAGTATTCTTGGACTAAATATCACAAATGATCAATGCATTTAAAAACCAAAAAATAACACCAAAAAATGGAACTATTTCCCTATTCGTTAGGATACCTTGCAAATGACGACAAATATGAGATTTTCAGGTCTTACTTGCTTTGATGAAACCCACAAAATTAATGGAAAATTGGCAGCTTTCGACGCAGTTCCTATATTAAAATCATGCTATATTAGTCCCATAGAAACATGTTGAAAGAGTGTAGGAGGTGACGTCAAAATTGGGTTTTTATCTCCTAAACACTGAGAAATAAATAATAAATCGAATCTTTACCCATAATATCTGGATGTAAACAATTCAACATCATAATGTTTAATAGTAAAAAAAAAACCAAATCAAAACTTTACCAATCGAATGATGAATCTTATATGCTCTCCCGTAAGAATATCTTTTCACAGTCAGTATCTTCCCTTTGGATAGCCCTAACCATAAGCATCTGTATATGTTGCTGCTAAGCCCCCGTAGCTATTTCCTTCAGAAAAGATAGATGTTAGTCCGTGCGTCCAATGTGCATACCCTCTTCTATAACTCAATTGCCTCTTACAAAACAAACTTCACTTTAGCCAAATACTATAAGTGAATGTCCTAAAACAATAGAAATCCCGAAATCAGAGGAAACCGAAAACTCAACTCATTATACATAAACTACTAATCATTTGAGAGTAGATGAAATCATTTTTTACCCATCAGTTAAGCACTCTACTTCGGGACTGGCATTTGTAAACATCGGTACTGAGCCCTAGGAAGCCGGATTGAGCTTTCCAAACTGCTTAACAACTTATCCAGTAATTCATACCCACGTGAGATTCCAAAAATCTGTAAACAAAAAAAAGAGCATTAGATGATTACAATCTGCAATAGAAGTGGACAAACATGAATCTTTTAGAAAATTAGTTATTATGAGATGAAAACCACATACCAAATGAATTCCACTACTACCACGCTACAAATTCAAGCAACCTATGACTGCAATTGATGGAGTTCACGTTGAAATTAGATTCTTTTTTAAAAGATAATAAAAAAAAATAATCTCATCTTAATCAGCAAATAATTAAACAAAACATCTATTATATAAGCCAGAGGTAGATGATTACCTGCAATAGTCGATCAATGCCGAAATTCTCATGGATGGCAAAATCAATTCATTTTATTAAAATATGTATAATTCGGTTAATATTATTCGGGATATTGAATAAAAAATATTTTATGTTGTCATCGCTCCTCATCGTGTTGTACACAGCTTGAACCTGCAAACAACAATGAGGTCAACTCGTGCTTACACTATATATGTGTTGTTAATGTGTATCAGAAGACAACAAAAGCTAATATCATTTCAGACGAACAGAAGAGATGGAAGTCTCCTCTTTGTATATGGCCAATCATAGTTATGTTACCACAATATCAAATTTGATTCAACAAATAAACCCATTTTGTTTTTTCTTGTTAAGCCTGTGAAGTAGTTATAGCGTCTTGTCTCAAGGGGTGAATATTAAGGTTTGTTTCATCGTGCGAGAATGTACGAACTAAATTGGCAAAAAGGGTTGTTATGCAGAAATGAAAACATTAACATATGAGGGAGAGAGACAGAGAAGCCGACGGACCTGTTCACTCAAAAATACTTGAGGCGGTCAAATGTTTACATATTCATATTTGCCTCTTCAGGAAAGTTTCTGTTTCATTTGGCCCTGGTTCCATCAAAACAGTCAGCCCAGTGATGGGAGTGGACAAAAGCCGCAGATTAAAAAAGAAAAACATTACTACAAAATGAATCAACTTAAGCAAATATTATTCTACTTAATAACGCAAGCCCCTGAAATAAAATCTAAAAAGGATGAAATACAACCCAAAATCGATACACATTTTAAACAGAAATACCTAATAACTAAAAATGTTTTCTTTGAAAATATGTTCTGGTATACAAAATGGTATAATAACTCCAGAATTTGTTGTTGGATTACGGATTCGACAACAACAACCATAGAGCTATGAACAAATCATCACCTCTAGTTCCAATAATGGCGAGCCCTCTAACCGTTGAATATGACTTTACCTGCAAAAAGACTATACATACACCAGTTAGCTCAAGAAGGTCTTCATAGGTTCTTCCTAATATACGACTATCAACTTTATCAACACTCATTATCTATCTCCTTACAATCCCCATAACTTATATTATACTTTTGATTGAATTATATCTTAGCTTAAATGCATCAGCAAGAACTAATTATGTGTCTTTTCCAAGACCATTAAAAGCAATAGCAAGAACTGATTTCACATGTTGCAAAGAACAAACAGCTAAAATAAATTATACAAATTGATCTTTTTTCAAAAGCATCCAAGCCAAAGTAGATAAAATGGAATATCAAAAGGGATGAGAGATTTTGTGTTCTTACCGTTTTGGGCGATGATGGAGGACCTCTCTTCTTGCAGAAAACTCCGGTCTTAGTTACGGCTGCAGAAGACAGGTCCTGTTTCGCTCTCTCCATCATCGAACTAAAAATACGACCACAAAATATGATGAAATAAATCACATAATAATTACAAAAGATATCAACATGCTGGTAAAAAAACACAAAAACAAATTTTTTTTTTTCACAAATTCGAACTTATGGACACAATCTATAAGTAGGCACGAATCAAGAATTGAACCGGGATATAATATAACCACAAAGCATAGAGAGAGAGAGACCCAAATCGAATAAGATTAGTTTAATATATCTTTTACCTCCTTCCCTAATTGTCGAATTTTTCTCTTCTTCCGCCCAACCAAGGGTTCCTCGATCGGCATAGGTGCCATCATAGCTGCAGAAGTTTCTGGCGGCTGAAGGTGATTATTGAGATTATTTTACTCGCATCAAGAATGGAGGGAAACAGAGGGGCTAATCAATGAAAACTTTGAAAACAAACAGTGATTTTCTTTGTGTTTAGGGCAGTGGCTTTCCTCTTCTCGCCGTGTTGCCCTCTAGCAGAAACTATCAACAGATTTCGCCGATCAAATGGTTTTGCTGATCCCAACTTTTCCGCCCCGCGATACACACCAAGCAATTTTCCAATACCCAAGAACAGACCAAGCAATTTTTTCCAATACTCAAAAGCAAAAAAGAACAGGCGCCGTTGTCGGGGACAGCAATTACCAATATCAAAACTAGATTATTTTTTTATTAATTTAGATTTGTATATATTTTCCGTTGTTTTATTATTATTATTATTATTTTTCATTTTATTCTCTTTTCTTTCTTGTGTCAATATTTTTGTAAGATTCTGGAGTTATCATGGAGAATTCTAATTATGGATATAGAGATACTTCATATTATGGTTATAATTCTTGATATAGAGACTATCCTATATATCAAGAAGATCCGTACTCTTTGAGCAATTGTTCTTATGATCCTTACTATAGTGGTGATTTCAAGGATATTCATGTGATACTGGGTACAATTTTGGTTTTGAGAGTTCCCATATGAATTCTGATATGTTGTCTCGTTTGGAGAGAATAGAAAAATTGCTGATTGACAACAATAAGAATAATGGTTCAACTTTCTATCAAGATGATTGTTTCCACTCAAATGCATCAATATATCAACCACCACCTCCTCAACCCATTCTTAGGGAGTTAGCAGTTTGTCAACCCACTCTAAGAGAGTTACCATTCTCGTATCAGCAGCCACCTGCTCAACCTAAGCTTACTGTTAGAGAGGCAGCTCTTCAAGGTTGGCGTAGAAAAAGGCCAACAACTTATTGAAGAAGTCAACCAATATAGGTTGAGTGTGGGATTGCCAGAACTGATCCTATAGGAAATTTGCTTAAATTGAATAAGAGCAAAGAGATGTCTAAAGATGATACATTGGTCCAACTTCCTCAGTCACCGTCCAAACTGAGATTGAATGTGAAGAATTAGAAGAGACTGGTGAAGAGATTAAAAGTCCAGATATTACAAGTTCTTTTGATTCTTTTGGAGTATATATTGTAGTGAAGCATGATTCTCTTATTTACGAGTCGGTGACAAAGATGTGGATTAAGTTGATTTTGATGAGAATAATATTTTTATAGTTTCAAAAGAGGGGTGTGCTGTAGAAAAATGTGGCAAGGTTGTCCCTAGTATAAGAGATTTTGAGGATGATGTGAAAGATGATTCAATAAAAGGCCAAGAAGAGGATCAATGGTACAAGATTGAATTTGAGAAAGAGGATATTCTGGCCTTGGAGTACAAGTTCATATTTACTCATGGCAAGAAGAGCCACTATAAGCGATGCATCACTATTGTTGAACTTGGTTTCTTCTGGTATCGAGATGGGTACTCTGACTGATCAGCCATAAAGTCTGGCCAAAGATTTTAAAACAACGCTTATTGGGAGGCAACCCAACATTTTATTTTGTTTATTTTATTTTATTTAATTTTTGCAAATAAGTTGATGGTTAAGTTTTTTGTTCCTGATTATTTGAAAATCTTTGATTTCTGAATTGTCATGATTTTTCTTAATCATCTGTCTGATAGAACTTAGATTTGTTTTTGTTTTTGTTTGGCAGCTACTCTAGAATAAATAGTGTTGAAAATGCTTGGATGGTCGTGCATGAGATCTCTTTATTCTTTGTTTTCAACAATTTCAGTCCTCTGTTTCACATTTCCAAGACTGTGTCTTTTCTTTACATTTTTTTTCATTTATGTTCTTTTCTTTTCTTTTCATTTGGTTGCTTTGTCTTTTGTGTCTTATACATTGAGGACAATGTATACTTTAAGTGTGGGGGAGTGGAATTTGTGTTTTGTGTTTGGTCTGTTTTGTGTTTGTTTTCAAAAAAATCAAAAAAAAAAGGAAAAAATGAAAAATCCAAAAAAGGTCTATAATGAGTACAGTTTAACTATCTCTAGCATGTAAGAATTAGACTACTTTGAATTGTATTGCTAAACTTATGTAATTCTATATGTTGCTTTGAATACCCTGCTTTTTATGCACTTAGTCGTGACTGTGGAATAAGCCTAAAATGAGACATAGTTGCATGAGTTTGATGTAGATATGTCATGAAAGTTGTGTTTGATTCACTCCTACTTATATGATATGTATGTAGAACCCATCATATTGTGAAGGAAAAGTAAGGCATTAACCCAATATCAACCTTAAAAAACTTTCTTGCTTTGACACTTTGTGTTGAGTAAGTTTGGGGGAGGAGTATTGCCGGATGCTTCCGAGGTTAGGTTAAGGAAGAGCATTCCATGTTAATGCTAGCCCTATTGAGAGGTGAGAAATTGGCAACCACGAGCAGAGAGTCCTCAGGCTCGGTGAGGAAAAATAGATACGTAGACTGCCCTAAGTTGCTGAGCACTAAGCAAAGGAGTGGAAAAATGCTCTGGGTAGGGGCCTGAGTTGGAAAGAGTCCTGAAGAAAAGCCGCATGGACCGAAAAAAGGGTTACGAGGGGAAAATGTTGTATATGAGATAAGTCTTTCTATTTCATAGTATGTTTGGTGGTCCATTGCATTGAAATATGGTGTGAAATTTGAGTCTGTTGTTAAAATATTAATATATAGCATATTTACAATAGAGCTTTTGTTTTCTATGTTGAATGTAGAGTGATGTCCCTAAGAAACGAATCGCACACATACACAAGCGTGAGGGCTAAAAGTCGCTATAGTTTACATTTTGTTAAGTATTGCATACTAGAGGTAGTCAAGGTTTTCGTGTTATATGACTTAAATCTCTGAGGCTGCCACATAAAATAATTTAATGTTTTTGTGTGGTTTGATTCTTGGGAATGCTTGAGGACAAGCAATAATTCAAGTTTGGGGGTATTTGATAAGTGCTAAATTAGATATATTTTTATGCTACCATTCATAGTATTTTATAATAAGAATTTATATATTCGAGTTGAATTTTGTGCTTAATTTAATTAATTATGTGCATGAAACAAATTCTTTTCTTGAAAAGTAAATGATGAATTATTTTAGAATTTTAGACTTGATTGAAGATGAAAGAGACTAAAGAGGAAGAAATCAGAGGAGTAGAAGAGTTAAAGGACCGACATGCAATTATTAAGCTTCTGATTTGGTTTGGCCAAGAGGAATGCATGGGCTGAATTTGATTAATTGGGGTCAAAGCTTTGATCAAAGTGGGCTGGTTGTGTAGACAAGGAATTAATAAAGGAGGTCCATAACTTATTATTTTGGATTTAGGTTTTAAAATTTCCACGAAAACTGTGGCCAGAAAAGGAGAATTCCTACACTATTAAAGGGGGCTGTGTTTTTGTTGTGTTTTGGACAGAACCCGACGCACAAAAAAATCAATGTGAACGGGTAATTCCGGCGCACAAAAGAAGCACGGCGGAGGAATAATTCGACTAATCTTTGGGCTGGCTTTCTTCACGGCGGTTCCTCCCAGGTTCCTTTGTTCCATTCTTTCATTTTATTTTATTTATTTTAGAATAATGTGTAGTGACTAAATACTTTAATCTAGAGTTTTAGATGTAGTCGTTGTACTATTTTAGTTTTTTAAATTTATATGATTGTGAATTTTTCGTTAATTAATATTTATTATTCTTGTTTTCGTCCGTGTGAATACCTGATCAAGATTTGCATGTTTTAAGATATTAGCTGAAGTAGCAAGAGTGGAAGGCTATTAATATTAGTTCGTATGAATAATAAACTTAGGTAGTGAGCCACGACAGTAGGAACACCGCCTTTGCCACTAGTAATTCAAAAGTTCTTAATGTACTTTTATTAATCCCTATAGTCACATGGTTAATTTGAGTAAGAGACTTATGACACGAGAGTGTATAATTCTTAAATAAGTGAATTGTCGTGGGATTAATGAATGTCCAGAGCCACATATTTATAGATTGAATTAAACTGAGTAGTCGGTAGGTGACCCCTTTGCCTTAGATTTTTCTTTTACTAGTTTATATTTTCCATTAATTGCAATTATTAGTTTTAGGTCTAGTTTAATTTGAAATCAATATTTAGGTCTATCAATTCTCTGGAGCAAAAAATGTAGAAAATTAGCTCACTCCAAAATGAATATTTAATCCTTCAGATTCAAGATTTAAAACACTTAAGTAAAGCAATAAAAATGTTCTTATTTGCAGAAAATCAAACAGTTAGAAGAAAAAAAGAATTAATTAACGAAAATAAAACAATTAGGAGGATCAGTATAAACCTCATAGCCGTGACTGTTGCGCAACTCGTCAAAGTACTTCTCCAGTGCTCCCCCTATCCGCAAACACCAAAGCTTCCTTCTGCCCCCTGCCAACAGACAATTGGATGAAACTCGACTCACTAATGTTCTCCTGTTTTAATCCGTCATGTTCCTCGTCGTTATCTCCTACCAATTGTCCTTCCGCCAGTGTCAGAATAGGAGGACCAAAAGGAGGAAAAGACCCCTTCTCCATGATTGTGTACTCTGACGATTGTGAATGGGATGATTCGTTGTTAATTAAGGAATTAAATGACAAGTGCTAATACCTCAAAATCCCAATCGAAATCAAGAAGTGTGGTTCTGAATCTCGATGAAGAATCGAAAAGTGGAAGGTCGACGTCAGTGGCGATGATGCAGGGTTTCAATCGGAATCGGAGGCTACCACCTCCTTCGGGATATGTTTTTCATCGGCGTAATATCCCCGAGCACAGCTCCACCGATGATAACACCCTAATCTTGACGTTAAGAGGGATAGATCCTATGTGTTGCCCACCGAAAATACTGCAGATATAAATTCTAATAGAACTCTGTTTGAAAAAGAAATTGAAACTGTTTGAAACTGTTTCGTTTAACCATATAATAGTCTGTTTGAATTTTTTATTATTTTTTTAAACCTGTTTGAATTTAAAAACAATCTTGTTTAATTAATTGAATACCAAATTATCTAATGAATTTCATATATTGAAGTAATCTAGATAAAAATCCTTAATAGTAATTTGCGTAGATTAACGGTTTACCTAATTCTTTTTTACTGACTAATGACTCATCAATTAGGTAGAGACACATGTCAATGAATCAATTGGAGGAAAATTGAATGACACGTGTATATATATATATTTATATATATAGGATTTCAGAAATAATTAAATCAAGAGCAACATTTTTCGCGAAAGACAAAGGGAAAAAAAAAGGGCATTATTTGTAATTCTAACCTAGTGCATGATTAATTTGATCAAAAACTAGTACCACATCCTCCTAAAGTCATAATTATAGAGCAAAAATTTGAATTAATTTAATGTTGATTTATGTCTTATGATTAAGACTAGAGTAAGTGAAATTAATTGTTAGCTCTCCTTGTGTCAGGATTTAAACTAGGGCCTCGTTGACATGTCACAAGTAAAACAAAGAACTTTTTCCAATATTATACAAGTAAGACACTTACTTCTTCTAAATTGTACAGGCCACTAAATTTTTCCTCAATCGACTAACATTTTTGTTTCTATATTACATTCTACCATACGTTACAGCGGAAATTAAATATTCTAATATTTATGGAAATTTTCTTCTAACTCTCCTTGTACATGACAACGTCTACCATTCTTCCTCATCAAACTTCTTCCATGACTACCATCATCGCTGCCACTTGAATTATCTAATGGGGGTCAATACATGCATATTCAAATACTTACATAAAACATAAAAATATTTCACGAAAATATGATCATGTCAAATAAACATTTCATACTTTTCTTCATTTCAAAAATTGAGACATAAGTGTATACTTTATTGAGGTAACTTGTGCACAGTTTCGGATTTAAGCGCTCCGAAAATTAGAACACTTTAGCGTTAAGGCTTTCCAGCCCATCAGTTAATTTGGCGTTTGGGTTTTTCAGTTTTTTCCCCCCTTTTCATGTGTATTAGGATTTGGGCTTTTCAGGTTTTTCATCAACATTTGCATTTTACTTAGAATTTAGGATTTTCAGCTTTTTCATCCACTTTTACATTCATTTTTCTGATCACTACCACAAGCATTTATTACATTCTGTGCATATAAAGAAAACATTTAGTCCACATAAAAATTTAAACAAGCATGTATTTCGTGCGAGAGAACGCAACTTAACATAAACAATTTCTTTCTTCTCCCCATCTAGGACTTGTTTCTTGTTTCTTTCACTTATCATGGCAGATATATCTTGCTTTAAATATGACTAAAGTGCTCTCTACATTAAATTTTACTATACTTTTATCTGCTCTTAAATATTTGTAAAAAATCATTTTCCTAGAATTTATACCATTTTACTAATACATTTTATATCATAATATTTGAAAATATAGCATTCAATTTTCTTATATTGTTGTACCATAAATTTCTTTAGAAATAGTCAATAAAAAAGATTGGAGGGTTCACGATGATCCCACTTAAAATCTCACCTCTTTTTAGAAAGGATGCTCTTTTGTGTTTTGTTAATGCATATTTGAAAATAATATTGTCATGTAAATATTAGAACGTCCTAGCTCGTATAAAATCATAAATTTTTGTAATTTACATTACTAGTTAAGTAGTAAACTATTAATTACTATTAAAACATTTCTCATCAATTTCGGACATTAATAACTTAGGTTTTAATTATATTATAAATTAATGAAATTAACTTTTGGATACTTTATAAAGTGATTAATGAAATGATATTCTAAATTAATGAAATTAACTTTTGGATACTTTAGCCTAAAGATAAATATAATTTAAACATATCATTATTGAAATCCTACCTATTCATAAATAATGAAATTTTATCCATGAACTTAAATGTTTGTAAGTATTATAATCTAAAAGTTTCATAAATTTATAATACTTCTAACTATTAAAAATAAAATATAAATAATGTATTTAAAAAAAAAAGACTAGTGTGTTACCTCTTTATAAGAATATTTTTCGGACTAGAAGAGATCTCAAATGAATTTAGATTCTCTTAAAGGTATTTGGGCCTTTTAAGCAAATCCTTGGGCATGGCTTCCTCCTTAAGTGAAGGCCAATAGTTTTTTATTACTTTTATGTGATTAAACTCTAAATGGAGCCTCTTATTTATAGTGCAAGACTAGCTCTCCTTCTTAAGTGTCTGGCCCTGTGAGACAAGACAGTTTTACTCTAATCCATTGCCAAAAATCTGGTGGGTTCATTTTTGAGACTTTTAAATTATTTGTCTCATCTAGTAATTTTATTTTATCTTACATTTTTCTTCATAGTTCTCAAATTACAGCCATTTTTTATTCCGTAATTATTAACTAGCTCTCTACTTTCCTATCCACTTTAAATTCAACCCAATACTTTGAAATCTCCCTTAAAATTGTATTATTTGACCACAAATATCCATATATACTATTTCTCAAAATCTGGTTTATTTTAAAAGTTGTCTAATCCTCATAGTTCATTTTAGATTCAGTAAAAGGAATTCAACGTACTAAATGATAACTCCCTTATAGTTTCTCTTTTAAATTATTTGATAAAATAATTTCTGAAATTTTTCCGAGTATTACACCTTGACACCTTGTCCCCCCCCATTCAACAAGGTGAAGATGATGAACAGTGCAGATACTATCGGATTGATTGGACACCAGACTAGGAGATACATAGTTGTGTTAAAATTCCCTCTAAATTTAAAAAATAAGTGAAAGATACTTGTATCACATTGGTATCGGAAATTTACTTTATATATATATATATACCATTATAGGTATCCTAGAATATTACATTTGTGGGGTCTACTAGGGGAAGGAGATACTACTACTAGGGAGAGACTCTGCGCAAGCACGCCTCTGTTACGAGCCCTCTTGGGCTACAAGCTGACCTCCGAGACTGCCTCTGACCTCCTAGCTGCAAGCCTGCATAGGCAGCACTTGACGTGTTCCTTGTGGAGTTTGAACATGAGACCTCTTGAAACCTCAAGTTTTTAATTTCATACCCACTACCTCTTGGATATCCACCTTGATAACACATATACCCCATGTGCTACTTCCTCATTGCTTATTGGTTTTGAGGTGGAACCACATGTGGGCTTATATGGACTTTCAAGATGGAATCAGAACGAGTTTTAATCCGCAGACTTTGTGGGTGGATTTTGACCGATCCGGCAGTTTCTCCACTTTGACTTATACCCATATTTGGCTTTGATTGACCCAGCAGTTTATCCGAGAATTTTGACTTATACCTATATTGGATTTTGACTGACCCGGCAGTATATCCGAAAACTTTGATTTACCCGTATTGGGTTTTGACTGACCCGGCAGTATATCTGAGTACTTTGCTTTACCTGCATTGGACTTTGACTGACCCGACAATATATTCGAGGACTTTGATATATTACCCGTATTGGGTTTTGATTGTTCAATGGGGCCTTGTCCAACCCCTTTGGGCTTGTGAGAGGGTGTTAAAATCCCCTTTGAACTTGAAAAACAAGTGAAAGACACTTGTCCCACATTGGTGTTGGAAATCCACCTTGATCAACATATATACCACATGTGTTACTCCCCTCATTACTAACTGGTTTGAGGTGGAACCATATGTGGGCTTATATGGACTTTCAAGAAGTTGCGCTATAATTTGTGATGTTACATTTGGTTATAAATACTCTTTTCAGTTTATTATAAAAGACCAAAAAATATATATAAAAATAGTAAATGCACACCTCATAACTTTGAATTTTGTCAGGTGTAAATGTGTAATATTATGTGGCTCGACTTTATGAAAATTTCTATAATAAATATCTATCAAACATATTTTAATATCTATCGTTATTTTCGCGATACAATTTTCTTGTCTCGCTGAAAAATTCACCATGTATACTTATTTATTTCTCGTTGCTTGAAAATATTCCAATGCTTGTGGAGGCCTGTTTTTGTGAGGGTGAAGGATTTGAAAAATGAATCTAGAACTCTTCAGCTTCCTGACGAGAGTTAGAGGTTATTACCATGGATGTCTCAACACATTCCTTTGGTTCTGCCACCCTTGCCCTCCAGCAAAACCTGGCTATGTTTGTCTCTATTTATTTGCCTACAAGTTGTGTTAGAAATCTTATAATAAAACATGCAACAAATGTACAAGAAACATGTTGCCAAAAAATGTGAGACCTAAATGCTCGCTCATGGATCTTATGGACGACTTATAAGCTCTTGACTGATACTTAAACCGTTCAATTGATAAGGGAGGAGTTTTTTTTTTTTTTTTTTGTGATAAGGGATTAGGGAGTTATTAATTAAACACTTTGGCATAAGATTTTCAAATATTAATTGGTTTAATTTCCTCGCTTCCATTATTATACATAGTGACGGAACGAAGGGGGCAAGGGGGTTTCATCGACCCCCCAGGCACTAGGCAGCCAGAAAACCTCTTAGGAGGTGTATTCCGATTTGCCACCGTAGCTGTGTTTTTTCCACAGCTGACCCCCGGCGGCGGAAATGCTGCGAAGATGAAAGAGAACTCAGGACTATTTTCTTTCTAGGTAGGCTTCATGTGTTTAAAAGTGGCCCAATTTGACTTTATCTTATAACTGATTGGGCTTTGTTATTCAAGCATTAATGATAATATGGGTGAGGAGGAACATGCTTGGGAGCTTTAATAATAACTAGATGTTTGGCCCAGGCAGATGCTCGGGCGCCCCTTCTAAATTACTATTTTATTAAAATCTAATTGAATTACTATTTTTTGAGAAATTAATTTGGCGTATATATTATTTATGCTATGGTTTGGGGCTTAAAAAAATATATCTATAAATATGAGGTTATAAGGGAATAATAAATAATTAGTTTATATGCATTATTCTTAATTACTGGATTTAGGTTTTTTTATTTTTTGTTTATATTAAGCCTGCAAAACTATACGATTGGACATTTGAATTTGAATTAATATATCCATTCGTTTGAAATGTAACTGATTCTTATTTTTAGAATTTTTTCATTGGATAAGTGTCACATCTAAAACATGTTTTTTTTAAAAAAAAAAAAAAGAATTATGTAGCTTCTAATTAAAAGAGACTTACACGTGGCAAAAAAACTCCTGAAATCTGAAATATGGTGCATTGGAGCCAAAACAGATGCATACATAATTGCCACATAAGCTTCATGTCTTCTGCTTTAATAGGGTAAAAGGGATTTGCTACTAAATGTTTGCCCCGAACGAATGCTCGATCGCTTATGTTTAAAATCCATTAAATTAGAAAAATGAATATCATGTATTGAATATTTCACGTGAAAGTCTCCTTCCTCCAAAATCGAAAATCATCCGAAAAGACGAATGCCTAGGTTGGATGTTTATCATCATCACAATGATCTTGCAGGATACATGTCTGAATGAAATACTTTCACTCAAACAACCTTCAAAAGAATTAGAATGACCTCTTTAGGGGCCAAAATATACAATGCCCATTTTCTTGAAGGAAAATAAAAAAAATCAGGAAACTCCCCAAATAAAAAGAATGAAAAATAAGACTAAGCTATAAACGAAACATTCGAACAAAATAATATTTTACCATGTGGCATTGCTAGGTACACCATTTTTACAAAAAACTTTGAACCGATTTCTTGAACTTAATGACCGAAATGTTCATTGTTTAGAATCACTGAGAAAAGGGAAAATATCAAAGAATACATATCAACTATTTTAATTACCTCAAGCATACAGGGTTTCAACAGTCACAGCCATCTTTGAAGCCAGCTTTGCAAGATGCAAACAATATGCCAATTTCTTGGAAGCAGCCTTGTATCGATCCTGATTATGTTTATAAATTCCAAACTTTCGTTAGAAGCAAACAATGGCAACACTGTCTGACTAAATCCAAATCAAAACATTAGATCACATCAAAGCATAACAAAATCCAAAACTACATGTGAAAATAAATTCCCATCTAATGTTATAATTTTCTTAAAACTCACCCCCATATTCCATGGCTCACAGTGATTTTGGTGCTACGACTCTAAACATTTACGGGAAAGGTAAAACCAATACCATTAATCAAACAATAATGTTTTATTTTTTATTTTTTTGAAATGGTCAAACAAACAATAATATTGAGAATGCAAAAACTGAATATATGAACGACAATGCGAAAAAAAAAATACCTCTTTTTTTATTTTCCCTAAATCCAACCCGAAATCATCAACAAACGGCAAACTTTCCTTTGAAAATTGGAATCCCCTAAAACAAAATACGTTAATTTGATAAAAATTCAATTATTCCAGAATATTAACCAAAGTCCGAATGAAAGTTGCTGACAAATAAGGTCGTAAAAATCGATCCAGACTAGAATTGAAGAAGAAATTGAAACTAAAATTAATAAATTGCAGATAAGTATGGAATGGGCTTTTACTACCACCCTTGGAAGAGTGTAAAGTTGAATTCATAAAGAGAGAACGCCGTTGTGGGGAGGAAGTCGTCTTTCTCATATTCTCTTGTGCCGTTGGTTGTTACGTCGCTTCTTCTTCTGGCTGGATTTGCAAAGAGATCAAGACGGACTTGTGCACCCATCGCTTCTTCTCTCCGGTCGAACTCATCAACCGTCGTCACAAACTTGCAATTCCTCAGCCTATGCTCTCCGCCGGTTGCGTCTGAACGATTTTGTCAAAACCTTTTGATCAGCCTCCTTCACTTCTTCCAAGAATAACGCAGACGGGACAATGAAGAATAAATTGAAAAGTGATTTTGGAACATAGCAAATATGATAAAGTTGATCATGGGATTTTTTCTATTTTGAAAATGGTATATGAAAGAGTGGATTATACCGTAGTGAGTGATTGATTCGTGATTTAAGAGATTTTTTGTGGATGATGTTGAGTGATATCTGATTATGGTGATTTTTTTTTTTAAATCACTGGGATTATCCCGTATTTTACTCTGGTACTACTCTAATGTTTGTTGATTTTTTTTTAACATTCTATTTATTTGTTTTTCTAGCTAACTACTTGTCAGAAATGATTTTGTACTAAAAATGACTTTTAGAGGGAAAATATTATTAAACGTGAAGTTGACACATGTTCTTCTTGTATGCTCTTTATATTAAATACTAGATACTTGGCCCAGGCAGATACCCGGGCGCCCTTCTACTTTAATTTTGTGTTAATAGATAAATGAATTCTTGATTTGAAAAAAAAAAATAACTACACATTTAGTTTTTTTTCCCCTTTTTAGCCAAAAATAAAAATAAAAATAAAAAAACCATCTGCCAAAGGAAAAAACATATTGAAAACTACAACGATGCAGAAATCATACAAAAGAATGTGGAGTAATAAATGGGATAAGTTTATGGGCAAATTTAAATATTATTTTAATTTGATTGATAAATGATAAATTTTAGGAATTAAAATTGTGTAGCTATTTTTGTAAAGTAACTTTTGTTTCTCCATATAAGAATTTTTTTTTCTTAAAAGGGATGACACTTGGCAGAATGGTTAATGCAATATGGTACATTTGGAGCCAAAAATTTTTAATAAGAAATTGCCACATCAACATCTTATATTCTGCTTTAATAGGGTAATAACTAGATGTTTGGCCCAGGCAGATGCCCGGGCGCCCCTTCTAAATTACTATTTTATTAAAATCTAATTGAATTACTATTTTTTGAGGAATTAATTTGGCGTATATATCATTTATGCTATGATTTGGGGCTAAAAAAAATATACCTATAACTCTGAGGTTATAAGGGAATAATAAATAATTAGTTTGTAAGGTATTATTCTTAATTGCTGGATTTAGGTATTTTTATTTTTTGTTTATATTAAGCCTGCAAAACTATACGATTGGACATTTGAATTTGATTTAATATATCCATTTGTTTGAAATGTAACTGATCCTTATTTGTAGTAAAACATGTGTTTTTTTTTAAAAAAAAATTATATAACTTCTAATTAAAAGAGACTTACACGTGGCAAAAAGACTCCTGAAATCTGAAATATGGTGCATTGGAGCCAAAACAGATGCATACTTAGTTGCCACATAAGTTTCATGTCTTCTGCTTTAATAGGGTAAAAGGGATAAAAGGGACTATAGATTTAGAATAATCATACTAACATCTTTTTTTGGGGAAAAAAAATTGAATAAGCGTCACAGGATTCAAACCTGATTGTGATATCCATCATTATCATAAGTAGCATTACTATATGAATAAAAAACTAGAAATCATCCTTTTGAGTTAGGGGCTATTGACACATAAAAGATATATATAATTATAAATCATTTATTTGAAACATCAAAACTCAAATACTCATTTTCATACTGTGTTAAAATATTAATTAATTATTGCACTACCAAATATAAATTTGTGAATGGTAAAAATCAAATGGAGCTCAAAAAAAATTCCACATATATATGAAGGTGTGATCCACATATGAAACAATTATTTTCAAAAATATTCCAATTTTATGACGTTTGATTACACATTTATATAATATATCTGTACCATGGGAATTGTGTTAATGGCGACCCTCCGGTGTCAGAATTTCTGGTTTCGTCACTAATTATACCATTGCTTTGATTTCTTGAATGTTTGTCGTGGAACCTCAATATTCTTCACCATTCTAAATTCCTCCCATGGATCAATTGGAAATGTCTCAACTCCTGAGTATGCACTAATAAGATTCATGGAATGTTTCAATTTAAGATATTTGGATATCCCTAAAACATGTCTCTTTTTCTGTGTTTAGTAACCAACTTTACCCTCTACCAGAAAAGTATGATCAGTATCGTTTTCGAGAGCAGAATTCAAGACGTACTATATATGCTAAATCCCTGTTCATTTGACGATCCCGTTAACAGACTTGAGCTTTCCTTGTTCATGTTGTACCCTGTTCATTCAACAAACAAGGGATTTTTTTATGTTTATTTAATTTTGTTATGTACTTTACCAATTAACATAAAGTAAAACCTGAATGAAAAGAAAGGCCCTTAATTTGTAAAGTTTTTCTGTTGTATACATTAATATTCACATCTAAAAAAAAGGGAATCGATGATCTTTAAAACTTGTAAAAAAAAAAACAAAAAAGTGAAAGGAAAAAAATCGATCTCCGATCAACATTTCCTTCCTTCCCTGCAGTTAAGTGCACCGGCAAACCTCGTCATCCAAGTCACCTGAGAAGCATCTGCCGGAGCTATGCCGTCGTAAAGCTCATGATGCTTGCTCATAAAATCCGGATCCCCCGATGGCACGAAGAATGCGCCGTTCATGAATAAGTCTCCTTCTGACCTCCATGTCCAATTCTTCCATGTTGATTCGTCAGCATAATCCCTCTTTGTAATCTGTTCAATTTCATATCCAATCAAATCAAACTCAACTTTATACAACATAAAAATTCACTGAATATTATAATATATGAGATACGTCTTTTTATATACTCCATGTCACATCGTCTGTAACCCAATGTAAACCTTATTATAATGGAACTTGCATCACAAGAAAACATACTATCGTGAATGAAATCATCCAAAAAAACAGAAAAGAGTAAATTTCTCATGGATTACCTCCTTCTTGAAGTTATCATCAGGGGCAATGAAGCGATTTCCTTGACTGATGATGGTGGGATGTTGACTACCTCCAATGGCATACATTTCCCAATGAGTGTAATCATTGTTAACAACATGAATATATCCCCATCTGCATCTCGGCATCCTTTGAACTAATCTCTTCCCGAAATGATTAAACGCCACCGTAATCTGCATCAGTGCATCCTTGGACTGGCTGTCACTCGCCCCGAAGAGCATAACTTCGTTATGATCCGTGAAGTGGCCGTTTGAAATGGTGATTCCGGTGGACCCCTCGACGGCGTCGATCAACCCGTCTTTGCAGTTCCACATGGACACGTGGTCGATCCAGACGTCACTGGACCCGAAGATCGAGATCCCGTCCCCGTCGCTCATGGTCCGGAGCCCGAAATGATCCTCGGCATCCCGGACCACGCCTCCGGATCCCTGGTGGATGTCGTGGACCCGGAGCCCGTGGATGATCACGTTCTTCACGAACTGGATCGTGATCCCGGCCCCAAACGCCACGTGGACGGTGTGCCCGCGGGCGTCGATGGTCTTGTCGCCTTGCATGATCAGCTCTTGCTGGAGCGAGATCAGCATGTTCTTGTCGAATATGATCCATAGGGGCTCCTTCTGGATCACCGCGTGGCGGAGTGTTCCGGGTTTCGGATCCACCACGTTGTCGTCGGAAGGGTCGGACACCACGTAGATTCGCCCGCCTTTGCCCCCGGTTGCTTTGGCCCCGAACCCGACCACGCAGTCGGCCAGTTTCTGTCGGTTGTCGGCCCAGTTGGGGTCGCATCTCCAGCATGCGTCGATCGGGTTGGTTGCCTTACATTCACCTTTGCCTCCGTTCAGTTTGCCTCTCAGCTCTCTTCTCGTGGTGGTGTTCCAGAAACTCTTCGTAAGCCTGCATGGTCATTTATTTTAATCATTTTTTAAATTGTAACACTTTCGTAGTATATACTGATATTTCTGTTCCAAAATGATTGTTAGTTTGGATTTTTTTTTTTTAGTACAATTTATATTAAAAGTGAAAAATCTAAACTGGACAATGATTTCGGGATGGAAGGAGTAATAATTAATAAAACTATTCTGACAAAATCTTCGGTACATATTTTTTGTTTAGTATCAAATCATCAGTAGACTCGGCCCTATTTGAATTTGAACGTTAACTTATGAAAAAAAAATGAAATTGATGAATTAACTCACGCGGATGCTTGCTTATTGACGGCGTGGATAACCTTTTCTGGATTGGGGTTGTAAGATTTTTGAGTGTTGATCCAAGCTTCCTGGGCTCGTCTCCGCCAGTAAACATCGTCTTGGTTGGTGGCCCGGTGGGCGGTGATAAGGCTAGGTACAGTAACATACAATATACATAGAAGTAGGAAAAATGTATTGGAATTCATTTTCTCCATCTTGAATATAAGTAATATAATTATTATAGCATATAAAATGCTGCTTTAATTTCTTCTTCTTTTTTTTTTTAGCCCCTTTGAATTATTCTTTTTTTCTTTTTTGGGTCTTTTTCTGGGTCGAACTCGAAGTGTTTACCCTTCGGTTCAGACCCTGTTGTCGCCGTTTCAACCAGATTGGAAAATACGGTTGCGATTCAGCTACAACATTCAAGACTTTTGTGAAGAAGAGTGATGGAATTGTTGTGTTTAAATACTAGGAAAAATCATGTATTGGGGAAATGATATTTGGACCGAAACATGGGGATAACCACTTCTTGTTTGTGGTCAACAGTAACACATTGTGTCCCATCCGCTTCTAATCTAAAATTAACTCTTCTTCTGGTACTAAAATGCCTCCACATTTATCTTCGCGGGGAAGTAGTAAGAACTGAGTGATAGTCATTTATTTACAACATAAAAATAGTAACAAAAATTCTTATCCTCCCAAAATTACTAATGACTCACTTTCAACTAACGGGATTTAGTTTTAGAGTAAAAGAGATTTTCAAGCTAGTACCCGGAGTTACGGTCGAAATTATAGATGATTTCTATTCAATTCACGAAATTTTCATCTCATGATAACTGATACATTATAAAAGAACTATTCAAATATTATGTGAATGGGTAAAATTGGGCAAGAAAATAATTACGTGCTCATCTACACATAATTGTACTTTAACAAATACGATTTTTATTTTGAGACAAATGATGAAATGATTAAGAAAATGACGAGGAGAAATTGACTAGCTTTATCAGATGTCAATTTGCAAGGTAAGCAACATTTGTATTTATTTTATTTTATTTTTGTTGTGGGAGGGGGGGGAGGAGGGTAACTAGACTAGTATAAACATGACTTGGACAAAGAGAAACCCGAACTAGTCCTGAGAAAATTTGCATTTCAAAAGCAAATTCCGCCCCATGCTCAACACTTATTCTCGCACTTTTGACCATATTTAGCAAAAATTCTTCCTTGCCCTCTATTATTTACTTGGAGGCCTCATTTTACTTCCCTTCCAATTCACTCTCTTCTTTATTCCTCTCAAATATTTCTTCTGATTGACCAAAACCAAAAAAAAAAAAAAAAGAGGTAAAGATTAAAAAAGAGTTAATTATACGTTTAATAAGCACAATTTCTTCCCACAATGTATATAGATGTGTATAAAAACACTTCATAAGACTGAACAAACAAAGATGAAAAAAAAAAAAAAGTTGGAAAAAGAAAAACACACTTGAGCAATTATAGAGAGAAGTTGAAATCCATATTAATTAGAATAGTGATAGTGATTTTGGACGTCAAGTATATTCGGAAAAAGCCTAGTGCAAATTTTCGGACTTATGCGCCTAAAGGCCCTGTATATAAGTGCATTTAGCCAAAAAAAAAAAAAAGAGATCAGCAACCTGGAATTCAATGCTTTCGGACTTCTGATGACAAAAGTACCCTATATATAAGAAAAGTGAAACCTATGAACCTAAGAAATAAAGCAAACTTCTTAGGTTTCTAATTTAGCTACAATATACCAAAATTGCTTCATGAAGATATCACAGCATTCATTGAAATATCTTCTTAAGAAAGATGCAGAAAAATTTCTGGCTAACCTTGCAAAAGAAACCAAGTAGGAATAGTATAAAGAAAGCAGGCAAATATCATTTATAATGTCTGCAAAGCTAGCAAGAACATGGGAAAGGCCATGGTTTCTCCAACCGAGGTTTATCATGTGGTGGAAGCCTTAGTTCCATTGTATACTGCCATGATCTTAGCTTATGCCTCTGTAAAATGGTGGAAGATCTTCACGATTGATCAATGCTCCGGCATCAACAAATTCGTCGCGAGATTTTCAGTCCCTTTTCTTTCTTTTCAAGTAATTGCAACAAACAACATTTACAAAATGAATGTGAAGCTCATCTTTGCAGATTTGTTGCAAAAAATTTTGGCCTTCATCCTTTTGACCCTGATCACCAAATTAAGTTATAGAGGAGGATTGAGACTCAATTGGGTCTTAACAGGTGTTTCCTTATCCACGCTTCCAAATACTTTAGTCCTTGGAATCCCATTGTTGAGAGCCATGTATGGAGTTGAAGCAGCAGCTTGGCTGTCTCAGATTGTGGTGCTTCAGAGCTTAATTTGGTACAATCTTTTATTGCTTTTGTTTGAACTCAATGCCACAAGAGAAGTTCATCATGTGACACTACCATCAGCCATCAATAGAGGTATGCCTGAGAATGGAAAGTGAAACTAACCTCTTTTTTTTTTTTTCTTTCTTTTTCAAAAAAAGAATCCTCTTAAACTTATCAAATTAAGCAATCAAGAATGGAACTGTACACTTAAATCCTGTGGTAATTTTAGTTCACCTCAGTCAGAAATTGGACTATATCTGGTACCCCACAAGTCTACTTTCCTCTGTTTTCGGTGGGCATATTCTTGATCAGGGTCATTGTTCATGGGTAAAGCAATACTTTTGAGTCTCCAATTCTCCAATCAGACTTTGCATTTTGTGAAGTACAAGATATTTAAATAGGAGACTTGGGGAAACATGTTGCAGTATTTTGGTTTAGTTTTTACTGTGTGGAGTTTAGAGTTAATGGTTTTGCAATCTGTCCCCAAGAAGAGATGGTGACCATAGAAGAAGCAGCAGAGAAAGAAGAAGAATCCCAAGATGAAGTTAGAAGCAGGACTGAAATGGTTGTAAAAGTTCCATTGAAGATTGGAAGGAAGCTCGTCAGAAATCCAAATACTCATGCAACTCTAGCTGGTCTTATCTGGTCAAGCATACACTTCAGGTAACATTGTCTGAAGCTTATATAGCAACAGGACAACAATACTGATTAATAATGTTCATGTAGCCAAGATAATTTTGGGACGGACAGAGTATATGTTTCGATCATTAGCCTGCTAAAGAACCTGATTTCAGGTATGGAGTACAGCTTCCAGAAATTGTGGATAGATCGATATCAATACTGTCAGACGGAGGACTTGGGATGGCAGTGTTCAGCTTAGGTGATCATGATCAAACTAAACAAGAAACACTTTGTTTAACAGTTAACACAACTACTGTGATGGTTAATCCAAACGAAAACCGGCCAATGATCCTAAATTCCTAATCCCTATATTGAATTCTCTCCTCAGGTCTTTTCATGGCTTCACAGGCTAAATTACTAGCATGTGGAACAAGAAACACATTATTAGCCCTTGCAATGAAGTTCGTCGCCGGTCCGGCTATCATGGCAGGGTGTTCTGCTGCTGTTGGAATGCATGGAACATTGTTGAAAGTAGCCATTGTCCAGGTCAGGGAATTAATTGCTATTTTCGTCGAGCTCAAGGAAATTGAATCTACAGGCTAATAATGCTAATCATTGTTATGAATTCTGCAAAAAAAAAAAAAAATCATCCATACAGGCAGCACTTCCTCAGGGGATTGTTCCATTTGTGTTTGCAAAGGAGTACAACATCCATCCTGAGATCCTCAGCACAGGGTACATAATTACATATGAGCTTCTTCATTTAGTGAATTCGATCTTAATTAATTTCTTAGGTTTGGTTTCTGTTTTAGTACAGTTCTAGATGTCATTAAGAAATGATTCTGTTTTGTTGTTATAGGATATTCTTGGGGCTACTGATGGCCATGCCGGTAGCATTGGCCTATTACTACGTACTGTCCCTATGAATCAAGGAGCTGACGGTGTTTGTGAATATTTCTTCCGTCCTATAATGATAGTAATAATATAATTAATAAACAAAGCAATTTGGAACCAGGGAAGTAAGAAATTTTGACTTTTTGATGAAAAGCAAATCGGCCAGTAATTATAATCAAAAGTCTTTAGAGTGTAAAGGTGCTCAAAAAGGTTATTCTGTTGGCCATACTTTCATTTGGAATCGAGCAATTTGACAGGAATTAAGATCTAATAGGCTAATATATGTACATTTAGATCAACAGCGAATGTACCTATTTTGGAGAAGGGAAATGTGTTCTGTTTTTTCACAACTGCGAATCATGGCTGTAAGTCTAATATGTATGTAGATGCAGAGACCATAAGGTTGAATAAAAAATAAATTTAATAGAGATTGTAATTTACTCCAACTTTTCGAAAAGTTTTATTATAGCTCGTTGTGCACCTGATTGAAGTTGTTATATGATTGTGTAGAATTTAGATCATTCCCTGAGTCGATTAGTCACAATACTGTACACCTTTCGTTCCAAAATAATTGTTCAGTTTAAACTTTTTATTTTTAATAAAGGAGTATATTTTATGTGATGTAAATATTGTAATTGGACGGGAATAACATTTAACATAATATGACTACACATAGTATAAAACGTAGAACTTCGAGACGTATGATTACAAAAATACTACTGATTTTCGTTGAACGAGACACGTAGTGAAAATCAATGTGAGACATCAGTCATTCCGTCATCGTTTAAAGCAGGACCAAATTTCGTTTGTGCCGCTCAAAGGCGTGCTTATTACGTGATTTGAGGAAAAAGTAGAAGGTGCAAATGCAATGGAGAAAAAGACGATTTATGGTCACCCAAAAAAAATTTAAAAAAGAAACAAATGAAGACTTATCAAAAAGACATGTCTTGAAGAACAATAAACAAAATTACGTCATTATTTTTAATTATAATAATAATTATTAATACATGGGAAAATTGGCTGACTTTCTTCCTTCACAAGCCACGTGTAGTTTTTTTAACTTCAATTTTCTTTTCTTTTCTTCTCTTTTTTTTTTTTTTAAAAAAATAACTTCCCATATCCCTCGCAAAATTCGAGTATCCCCTTCACCAAGCTTTCAAATATACGGTCTAGAAACCACCGATCCCCATTTTATCAAATCCTACGGTCCATATTCCTCGAAATCCTCGAAAAGCACACCGTTCAAAATTAGGGCATTCATACCCCCATTTTTCTATTATAACTATATATTTATTTGCCTCCCCCAATTTCCCCTCCTCCACAGTCCACACTACTCTGCTCCAAAAGCTCCGTTGATCTCTTTCTCGGCTTCTTTTAGAAATTCCTCCCCCCATTTGTTGTTTTTCTAGCTTTAATCATGGTTAAGGGTCCCGGATTTTACTCTGACATCGGCAAAAAAGCCAGAGGTGATTCCTCTTTCTGTTTTTTGTTGTTCCTTTTTTTCTTTCTGTTTTTAATTTTATGTTTATTCTTCACTACTGAATTTATGTCGTTTCTGTGAGTTTTTTTTTTTTTGCTATTTTTTTTGTAATTTCGTTTTTTGGCCTTGAAATAGATCTTCTCTACAAGGATTACCAGAGCGACCACAAGGTCACTATCACTACTTACTCGCCTACTGGAGTTGTAAGTTTTTCTTACTTCTATTTATGCTGTGATTCTGCTTTGTGGTTTCGATGTAATTGTTTTCAGCTGGCTGTTTGTTTATTGTTTTATTTTTTTGGGGGTGTTGGGGCCGGGGGAGAATTATTGATGAAGATTCTGGTTAGGGCTTTAGCTAATGCATGTCTGGTAGGCTTGTAAGTTATATATAATTGGACATAATGAACTGTCACTTGATGTTTAGGGTATTGAATCTGCTTAATCTTGTAGAGATTTTTATTATTATTATTATTATTATTATTATTATTATTATTTTTTTAAGGGCTAATTGTCTTTTTAAGTCTCGTGAATGTAATTTTATTGTGGGCGATGCATGGCTGGTTTGATGTTTTACATTCTGTGCAAAGCTTTTGTTGCGTTTGCATTGTTTTTTGTGATTAGGTGTTGCATATTTACATCACTTTATTCTGTATGTTCTTCATCAAATAATTATTACATTTTGCAGTTCTTTAACGCTGTCCATTTTTCATAGTTTGCTTATATTTCATTAGCTCTTAAAGTAACCAATGCCAGTTGAGCTTTATTTTCACTTTAATATGATTTTATACCATTTGAAGTTGGATAGCTTTTGAATTACTTACTGCTGACTGTATCATACTGATTAATGCTGTTTATTGAATGTCTGAATCGAGTTGTCTATGCTGTTGCTCTCAACTGCGACATTTGTTCATGTTTATGATGGATTTGATCATCCAATATGTATCTTGTAGTGGAGTTTCCACCGAGTCTGCTGCTCCTTTCTGACTTTTGTGTTTGTTTTACTCAGGCTATCACGTCTTCTGGAACAAAGAAAGGCGATCTCTTCTTAGCTGATGTAAATACTCAGCTGAAGAACAAGAATGTCACCACCGACATCAAAGTTGACACAAACTCCAACGTAAGTTCTTATTTGTTAATTGGAGATTTGATGCTATTTCTTAATTGGAGATTTGATGCCATATGTTAATATCCTAGTTTCATCGATTTCACTGGACCCATGTCGTTCTTGATCATATTTTTGGCTTCTATCTGAACTCATCAGAGTGTATGGTAGTCAGATTTTGAACAGTACTTCTTAGAATTACAATTCATTTGGTTATCTGGGAGATAACCATAAGTTGGTTCTAGCAGTATTGGGTTTTATTTGAGTCTTGAGCTTGTTAGTACATGCGCTGGTGCTTGTTCTTTACTTAGTTGATTATCATCCCCTCATGGAATGGCTTATAATATTTATCTTTTTCCCACCAGATGCATCATCTACTTTCCCCTGTTTCAATTTTATGTTGGTCACTCTTATTTGGACTAGAATAGTTGCCATCTTTTGATCTTGAGTGATGACTGCAACTTTAAGAAATTGAACTTCCCATTGCCCTTGTCTGCAGCTCTTCACAACTATCACAGTGGATGAAGCTACGCCTGGTTTGAAGACCATTCTCAGCTTTAGAGTTCCGGACCAACGATCTGGAAAGGTCAGCACATACCATTGTGTATTTGTTAGTGTTGCGTATTTTACTGTTGGCATATTCAATTCGCAGTAATTACTATTTCCACAAGTTGTATGTCTTTTGCTACAAAGAAGTATAATAGCACATTTTGCCTATATAAAGTTGTGGGTGCAGTCATTAGTTATTTTCTGATTTTTTTTCCTTTCATTTTTTTGTGAATTTATCAGTTGGAACTTCAGTACGCACATGACTATGCTGCCATAACCACAAGTGTAGGCTTGACAGCAAACCCCATCATCAACTTTTCCGGAGTGCTTGGAACCAATGTTTTGGCACTTGGAACTGATGTGGCCTTCGACAGCAAGACGGGGACCTTCACTAAGTATAATTCTGGATTGAGTTTCACCAATGCTGATCTTATTGCTTCACTGAACTGGTAAGTATCATTTCTGAAGTTCATAGTTACATATCTGTTCTATATGTCAATTTTTTGGATCTATTTTCTTAACTTTGTATGTTTAACCTGCCTGTATGTAGTAACTCAATCCTTCTAGTGTTTCTTTGTTGTCTGTTTGTCTTAATTACGTGCAACTTCAAATTGACAAACCTTCTTATACGTTCTCTAGGAATGACAAGGGTGATACACTGAGTGCATCGTACTACCACATTGTGAGCCCCCTTACTAATACTGCTGTTGGTGCTGAAGTGGCTCACAAATTCTCGTCAAATGAAAACACCATCACTGTTGGAACTCAGCATGCACTGGATCCATTGACGACTGTGAAGGCCCGTGTCAACAATTTGGGCACAGCCAGCGCTCTGATCCAACATGAGTGGCGTCCCAAATCCCTTTTCACCATATCCGGAGAAGTTGATACCAAGTCTATTGAGAAGAGTGCCAAGTTTGGGCTGGCTTTGGCCCTTAAGCCCTAGAGATTAGGTTAAGGAATTTTATGGATGGATCAGACAATTTGTTCATTTTGGCAGTTATTTTGGTGGAATTCTGTAGAAATAATTTTAGACGTTTGCTTGAATCCCCCATACATCTAGTGCTTAATCTTTCCTTTCCTTTCTCTGATGAAGTAACGTCCCTGACTGCAACTTCTAGGAGTTTTGATTAAATATAAAAGCATTGACGGCAAATTCTATGACATTATTGCTCTGGCTGATAGTTTTCTTGTAGCTTCTCTACTTATTTTGTGAACTGTTGAGTTAAATAGTGCTGCTTTCAGTTCCTTAGTTAATTGTCATTAGTTTCTTCCCAAATGGCATTGACATATTGAACCCTCCATGAGGTGCTGCTTCTTTATTGATTTACGCGTTCACCGTGCGGCACGCTGGTGTTGTTTTTAGTTATAAAAAAAATTTACAATAGAACTTTATAATTTGTACATGTTCATATTAGTTGTACAAACTTTGAAATACAAGCATAAAACTTTATAATTGGTACATAATGTAAAAGGAAGGAAAATGTTCATATCTCGCAATGTGAAAGAAAGGAAGTGTTGTTTGAAATCTCAAGTGAACTATGAGTTAATCTGTTAAAGAGTTATTTTTGGGAAAAAAATTATTAGAGCTTCAATATAATGGGAGTCGTAGACGGATTTGTTTTTTCGTCCATAATCAATCTGTGACTAAAGATCTTGCTTGAAATGGTTTTTAAAAAGGAAACATTACGAAGACATATCTTTTTACCGCACTGAAAAAAATCAAAAATCAAAACTACCTGGCTCTTCAAGAAAAACACACAAAAAAAGGAACCATAAGACGATTAGAATTAAATAGAAACACATTTTACATAAACTTTTTTGTACATAACCACACCAGAATCTTGTTCTACATGGACAGGAGAAAATTAGCAATTTCAGGGGTTGACTGATCTAACTAGACAACAAAAACAAACCAGATTCACAGTTATTATAAAACCCGCAGTGCATTGACACAGCTTCCCCAAGTTTTGCTTTACAGCAATGCTTGATGTTGAGTTGAAGCTTGGAGCAGTCCATCACGCACCTGCTCAGCAACATCACGAACCGCACCAGGACCATGGGGAATGAACACAGCTGAAGATTTGGAGGTAGCACCTATCTCCTTCATGGTATCGAAGTACTGAGTGATGAGCACCATGTCTAAAACATCCTTGGCAGTTGTACCAGGGACATTCACAGAGAAACCTAGCACACTGTCACGCAGACCATCCACGATTGCCTGCCTCTGTCGTGCAATACCTAATCCAGCCAAGTACTTTGATTCTGCATCACCTTCAGCACGTTTAATCTGGATGATCTTCTCAGCTTCAGCTTTTTCATTAGCTGCAACCCTCAATCTTGCAGCTGCCAAAATAACAGTCAGCATCATACACCACCAAGATCAGTTACAAGCAATAATATCACATTTTCAAGTTCAACACAGCATGTACAAGTTGACAAGTCAAAGCTCCTTTACAAGCATATTTGAATGGCCTATTAGGAAGAAACTCAAGATATTGACCCACGGGCACTTTTCAGGAAAAACTAGCTTGAAATTTCCTAGAAACCAAAACTAGTTTGAAACTTCCTTGAAAACAATGCCAATTAAGGTACACTTCCTTAATGCTAATCCAATTAGCTGATTTCATTTTCAAGTTTTACGCAGTATTACAATTGATGAATTTAATAAAACAAACAGATTTACATTTCTAAGAACCCCTCCCAAGTTGACCAGTATGAATACTTGGATAATTCCTTAAGTGTGTAAGGCTATGTGTTTTCATTGACTTAATGAGGAAGTCAGATAACTTACCAGCATTGATTTCATTCATAGCACGTTTTACATGCTCATCAGGTTCAATGTCAACAATCAGGGTTTGCACGATCTCATAACCATAGGCAGACATGGCCTGCAAAAATTTTACCACACAAGTGATGAATCAGTTACAAAGTCACAGAATCAAAAGAACATAGGATCGGCGCTCTCTAAGTGAAATTTTACCTTTTCAAGTTCTTCCTCAACTGCTCTTGCAATGTCATTCTTTTGCTCAAAAACATCATCTAGATTCAGCTTCGGAACACTTGCCCTGATGACTGAATAATCAAAGGTAGAAGGCTCAAAATTTTAAGTTACTGCAGCCGCAAAAAACAGGTTCAAGGTGTAATTAGGTTTTCAGACTCATACCATCAAAGACATAGGCTTGGATTTGGGTCCTGGTATTGCTGAGCTTATAGAAAGCATCACTGGCATTGCCAGCCAGAGCACGATACTGAATCGATGCCACAACATTAACAAAGACGTTATCCTGCACCACAAAACGAGAAAGAAAAAGTGAGGTTAAGAACAAACACATGTTCTCTGAAAAAGAACTTCAAAATCATTAGGCAGTCAGGATATCATGGTTTGGAAAAAGAAACAGAAAAATCAGGTTGGCCTGAACAAACCTTAGTTTTAGTCTCGCACCGCACATCCAGTTGCTGCAACCTAAGAGATAGATGGCCAGCAATCTGACTACCTAAGCACCATGGGAGGAAATGGCATCCAGGCTGAAGCACATCGTCAAACTTTCCAAATCTCTCTTTGATAGCAACTGTTGATTGATCAACTTGAACACAGCAAAAGAGATTCCCCATTTGATCCTGAGTAAGGCAAATGTTCAGCCAAAATAAGAAATAATCCCAAGTTTCTTTCCCCACCAAATAAGACAGGGAAGAAAGGCAAGCATCTAAGCAAATTATCAATGATGAAAGTGAAAAAAAATTACTAGGAATACAGAACAGTAATAAACAAAATTGCAAGACACGTTCACATACAGAAACAACCCACAGGAGCAAAATTTTTCCTAATTACCAGACACCAAAAGCATGAAATATTAACCATTCATGTAACCAAACAAGAAACCCCAATTATTCTCAGGTTCCAGTATATTTCTGGTTTTAATGGCACAGTATTAGTGCACGAACATCAAAAAGGTGGTTGAAAGGTATGGCAAGACCATAATTACCAGAGAACTCAGAATTATGGCTGCTAACTTTCCAAAGCATCATAGAACTCTAACCGACATATCCGAACCTAGACACGCAAAATTTCATGATCTTCTGCAATCAGTAAGGAGACAGCACTAAAATTTAGAATTCCGCCACAAAGACTTCTCCAATTTAACAAGCAGCTTCCATATCCGCATAAAACTACACATATTTTTTCTTCATATCATTAAGAGAGGCTCAAAAGTTTCAAGAAGTAGGGGGAAAAAAGAACACTAAACGTCAAGATTTTGTCATGTTCAGGCGAAACAGATATCGAACAGGAAAAATTACAGAAATCCGCTACCGTGAGAGAACAAGTACTCAAAGAACTACTTAGCATGTGAATAATTTCTCCAGATGACAGAAACCTTGCGATTATGACATAAAATTTGAAAGACTAAAACACTTTATTCATCACATAGGCATGAAAAAAATATATATATATCCAGCAAAAAACAAGAGCACCGGCAAAAGAATTCCAAAATTCTGATAAAGAAAGTACAGAGTAACGGCGGCAAACGGCATACCTGAAATCGGAAATTAGCAGTGTTGATTTCGGTAATGTCGAAGGGGAGAAGGAAGGGGACAGAGACGAAATTATAAATGCGGTGATCTTTATATATATAGCCCAAAGCCCGAAGTGCCCAGTCTCTTCACAATCTTTCACTCTCATTTGTAGAATTGTATATTTGTATACGTATTATTATTACCTAAGGCGTCTCGCATTGGTAATAATGATAATAATAATACACAAGTAACCCAAAAAAAAATTACTAAAGTAATCGTTGACTTGACTTTAGCAATGATAATTTGGTTCCGAAATGATTATTTATACACTCTAGGTCTCGAAATTATTGTCCATTTAAATTTTTATTTTTCAGTATAATTTGTACTAAAATAAAAACTAAATTCTGAAAATAATTTGGGGACGGAAAAGAATATGTTTTAACAGTTTGAATTTTTATAAGGCTAGCTAGCCTAAGTTCGTTTGAGATAATATTGGAATACCGATTATATAATATATAAGAAAAATAAAACTAAAAATGTGCGAACTACATTTCACTCCCCGAGTTTTGACTCAATCTACTATAAACTCCTTAAGTTTTGATAATACTACCATAAACCCCCTTGACTCCTAGTCAACCTACCCACTCCCCCCTCATCATACTAACATATCATCAACTTTGTGTAAACGGTAAAAGATATCCTTAAGTTTCATTTTTTAAATTATACAGTTTAAATATTTTTTTGAAAAATAAAAAATAAATTAAGTTAAAAAAAATACTCCACATTAATTCATGTATGTATGTTAATGCACATAATAATAAATTCTCAAACTTAACTATATCATATATTCTGAAATAAAATAATCTTTATTAATTAATTTTTTGTAAAATATAATTAATTTAATATTATTAATCATGAATTAAATTTTATTTATTAACTTGTTTAAATTAGAAGTAAAATAACAAATTTTAATTAATTTTCATTTTAAACGGTCAAAAATTAAAAAAAAAAAACCAAAAAAACAAAAAAGAAATGGATACATGTAAAACATGGTCATTTTGGTCATTTTTATGTTTGACTCTGCTCAGGAGAGTAAATAATAGTCTTACCAAAACTCGGAGGTTTATGATAGAAGGGACTAAAACTCAAGGGGTAAAATGAAGTTCGCCCAAAAAATATCTTACCTCATGAATCCATCAACAATTTCGTTACATTTTAATCTTTCGTAAGATTTGAAACATTTTCCAAAAGTACAAGTCTCAGCACAATGCACCCCACTTTTCGCGTGTGTGTGTGTTTTATTTTGCTTTCATAATCGGGTCAGAAGGCGAATAGGTGATCTTTATTTGACGAATTCATTTCACACATATCCATATTGGGGTTTCTTTTAAAAGTTTTTTTCACTTTATTATTGTCCCTATCTGATCCAATTTTTGGCTTAGTTCCATTACAGAGTTTATATCAAAATCACAAGGTAAGTTCGATGCAAGTGAACCATAATAATCATGCTTATCCTAAAATTCATCACCATAAACACACATACACACAAACACAAAAATGAGAAATTAGTGCAAGGAAATTAACGCTAAATTCGTCTATCTTTTTTTTTTCCGTTAAAAATTTGTGTTCTAAAATAACTTGATTGAGGGATTTATTTCTCTAATATGATTTGTAGGTTACTGTATTGGGACTGATTTATGATCCAAGGGATGACTCAAAGTCATATTACCTGTCAATCTTACATCAGTCCCCGCACGCATTATATATTCCGACGACTAACTTGAGTAGTAGATTTGGGAATTTGCACTTAGGCTTTGTTTGTTTAGTGTTTTTTGATGATTTTTTTAGATTAATAAAATAATAACTGTCTCATTCTGAAATACTTTTTTATATTTCTAATACATATTTTTACATTCTCAATACAAAAAAACACTTAAAAATAAACATTAAAAAAACGAAACAAACATACCCTTAGTCAATAAACGAAAAGGGCTATTTGAGGGTTAGTGCCTCGTGGATGAGTTTAAGATCGATTATGACGATTATTTTACTCAATAATTTTGTGGAAAAATGATCGAAATTCAAGTGAGAAAAGAGGAAAAGAGCGGACAATTTCCAAGATCTGACAAATGATGATAATGATAAAGGATATATAACGTAGGCCATTTTCAGAAATTCTAAATTTGTAGACCAAGACCAATAAAGTTGTTGGAGATAAGATGCCACTAATAAAAGTAAAAAAAAAAAAAAGGGGTTCAGTGTTTGGAGTATTTCATTTTCTTGCTGAATATTAAAAGCACTCAAACAATAAAACGCGTTAGTACTTACTACTACTAAGTATATATGGATTTTTCCATAACACCAATATATTTTTCTTGCAAGGTTGTCCATCCACAAAAGGAAAATTCTATCACAATTGATCTGGTTGGTACATTGCACATTTGCACCCAATTGTATTTATAAGAGATTATTTGCTGCGTCACATACTGAAGTACGATATGTTTGTTTGCTTTCGACTTTAAAAAATGAGTTATGTAATTTTGTAAGTTTTGTCAAATATGCCAGAGAGCGTCGTGCGGCGGATAGACGTTAGTTGCACGACAGCCGGTTTAATGTAAATGACATAGAAAATATCTCCGGAAATTTCATAGGAAACTCCCCCATCACAATTTTCACCAATGATTCTCATGGCCTTTCCCTTTGACGTTATTACTAACAAAACGGCGACCGTGACAGTGACGCCCAAACATCCATTTCCATGGAGGAAAAAACAACGCGGCAAATGAAATCACGGCGTCACGTCGTTAAGATTACGGCATCACACAATATTCCTTCCCCCAATTACAGTTTGAAATTGAGATGACGATTTTCCCATTTTAAAAAAATGCATTTAAAGGTATACACACTGGAGAGACTGGGATCACAAACTGCAGTTAAATCTACTAAAAGTCTATTAGCATTATCCAATTGGAATTTTATAGAGTACATTATCTTGCTATACATTTTCTTTGAAGGACCATCAGAATGTCACTCTCAAAACAACTTTGGGCAATCAGCATGCCTATATTCAATTATTTTTTCCACCCTTCCAAAAGGAAAAACTTGGATCATTATAACGACTGATGAATTTGACTTCTGGTAAGAGATATTTTCGAAAAAAATCACAAAAGCAAGAAGTGGACATGAAGCTCTAGTTTTACTTGGGAAAGGTTTCAGATATCAGCAATTGTTTCTGCGTGTTAGACTATTCACAGCGCGCAAATTAAGAAGAAATTTTTGGACACGCCACTTTCAAACTAAGAAGAAACAATTTCACAAAGGCAATTGAAGTTTAAAAAAAATCCTTAAGACAGCCTACTAATGCTGCTAACAGGGTTTTCAAACTAGATTACTTCCACAGTAATTTCAAACTAGATAACTTCCGCAGTGATCAGAAACAAGAACATATTTACCAAGGAGGATGAACTACCAGCAAACTACTAATAATAAGTCAAAGTAAAACCATATGAATCTCAACTAACACCAGTCTCCAAAATACCATTACTAAACCAGCTTTCAAGACGTCCTAGTGATTTTCTAATTTCTGTCATCACGATTGGTTTGGCGGACCAAAAGGCAGACTAACGCTGCATGGTTTGACCCTGAAGAAGCCCGTCTCTGATCTGGGTGGCAATGTCCTTCACAGCACCAGGTCCATGTGGGATGAACACTGAAGATGACTTGGAAGAGGCTCCAATCTCCTTCATCGTGTCAAAGTACTGAGTCACCAGGACCATATCCATCACGTCCTTAGCAGTAGTTCCAGGAACATTCTCTGAGAAGGCAATCACAGAATCACGCAACCCATCCACGATAGCTTGGCGCTGCCTAGCAATCCCGAGCCCTGACAGATACTTTGACTCTGCTTCTCCCTCAGCTTTCTTGATCTGCAGTATCTTATCTGCTTCAGCCTTCTCATTGGCGGCAAGCCTCATTCTAGCAGCTGGGGGATTTAAGCACAGACAACACACAATATACAGATTAATGCTTAGCGCCAACGAAAATAACAATGAAATCCTATTATAATAAGCACATTGGTTGCAACAAAATATCTGATACCAAGCAGTCAAAAATAGAAAAAATCCCAAAAGCAGGAAAACGATTCTTTTATATTACTATATCATGTAGACAGCATTTAACTTCTTCAAACCTACAAAACTCAATGAATTCAATAATTCACCTGCATTAATCTCATTCATGGCTCTTTTCACATGAACATCTGGTTCAATATCCACAATGAGGGTCTGCACAATTTCATACCCATAGGTGGACATGGCCTGAAAAGGATGGAAGACAAAAGACACAAAAGTCAAGACTAATCAGCTTCTGATCAAAGGTCTAAATAACAACGATTTTTTCACAAATCAAGAAACAAATTACCTTTTCAAGTTCATCCTCAACAGCTTTGGCAATATCATTCTTCTGCTCAAAGACAGAATCCAGTTCCAACTTTGGCACGCTTGCCCTTATGACTAAACACATAAATAGAAATAATCAGTAAAAGCTAACAACTAAAATCATGAAAAGAAGTCCGCATACAGAACTGGATCAGATCCATATTTCAACAAAAAAGAACAATACATGTTATAGAACAGCAACCATCTCAGTTTTTAATTTGCTATGCAAGCATGATACACATGTCAGATGCCTTATATTTAAAGAGCACAAAATATTTGCTTAAACGTCTCTATACTGAAAACTTACCATCAAAAACATAGGATTGAATCTGCTCCCTAGTGTTTGAGAGCTTGTAGAAGGCATCAGAAGCCTTATCTGCCAAAGCACGGTACTGAATGGATGCAACCACAGTCACGAAGACATTGTCCTGAAAAAATGAATTCCAAAGTTCAGACGCATGTCCTTTCATATCTATATACACCAAGATGGGAGAGTAAATATCAATTAAGGAAATTCACATGCAGCTTGCACAACAATTAGTCACAGTTCCATAAAAAATGAATGCCAGGGATAACAGTAAGCAATTATAATATAAGAAGAAAAGAAGGACTTTCGGACCTTGGTTTTAGTTTCACAGCGAACATCAAGCTGCATGAGGCGCAGAGTTAGGGCGCCGGCCACCTGGTAGCCTAAACACCATGGTACACAGTGACATCCAGGCTCAAGCACCTGGTTAAACTTTCCGAACTGCTCCGTCACAGCAACAGTAGCCTGATCCACTTGAATGCATCCAAGAGCTTGACCCATTGTTCAGATATCTGCACACACATCGATATGTGAGGAACTAAGCACTTTCAATTTGTAATTACCAGAACAAAGAAAATTAAATACTGATGTTGTCATTTCAAGTTGCCCGCCAAAGAAAAGCAATCAAAATCAAGTGCAGAAAAGAGTTTCAGCCCTAAATTTCTCAGAAATATATGTTGAGAAGAAAGAAACCTCAACCAGAATGGGGAAAATTACATGGACGAACCCTAAAAATTGTCACAAACGATCCAGAAAATTAAATCATCCAACATAACAATTGCAAAGAGAAATCCAAACAAAAATCAAAATCACAACAAACCGACACCTCGTCACTCATGAAAACCCAAAATCAGAGCCCAAAAAATTCAGCCGCTCCAAGAATTTTCACTGAAATAACAAGAACACTACCAGTAAAAACCAATTTGCTGAAAAACCAAGCGACAAAACCACTCATACAAACTACAAAAAGAAAAAACAATCAAAGCACAACACAAATTCACCAGTTTCAATTCACGCCTAAAAATCGACAAACCAAACAGGAAAAGAAACAGCCGCCGAAAATACAAAATTCTAGGGCAAACTTCAGAAGAATTTCGCAACGAAAATCGTACTTGCGTCAACAAATGATACGAAGAGAGTGGGGTGGAGTTTTACCAAAATTCTGCAAGGAAAAACCACCAGCCAAACAGCCAAAAATCAAACACGCAGACCACCGAAAACACAAACAGAAACGCTAAACGATTGTACTCTATAAATACCACCAACGGAGGAAAGAGAGAGCGACTGAGAGAGAAAGGAGCTTACCGTAGAGAGGAAGTCTTATACCTTTCGGGGTGGAAATTGGGAAATTTCGTCTACTATACATTGTTTTGGCAGAAAACAATTTGATCCCTGGGACCCACGCATGATTTGTTTTGTTCATATCTCATAGCGGTAAAAGATATCGTTGTTTTATTCAAATACAGTTTTAACCCTCAATGTTTACAGAATAACGACAGTACCCTTTGGGATAAATAATGATACAGATTACAGAGTTACAGACCCAAAACCCCGCCACTTTCTCCGTCCCCCGCCTCCGACCTCCCTGTGTTTTTAATTAACTCTCCGACGAATCGCGGTTGACTTGGGAGCCGATTATTGGCTTTTTTTTAGTGTTACAAAGCTATAGACTGTAGGGAAGTGGACGGATTATGGAGAAAATATCGTTTAAGAAGCTCCGGGGCAGCCAAAACCTGCGGCTCCGGCTGCTCTTGTCGACGCTGTCGTCAACTCCTATCCTTATTGAAGACATTCGTGCGGAATCCATGATGCCTGGCCTCCGACCTCACGAGGTTTCCTTCCTACACCTCCTTGAGACAGTATGCGACGGTTGCAAGGTGGAAATCAATGAAACTGGTAATAGTTTCGAGTGAACTGCAGGTTTTTTTTTTTTTTTGACCTGATTAATATTATTTGATTAGGAATCACAAACTTGCTTTTGCAGGTACCAAATTGAAGTACAAGCCTGGGATTATAATGGGCGGGAAGCATTTGAGTCACGATTGCGGGCGGAGTCGGTCCATTGGATATTTCTTGGAGCCGTTGATTGTGCTTGCTTTGTTCGGGAAGAAACCCCTCACCATAAGCCTCACAGGTACCTTATTCCTTTTCATGCTTCCCAGTTTGTGGCTTACTTCGAAATGTTTCAGAAATATGGACTGAAGGTAGTGCAATGGAGTTAAAGAATCTTGTTAGGAAATTTGTTAAGAACTTCCCTTTAAAGAACAATTCTGTGACTTTTTTAAAGTTTTGAATTATTTTATTGAAAAGTTAATCAAAGTGATTTGTGTAAATCAGCTGCTGCAGAAGTTGCTAGTCATTCAAGTGATCTTAGTTTTCCTCTCCAAATTGTTAGGATAGACATTTTCCTTATATTCTGTGGTGAAAATATGATATAATAATGATTCCATAAGAATGCATCAAATTCAAATTTGGGATTTGACCTTAGGTATGGATGTTGTCATCTCATTTCATTGTACAAGATTTAGCATTTGAGTGTTTCAAGTCTGCACCCTAACCAAGTGACTAGTTGAAATCCCTCAATTACGTAAATGGTTAACACTGCATATTTAGCTCATTATGGTTTTGTTGACGTCATACTCATGTATACACCTACCTCGTGATATGCTTTGTATGGTTTCTTGGATAGCTTGAATGCATTTTGCTCCTTTCATATTGCCATTCTAAACAACTTTTGGTACTACAGGGATCACTAATGATTCCAAAGACCCATCTGTGGACTCATTCAAATCGACCACTTTGCCTATTTTGAAACGTTTTGGTGTTAACTCTGATGGATTGGACCTAAAAATTCAGAGCCGGGGTGTTGCTCCTGGTGGTGGAGGAGAAGTTATTTTGTCTGTGCCCATTCTCCAGGGTGGTTTAACAGTAAGTTTTCGGCTTGTTAACTTATTAGTGTTCTTTTTATTGGTTTTCCATTTTCTTTATAATTCTGATGTTTGAATTCATTGCTTTAAAGGCAGTCTCCTGGATTGATGAAGGTTCGGTGAAGAGGATTAGAGGAGTTACCTTTTCTACCAGAGTCTCTGTTCAGTTTGAGAACACAATGATATATGCAGCTCGTAGGATTATGAATCCCATGCTTGCCGACATTCACATATTTACCGATCATAAAGCTGGTCCGCTGGATAAAATGTATGTTCATTTATTCTCCCCAACTTCCTTCTTTTCTTAATTAGCCAATATGGCATATTTAACATGAACGTGAATGGTTTTCTCATTTTGTTAGTTGATTTAAATTAAATGCCTAAACCTGTATACTTTGTGCAGCTCACCTGGATATGGGATTTCTCTTGTTGCGGAAACAACTTCTGGCTGTTTTATTTCAGCTGATACTGCAGTTTGCTATGCTCGAGGACAGGATGAGAGTGGGGTTGATGATGATGAAAAGAAATATCTGATCCCTGCAGAAGAAGTTGGCGAGCAAATCGCTGGTGATCTCTTTGCGGAGATTGAACAAGGAGGAGTAGTGGATTCAAATCACCAGGTTGCTTTCATGCTCTGCTATTTGCAGTTTAATCATGTTTTTATACTTAAGTCTCTATTGGAGACAACATTACAGCACAGCTTAGATCTTCTAAATCCTGGCAAATTACTGGCATTATGTTGATCCATATTTAATGTTCCCGATGCATCTTTGTGATATTATGCGAAGCCTTTTTTTTTTTTTCTCTTTCATCTTGCCACCCAAGAATCTTATCTTTGGCTCCTGGGCTTTGTTGGGTGGCCCTTTGAAATCTTATCCTCTGAGACTTTCAGTTATATCATTCAGAGTCAACATTCCTGTTGTAAATTACTTTGTAATTAGATGAGGTCGTTGACTTGTAGTGTTTTCTCAGAGCTTGTCATGTGTACTTTGCAGGGGCTGCTTTTTCTTCTGTGTGCATTGTGTCCCCAAGATGTTTCAAAGGTCCGAGTGGGAAAGCTCTCACCTTATGGAATTGAAACACTCCGGCAAATCCGAGACTTCTTGGATGTAAAATTTGTAATCAAGCCAGATCCTGATACAGAAACTGTCATCCTTAAATGCGTGGGTTGTGGATTAAAGAACTTATCCAGAAAGGTCTTGTAAGTAGTAGTGGCACAAGATGAGACATTACCATAAATACACTGAGGATTATTAGTTTGGAAGTTCATCAGCCGCGGTTAAGCTTAGCAAATTGCATGATCATTAGCGGTGCCCGTTATCACTAACGAGGTAAGAAGCCCTTTTGATCTTTGGGGGCTCAAAATTTTGATGTGCCTTCTTTTGGTTATCCTTTGTATTCTGTAAAGCTGATTAAGACTTCGTCCATTTGTTTAAGACTGGGAATATATTGGAATTTCTAGTAGACACATATGTAGCTTCACTGCAGTTCATCTATTGTTGCAATTACCATATATCTGTTCAAAAACATTACTTTTCCGCTTTCATCGGAATTCTTTGCCTTCTTTCACCAGTTACCAGCCTTGACTATTGTCACAGGATTATCTCTGCTGGTTTTTCATATGCTGTGAGTCTGTGACCTTTATTTTAATTTTTCCAAAGCAATTATCGAGATTTAGATGGAAAAAAATGTTAGTAGCTTCCTAGGTATTACTCTCTCACACAGGGCTAGAAAAACAATTTATTTCCTTCGGGAGTTTGTCTTTTCGAAGGTTCATGGAAATTTGTGGAGAATTGACAACTAGTGATCTTTCTTAGGAATTTCTTGGAAATTTGGATGGAAAAGAACGTCGAGCTATTTAAAGTCTCATTTCCTTTCATTTTCATTCGGCTAGTAGTATATATAGTCTTATAAATGAGGATCATCAAATCTCCATTGTCATCTGCTCTGCTCCTCCCACCACAAAAGCATAATAGTTTAAACTATCAATTTGTCTGGATAGAAAATTATATTACAAGTCACTATCAAAATTAGTATACCTGAAGTTTTTTTGGTCAGCCAAATTTCAAAGGCAGCATATATTCTTATTATACTACTAGTAAATGGCTAATAGCTTTGAGTTCGGGGAATGTCCATATCAACGCCACTCGACAGCGTTTTTGACCTCCATGACTTGGGTACTCCTGATGGCGAACAGCATCGGAACGATTCTCCGGGCATATTCCTCCGGCAACTATTGGTTCCTGAGTTTCATCCTGTTCGTCTACTCCAGTTTGTTCATTTTGGAATGTTGCTACTGCGCGTATCGCCGGCTGCCACGTGGCCAGAAATCACCCCGGAAGACCCTCCTGGGAGTTGCGATTTGGTGCTTGCTTTCGGGTATCATTTTCGGGTTCACTTACCAATTCGCATCCCTTTTCGACTTGGTTTACGCCGTGATTCTTTACGCCGTCGCAATCATCGGCAGCGCCACCGTGTTCTACGGGTACTTCATCCAAGATGATGAAGGTGACGAGAAATGGGATGAAAAGTGTCGCAATGGTAAAGACACATCCAGTGACTCCGAGATGAAATTCAGCGGTGGATATGTTGAAATTGTTTTTCAGAGGGTGTAAATAAAACAAGTTTCTTTATCAACTGTGATATAATGCAATTCATAGAATGGTAACCAAACAAACTCGATACCTTTCATTAATCACACACAAATAAACAAAACTAATTTAACTTGATGTTATCACGGCCCTGGTGTTAATTTAAACTTCTATGCTTTTGCCTCTACGTTTTAATTTAGCTTTCTATACTTTTACCTCTTTCATTGTACTGGTGGAGTTTATACACGCGCGGTAGACTACGTACCCACGAATATCAGTAAGTTAAAAGAAGAAAGTTGTCAATAAAATTTTCTTGCAGAAAATAACAATTCTAGATGATTTTTTTGGAGGAAAAAAACTGCAGTAATACCAAATTGCACGTGGGACCAATATTTCTATTTGATAGAGTGCCAATTCTTCCATAGTCCCAGCAAATCTAATCGTAAAAACAAAAATCTCTATCACTTGAGAAATATGCAGTTCTACTTTATAATTGACAGTTGTAGTAATCAAAGTCCGAAAAGTTGAGCTAAGTAATCTGCCTTTTAAGCTAGGGCAACACAAAACTCTTCCTTCACTAAATGCCAACATTTGATCATGATCATGATGAGGAACAAGCCCTAGAGACCCTTCAGTTGCATAAAGTTTTGGAAACCCCTCATAACTCACGAGCCTTTTGCAAAATAAGAGTTTGGGTTCAAAACCTGGACAACTTGAAATGGAAAGAGCAATATCCACAAATAATTGAGCAGAAGGGTCTGCTAAGTTAAAGTATGGTATCTTGTTGTAATCAATTGACATATCAGCACACAACCTCTTGAAATACTCATGCAGACTGAATTTCCATTTGCCTTAGACCAACCTCTAGGGCTTGTTCCCAGACCAACCTCTCCAAGAGCAAAAGTGTCTAGTAGAAACCAAACAAGAGGAAAATGCATTCGTGCCAATGAGGAAGTCAGAGAACATGCTGTCACTACATTTGGTTGGATTCACCTGGCACAGTGTGAAAAGTATACTTATATGATTGCATAGTTGTTCTTCTACCCACACACCAAACAATCAACAATGAAAGACTAAAATGTCCAAATGGTCTCTTACATTTGGACCTACTTGAATTTACGTCTCTAACATTAATATTTCAATATCGCAGTCCCAAACATTATGTTTTCACACTTTTTTTGTCCCATTCACTATTTCGGCCGTTGACATACCGGAATTAGGGGTATTTTTGTCTTTTAATTTAATTTTAATTTCTATTAAAATTTAAATCATTAAAAATATTTTAAAATTCAGATTTTATTATTTAATTGTTAAAATATTATTTATTAATTAAAAATATTATTTTAAAATTTTAAAATTTACATTATTTTTAAAATTAATTTTTTTATTTATCATTTATCTTAAGTTAAAGTAGTAACTAAGTTGCACTTTTAATCTTGGGCCCACTGTAATTTAAAAAATTTACCGAATTACAGTAAATAATTCAAAATTTAATTTTTTTTTAAAAAAAAGAAAAAGCAAAACCATTTTTTTTACTCTAACCACTACATTAAACCCTAAATGATAATTATATTGCACTTTTAACTTTAGACCCACTATAACTTAAAAGATTTATCGAGTTACAGTAAATAATTCAATTTTTTTTTAAAAAAAAGAAAAAGCAAACCCAAGATTTCTTTTTTTACTTTGACCGCTACAGTTGAATTTTGAATTATTTGATGCAACTCGGCAAGTTGTTTAAGTTACATTGGGTCCAAGGTCAAAAGTGTAACATAAGGGTTTACTGTAGCGGTCAATTACTTTATTTTGCTTTTTCTTTTTTTTTTAAAAAAAAAATTAAATTTTGAATTATTTACTGTAACTCGGTAAATTTTTTAAGTTACAGTGAGCTCAAGGTTAAAAGTGTATCATAATTACCATTTAGGATTTACTATAGCGGTCAAAATAAAAAAAAATCTTGGTTTTACTTTTTTTTTTTTCAAAAAAATTGAATTTTGAATTATTTACTGTAACTCGGAAAATTTTTTAAGTTACAGTGGGCCCAAGGTTAAAAGTGTAACATAATTACTATTTAGGGTTTACTATAGTGGTCAGAGTAAAAAAAAATCTTAATTTTGCTTTTTTTTTCCTTTTTTTAAAAAAATAATTGAATTTTGAATTATTTATTGTAACTTTAAATTTTTTAAGTTACAGTGGGCCCAAAGTTAAAAGTGCAACATAATTACCATTTACTGTGTACTTAAAGTAAAAAGTAAATGAAAAAAGTAATTTTAAAAATAATGATAAATTTTAAAATTGTTTAATAATATTTTTAATTAATAAATAATATTTTAACAATTAAATAATGAAATTTCAATTTTAAAATACTTTTAATGATTTAAATTTTAATAAAAAATTAAATTAAATTAAAAGACAAAAATACTCCTGAATCCGGCATGTCAACGGCCGGAAACAGTGAAATGAGACCAAAAAAAAGTGTGAAAACATAATATTTGGGACTACGATATTGAAATGTTAATGTTAAGGACGTAAATTCAAGTAGACCTAAAATGTAAAGGACTATTTGGACATTTTAGTCACAATGAAATAAAGAACGACGTAACGAATAACGGAGAACCAGTGGTTCAGAGCTAATAATAGAGCAAGAAATCATATGCTCTAGAATGCATGAGAATAAATAAAATAACATTGAAGGACACAAGAACAAAACCTAGATATTCATGCGTCCAGAACGCAAAATGATTTGTGAATTGGAAAAAAAAATACGAAAAGAAGAATATTAAAATCATTTTTTAAAAAAAAGAAATCTCGAAATATACGAATAATTGATCATCACAGTACCAGAGAACAAATTTTCAAGCATTGTCGGGGGAGAAAAAGAAGCGAGATAACAGATATTCATATCAGACTAAGTAAAAGTAAAGGCTAATTGTCATAATTAAATACCTGAGATGACAAAAAGGAAGTGGAGAAAACCAGATATTACATAATAACGGCAAAAGATGTCCTTTTTTTTTTTTTATTCAACTACAGTTTTACCCCCTCAATGTTTAAAGAATAACGATAGTACCCTTTGGGATAATATAATGATACAGATTACAGGAGTAGTTACCGAACCAAAACCCTTCCAGCTGCCGCCACTTTCTCCGTCCCCCGCCTCCGGCCTCCTTGTTTTTGTAATTAACTCGATTCAGAAATTCCGACGAACCGCCGGAGACTTAGGAGCTGATTATTAATTTGTTGTTAGTGTTACAAAGCTACAGAGTGTGAGGGAAGTGGACGGATTATGGCGAAAATATCATTTAAGAAGCTCCGGGGAAGCCAGTACCTGCGGCTCCGGCTGCTCTTGTCGACGCTATCGTCAACTCCTATCCTTATTGAAGACATTCGTGCCGACTCCATGATGCCTGGCCTCCGACCTCACGAGATTTCCTTCCTACGCCTCCTTGAGAAAGTATGCGACGGTTGCAAGGTGGAAATCAATGAAACTGGTAATAGTTTCTAGTGAACTTTAGGGTTTTTGTGTTTGAGCTGATTTATAGTCTTTGATTCCTTGGTTTAGGAATGATAAGCTTGCGTTTACAGGTACCAAGTTGAAGTACAAGCCTGGGATTATTATGGGCGGGAAGCATTTGAGTCACGACTGCGGGCTGAGTCGGTCCATTGGATATTTCTTGGAGCCGTTGATTGTGCTTGCTTTGTTCGGGAAGAAACCCCTCACCATAAGCCTCAGAGGTACCTTATTCCTTTTCATGCTTCCCAGTTTGTGGCTTACTTTGAAATGTTTCACAAATAGGGACCGAAAGGTAGTGCAATGGAGTTAAAGAATCTTGTTTGGAAATTTGTTAAGAACTTTTGTTTAAAGAACCACTCTGTGGTGAAACTTCTGTTTTTGGTGACTTTTTTAAAGATTGATATACTTTGTGTAAATCAGCTGCTGCTGAAGCTGCTAATCATTCAAAGTGATCTTAGTTTTCCTCTCCAAATTGTTAGGATAGACATTTTCCTTATATGTTCTGTGGTAAAAACATGATATAATAATGATTCCATAAGAATGCATCAAATTTGGGATTTGACCTCAAGTATGGATGTCGTCTTTTCATTTCATTATTCAAGATTTAGCATTTGAGTCTTTTAAGTCTGGACCCTATCCAAGTGGCTCCCCGAAATCCCTCAATTTTGTAAATGGTTGTCACTGCATATTCAGCTCATTATGGTTTTGTTGACGTCATACTCATGTGTCCACCTAGCTCGTGATATGCTTTGTATGGTTTCTTGGATAGCTTGAATGCATTTTGCTCCTTTCATAATTGCCACAACCACTTTTGGTATTACAGGGATCACGAATGATTCTAAAGACCCATCTGTGGACACATTCAAATCGACCACTTTGCCTATTTTGAAACATTTTGGTGTTAACTCTGATGGATTGGACCTAAAAATTCAGAGCCGGGCTGTTGCTCCTGGTGGTGGAGGAGAAGTTATTTTGTCTGTGCCCATTCTTCAGGGTGGTTTAACAGTAAGTTTTCAGCTTGTTAACTTATTAATTCTTTTTTTGGTTTTCTGTTTTCTTTATAACTCTGATGTTTGAATTCATTGTTTTAAAAGGCAGTCTCCTGGATTGATGAAGGATTGGTGAAGAGGATTAGAGGAGTTACCTTTTCTACCAGAGTCTCTGTTCAATTTGAGAACACAATGATACATGCAGCTCGTGGGATTATGAATCCCATGCTTGCCGACATTCATATATTCACTGATCATAAAGCTGGTCCGCTGGCCGGAAAGTATGTTCATATATTTTCCCCAACATTCCTTCTTTTCTTAATTAGCCAATGGCATATTTAACATGAACGCGAATGGTATTTTCGTGTTAGTTGATAAAAATGAAATGCCTAAACCTGTATATACATTCTGCAGGTCACCTGGATATGGGATTTCTCTTGTTGCAGAAACAACTTCTGGCTGTTTTATTTCAGCTGATACTGCAGTTTGCTATGCTCGAGTAGAGGATGAGAGTGGGGTGGAAGATGATGAAAAGAAATATCTGATCCCTGCAGAAGAAGTCGGCGAGCAAATCGCTGGTGATCTCTTTGCGGAGATTGAACAAGGAGGGGTAGTGGATTCAACTCACCAGGTAGCTTTCATGCTCTGCTATTTGTAGTTTAATCATGTTTTTATATTAAGTGTTTGTTGGAGACACCATTTTAGCATAGCTTGGATCTTCAAAATCCTGGCAAATTACTGACATTATGTTGATCCATATTTTTTAGTTTCTGATGCCTCTGTGTTGTTATGCGAACTTTTTTTCCCTTTCATCTTGCTACACAAGAATCTGATTTTTTGCACCTGGGCTTTGTTTAGTGGCCCTTTGAAATCTTATCCTCTGAGGCTTCCAGTTATATCATTCAGAGTCAGCATTCCTGTTGTAAATTAGGTTGTAATTAGACGAGGTCGTTGACTCGTAGTATGTTCTCAGAGCTTGTCATGTGTACTTTGCAGGGGCTGCTTTTTCTTCTCTGTGCATTGTGCCCCCAAGATGTTTCAAAGGTCCGAGTAGGAAAGCTCTCACCTTATGGAATTGAAACACTCCGGCATATCCGAGACTTTTTGGATGTAAAATTTGTAATCAAGCCAGATCCTGATACAGAAACTGTCATCCTTAAATGTGTGGGCTGTGGATTAAAGAACTTATCCAGAAAAGTCTCATAAGTAGTAGTGACAGTAGATGAGACATTACCATAAACATACTGAGGATTGTTAGTTTGGAAGTTATCAGCCGGGGGTTAAGCTTAGGAAGTTGATCATCCGGAGTACCCTTTATCACTTATGCAGAAAGAAGCCCTTTAGAGCTTTGGGGGCTCAAAATTTTGATGCGCGTTCTTTTGGTTCTGGGAATATATGGAATTTCTAGTAGAGACACATGTAGCTTCACTGCAGTTCTTCTATTCTTGCCATTACCATATCTGTTCAGAAACATTTCTTTTGCCCTTTTCATCGAAATTCTTTGCCTTCTTTACCCAGTTACCATGGTGGAGCCTTGGTTCCGACGTGTAAAAAACAATGTCTATGCAGCATACACGGGAGCCTTGACTAATATTGTCACAGGATCATCTCTGTTGGCTTTTCGATTCGTAAGCTATCGTTGCTATGACCTTTATTTTAATTTTCCAAAGCAACTATCAAGATTTAGATTGAAAAGATGTTCGTAGCTTCCTAGGGACTACTCTCGCGGGGACTACTATATATTCTTCGGGAGTTCATGGAAATTTGTTGGAATTTACTACTACTGATCTTCTTTCTTGGGAATTTCTTGGAAATTAGTAGGAAAAAGACCCTCAACTTATTTAAAGTGTCATTTCCTTTCATTTTCTTTCTTCTAGTATTTATTTATAGGCAAGGATCATCAATTTTCATTGTCATCTGCTCCTCTCACTTAAACCACCACATAGTTTTGATACTAAAAGTTTTGTCCAGATAGAAAATTATACTGTACTAGCTACGAGTCACTATCACTATTACTATCTACCTGAAGTTTCTTTTTGTCAGCCAAATTTCAAAGGCAGCATATTCTTTAATAACTACTAAATGGCTAATAACTTTGAGTTTGGGGAATGGCCATATCGACGCCATTCGACAGCGTTTTTCAACTCCATGACTTGGATACTCCTGATGACGAACAGCATCGGGACGATGCTCCGGGCATATTCCTCCGGCAACTATTGGTTCCTGGGTTTCATCCTGTATATCTACTCCAGTTTGTTCTTTTTGGAATGCTGCTACTGCGCGTATCGCCGGCTGCCACGCGGCCAGAAATCACCCCGGAAGACCCTCCTGGGAGTTGCGATTTGGTGCTTGCTTTCGGGTATTATTTTCGGGTTCACTTACCAATTCGCATCCCTTTTCGACTTTGTTTATGCCGTGATTCTTTACACCGTCGCAATCATCGGCAGCGCCACCGTGTTCTACGGGTACTTCATCCATGATGATGAAGCTGATGAGAAATGGGATGAAAAGTGTTGCAATGGTAAAGCTACATCCGGTGACTCAGAGATGAAATTCAGCGGTGGATATGATGAAATTGTTTTTCAGAGAGTGTAAATAAAACAACTTTCTTTGTCAACTGTGATATAGTGCAATTAATAATCGAATGATAACCAAACGAACTCAATACCTATCATTAATTGCACACAAATAAACAAAACTAATTTAACTTAATGTTATTACGATCTGGTGTTAATTTAAATTTCTATGCTTTTACCTCTACGTTTTAATTACTTTAGTTTTCTATACTTTTATCTCTTTCATTGTACTAGCGGAGTTTATTCACGTGCGGTGGACTACATGCCCACGAATAACAAGACGTTGATAGAAGAAAGTTATCAATAAAAATTTTTTTTTTTTGCAAAAAATAACAATTGTAGATGATTTTTTGAGGAAAAAACTGCAGTAATCTATAATCTATAATCTTCTATATAACTCCCATTGTAGTAAAAATCAAATTTTGCCCAAAATTCCAAATGTCATATTATCATCCTTAAAAGTCTCCCAACCCAAAAAAATAAATAAAAAAAGAATCCAAATAAACAAAGAAAAAAAAGGTCACTATTTTAGTTTCCCTAAAAGAAAAATTCAAAATAAAATAAAATAAAATAAAAACCTAAACTTATAGAAATAGAAGGAAACCATCTTCTCTATATTAATGCGGATGATTTGGTTTAAAAAAAAAAACAAACAAACAAACAAAACAAAACTGAAAATACCACATTTCCTTTGGTTTTGATTATCGACCATAACCAGCTTCCAATTTCGAGTTTTTTTCCTAAGTTAACCTAATCTGCTAAACTATGTCTCCAAATAACTTAAATTGGAATCATATACCTTCAATGATTTTTAACTAGCCATGTCATAATTTAAATTGCAAAAATGGAATGTAAATCAATTAATACAATGACTAGGCAATTTATTGGGTGCACCCGGGAGCACCATACCCGCCCTCCTATTTTTTGCACTACTAGTCCTTATTGTACTTTTTTTTACTTTTTCTAATAATCTTCCTATTATTTGTAAATTTAGTCCATGTCACTTTTTTCTCTCTCTTCTAAAAAAAAAATCTCTAATATTCAAACGATCATATCTCTCAATCCGTGAAAAATTAGAAAACGTGTTACACATGAATTTTATTGTACTTGTCGAGATCTATCCAACAAGATTCATGTCGAATATTTTTTTTGAGTTTAAAAATGACTAAATTTCGATGGGCAGAATAAGATGGATATCTAGTTTAGAAAGATGGATAACCAGTTTAGTTTATATTAAGATTCTTGTATTGCATATATCTCTTGATCCGTAAAGAATTAGAATACGAATTATGCATGAAATTTATAGTGCTCGACGAAATCTATCCGATAAGATCCATGTTGAATATTTTTTTGAACTTTAAATCATTTAAATTTTACAGGCAGAAATGAAGAAATGTGTTTTTCGTTTTTCTTTGAAAAATGGTTATCCGTTGTGTTCCTGCTGATTATCTAACTGGTTTGGACTGATTATCCATTCTATTTGTACTTGTTATCCAATCATATTTTTGACATTCTCTCTTCAAAAAAAAGAGAGAAAGAAAAAATGATTGGATAAGCATTACAAACAATTTGAATAATCAATAGAAAATAATTGGATAATCAGTGCAACACGTTGGATAATCAGTACAAAAAAGTTTGACAATCATTTTCATAAAAGAGCAAGGGAGAAAAATATTGGATAACCACCACAAAGAAGTTGGATAATCAATATGAACACATTGGATATCCAGTTTAAGAAGATGGATAACCAACTTATTTTACATTCATATTGTTGTGTTCCTTAGATCTTTTGATCCATAAAGAATTATAACACGAATCATGTATGAAATTTATAGTGCTCGACGAGATCTATGTGACAAGATCAATGTTGAATATTTTTTTTGAACTTTAAATGCATTTAAATCTTACGGGCGGAAATGAATAAACTGAAAATGATTATGCGTTGTGTTCATACTGATTATCCAACTGGTTTGGACTAATTACCTATTTTGTTTTATCCAATCATATTTTTTACATTCACTTTTCAAAAAAGAAAACAAGAAGATGAATAACCAACTTAGTTTAGATTGATATTCTTGTATTACATATATTTCTTGATCCGTAAAGAATTAGAACACGAATTATATATAAATTTTATAGTGCTCGACGAGATCTATCCAACCGGTTTGGACTGATTATCCATTTTGTTTGTACTTGTTATCCAATCATATTTTTTACATTCACTTATCTTCAAAAAAAAAGAAGAAAAGAATAAAAAATAAAATATTTGGATAAGCATTACAAACAATTTGGATAATCATTGAAAATAATTGAATAAGTAATACAAGCTAGTTGGATAACCAGTACAAAAAAATCGGACAATCATTTTCATTAAAAGAGCAAGGAAAAAAAAAGTCGGATAACCATCCATCACCGAGAAGTCGGATGGATAATCAATAAACACATTGGACAGATTTTTTCTCAAAAGAAGAAAAAAAAGAAGAGAAATTACGTTTGGATAATCAGTAAAAACGATGGGATAAGGCATACAAAACGGTTGGATAGTCAGTACAAAAAAACTGAACAAGGATTTTCGCAAAGAGTAGAGAAAAAAAATGATCGGATAATCTATACAGAACAGTTGGATAATCAATACGAACACATTAGACAACCATTTCTTTTTTTCAAAAAAATAATTTAAAAAAAAACAAATGGATGGATATCCAGTACAAACCAAATGGATATCCAGTACAAACAAGTGGAATATCTATTACAAACAAGTTGGATAGGCATACAAACCAAATGGATGGATATCCACTACAAACAAGTTGGATAAATATCCAGTGCGTACAAACAAGTTAGATAGGCATACAAACCAAATGGATGGATATCCAGTACAAATAAGTTGGATAGTCATACAAACCAAATAGATGGATATCCAGTACAAAGAAGTTGGATATCCAGTACAAGCGAGTTGAATATCTAGCACAAACAAGTTGGATATGCATACAAACCTGTTGGATTACAACTACAAAACAAGTTGGATAACCATATAAACCAAATGGATGGATATCCAGTACAAGCGAGTTGGATATTCAGTACAAACGAAATGGATATCCAGTACAAACAAGTGGGATATCCATTACAAACAAGTTTGATAGGCATACAAACCAAATGGGTGGATATCCAGTACAAACAAGTTGGATAACCAGTTCAAACTGGATGGATAATCAACATAAACACAATGGATAACCAATTTAAAATGAATTGAGTTAACCATCTTTCTAAACTAGATATCCATCTTATTCTGCCCATCGAAATTTAGTCATTTTTAAACTCGAAAAAAATATTCGACATGGATCTTGTTGGATAGATCTCGACGAATACAATAAAATTCATGTGTAACACGTTTTCTAATTCTTCACGGATTGAGAGATATGGTCGTTTAAAGATTAGAGATGTTTTTTAAATGAGAGAGAAAAAAAATCAAAGGGACTAAACCTGTAAATTATAGGATGTTATTTAGAAAAGTAGAAAAAAGTGTAGTAAGGACTAGTAGTGTAAAAAATAGGAGGGGGAGTATAGTACCTCCGGGTATACGGATAGAGACTCCAATGACTACAATGACATAATTAGGATCAACGATCAACACTCGGTCCATCCTTCCATAGAATGGGAGCCCATAAAAGATAGGTACAAAGTAAAGCTGAGAACAAAAGAAGAGAAATTCTTAAGGGCTAATTTTGGAGCTACACCGCCATGGAAGAACTCCATATCTCACGATCTTCCCCAGAGAACCGCAACCCAAGATTTGGTCTCGTGGGAAGTTGATACTATGGAAATCATCAACTTAAGATCATCAGATTGAATATTTGCAGAATGATCGTGATTCGCCTTATTCAAGTATTTCATGTTAGGACAAAGAATCCCACATCGATATCGTGAAGGATCTGTCATCTTCAGTTGCAATGGAGCCGGCAAATTGAGACCCGGGAACAACAGCTGCATGTGCACGGCCAACCGCGGGAATATTACCATTGGCATTAACATGACCGCCGCCTTGCCCATGCCCAAGAGCCGAATTTTGAAAACCACCGTGACGGCCACTGCGCGAAGAACCCTGACCACCAGAACCACGTCCAAACTGACGAGGCGTTCCCCACCAATCGGGATACCTGATCAAATCAAAACAAGAGGAAGCATCATGCCCAGGCTTGTTGCAATGCGTACAAAAGCGGATCATGAAATTCAGAAAGCTTCGGGTCTGATTTTTCTGTCGAACGAACTGCCGGATTGGGAGCAACAAAACGTGGAGTTTGTTCAGCAAAACCCATAATCTCACCCACCAGATTAGCAGACCCAGTACCAGCCACACGCAACCGTTCTTCTTGAGAAAGAATAGAGTAAGCACGGTTGACAGAGGGAAGCGGGTCTTGAGATAACAAATTGGAGCAGACCGTGCCGTAAATTGAAGCGTTGAGACCCATGAGAAGCTGATGGAGCTTCTCTGATTCACGTTGACTCTCTGCCGCTGCAATCAGGTCAGCAGAACCACAAGAATAAGACAATAAGGATTCGAAGTTGTCCAAATCTTCCCACAATTTTTGAAGTTTTCCATAATATGCAGCTATGGTGAGTCCTTGCTGCGAACAACCAGCGATTTCAGCTTTGATTTGCTGAATGCGAGGACCATTGCTCAAAGTCACCTTGGGCTCTCAAAACCAATTGGCAATGAGTAGGGTGGCCTTTGGAGATTATAAACGGGTGATAGATCTTTTACGACATCGATGTGGGATTCTTTGTCCCAACATTTCAAACATCATTCGTACTGTCTCCAGTCCTTCAAGAAGTTTTAAAGCATCAGTCTTGGTGAAATTTCATCCTAGGAAGTTCGAAGGCGTTGGTCTTCAGTAAATGAGTTGAGTTAAAATTAGCAAAAAGATTAAAAGAGGAATTTATGGAGAGGCTATACATTCAAATTTATATTAGTGCCTGTATCCAAATAATAAAGTGTAGAAGACATTTATTTTATTTTCTCCACAACTTTTAAGGGAGGAGACTGCCACTTCACCGCAATATTTTTGGTTTTCAATAATTATTTCATCAAAAATCATTTCATCACCATAACATTTTAGCTATTTAATACTACTCCATATACAAGGAATAAATCATAAAAAATATTTCTTAAATCACTAATAGTAAAAAAAGCTCTTACAAAAATGTAACTTGCTTCTTTTTCTGTGTAAAAAAGGGGAGTTTGATAAAGATTTAGGAAAATGATACTCTTAGTGAAATAATATAGTGATAAGATATGACTGATGTATACTCCCTATTTTGTTGTCACTATGCTGCTGAAATTTTTTCTTTTCCCCCAAAATTATTCTTTTACCCCTAATTACTATTGACACATCAGTCATATATTTTCATTATTTTTTTTCACTATCTGTATTATTGCTCAAAGATTTATTTAAGTTTCCCTCACGAACAGAAAACAACAAAATAGAAATATGGATTGGGCCTTTATTTGGGTTTGAGACAAGGTCCATCTTCGGTGGTGTCAATAGGAGTATATTTCATTACGGTCAAATCCCTTGGACTCTGTATATTAATAAGGTCAGTATATTGGTTTGCTCGCGTGAATTCCGATTGGGAAGAATCTTTCCGGCCGTCTTCTTCGTCGTCGTGGTCTTTTCAATGGGTGGAATCTTGTCAAGCTTTTTCGGCGGACCTGCAGAAGCTTCCGAGTCAGCCGGCGATGGCTCCTCGGGATCATCACGCGTGATTGCTTTCCATTCAACCAACCGATGGCAACTCCACTTCAACAACTCCAAGCAGTTGAACAAATTGGTTCGTTCTTTTAATCCCTTCCATCGTTTCTGCTTCAGAAAAATTAGCTTTATTTTCGGTCAATACTTTGTGGATCTTAACCTTTTATTGTTGTGATAACGTATGATTGATGTTGAATTCTCTCAATAGATGGTGGTTGATTTTGCCGCTACTTGGTGTGGGCCCTGCAAGTTCATGGAGCCGGCCGTCAACGAGATGGCCGCCAAATTCACGGACGTCGATTTCATCAAGATCGACGTCGATGAGCTCTCGGTGGGTTGGGCTTTAATTAATTTCTCTCAATTTAATTTTTGTGGGTGGGATCAAAATTGACCCGAAATTGGTTTTTTTTTTTTCTGGTATTATTAGGACGTGGCACAGGAGTTTAAGGTGCAGGCAATGCCCACATTCTTGTTGCTGAAGCAAGGGAAAGAAGTGGATAGGGTGGTCGGAGCTAAGAAAGATGAACTGGAGAAGAAGATTCAGAAGCACAGAGAAGCCCCCAAATTTGCTGCTTGATTCATCATCACCCACCAAAAGAGAAAAAGAAAAAATCTTTTGGCTTTATTGTGTAATGCTACGTAATTATATTTTCCTGAATGTTGATTGGGATTTTGGGGTGATGTATTTTACTATTGAATAACTGTGATGATATTGTTAGTATGACAGTTTTCTTGCGCTTGTGTTTTTTTTTTAATCCTTGCATTTTCCTATTTTTCTCAACATTCAAGCGATGTTAATAGTCTTCTTCCAAGTTAGATTAACAATTTAGACGTAAAAGAAAAGAAAGATTGCAAATGGTGAGACCAATCCAGTTACCTTAATTTTGACCTCAATTCACACTGATTAAAGTTTCAGAGGTTTAAGGCTTTCAAAAAGATAATTTTGGAATCAAAGGAAAGTAAAGATACGAGTTTTGGAATTTTAAAACATCCCCTATTTTCTTACAAAAATTCTCAAGCTTCAAAGCATTATTATTTCCATCAACTATTCATTTCATCCTCGAAACATTTGTTTCTTTAACAAACACTCTCTCACCACATATAATTATCAAAATGATGATTTATTTATTCAGGCCTTGGAATATAATGTGCCCAGTTGTAATCCGCGGGTTGTGTCTCAGCGCACTTTGGGTTGTATGACATTTTTTTTGTTACTCAGCTCAATGTCTATAAAGCTAATGTTCCCACTTGTAAACACTCAAATTAATATCCTGATAACAAGATAATATTAGGGACGGGGGAGTATTTGATTTTCTTGCTTCAATTAGTTTGAGCAAGCGTCATTGCCGCTCGCTATTCGCTCATATGAACTTCATGTCCAGGTGGTTTTCCATAACTTAAACATAACTTAGATTATAGATGGAAAAAAAATGAGAACACAAACGGAATCATCTATAGCATCGATTTTGAAACCCCACGTATATTTGATATAATAATAAACTTTAGGTAAAACTCGATCAGCCATTTACAATCGGGACAGTTGGTTTACAAACTACTCGACGTGTGGAAAGAAAAGCAAACCTTCCAGGGGGAACAATTATGAAAACCCAAGCTAAATAGAAAGGAACGACGAGGATGAAAATCAATGAGATATTATTAGCATCAAAATATATAGCTTAAAACAGAGCTACAATGTTAGATTCCTCTATTTTGCTGCTGTATCATACGCTATTCTTTTACAAAAATTTTCTCCCATAACCAACCTTAAAAGTTTAGACCGAGAACTCCCGAGTTTTCACCACCTCATGTTATGCCGAACAGTCTCAAAGCAATGTCAAGTTGTCAACCCACTCACTTTCCATTGGCAGCTCCATGCTTGTTGAAAGGCCATAGATTCACAAGACGCTCCAAAACTGCAGCACTTTTGGAGAAGTACCCAGAAAATCCCTGGGGAGTTGACGGTGGAGGAAAATCTTCTGCTGGCATAGCAAAGGGACGAAACATCTTCTCCATCTTCTCTAAGGTCAAATATGATCCTACTTCTTGAAGCCTCTCAGGTCCCATTATCGGCAATGTGTGCTCTTGGCGTAGGGTTGCAGCCTCAGGATCACTCTTCTGCAGGATTCGAATAAATGATTAGTTCCCAAAACCAACATATAATAATCCTCGCACTTTGATGAAAATTCTTCAATTTGTTACTTATTATATCAAGATCTTCCCTTTCTGCTTTTCCATTGTAGAAAAAGAGGAAAACGGGATTGTGCCTTTTTAGGACTCTTGTTTTGAAATTCAATATTTTCAAAGGAATAGAGATATACCTCCAAAGGGGATAAATCAGCACCACGACTAAATGTCAGCTCGATGCGATACCTTTTTGGGTCATCCAAAGAAACCTGCTAACGTCAAAACATTAATTAGGTAGGGACAGCAGGATTCAAGATTCTATTTCATATGTCAAATGACAAAACGGAGTCCCAAAAAAGAAACTGTAGATGCTTCACAAATCTAATTTATAGAGCTAATATTGTTGTCTCCATCATGCATATTCAAGGAAATGAGAGAAAAAACTTACCTCAGTATTCTCAAACATCCTCAGCACAATATAACTCATATAGTCAAGTTCCTTGGTCCTAAAAAGACGGTCCAAAGCATTATCACTAACAAGACTCTCCTCCCCTTGAAGAGATTCATCCAAGTTGCAATAACGGAGAACATTCATCAGAGAATGGATATGAGATTCCTGTAAATGAAAAGTTGCAAAGAGCTTAAGAGGTGAAATTCCTAACAAATTGCAAACTCCCTCCCCTATCAAAAGGTGGAGGAGATCATCCACAAGCTATTGTCAGTCCTATAAAAGGCAATAAATTCTTTTTTTTTCCTGCACTTTTCCTGCAGCTCCTTAAAGAACCGGTTCATTTAATCATAATTATGAAATGGAATCAGATGGTGGCATCAAGGTGTCAAGATTATTTCAAGGAATGATTTTTGAAATACACATTATTAAGCAGGTGTATTTCACATCTCAAATCACATACTAGCGTTCCTAGAGAAACTTTAGTTACTTCCCAAATCTGATTTGAAGAGCTTATATTGTATCCACCATCATGCATTCTTTTGGTGGAGCAAATTATACTAATCAGACAAACCAGAAAGAAAATTAAAATAAAACAAAAATCCACTGTAGAAAATTTCCAAATAAATTCTAATTAAATTATTAACAGAAATGTATTTAACACTATATATACTGTTGACATTATGCTGAAGACAATATATAAATAAAATCTGATTAAATTGAAAGGTACACTGGCTTACCGAAGTAAAGTAAAGCCGCGTTCTGACATGGCGTTCAGGTGTTCTTACATTTGCGTATCTAACAAAGAAGGCAGAAACATGAACCACAAGTTAACTCTCACCTTAAAATTATTCAGTATGGCATCAGGACTACATTATTACTACCCAATAGAGCAGGTGGCTATGGAAAAATAAAAGGAGACGGTGCAAAATTCTCATTAGCTTATCATGGCAGCAAGCAGGCACTAAGTTGAAGCGTTACCAATAGAATAATGATCAAGTTAATGCAAAAATGGTATTCTTTCGGCAAGGGGAGAGGAGAGAGATATACTTTGGATCTAAGCGGTATTTTATCTCTTTATCATCTTCATCTTCTTGATTTATAGGTTTTTCACCATTGAAACTATTTCTCCTAGAATCTTCAGTCTTGAAGCTTGGTTTTGGATGACGATCAGCATCTTCCTTCCCCATAATACTGACAGGTGTTGGGTGCTCTTGACTGCTCTTTAATTCAGCTACACTGATTGCTTCCTCACGAGTATTTCTCATATCTATCAATATCTTCCCCAACAGACGGCGCGCAATCTGAAAGCCAATTAATGGCGCCCTAATAAGAACAATTAGAAATTTCAAAATAAAGAGGAACATAAATCAAGAATCTACCTTTGATCCAATCTTCAGCTTCTGCTTTGGATTGATTCCATATTCATTAGGTATAACACCATCTGCAAGTAACTGTAACCAAGAACGGGAAGAAAAAAAAAAGGACAGAAGAAAGTGTAAAGATCAAACCACGGAATGATGACAATAAACCAAATTTTACAAATTGAGACGGATAGATATCTGCTATGTCCATTTTCCCTTTCTTTGCTAAGATTGTTTGAATATACCATGTATCGACAATTTCTATGTTCTATATAATGAGCAGCATAACCATCTTTTTCTCCAACCAAAGATGGTCCTCTGATCGCCAGTAATACGCACTAATGTTTCCTACAGCAACAGCAAAATCAACTTTTGTTTCCAAAAATGCAGACCAAGGTCAATGCAAACCTTTCACTACCAAATCTAGCCACCATGATCTCAATATTTACTTAAGTTAGACTCTAAGAAGAACAAAACATCCAAACAGTCCAATACGCATACGGAAATTAAAATGAGAAAAAGGGAAATTAAAATCTTAATCATCTCTGGACAAGAATGAACTTTTGAACCTGGGCAAACAGAACTTGGTTGAACGAGTCAAATTTACAAACCTGGGCAACTCTAAAGAGATCATCCAACCCTTCAAGATTCAGATGCGCATTGTGCAATAGGTCATACCTTTTGAGAGAAGACCACATGTCAAAAGAGCAAAAATGAGAAAAAGGGAAATTAAAATCTTAATCATCTCTGGACAAGAATGAACTTTTGATTTCCAAAAAAGGACAAAAAAAAAAAAAAAGAAGAAGAAGACACTGCCCCTTATATGGTTGCATATAAGGGGAAAAGGAATTTAACACACTAGCTGAGGAGAAAAAGATGTCGAACGGTTCGGATCAAACATAGTCTACCCTTAAGGACCAGCGGCATTCTAGGTCTAGTTCTGATTCTATATCCCTTCTTATAAAACATATTCAGGAGAGATTTTCACTAAAACAGAACATAACAAAAACCCCCTATTCACCTACCAGAAATAGGGAGGGTAGATGTCAATATCTTTCCAGTTTCTTCTACTTATATTGATAGAGAAACGCATGAAACTCACTTCTTCCATCCATATGAATTTTCACGTTAACTCTTCTTTCCACTTTGATCACTCAGAAGAGATTGCAGATAACTGTTTCCCACAACAGAAATAAGGTATGCTATCAAGCCAAATACAGTATTGCCACACAAGAAAAACGTGTCCAGTTAACCAGTTCATGCATGATCATGAAAGAACTTTAGATAACTGCACATGATACAGCTGCAGAAAGAAAACACAGCAACACACACACACATCCCAAATGGGGAAAAAAAATCACTTACTTGCTGGAGTCATAAACATCAGGAATTTGTGTTATATCAAACCGCCTGCAACCAAAACATCATATTAATGAAGCTGGGTACCCATGGCATCGATCAAAACCAAGTCTGTGAACCTTAAAACCTTCAAACAAGTATCATACTGGAAATGCATACTTTACCAGAGGCAAACAAGGATTAAAATTTTAATTGTTTATGTTGTGTGAAACTTACCCTTTTCGTTCATTATACAAATCCCTCTCGAGCTTCCTCCAACGAGCATACATGAGAAGAAATCCTTCACTTCCACAGGGTAACCCTGCAGCGATCCGACCAGCATCTATATTTGTCTTACCAAGTGCCCTAGCTTGATCATAAGGAGGTATCACTTCATATGAACCTGACTCTCCAAGTTTTTCATCTTCTTCCATAGCAAGTAGCCTCACTTGTTCAGTGACTTTCTTTGTCAACCTCACCTGATAAAATAAATAAATAAATACATATGGTAGCAAGATGGAACACCTAAGACTATATTTGAAGAGAATAGCAAGACATATACCAATTCCGGAAGGAGTTCAGATGCATTTGAAGGAAGTCCAGCACCATCAACCATCCAAAGCTTCTCCAATGATCCATTATCATGAACATTCTTTACACCAGAAGTAATGATTTCGTGTAACCTAGCCTGAGCACGAGGGGAAACCACCAAAATATTCTAAGTTATGAAGCAAAAATTGAAGCTGAACATAAACTTCCATGAATTCTCTCACCAGCAGAGAATGATAAGACAGTCGAAAATGGAGAGAAGATTAAGTAATGGCTAAGCTTGCAAGATTAACAAATACCGCCACATGAGTTTCTTTAGAACGGTAATCCCAACTACCCTATCGCTATATTTCAAAGCATTTTCTTGCAATATTTTACCAGAAGGCTAAGTTTTGTCTATGTGGGTGGTGTCCAAGAAACCTTGTAGAAGTTCATATGCTTTCAGTAAATCTTTAATTACTAGTTGCAATCTGCAGAAAAGGATGGAAAACCTTCAAAGGATACAGTTTCTGGCCCATCTGACCATAACACTCCAACAGTAGAATTGTAAGGGGCAAAAGTATGTTTAGTAGCATATGAACCAATATGGAATGGAAAGGGCAATTCAAACCAATGGCAAACAGTGTTCAATTCATACTCAAGAACAGAAATCAAAAGCCCCAGCTTCCTATTAATATTGACTCATCAAGGCTAGGTACTTCCTCATCATCTCATATTCTCAATTACTTAAAACTTGCCAAAAGAAAAAGGAAAAAAAAAAAAAGAAAAAGAAAAACTAATAATCTAGGAAAACAGCAAAAGATGTGGATAAAGAAGGAAAACCTTGGCTTCTTCCATCTCAATGCTGGCATTGTCTAGGCCGTCTAACATGGAAGAGTCCTTGCTGACAAGTGAAACCTTAATAAAAGGTAGAGAGCGAATCAGCACTTATGAGTATAAATACATGTAAATAAAACCTTCAAAAGTAAAGGTTGCCAACCAGAATTGGTGTCAATTGTCCTTCCAAATCAAGGAGACCTTTGGCAAATGCAGCAGCTGACATCTGCGAAATATAGCAATGTCCAAAAAGCATAAGATAAGCAGTAAAGGAAATAACAGTCGAGTAAATGCAACTCCAATAAGATCAGTTCGGTACACAAAATGAGGCATAAACTTGTAGACTCCTCTCTATGATTAAGACAAGGGATCTACGAGGAAGCAAAATTATATTAAGCAAATCCAGAGCACGAGAAAATAATAATCAAAAGACATATATATCAGATTTTACCTGTACACGCCCCTCATCTGAGCTATATATCTTCAGATCATGGCGATATGTACTATGGAGGCGAAGCAGGCCTGTACCTTCACCTGATACAAAGAACAACAATTATCAGGCTAGCAGCAAACTAAGGATTATAAAACTACTACAGATCATCTGGCATAAGGTGATTTAATACTACAGAACCCATGTGTGAGCGTGCGCATGTGTAAGTGAAACTTAACAGGTATATCCAGGAACCCCCTTATTTGTTGGAGAACAAACACGAACTAATGGATAAACAACAGTGCCGCAATATGGAGAAGGAAAGACGGCCATTGAATGTAAAAACTGTAAACAGAAGTGTATCCACCTGGATATATATTATTCCGAAAGTATCTTCCCAATTCTTCAGCCTGCCAGGAAATTCAACTATTACATTAGCGGGAAAATGTCAAAAAAAATTAAGAAAATAATAATAATAATAATAATAATAATAATAATAATAATAATAAGAATAATAATAATAATTGAAGCTCAATCCCAACAGAGAAATTCAAAGGAGAAATTTCCTTTCAAAAAAAAAAAAAGAAAGAAATTTCACCAGCCATTCAAAAAGAAATAACAAGTTGCAATTTATGATAATTCCCAAAATTAAAATTTTATTATTACCTGCTTCCGGCCAGCGTGAGTGAGAACACCCCCGTACTTAAGAACCATCAGAGCTTCAACAGGACGTTCTTCTTCTCCTTCACCATTTGCTTTTGCAACTTTTACCCATTTAAGTGGTTTCAATTGAACCTTCCGATAAATTCCAGAGAAATGTCCGCCCTAATAATGAGGAATTTATTTAGCAAATATGACCTATTTCAAAGAGGATACATGAAACTTACAGCACAAACTGAAAAACTATCTATTTATTAGTTTTTTATTTCAGGAAAAGTTAACTATTCCTACAATCAGGTTCCCATGAAAAAACCAACATCAGGAGGACTGCTTACAGTTCGGGGATACCAGAACACAAAAGAAAAAAAAAATCAAGACAGCTGAAAGTGCTTAAACAAAGAAGAGAATAACATTTTGTCAAACATAGAAAGGAAAGACAACAGGGAAGCACCCCGCTCTCTCTTTTTTTTTTAAGAAAAGAAAGAGATCATACGCATGTACACTGAAATCCAATGATAAGTCTAAAAGCATAAAATATCAGTCTATCATAATGGTAAGTAATCCAAAAACCAATGTGATGCTATTCACGTTTGAATGATCACATTTTGATGCAACAAGAAACGGGAAACTGCAAATAACTATTACACAATTGTAGAACTGATAAATTTAAAGCCAGAACCGAAAATGAAATTAGGAAATCACTAACTTCCTCTAGAACTGCTTTCACTTGACGAAGCTTTTCTGCATGCTCAAGGTCTTCCGCTTCGCTGTCACTCTCCCGGCCAGGTCTAACAATTGAAATCACGTAAGTTTGGGTAAAACTCGCGTATAAAGGCAGAATTTATTTATCAACGTTCGAAAAAGCAGAAAATGCGTTCAGACAACATAAACATTCTGATCAACTCTTGCAACTGTCAAACAATATGATACAAAGGTATCACACCAATACGAGCAGCAAAATCTTGACGGACCTTTGTATCAATCTTTTCCCAGAAACGGATATAAAGTAGGGTAATGAAATAACTGTTGAACTATCAGGATTTCCCAGAAAATAGATTTGATATATTGCCTACATCAAGCATCAGGATTTAAGGGTCATAATCTACAGTGTTGCTAGTTTTTAAGAAGAGCCGATGTGAATGATTTTTGCTCCCCCAAATACTTCAGACAATGGGTGAATAGATTAGCAATTCAGCATGTGAGTATCACACACAGCATACTAGAAACAGTTCCCATTTCCCAAAGGTGAAATGAACTTCCTTCAAAATGATATATTCTTCAGGCAAACCTAAGATATTCAGAAGCGATTGCCGAGGGTGTAATCAATAACAAGTGTTCTCATATCAGACAAATTTAATGATTTCCTACAAGTCACTTCATGCAAATAAAAAATATATATGTTATCCGTTTTTTTTTTCTCCAACTGGAGATTCGGTTATATCTTAAGTTTCGCCTGGGGAGCAACAGAATGTCTGAGAACAAAGCATGTACTAAGCATATCTTCTCTAACGATTCAGCACTAACTCACGACTCCAACTGTAAAGTTAGACATAAATACAGACAAGGAGGATCAAATGTTCATATTTGTACTTAGGTAAGGGTAGCGGTAAAACAAAAGAATGGAGCTTTTTTTCCTTCTTAATTCACATATATACATTTATTTTGTTATTAAGAAGATTGAAATAAAATCTGCACGAAGAAAGATCACAAATTGCTAGAAAATGCCCAAATTGCTGCAGAAATGTATTCTACACACCTTGTACGGGGTACTAACATTCGTGTCGCATCTAAAAGGTCCTGTAGTTGGACAGCACTTTTCAGCTTCGTCTGGAAAGAAATGTAGACCAAGGAAGGCAATTAAACTTAGCTTCTTCAAAAGGCTGTTGATGTAATAGTAAGAAGGGTTGAAAATCCTAGAAGATAAACCTCTGATCTAGGTCTTCCACCATTGTACTTTAACATCAAGTTCAACAGCTTCTCTTCAGTAACCTTCAATTTCACCTTCTGTTTTGGAGTTCTATCCCCACTGTCCAAAAAACACCAGTTGTTATGTTGAAGAAAAAGAAGCCACGAGGAAAGATTGGAAAAAAAAAAGGTGGTGTTCTGACTGGCGAATCACGGCAATAACACAACGCAGCTCTTCAGATTCCCCAAATTTGCTAATGATTCCACTTCCTTGGCGTGTAAGTCCTTCAGAAGGTTGAACAGGTTCATTCACTTTCCAAGGTAAAGTAGGAGGAATTGTTGTTGAGAGGTGTGGGGCTTTTGCATCCAGAAACATCTTTCTCAACACACAAGCAGCATCATCATAGTACCTGAATTAGAAACTTAATGAGCAAGGAAATATAGAAAAGAAAGGAACAGAAACCATCATTTGGAAAATTATGCTTAGGCGGACAGAATAATATTATTCTCTCACAATCTTTTGTAAAATAAAGCTTAGGTGGGCTAAGCCAAACACAAGGAAATAGCTATAAATGCCTCGGGAATCAGAGGTTTTACTTGTGCGAATTTTTTACAAAGCTCCATCCATTCACATCACATACATAAGAACGCCCTTCACATCGCAAGAGATCAAAACCACAAACCTGAAAAATATAAACAAAACAAGTATCACCACATCAACAGAAGAAGATGCCAGTAAACTTGGTGCATGTTCAAGTGAAACCGTTAACTTTTCTTCGCAATTTCCCATTCGTTCTTTTTCCTTTTATCTTAGGTGCTAAAGTTGCCCTGGATTTGAAGGGAGCAAGAAATGAGAGAAGAGACTCCATGATATGGTGACATCCAGGGAGTTCAACAAACTGTGTGTAATTTGCTGACTTACTGCTTGCCTAAACGCAATACAAACATCTCTTGCCATTTGTTTCTCAGCAGGGGTGAGTAAAACAGGGTATCTGACCTGCAACACAATTCTCTAGATACATCAGTTTCCAAAGATATGCACTGTCTAAAGGTAGACCCTAGCAATTAGTCACATTGGCACAATACAACACCTATGACAGTGAATTATCAGTCTTCAACTTCATGAGCACTGCAGTTTTTTAAAATATCAATATAAAGAGTACCTAGCCCAAGGACTCTAATACTGTTCTCTTAGATAACAAAAAAAAAAAAGAGTACCACAGAACCTGTATAGCAAATACACCATTAGACAGTGGCATAGAAGTGTGAGTTTGCATCATATGGTTTAAAATACAAGACAAGCAATAATTCACTCTATCACCTAACTCGTGGTCCCATCGCTAATATCAAATATTGCAGATTTTTAACAGTACATATGCGATAATTTGCAAGTTCCAAAACCCTAAATGCAACATGCAAAACTGCCTAATTTAATATCCGTTTTATACTTTGATTTATAACCTTTTCCAACTAAACGAAAAACTCTTTACCTGCTCCCAAAATTATATGATCACTGGTTCTTATAGGCAACTTTATCATACATGATAAATAACACAATTTACATCATATACTTCTTCACGTTACTCTTACTACAAAAGACACACATCAGTACAAGATCTTTACATCACACGTAACTTACTTCTTTCCCGTCAGGATTTCTCATAACAACACCATCAACAACAGGAGATTTCCTTGCTTCTGCATGTGCATACTCAGGACCCACTGTGTAGACCTGTGAGTAAAAACATCAAGTTCAATGACATTTCACGATTCAAATGTGAATATAAAATAACTCTGCCGAAATAAGAGGGGCCAACACCAAAAATATGATCTTGTGATACCATTGTTAAAGAAACATCTCAAAAATCAATCAATTTGTGCCAATATGCAGTACTAATAAGTACTACTATAAATCTAGGGGAGGCCCAAATGTTCGCTGTTCAATGCTACCCTCCTTGTCACTTTCTATAGTAAATCGACATTGTGCATGACATTATACTCTGTAATCACCAAACAAAGATCATACATTAATCCAAAACAATCTAAGCAAGGACATACCTTTACATCTGTTCCTCCAGTTGGCATGAATTCTTCATATATATAAGAACCTTCACGTCTTACTCTTCTAACCTCTGGATGAAACTCACTTGAACGGTTACCAACCTAAGAGAAAACAGAGAATGTCAATCCTGGCTATTTAGATTTTTAAAAGAAAATAGTCGATACTAAATAACATTTTCCAGCTTTCAATCATCATCGACATAAGTCACTAACTGGGGCGAATCAGTAAAGCCACAATCAAGCAGTACAATTGGACCCCATCTCCAAGATTCTTACTTGCTTATTCAGCATGTAATACATCTGGAAATACATGATGCAATTATGCTTTTATAGTAGGGATTAAATTATGACACCCTAGCAGGGTGAGGAACATTAATTACTCAAAATGGCTCAGAACTAAATAGCACGCAAAGGGAAATCTAATTGCAAAAACAACAATATAGAAAGTACTTAAAAATAAAAATAATAATTCATAATTAAAGAAAAAACTGTTCCTAGATTCTACAGAACAAAAGCAAGTCTCAAATTTTACCCACTTTTTGCATATCAAGGAGAACGAATATTGGCAAAGCGAGTATAACAGAGCCAAATCTTGACAAGTGTAAGTCTCCATACTAACTCAAAACATCAATTATCAAAATAAGCATGACTTCCTTTCCAATAAGAAAACAACCAGTTTGATGCATCATAAAAGATAACCTTCTAGTGGTTTTAACATGATAATGTATTTATGAAGTAACATTTCAACAAGAGATCAAAACACACTTAAGACTTTTAAGAAGGTAAACTAGAATAAGGATCACAAAACTCCAGCATCCAACGACAGTATTACCTTCCTGAACAACTCCTTCATCCCTCCACCTGCAGAACTTGGGTAGTATATCATTATACTATGGTTATCACCTGCAGAAACAATAAAAACAAAATGTGGAAGTTCATCATTTAGGAAGACCACGGAGTAACACAAGCATCTTTAAATGCTAAAAAGGGATCATTTTTTAATTTTGAGATTTTTATGCATGATAAAAATATCTCGCCGACGTTCCAGTATTAATTTTTAAGGATAGCATGGATCTGGTTCTTAATTGTACAAACTTGATCATTCTACATCGAACGCGAAAGGGGAAAAAGATGCAGAACTGCAACTTTTCAATTGTAATGACTGACCATTACGATGTTTTTTTTTCCCCAAAAGATCACGAAGAAGTGAGAATGTCAAATAGACAATTTTGGAAAGCATGGGACAGAATACATTACTAACAATTTCCATTCTTACAAAACATAATTCTAAACATGAATGTGGTGATATTTCCCTTTATTTTTCCAACAATTGTACATTAAAAAGGCAACACATCAGAACCCATTCAATTTAAGTAATGAAGGTTTCAAGGGACATTTTGAACAATGCACAAAGAAAGAAGCATTGGCAACCCCCCCTCCCTCTCTCCCAAACATCATTTTTATGTTTCAAACTTGAGAAGAAAATTTTGAAGGCCAAAAATCTCAGCATGTGGGCATCACGAAAAGAAAATTTTTAAATAATAGAAATAACCCTCATTGATGTAAATCCAATAATAGAAGTTACTGAATGGATAATGACATCGCAACTATTAATGATTGGAAATTGCAACAGCAGACATACTATTTTCACACTTACCATCCACGGGTTTCTCCACAAATGGCTTCCAGAAACGATCACCACGAACTTCAACAAAGTCTTCTTCCTCCACAAAATAATCCAACTCTTGATAGGGACTTTCTCTATTAACAAGGGCATACCTTGGAACTGGAATCCCATACCTCTCAAGACACTGAAATTAATCAGCAACAGAAGTTGCACAAAAAGCAGTCAAAAAGAGATATTAACACCACATTTCATGCTAGAGAAACTTCAAGTTAACTGCAGTAGAAGGTAGGACATAAATATTCAGCAAAGAAAGAAGGCACGGGGGAGATACTATCTGTATTTGAGACAGCAGAGTTTTTAATGTAGTAGACATGATAAAAAAACAAATTAATCAAGTTCTAAATACCAAGAACAAAACTTCCAGAAAGCAAACCGGGTAATCTTAACCATCAAAATATTAACATATATAAGCAATAATCTAAGTTCATATTCACACAGAGACATACAACCCATACACCTCAAATTCAGAAGAATTTCCCATATATTCTAGGAATAAAAAGCATCGTCATGAGTTGAGAATTGAATAATGACAGCAGAGCTTAATCAGGCAGGAAATGCTATTGAATATCTACATCCCCAGAAAAACTCATCTGACACATAGAAGCAGCTCTATATATTATGTCTCCAGTATCAGTCACAAAAACTAGGGAATAAATATGATTCCCAAGTTCCAATCTGAAATTCTAACTAGTATATACTTCATTTGATCATAGCAAACAACAAAGAAATTACCACTCAGTAGAAAATATAAAATAGTAAGTAATCTTTCAGCTTCAAGAAATATAGAGTGTGCATATGTAAGGTGCAGACCTCATATACTTTCCTTCTATCGTGAAGAAGATGTTGAGCTTCCAATTCATTTATGAGGAAAGGCCTGAAAGGACAACCAGTGAATATTATGAGCATATATTTCACACCTTTGAACAACAGAAAAGCCACTAGAGAGTGTCTGAAGTTTGAAGGCATTTCTGTCAAAAGAACTAACATAAATGGACATAAAGCAACCGCCAAAAATAGTAATAATAACAAAAATAAATAATATATATACATACATATATATATATATATTGATTCCTCTCCAGACAAAAGTGAGGTGTACAGACATTTAGTTACATTTAGTCACATATTCATGCAAATCCCTGGGTTCCTGAAGAACTAAAGGTTGGGTACATTTTCATGATTGGTCAAGAGACAATATGTTTGATAATCACTTCCGACCTCATAGTCTAGACGGTTGAAAGGAGAAAATTAAAGGCAAGAACATTACTGCTATCTATTTTCCGGTGACCAAGTCATATGTCATGAAGCTAACTGCCCTCCAAAACACTTGCTGCAATGGAAGAGAAATAGTATGCCACAAATGCGGCCAAAAAGAAAAAGATTAAGTTTGACCATGTACTTGCTTCTTTTTCAAGTCAAGATGTCCCACACTTGTTCGAATAGCAGGCATATTTGAAAAGGGGTTCTTCGGTATTTAGCGAAGAAACCCTACTAATCACTAAATGTGAAAATGCCCAGCATTGAAGCATTGTTTTAATTAATACGTGTCTAAGTATTAGAAATACATAGAAAAACAAATGTCCAGACTCTGGATGGCAACGGGGGAAAGATATCAGACAGATTACCATGAGACATATCTAATGCAACAACTACAAAGATCAGTACAGGGAAAATGTCGGCTATACTGCAACGGAGTGGAATCAGACAATAACAATACTCATTTTATGATTAAGGAATACAAACACTGACTTAGATCAAGGGATATAGCATTTATGATCAATATAATGACATACTTCATACGTAAAGAGCTAAACTTGTTATTTCTTTCACATCAATCCAGTGATGTATGGGGAGGACATTGTTTTCAAAACGATTAGGTGAAATAAGACGAGGAACCTGAAAAGCAACTCAACAGATCATGTAAATGTATATGCCACAGGACTATAGATTAAAAGACACAAGATATACAACAGTACATACTTTCTCAATGCTGCATATGCTTCAGCTTTTTCCAAAGGGTAACCGGTGGAGTAGAAAGCAATCAAGCAATCACATATCGGCCAGCTGCAATTCAAGCAAAGGGGGGGAGAAAAAATCGGTTTCAGAGACGACCTTAAAAGGAAACCATATACAGACAAATCAAAACAGAAAAATTTCCATAAAAGATTGTAGCACGTGTCAGACTAAGCATTGTTCCAAAAGAAATATCTACATGGTTTACCACATGAAAAAAAGAAAAAAAAAAAAAGAAAAGAAAAAGATTTCACATGGAAGATGTTATGCTGCAGTTAAAACGGCAGGGATATCCAAAACTAGTGAGAGTTCACCTCTCTATAGGTTCCTCCAGAATAAGTTTATCCCCAAAATGAATAATCTGCAGAGATATAAGCATAATGCGCTCTGAATCAGCCTCATTCCAGTAAAAAATAATAATACACCTTCATAAACAGCAATTTAAACATGAAGAACAAGAAGTAGCTCACAAGCTCAATTAATTTGACAAAAATCATCCTACGTCACAAAATGCAGAACAAAATACCTCGAATTCTCCGAATGCCTGCAACCTATCCAAAATTTGAAGCATCGGCGCGGAAAACACCTGAAACAGAAACAACCAAAAAAAAAAATATAAGAAAAATGAACCGATTAATAATTTTGCTTACATCAAGATCAAGTCACTGTCAAAGCGTAATAAAACAAACAATAATCATCATTTGATTAGAAAAAAAAAAGAAAAAAGAAAAAAGCAGAAGAAAAGAAGGAAAGAGTATATTCGTTTGATGTTGAAAAGACGAATCCGAAAAAAAAAAGAAGTAAAAAGACTACAGAACCTCGGAGCCGCATTTCACCTTCTTTTCCATAACACACACCCCAATCGTAATCTTCTTCCCCAATTCACCATCCTCCTCCTTCATATCTCCCTCCTCTCTAATTCTCTCTCTCTCTAAACTAGCTGTTTTTCTCCGGTGACGGAAATTTCTGAAATGCGGTGGCTACACCGTTCTCCTCCTCTCTAAACAACCAGTCTCCCGATATGAGTTCACTTTTCGTTCAAAAGCCTATACATACACACAAAATATAAACAACATATACACACATAGATACAGTTATATAAGAAGTATATATTGCGTAGAGGTTAAAAAAAAAAATAGGAAAAAACACAAACGTAATTCCAAAATTAGCACCGCCAAGAGCGGTAATTTTATTTATCCAGTCCTTCCAACAGAGCTAAATAGCAAGAGAACGCCGACGTTTTGCTACCTCCACTCTCCAGCCGCCAGTTGTCCAACGGAGGGAGGAGGAAATCCAGTTTATCAGTTACTTACAGAATAGAAAAGTTTGCACGACTCACGAGATTCACCGGCGGGAAAACGGAGTGACAAAAATGAAGCATGGACCGACCGCCATTACTACAAATTTTTTTTGTTTATATAAGTGGTAGTAGACGAAGGGTTGGTATCATTACGTGGTGGTGTATTTTTTTTGAAATAATTTTTTTATTATTAAATTAATATCAAGTGGGGATTTAATTTTGGTTGTATTTTAGTTTTAAGTAGTAATAATATCTGGATTGGATTGAATTTTATTTTTAGTTAGTTATATGTATTTTTGTGTGGATTCGGAATATTGAAGAATAGCTTTTTTGGGTTCTTTTGAATATACATTGATCTGGATTTGGACTTTGTGGGTTTCTTTTAAGAGAGTTGAAGAGACGTGGAAAGGAAAGATGTGGGGATTTTTTGGATTATTATGGCGTAAGGGTGGGCTAAAAGCCTAAACTTTATGAGGATAAGGAAACGATATGGGGTCCCGTGTTCGAACCACTGTAATGAAAGGTCAGGTGTCCTTTTTTTTTTCCGTGCCTTTTTGCGTGATCATTGAGGTGCGTACAATTCAGCGAGGGGATTAATTATTCTTGCGGAATGTAAATATGTCAAAAAAAAAAAATTTCTTGTTGTTTGAAAAATATATAAATATTCTATTTTAATATAAATTATATTAAATGTGAAAATTTAAACAGAACAGTATTTTTAAAATTCACATATGTAGATACATATATCTTTCATTTTCAAAAAAAAAAAAAAAAAAGATATACTCCCTCCGTCCCATAATTATTGTCCACTTTTACTAAAATGAAAGATTTTATTTTTAGTCAAACTTAACTATATTTTACCTTAAACAACCGGATATACCCCTACATAAATAATTGTTTAACCACTAAGATTTTATGGATAATGTTTTTTACTAAGGACAAATGTGTAACTTGATCTATAAAAAGTCAAATTGGACAATAATTTTGGGACAAAATTTTTTGGGCAAAGTGGACAATAATTATGGGACGGAGGGAGTATATCTTTCATCGTTGGTGATTACTATTTTCTTCATGTAATGAAAAGAAATAAATACTAATACAAACTCTGTTGGTGGATTTTATCAATGCTGCTAAGAAAACTCATCTATATGTCTATAATTTTTTAAGTCAGCACAGTAAATAGTGGTTACTGTACTGTATGAAACGGAAAAATACAACAGTTTTGAGGAAAGTGGAACTATTAATAATTAAAAATAACCCTCTCCGCCTTTTCATGATTACTACTAAACAATGATGTTCAATTTCATACTGTAGCTTTTTCATCATGACTATCAAACAATGACATTAAATCTACATTAAAACAATTTCGCCATTGTGACGACCAACTATTCCAGCGAGTTGGTTATAAATTAAAAATAAATACTTGACGAATCGAAGTTGGTCAAATGATTTCCTGGTCTTCTTTGGTTGCTAATTAGTATGCTAATGAAGTCCAATATAGTGATGATCATCAAAAAAAAAAAAAAAGGTCCAATATAGCGATTAGTTAGGGATATCCCTTTCACCAAACAGTAATATTTGATTCTTCTTCTTCAAGGTTGATTCGCATCGGAGTTTGGAGTTTGGACTATGCTTAAATTACTACCTCAGATTCTATTTATAAGACATAGAAAATTAATTTAATATGCATTCATATCGTGTAATAAGTAGAAGGAATTACGATATATTTATAATATTTTTTCTAGTGCTTATTATAAGTTATTTTAATTTCATTATAGGTTTAATCTAAGAAGTCTTTTTAATTGAAAAAAAAACCTTAAAAATATATTTTCGTATTCGTTTTATTCTTCTAATTATTATAAAATATTTTTAAAATTTTTATTTCAATTAAAAAGATATCTTAAATAAAAATTTAAGACAAAATCAGAATATCTTATAATAAGTACTGCAGGGAGAATGACATAAGAAATATTTTTCCTTTTGAATTAGGTACGAGGGGTTTACATCATACCTTTACAAAGAGATTGAAGTTCCGCCTGTATCGCATTTTTAATATTTCATGGCAAAAAAAAAAAATCATTATCGCAAACTAATGTGTCTCTCCAAGAACACCAACTAAGGTGATGCATATTCACTGATTGGGCTTGGCATCGTCATCCGTTACTATTCACCAACATTTATGGATGATGGTGATCTTGGACAACTTGTAGATAGGAGTAATATTTGGTCTCGTCCCCAAAAAAATCATATACTTTATGTAATTAATTTTGTTCAAACAAATTGATTTTTGTTTTGAGAACAGGTCAAAATAGGTTATAATTGTATCCCAAAATGGCATTTTGTATCAAGCAGCATCTCTTTTATAAATGTGCAAAAAGATGTTGATATTTGAAGTTGAGACTTGAGGTGTATCGTCGTGGTTCAGCATAAGCGTATTACGTATACGGCTTCCACACAATCCATTTGGAGTTCAAGAGTTCTGTATTTCCTACTGCCATACCTTTGCCAGATTTCAACCAATCCGACCTGGTAGTAGTTAGTTTATCATGCTAAATTTCCTTTCTTTTCTACAAAAATAAATAAATAAATAAACGACATGAAGAATTGGTCAGATCGCTGGATTGCACCGAAAAAGGAAAGCTCAACAAAAATACACTCATCCACCACTTCGCTTTTGATAATAATGACATAATGCTTCAAATCCGTTTCTTTCTGTCCTTCTTTTCTCCTTAACATGATGAGTGATGAGACACTATGACATAATGTTACCACAAAATAGTACTCCCTCCGTGCCATAAACATAATCTCCTAATAATACAACAAATTAGATTACGACAAATTAAATTATTTTCCTGTGATGGATAGAGTACACTTTCAACATCGGTTCTAATCTTGATAATACTACTATGTTGACATAATTGGTATACAAAATTTGACAGATACCTGCACTGAAAATATCCTTGCGGAGAGGAAACGGGAGAAAGGAGAGGAGTTATGCCTAGTCAATGCGAATGCACGCCACAACCAAATTCAGTAGCAATGATCCAGCTTCCATACGCACGATGGATTTCTAAATGATTCGACCTGTTTTGGAGAGGTCAAGGAACCCTCCTGTAACAAACCGAAGTTGACTTCCTCAGCTAGATGAAACAGCATCGATAGATATCATCGAAAAGAAGCTTCATTTGATCTTTGTTAACTGCTGATCAAACTGGATTCTGCTGCTCTGCAAAAACTGGACGTTTGTCCCTTCTTCATTGGACATCTCACATCTCACATCGCACTTAATATACGCATGGTCCATGATAACTTGGAGTCCCCAACAAGATCGATAACACCTGATGACAACCTGGAGATTCAATGAAGTGCTTAACCATGTCGAGTAAAGACCAGTGTCAACTGATGAAATACCTCCAGGCACCATCAAGAAATAGTACCATACCAGATGGTGCAATCCTGAATTAATTTTGTTAGGACCATTCAAGTGGGCCATGCTTTTCTATGGTGCTACCTTCTCTTTGGCTGGACTATGGCTGTTGGTTAGGCTACCTACAGTAGTTCCTGCTATGTACCCCCCTGACCAGGCATTCTGGACAAAATTATGAAAACAAAATTAATTCTCAGCAAGCAACTTCTTTCAAATGACACTGAAATTTCTCGACTCGAGTGTGTTATCTGGTGCACGAACACCAAGCCTTCTGAAAAATCTATCTTTTGAAATTAAATTGGAGAACGTGCATCAGAATCTGAAGCACGCAAATATTGTCCAAAAGTACTGTTCTAGTACCTGGAAATTAAAACCCCCAGTTACTCCATCAACATTCAGCACCTACATAAAGATTCCAATTCCATGTGTTACAAAATTAACAGAGAGGAGACTTCTCCGGTTAAACTTCAGAAATTGTACCCAATCACACATTTTAATGTACCTCTCCAGCAAAGAATAGACGTGCCTGGATTCTGCTTTCCATCGTTTTCATGTGAATCTGTAAGAAATGACCAGATTAGATGAGCCAGAAAAAAGTTTCATAGACATACAACACATTGAAACACAGACATGGAGGTGGAAGTAATAGAAAGGCCACCTCAGACAAGGGAACCCCACCAGCCGTGACAAATTCATCCTTAAATTGGCCCTTTGTCAAACACAAACAGAAGTATTACTTTCACATCTTGAAGATGAATGAGCCTAAAGGGTAAAGGACAGAATAGTACCTTTCCCGTCACCTTAAAAGAGCATTGTTTTAGAAGAGAAGCGACTGATGCTAATGAGCTGCTAGAAACTGATGCCCAGAGAAGATCTGGAATTACACCCTGTATCACATGACATAGAAGAAAATCACAGTAAACATTAGTACGCTACTATATTCGCTACTAGGATGAAACCCAGAAAAACTATATTTCAATAGTCACAAATCACTTTACCTCGCGGTCAATAATATATTTCCAGAATCTCTTTGTTAAACCAAATTCAGAAGGAAAGGTATTTGATATCTTTTGCTTCTGAAAGAAGAAAAAAAAGATGAAGATAAAGTAACATGTCAAATTTCAGGTAATTTGCATTTTAGCAAAGCTGCAAAAGTAGCGGGAATGGGACTTCGCCTGAAACTGCATACGCAAAAAAAAAAAAAAAAGAGTTTGGGAGAAGTTGACATGATGAAAATAAGACTTTTGGTTGCGAAATGTAACTTGATACTATCAGAACTAGATAAAGTAAAGCAGCAGTTCATTATGAAACAAAAGAAGCTCACGTCACGCAATGAGATGACAACAAGATGAAGGACATAAAGGGCAATGTGTGCAATATATGAGTGAATGTTGAAAAGGATTATTACGGCAAATTGATTCTTGTGTCGACTGAGAGCAGATTTTACATCTTCCAGATGAAGATCAGGAGCAAAATCCACTAGAAGTGTCCCTGGAAAATACAAAATAGTACAAGAATATGAATATGGGTGAGAAGACAAGTAATACAAACTAAAGTGTTCTCACCTGTATAATCCGAATCACAAAGATCACGAGCTCCCCATGCAGATAACTTTAGAACCACTGGCCCACTGAGCCCCCAGTGAGTAATTAGCATTGGTCCAACCTACAAAAGGTCACCATATTGATGTCTTATTCGTACATTCAAATTTACAACTAAGTTTGACATGCAGAGCTTGCCTGTGTAAGCTGTCGTATGTTATTCTTGCTAGCTTCTAACTTTAACTTTGCTTTTACTTTGGTAAATGCTACCTGAGCAAGAAGAATGGGAGAACAAAATCATTAAGGGGAGGAGGAAAACTACAAATTGATGGGATAAAAACAGTTTCTTAACAAATTTTAAGATATGCTGTGAGCTGATTCGAAATGGGCACCAAGTGTGTGTAAGCTTCTGATGTGAGGAGCCCTAGGAAAGGTAAAACTACTAAGAATTAACATGGAAAATTTTGCCATGTATGTATGGACGGCAGTTTCCACGAGTTAAACCATTGACCTCAAGTCACAGGGCAAGAGTTATAAGAAGTTAATTAATGACTGCTTACAAAAGTACATGTCAAGGCCCATTGAAATAATTTTCCATATTCAGTTGTTTATAATGAAATAATTTTCCATATTCAGTTGTTTATAATCTAGATCCAAAAAAATTGATTATAATCATAGTTTCAACAAAAGTCAGTGCAGCATTTCAGGAAAATGCTGAAGTTTGTCAACTTTGCTTTCAGTTAAAAACAAAAGTAAGGAAATTTTAGTCCACTCACTGGTAATATCTGACAAGAAGTTGTAATAACAGGAAGGGAGAAGAAGTACAACACAAGGATGAGAGAGATAAATACCCCAGACAGCTCAGTTAACTGAGTATCACCTATCTTGAAAGTAAACAAGCTTGGTACAGGATCCACAATAGAATGACCGAGCTGAGCTGCAAGACTGTAACCCTGGAACACGACAGATACCGGTCAAAAGAGAACGTCAGGAATGATACCATTGAATTAGCAACAGAAGAGGACCTGACGGCTGCTTCCACTCGCAATTAGGAGATAATCAGCCTCCAAATACTCCACAAGACCCGCTGTACGTTTCTCCACCTTCATAGTGAATTTCCCACCAACAGAAACAGAAGCACTCGTAACAGTATACCCTGTCTTCAATAGTACTGATTTACATATTTGTAAATCAGCAGAAGGTGTTAGCAGATACAAGTACAACTTGCTTGATCATGTGAGAGAGAAATGTGATACCAAAAGAAAGAAAACATTAAGCAAGCAAGCCAAGGCTTATACTCAATTGTAAAAAATTATATCCCTCAAGTACACAACAAAAATCTCAATCTCATTAAATAGCACTACGTACAACTTAACAATATCTAGGAATTAATAACCGAAATCCTTCCCATAATATGGACTAAGTTTATAACTATATTAATATTACGAAATGAAGACGGCTACGATCTTCTGTAAGTAGAGCCAGTTGAATAATGGGGTAAAGGAATAGTCCAAGGTTTTCAGTATTAAGTGAGCTAGATCTACCAGATATATCTACCATTAAAAGGGAAATATGCAAAGACATTCATCACGGGTCAACAGATTAGCCGAGAGCTTTAAAGTGGAGGTCTGTAATCTGTTAAGTAAGATATGACATCACAGCAAAGGAACTTTGCTCAACAATCCAAGGGGCGACTGTCATCCAGACACCCGTTACTAGATTGCTCGAAGAGATGCATGCAAGAATAGGAAAGTCACAACTAGAAATCAAGAAAAAGCAGGACAGCAATGTGTATGAAATGGAGCAGAATTGAAATTCCACGTCAGAGCAAACCTTTCCCAATTTGACACAATTTGCATCCAGTAAAAGCTATGACCAGATAATAACAATTTGGCATTTCAAAGATGTACTCAGAGAGAAACCCAGAACAATTAAGTAAAAAGGTCATCAAACAGCCAATTACAGTATTTCCTCTCAAAGCTACCTATAGTTAAGATGAAATCATGTAAGTATCTCATAGAAGAACTTGCAAAGGTTATTTACCTACCTCCTCTCTTCTTGGCTTCGGACATTAGGCAGTCAATCACAGAAGATGAAGAATCACTGACTGGGAAAACCCTCCCATCATCTTCAGTCTAAGACAGAATGGAATGCTTAAGGTTAAGAGACTAACTCAACATGACATTTAGATACATAAAAGGGAAGCTGCATGGACAGATCATGTGGTTACCTTCAACTCTACCCCGTGATCAGAAAACCATGTCATAGTATCGGTTGGGCTATGCATATTGAAGAATGAGCCTCGCAGTTCCTTGTGTCCCCTGGGGTATTGTTCTGCCAATACCTGTGGCACTATGCATTGCGTTAGCATCATTAGTCTAACTAATACAAAATCAAAGCAGGGCATTACTGAATTCTAAATCACTGGAATAATCAGAAAACCAGTGTGGTACCGACAGACAAACACAAAGTAGCCCAGGGGCTACTATTTATATAACAACATTTATGTTTTCTTCGATCAACTAGAAAAAGTATAGTGTTGAACAGAATCTGAAACTATCCTCACACAGATGACACAATCATCAATTGAAGGTTTCACATTTAACAAGTTCAGCAACATTATCATTAAGGTGCAAAAAGCTAAAGTTATCAAGTAGTCACACCGGAGGTTACAGACTAAATGACCTACAAATGGCATGCCTTCTTCCAAGTACAATGCCGAAAGACATAATCACAAGAACCAATTCGCACATCTGAGAGACCTAACATGCTTCTGTTTAAAGGACATTGTAAAAAAAAACGCAATACAAGAGCCAAAACGCACATCAGATGGAATAAATTCTCACCAGATTGTCAGCACAATGCCCGTTGGTCACATTGCAGCGACCACCTCCAGAAATCTTAACCTGTCAAGACGATTACTCTTTTTTAAGAATTTAATTATTGCATTTCCATAGAGCGTATAAAAGTGATGAATAAGGAATGACTAAATCAAGATAAAGTCCCAACCTTGGATAAAGGTTTTCCCTTCTCGATGACAACTACTCGAAGGTTGGGTGCCAGAGTTTTTGCTCTGATTGCTCCATACATTCCGGCAGCTCCAGCACCCACTACCACCATTAACTCTTCAACACCTGACTACTATCCCAGAATGCAAAAGCAAGAAAAGGGCACAAACATTCATAAAAAATTGACAAACCAAAGCAAAGGACCATAAACAAAGTAGTAAACAAGTAGGATATGCGTATATTGTACCTTTGATAATGAGACCGTTACCGCACAAAACTTTCTCTTCTTGGACATGAAAAGGAGATAACTTGGCTTCTGGTTAATGTTGAACGTTCGACGGAGGAGACTTGGGGAATGAACGAAACGCGGGAAAGTGAAGCTCATGGCTCAATTGGAAAGTCTGTACGGTGGGAATTTCTTTCTATTGATTCTGGGCACGTTAGAGAGTGCTGTTCGACCTTTTTCCCCTTCACTATTCTATTGAAATTTGTTCTTACTATTGACGTATCCTTAACTCTCTCACTCACTTGTCCGATTTGCTCAAATTTTGTGGTACGACAATTACAAATAAATCCTTGAGTTTTCTCAAGTTATAATCAGCATTGTCCTAATTTTGACATTATTTCACAAAAATGTAAAAGGATTAGTTGTAAATAATTCCATTCTCTTTCCTTCATCTCAAAATAAGAATCATTTTTGTTAGCCATAAAATATAGTACTAACAAATATAAATGGGTTTTTATTTTGGGACGAAGAGACTTCAATGCAAGACAAAAGGCTTTAAAATCAACATCAAAGCAAAACAATCATTTGGTAACGGCCATGATTTCACTATGAATAGAAGACACAAGGTGTCTCAGAAATGCTTACTGTATGTTGTTTAAACTAGCAGTCAAGACCAAAGTGTCTAAAAATTTCAATCTCAAGCGCCCTTTTGCACTCGTTTTTTAATCCTTTTTTGTTTCCACAATCAAGTTCAGAGTTCAGTTTTCTAGTACATCTTCTTGCATCTGTTGATAAGATGCTGAAACATGATCATCATCATCAATGTTATTCTTCAACGTTAAGAAAACAGGATTCACAAAACCTAAAGTTATCATCGCAGAGACTACTGCAAAAACCAATCCAAGAAATGATTACAACAGAACAGAACTGCGTTGATCTTCTATAACCAATGGAGCTCTCAGCAATTTCACCAGAATTTCGGTTGCACCGGGTCGGCGTGATCATCACCATTTCTATTTCAACATGGAAATCGGTTGGAACATGTTTTTCCTTGGTCATGAGAACTCCACTAACAAGAGAAAAGAAAATTGCAATCAGTACAAAATAAAACATCCTAACCAAGCACTAATGAACAGCATAGATCAAGTGAAACAGTTATCTACTCCCTATGTCCCTAAAATTATGGTCCAGTTTGGATTTTCATTTTTAGTTCAATTTGTACTATAACTGAAAATCCAAACTGGACAATAATTTCGGGACGGAGGGAGTACATTAGTGAACTGGTATATCTAACACTTCTCAGTGAACTTCCTAATGAGCAGCACTGATTCAATCAAAGGAAATGGTTAGGAGCAAAAGTTCCTCCAAATCTTTCTGGTTGGGAAGCCTAACAAACTGCTTGGAGGATTATGTTGCTTTTGAAGGCAGGGCATATTTTAGGCTAAAGATAAAATTTTTAGCTTAGACATCAAGTGTGCAAAATATTTCTCTATCATGTATGTATTTAATGAGAAAACCTGGTATAGAACATAATCTAACCTAGATAGCTATACAAACACCAGATATACTAAGCCTTCACCAAACTAGGTGATTGAATTTAAGCGAATATCGCCAATCGTGTTTGATTGAGACTAGACAGAGATAACAACAGTTAATGCAACAGAAAGAAAAGGATAGGGATTTGAGTTAGAACCTAACCTTTGCAGGTTGAAGGAACAACGACAACGTGCATAGTTGCATTGTTGGGAGGAAGGCCTAACCGGAGAGGATAAAGCTTTCCATTGATTTTGTTCTTTGAACAAACAGTGATACTCTGAAGTTCTGTTTCTTCCTCTAACTTTCGAGTCAATTCCTCCACATTGTGCCCTTTGAAGTTAAATGACTGCCCTTCAACTGCATCATTGACATTTCCATCATCATCCGCAACATGATAATATATCATCCTGCCTTCGTATTTCATCGGCGAACCACCAAACGATTCAAGAGTCTGCAAAATTCAACCCAAAAAAAAAAAAGAATCCCATATTTTAGGAAATCTAATCCAACAAACATGTAAGAAATGCACACACAAAGATTCCAAACCACAAAAAAAAAAAAAAAGAAAACCTCTTGTTGAGAAGGGGTTCTGAGATGAAAATTGCTTAAATCATCATCTAACGATTCAGATCGCTCGACTTTTTTGGGGGTTTCAGGGCGAATCTCAACAACATCAATTTCCCACAAAATCCAATCTTGATGTCTATGAGGAATATCATGGGTGATTGAATTTCGCCATGGCGGTAGGCCACCATTTGCTCGCAAAAAATTCCCATATCTGGTTCTGAGTTTCACTTTAACTCCTTCCCTGATGGGTTCCCATTCAACCTTGGAATCCAATTTTCTGGGCAGACTTTGAATCACCTTTTCCCCTGTTACCCCTAAAAGGAAATGCTCATCCGAAGCTGTTAGGTATTTGCCGTAGCAGCTTTTCAATCGGACCACATTTTCAACTCCTTCCACGAACTCGACCGTCCACTTGGCATGCTTGGATGTGCCGGAACGGTCTTGGGTCACGGTTTCTTCATCGGAATCGGCTAACAAGAACTTGTCGTGATGGCTCTTCAGCCTAACTGATTTAGCTCGCTTGAAGAACTCCATTCCGGGACTCTGAAAATCGGATGATCAAATGAAAGGGGGGACTTAGAAGTGATAAGGTAAGATCAAATTATTTCCAAAAAAGGGAACTTGAAAATCCCTATGAGAAATATAGTTTATCAGCTGAATCAGGATATTATATCTGACTGAAGGTTGGTTGGCTTTCAGTGATGTCCAGATAAAGGTTAAAAAAAAAGGTGATCAAATCATCAAAGTAATGGACATTTTCTTGTGGAGCTTTTGATGTAGTTTAATATGGCTAGTTTGACAATTTATGAGGTTGTTGCAAGCTGTTGGGTGGAATTTTCTCTCCGTACCATATCAATGATTTTACTTTTCATTTCTAAAGACGGATTCAGTCGGTAGCTCTTATGCCGGGTGGTTTTATAAATTTTTTTATTTTTATTACATTTATTATTATTAGTTCATATTGTGTGACCAGTCATCTGCGAGGGAGGCAAAATTCAACGAATTTGTTCCTTTCTAGGGGCATCGCTCCTGACACGATACAAATGCATCATAGGTGTGTATCATGCATGTATCTAAGCACTTGATATTGTTTGGCTCTTAGGTTATAGCATATATTCTGATTTCGTATTGAGTTTATAACTCGTGGTAGGTTGGTTTGAGATAATTTATCTGGTCCCGAGTTTCCTTTTCAATTCGTACTAAATTGAAAATCTAAAGTGAACAATTATTTTGGGACGAAAGGAATAATTAATAAGGTTATTATTATGATCTATCTGGATGAGTAGATATAATATTGATGGCCAATGTCAGTACTCAGTCATTACTGAAGATCCAAGGCGCGCAGATCTCGCAATTGCAGCTCCGGATCCGATGACTTGGTCTAACTCACTCCTCCTTCTAGGCCCTCCCGGTGATTAATCTAGTCATATGCGTTCCTCATAATTTTATTCCATTTTCTTATCATTTTGCTGACTTTATTTTTGGAGAAGGAAAACTACATTTATCAAACCAAAAAAAAAAAAAAGGAAAAATAGGTCCCCCAAAGAACAGTAAAGCTTTGGCTTAAAGCAACTTATAACGTTCCTGTCTAGTAGAAAATTCGTTTTAACAATTATGATCAAGACTAATTCGTGTTATAGTTGTTAAGGCTCCATGTTCTGAGAAGTGTGAACTCTTGTGATTACTTAGCACGTACCAAAAAAAAAAAAAGAAGAAGAAAAATATCAATGTAAGTTGAATGACCTTTTTAACGTCTAACATGAGATTTCAATTTGTTTTCAATTTTGTTGAGCTTTGCTTGATCAAAGCCATTTTCATGATTCCAATTTCCATGTTACCACAAATCCAAATATTCCCAGCATTCCCTAATTAATGAGCTATCTTTTCCCTTTTTTTTGCTTAATTTAACTCAGCTCAATTTGCTATAGAATTCAAAGATAAGCCGAAGAAGAAGAAGAAGAAGCAGAGCGCACCTGTTTCTGTTCATGTTTCGGAGATCCAATACTAACTGCCGCATCCTCTTGCTGGTAAAAATCTAAGCTTTTGTCCCTCATGCGGCTGTATCCAATACTTCTAGCATCCCTCTGCCAATCGACGCTGAAGCTCGTCCTTGGAGTGAAGCCAGGCACTGGCGATCCAGTATCAGGTGAAGGCGAGTAAGGATATTCTTCTTGCAGGGAATTAAAGCTTGAAGCAGGGGACAAAGAACTCTCCTCTGATTCTGCATCCGAAAGTGTAATATCCACAATATCCACACCCCAAAGAATCCATTCTTGGGTTGCTGTTCTGTGCGGAATATCATGAGTTACAGAGTTCTTATACGGCGGGGGACCCCAATTAGCCCTCAAGAATTTCCCTCTGTTTGTCATCAGTTTCACATGGAGTCCTTCCTTTACCGGCTCCCATTCAATGCTTGTGTCCGTCAATTTGGCCGGAATAGTTTGGAGAACCTTTTTCCCGGAGGCTCCTAGAAGAAATGGTTTATCTACTGCCGTTAAGTATCGGCCGTGGCAGCTCTTGAGTCGGATTACATTTGGTTTTCCGTCCACGAATTCGACCGTCCATCGCGATTTCTTTGAAGCTCCATTTCGGCTCTGTTTAACTGTTTCTTCGTCTTCGTCGGCGACTAAATACTTCCCGTGACTACTCTGTAGTCTTACGGATTTAGCTTTGTCAAAAAACTCCATTCCTTCCTGGTTTTGGCAAAAAAAAATGTCTAATCAGTTCAATTCAAAACAGAGTTTCTTAAAATTATGATGAATTTCGCACACCCTTTAACTGAAAATTGAAATTTTTTTTTTACAGAATCCTCAATGTACCTGTCTTTTACTGCCTCTTATGATTAGAGATGTGTTCTTCTTGTTGGATAAACTTAATGGTGAATTCCTCTCATTGGTGAAGTTCAATGCCTTAGAGCTTGCTGCGGGACTGGATGAAATTTCACCATTGGTGAAGACTGATGCTTTACAACTTCCAGAGGGACTGGAAACAGAACGAATGCTGCTTGAACCGGAAAAGTCGTCTGAAAACGAAGAAATGCTTGAAGAAGGCGAATCACAGCTATTCTGTAAATATTCAATCTGATGATCTTGAGTTGAGATTTCCATAGTATCAACTTCCCACAAAACCCAATCTTGAGTTGCTGTTCTGTGGGGGAGATCATGAGTTATGGAGTTCCTCCATGGCGGAGTAGCTCCATTAGCCCTCAGGAATTTCCCTTCTTTTGTTCTCAGCTTTACTTTGTACCCATCTTTTATGGGCTCCCATTCTATGGAAGGATCTTTCTTGTATTCTGGATTGGTTTGCACCACTTTTTTACCTGTAAGAAAAAGGGGCTCATCTGAAGCTGTGAGGTATTTACCGTAGCTGCTCTTTAGCCTGATCAGGTGAGGATTTCTTTCCACGAATTCCACCGTCCACCGAGCTTTCTTCTCGACGCCGTTACGGCTTTGCCGGACTGTTTGCTCGTCTTCATCGGCCACCAGAAATTTGTCGAGATGACTTTTCAGCCTCACGGTTTTGGCCTTGTTGAAAAACTCCATTTTTGGGGAATCTGATTTCAGTTTGGACAGAATGATTAGTATAAGATTACTCCTTATTTTCCAGTTTGGCAAACGCCTTCCCGGAATTTTAAAAATGATTGGACATTTTCAGTTGGTGCTAAAATGCTAATTCAGTTTGTGAATTATCAAAAGACTCGAAGAAGTTGACCTAGAATCTCCCTCCATATACTCTTGCATAAATTAAGTTGATCAGAAGGGTCGCAATCATTAATTTGAAGGTTTGCAAGTTGGAAGAAAGTTTTGTGTGGCATCCCATGATGCCAGTTGACTGGTGTGCCATATGGCTGGCAAAGACCAGATCAACTTGGGTACGTACGGCATCAAGAAGTGCTTGCCATATAATGACCTTGTATTTCATTGTTCTTAAACTCATTGCTTCCTACAATCAAAGAAATACCAACAGTTATTAAACTAAAAGTACTGCGTACATGCATCAAAACTTACATAAGCTAAATGATTCATACTTGATCTCATTTTCTTTTGACTTTTTTTTTTTGTCCTGTATATTTCTGGGCAGTTGCTATCAAAGTTCATTCTGAATTAATACTAAATTTCCAAGTTGTGCATAACGCACACTGGAATAAAGAACAAACAAAATGAGCTAGCAGAAACCCCACGTTATTTTAAGTGATTTAAAGAATTCCACAAAATTAACAAATTGCATTTAGAAATTCAATATACAGTAATAGTAGTATTATTAACTCTGACACCTAACTACAGATTAATGTACAAAGGGAATAATGATAATAATGATTAATCATTCTTGAACAGGAATGAATTTTCCAATAATCAACATCTTCCTTTTTTTTTTTTCTTCTTTTTTTTTTTTGCATAGGCAGTCGTCTCTCTTCAAAGATTTGCAACAATGCAAATTCCAGGGACGTAATTCTTTTTTCTTTTCTTTTTTTTTTTTTTCATTTTTCCCGTCGATTAATAAGTACAATTGTTATATAGTAACACGTACGATCGGTTTGTTCCATCGGAAACTTTTCCGGTGCCGGAAGAATCAACGATCGCCGGTCTCCAATATCTCCAATTCCCACTGAATCTTATCCTCCGTTTGAGTACGGCAAGGAACGTCGTGACCGACCTTGTTTCGAAACGGGGGTAACCCTCCGTAAGGCCGTAAATATTGACCGTAATGCGTTTTGAACCTTAACAATTTGTCCTTCCCAAACGTATCATCGCTTTCCATCTCCCATTCCGTCGACGAATTCAATCTTTCCGGCAACGTTTGGAGAACTTTATGGCCTTTCGCCTTGGGGATTAACGGCTCGTTCGTGGCCGTCAGATATTTGCCGTAAATGCTTTTGATCCGAATCGAACTCTTGCCGTCCACAAACTCAACGGTCCAAACGGCTTGCTTTGCCGAGCCGTCGCGCTCAAGCCGGACGGATTCCTTGTCGCTGCCGGCGGTCAGGTACTTATTTTTCCGGGTCCGAAGACGGATTTTCGCCCCTGTGATAATCTCCATTGCTAATGCTAGCTGCATCTATGCCTCTACTCTATATATACGTTAATACCTGGAAAAAGAACTCTATTTTTTTTTTCAAAAACAATAAAATCAAAGCTTTAGTATATATGTTTTTTTTTTGTAAAAAAAATGAAAGATAAATTTGTTAAATTGTTAGAAATCGTCCATCGACAATTCATAAAAAGTAAGATACAACCAGAAACACACTACTTACAATCGAACCGAGTATATGGAGACCGATGAACAAATAACAAGCTTTAGTAATTATGATTGTTATTACAGACTTAATCAATGCAACTACGTGTACATATACCTGAATAAATCGATCGATAAGAAAATCGAGTGCAAGACAACGTTGTTGAAATATTTGAATTAAAACTGTAACAACAAGAATTGTCGAGTATTTGACTTCCTTATCGTCGGATCAGAATCGATAGATTAAGGAATTCAATAACGTTTTGTTTTTGTGATCGATCAGTTTGGTGTGTGGGGTGCGGGAGAGTGATATATATATAAGTACAAAATCTACGGCGGATGGTAAGAAAGGCCAAGAATTTTGCATGGCTGCCGGAGCTGGTAACATGTGGTCTAACTGTAATGGACCCTATAAAATGGTACATTGAGAAGGTGGGTTGTCTAGAAATATAACAAACCCTGTTTATCTGTATTTTTTTTTTCTCAAATTTATTTGAGCTAAAATATCCTACGAACAAACAATACTAATTGCTACCATATTTAATTACTTGATCTTAAGTGAAATGATTTGGTGGCATGTGAAGATTCAACATATTTATCATGAATCTAATCTTACGGTTGATTATTACTATTTTATTTTATTGGTTGATTATTTGGCATCACGAAAGTGTGATTGGAGCATGATTTTATTAATGTTTTCTACCACCAAAAAATTTTATTTAACTTCTGTAAAAAAAAATGAAAAACAAAATAAATGACTTGTATAGTTATGGCTTTCATTGCATGAATTTTTTTTTAACAAAATATAGAAATCCTAAATAAAAAGTATTAAAATGAATGAATATGATTATTCATTGTAAATTTTTTTTTCCTTTTTTTCTAATAAGTAAAAATAAAAAAGAAGGTTAATTTAAAAACATATATGTCAATTTTAGAAGTCGCAATTTATAAATAATTAAGAAAGTTTAAAACTTAAATGTACACCGTGTTGATAGGTTCAAATGTGGCAATATAGTGCGTAGTGAATGGCTCAATGTGATTCCTTACATACAACAGCATGCTTTGATGGTGAGTAATTAGTTTCTATCTTTGTAGGGTTTGACTATCACTTGCTAGTTTTATACTATTCACTTCTAAAAAACTAGTCCATATTGTAATTCGTAAATTGTACTCCCCACAGTACTTAATATAAGTCATTTTGATTTCACCTAGGTTTCACCTAGTACGTATTTTTTATTAATAAAAAATCTTAAAAATATATTTTCATATTTTTTGTGTTCTCTTGATTATTATGAAATATTTTTAAGATTTTTTTGTCAATTAAAAATGCTATTAGATGAAACCTAGGAAAAGTAAAACAAATGTCTATTAAAAGAACAGGAGGGAGTATTATCTTCTTAAAAGTAGTTTATTTTTGTGGACATATGGAATACTAGATAAAATAATTACTAAACTATAATTGGGAGGTGATAATAATCCGTGTATTCGCCAGTCAAGAAACAGGTTAGCTGACTCATTAGCGAAATTCAGATTCTCGTTCTGTATTTTGAAAACATTCCCGACTAAAATACTAGAACTTGTTGCACTAGACATGGTTTGTATATCCCGAATAAAGGATGTCTAGTAAACCAACCAATGGCTTCCTAGGTATTAAAAATAAAATAAAATTCATCCCCTTCACCCCCGGCCAAAAAAAAAAAGGAACAAAGCATCCAAGAAATTGGTGAGTAATGGTATTTTCATTTCATTTCATTGTTTATTAGCACTTTGATTTCGTCAAAAACTGCATAATAATCTAAAAAATATACTCACTTCACTCCGTCCTATAATTATTATCTGGTTTGAGTTTTCATTTCTAATTCAAATTGTAGTAAAAGTAAAATCTCAAACTGGACAATAATTTTGGAACAGAGAGAGTATGTTTTAATCGTCAATAAAAGCAAAATATCAGTATCATCCTCATTTTGATAAATACGAGTCAAGTGTTTAATTTAAATTTAGATAAGCAGAAAAGATTTTGTAATTAAAGAAACTCAGGAGAATGACTGAAAATATCTAAAAACCCTCACGTCTGAAATAGTCTACCAGTTACTGGTAGCGACAAGGTCATAGGTGGATGGACTGGAAAGAGATAAATATTAAGTTAAGATTTGTCTTGGTGTTTAGATTTTCTACTCAAATCTTAACCGCATAAAATGCCAGAAAACACAAAATCATTTTTACTCAACTAAGTCACACTCTAATTTTAGAACAATGACAGAGTTAGTAAAGAACTAAAAATGTAGGGTAAATTGGAAAATTGACTGGTATTTATGCATGTAAAAGAACGAAATTGTCCTTTTCAAGTAAACAAAAATGCATCTGTTATCAATGGTGTGATTTGATATTTTAGTCATCTCGTTTGGATATGTATATTTTCTCAGCGCTAATTATAGCATCCACGTGATCTTAAACATGTACTGTTATAACCTCTTTAACAATTTACCTTAACCAATATCATGACTAAATACTTTTTGCCTTCTATGCTGTTGTAACTATAACTTAAAAATCCCAATAATTTCTTCAAACTTCAAACGGATCTTCCCACAGAATCGGATTTCATAGCATTTACTGAGTCTTCTTAACCAGCAAGATCTCACACGTGGCTTGTACTTGAATTTGGATTTGAAAATGGTGAAAATATTTGCATCTCTCCCCACTGGGCTGAGGTTTTTCTCTCAGTTTTCTTCACCATTACTAGCTTTACTACTCTCTCTTCTCCGCTCTCTTTTCACATGAGTGCGATCATATATCATGTTTGTTCCGAAAACCAACTCAACTGACCCTTCTCACTGTACTGCTTTTCCATCATTCCACCTTCAAAACCAGCTATAGATATGACGGTAAAAGGCGGTACAAGCCCGGCCTGTGCTTCCTGCAAATACCAGAGGAGGAAGTGCTCGTCCGATTGCATCCTTGCCCCTTATTTTCCGGCTAATCAAGCAAAGGCGTTCCAGAATGCACACAGGCTTTTCGGGGTGTCCAACATTATGAAAATACTTAAGCAGCTGAATACTCTTGAACAGAAGGAAGAAGCAATGAAGTCCATTAAGTACGAGTCAGATATGCGTGAGAGGTACCCGGTTTATGGTTGTGCAGGGATCATCCACCAACTTCGTCAGCAACTGCGCCTAACCATTCAAGAACTCCAACACGTGTATTCGCAGCTTGCTTTCTATCGCGAGCAGTATCTTAATAATCACCAGGTGGTTCCAGCTTCGGATTACTCTCCCCAATCACAATTACAGTTAGGCATCAATGGTAGTATGGATGCTCCGCTAGTTTTTCAACATCATTCTGCTGGCAACAGCAGCCAGGACTACGAAATGCCTTTTGTGATGGATATCCCTATGCTGAATGAGAATTATGGAAATGGCAATGATGCTGTTCATCACGCTGCTGAATCCATTGAGCATCTCGGCTTGGCCAAACCTTTGTTGGGTGTGGACAATTTCTACGGGCAAACAGATGCTTACTATGATTTGATGAGAAATAATAACCCAGTCTTGAATCAAGTTCCGGTTGCAGCTGATGCAGAACATACATTTGGAGTCAACCCAGAAATACGACATTTGCAGGACTATGAAAATATGGAATTCAATGCAGCAGTGGATGACAGAGTGTCTTACATTGAAACTAAGGAAGCTTCTGAATCCAGGTATGCACACTTTTCTGCAAGTTTCACCCAGAAAGCGTTTCAATATATACTACTATTTCATTATTTGTCTATAACACTCATCATCAAACTTCAATTTCTCTTTTTCTCCAGCTCAAGATCCTCATTTCCGGATTTTCCAGAGTCTGTAGAGCATGTGTCCAACAATGAGCTAAGGAATGCAGCAGCATGCTTTAGCCTCACCAGTGTCAACTAACTAGAAGAGAGGGAGTAGACTTTTTCCATCAGATATCTCTTGTATAATATCTTTCCTATGATTCTTTCAAAACTTCTATATTCCATACTTTTAGCTCTCTTATCTTAATAGGCACACGGACAAAAACACAAAAGGTTTATGAGTTGAAAATTTTCCCTTGTAATAATAAGAGCTGTTAATAACAATGTTTCAAATCCAAGATGTACCTTCATGAATTCTCACATATCGCAGAGCGAAAGCCCAAATAAAAAGCTTCTAATTCAGGATGAAGATTGAACATAAAATACAAACCAAAGATAAGGAAAATCAATATGCATAACCAAGAAGGCAGTATACAAATTGTGGAAAGTTCAAAACAAACACATTGCATCTTTACAACAGTCACAGATTAATCCTTATTTATAAGTTCTCTTGGTAGCCTAAATAGACTAGAGATTACCTTCGTCTCAGACTAAGGGAAAGCAACTCAGGAGGCTCCCAAGAACAATATTTACATGTGCAATACGTTAAGAATGTGTAGTATACAACAAGTTGGATTACTGTTACTCCATGCAATGACAAGCATGGTTTATAAATTGGAAACAAATCATAACCTTAGAATACCTCTCTCACTTAGCTGGTTCATGATTCGCGATGCATCATTCAACCTATTCGCTCTTTCATATATACCAGAAACAACTAGATGCAACTCTTTCTTGTTAATATTTGGATTGGAGTCCAGTTGCCGAAACAAAGATTCCACCATTTCAAAATCCTTTCTTCCGCCATAAAGACTCAGCATCTGAAAGTGAACTTCATCTGAGAAAGCACAACCTTCTTCCTGCATTTCCTTATACAAGGAATCTGCCTTCTCAAACTCATGCAGCTTGCCGTAAGCATTCAGCACTAGAGAAATAACATTAGAACCTGGATAGTATCCTGCCAATCTCATCTTTGCAAACACCTCAAGTACATTTGTGTATTTTCTATTTCTGGAGAATAAATCTATCATGCTCTCGAAAACTGCTATATCTTTTATTTCACCAGCATCAAAGGCTTGTCGGAAAACCCATGTTGCCTCTTCTATTCGACCAGCGCGAGCCAGAATAGTGATAGCTGTTCCCCTTGGAATATTATCAGGGCATTTAAGCTCATGTAGCAAGCGTTTGGCATGAGCAACCAAGCCAGCCTGCTCATATGCAACAATCATAGTCTGGTAAAGCACCTGATCTATTTGAACACCAGAGCTTCGTAGTTTCTGAAACAGCATTGCAGCACGATCCAACTTCCCTACCTTGCCCCATATGGATATTATTGTTGAATAAGTAATGGCATTAGGTTCGATCCCTCTATTTTTCATATCTTGAATAAGATTATTTGCCTTTTCGTGTTCCATGGTCTTTCCATATATCTTGATCATGGTGTTATATGTGACAACATTCTGCTCAATACCCTTTCTCTGCATCAGCCTAAACAAATGTATGGCTTCCCCAAAAAGCTCAGCCTCTCCGTATACCTTCAAGAGTGTATTGTAACTAACGACATTCTGCTCAATTCCCATCTTCCTCATACTCCAGAAAAGCCTATCTGCTTCCTTGGCCATATCAAGCTGCCCGTATACGTCAATCATAATGTTGCACGTAGTAAGGTCAAGTGGACACCTGACCTCATTCATCTCAGAAAAGACTGACATTGCTTCCACGAACTTGTGATTCTCCACAAACATGTTCAAAAGCGTGGAATAGCTTACTGTATCTGGAACAACTCCAGCCGATCTCATCTCTTTAATTAACATCCTAGCTTCCCGGAAAAGCTTAGCTTTCCCGAACACATTAATCATTGTATTATAGGCGACAAGATCAGGTGTAATTCCGGACCTCTTCAACCTCGTGAAAATAGAAATAGCCTTGGAATAATCGCACAGTTTGCGTGATAATTCAATCAGGTTGCTATACAAAACCAGATCACCAGACACCCGATCATTTTCCATCTTCTGAAGCCAGGACAAAGCATCATCAAACAGACCCTCTTTCCCAAATTGGGTAATGAGAGTAGAGTAAGTGTACCTATCTGGAGACAGAGCTCTCTGACGCATTTCATCAAACAGACCGTGGGCCAACTCCCATTGCTTAGCACGAAGCACATTGCGCAGCACAACGTTGTACGCGAACACCGAGGGAGTGTAAAGGGCTTCCTCGTGAATCCAATCGAGCAACGCAAGCGACCGTTGCCAATCCGGCTCCTTAGACAGCAATCTCACCATGAACCGAATCGACAGCGACCGGTCTTTGTAAGGCGACATTAAAGCGTATAGTTCCTGCTCGTTGGTGGTTTGCCCAATTGACGACAAAAGCTCCTCCATGTTGAAGCACCGGTCGATATAGTCGGCACCGTTCTGCTTCCGGCGGTAAACATGGTGTGTGGGTGAGGGATTTGACTGATTACTGCGCCAGACATCTTTGGACGGGGAAGAAGTGGCTGCAGAGATTACGAGGAGTTTAAATCGGCGGTGACGAAATGAGGTGACATTTTTATACGCCGCCGGCCCGGCGGGGACGACGGCGGTGAGACAGTTGTGCGGGAAAGAAGAAGACGGAAGATTCACGTGCATGGAAATAGCGCAAAGCCGACATGAGCTCATTCGGCTGATTTGAGGCGGGAGATTAGTTCTTGCCCCTCAAATGCTTTTCAGCTTTATCCTCTCCAAGAATCTTTTTTCTCTTTTTTTTTTTTTTTTGCCCTTTTGAGACAACAAAATAATATCCCTGAATAACCAAAAATAAAAAATAATCATCCACCTAATTTGTTTCTATCTTATTCCAAGATTGTGAAGACATTGTTAAACATTCCAACATTGGATTGTTTATTTGTCTTTTACATTTTTACCGTTCCGAAATAATCTGCGTATTTTTTAGTAAACAAGAAAATAATTTTTGATAAGGAGAGGAAAAAAAAGGAATAAATTAAAATCACTACATTTCTAAGTACGTGAAAGCGTGGTAATACATCGCAATGAAACTATTTACGAGTGTTATAATGAAAAAGATAAAACATCAGTTATAAACTCCCAAGAGGGTTTTGTGACTGAAAATATATCAAATATGTAGTGATAAATTTGGCGGGTGCTTCGGCCAAAAAAATTTAAAAAAATTGATGTGGACAAAAAAAATTTTACTTTTTTTTTTTTTGGACATAAGTAGTTGTTCTGGATTTGGCAAATCCGAGAGTCTAATTAATCGAACTTTCGGATTTCCCAAATCCGAAGCACTAAAATATAATAAAAAATTATATGTTTTCCTTATTTTACAAAATATAGAAAATAGGGTCAATAGGTAAACAGTGACCTCGGATTTGCGTAATCCGAAAGCTATTAAAATTTAATATTCCAAAAATGCATAAAAATGACGGGCAAATTCAAAATTTAGAACAGTGATTTCGAATTTGCCAAATCCGAGTTATAGAGTTTAGGGTTTAGGGTTAGGTTTCGGATTTGTCAAATCCGAGGGCTTCTTTTCGGTTTAAGGGTAATCTGTCCTTGTGGATAAGGTTGTTAGATGTCTTAAATCGGATCAGATAAGGTGACGTACACTCAGATTTGGGTAATCCGAGCGTACTAATGAATAGTGATTCTTGGATTTGCCAAATCCGAATCATACGTGATATAAAAAGAAAAAGTTGCAACTTCCCTTCATATCGGGTTTTTCAATTTTTGAGGGTTAGGGAAGATTGTGGCCGGAGTTCTTCAGGCTTTTGGACGCACATTACCGCTAAATGCAACAAGAATCATTATTCTAACGAGGTTAGTCATTAAATCAATGTTTTTTTTAGTTGTTTTATTGTGTATTTATATTGTTTTGAAGATGAAAAATTGGTAGAGCTTAGGATTGATGATTATGAATGTAATATGGGAATGTAGATGTTGTTGTTGAGTTTATAGGTTAGGATTGTTGTTGTTTTAAGAATTGATAGAGGTTAATTTAATGAATTTGGATGGATTTTGTTTATATGGATAATTGATAGGGTTTAGGGATAATTTGTACGGATAATTTAATGAGAATTATTGTTGTTTTTTTTTTAAAGGTGAGAATTGTTGTTTATTTTTTTTAGGTGAGAATTGTTTTTTTTTTTAGGTGAGAATTGTTGTTGTTGTTGTTGTTGTTTTTTATTTTTTTAAGGTGAGAATTGTTTTTTTTTATAGGTGAGAATTGTTTTTTTTTTTAAGGTGAGATTACGATTAATATAGTTAACAATTTTTTTGTCCCTTAATAAACAATTAAAATATCCGCCCACGGGCTATACATATTTAATTCGTTTCATAGAAGCAAGTATGTGATAAAGAATGGTGTAATGAACACATTTGAGAACAAGCCGGACGACACTCTTGTTATTGATAGTAGATTGTCATATGATGAGTTGTTTGGTTTGATTTGTGTGACCTTTGGTTGGAATCTTGAAATAGCTAGAAAACTCTACATTTCGTTAATATTTGTGACTCACGGTGTAAGGCGCGCCAGGAAGATAAAGAATGATTCACATGTTGGGATCATCTATCACCTCGAGCCAATGACAAGTGTGGATTTGTACATAGAGACGGAGGATATCACTAACCAAGAAGATGTGAACAATCATTATAGTGGATCTTTTTTTGCACAAGATGATCATATGGATGAGGGTGAAACAAGATGGTCCAAGGCAAGAACAAGCAAGTACTTCAAGGGTTCATGAAGAAGATGGTGGAAGTTTATTTACACAAGATGATCACATGGATGATGATGATTCCGACTATGTAGCTCCAAGCGAAAGCCTGGAAGCACGAGATCCTATTGATGATGAGGAAAGTGATGATGAAGAATTTGTGAATGAAGAAAGGAAACTAAATCCATTTCCGGCACCATGTGTATAAGAAAATGGGTGAATGAAATGCCTCGCGTGTTTAGAAGGATGATCTTGATATAAAAATGTGGGACGAGACACCCGAAGGGATGTGCATTAAAGTTTGTTTCAAGTCCAAAGGAGAAGTGAAACATACCATGAAGTTGTGGAACATCCACAATAAAAGGGAGTTAAAGGTTATCGCGAGTAACCCTAAGACGTGGGCGGTTCGATGTAGGACACAAGATTCCCGCCTCCCCTCCCTCTCCTCCAAGATGGCGAACCTATATGCAAATGGAGGATCCACGTATCACTAGGAAAGCATGGCTTGCATCAAATGGTAAAATGGAGGTCCATACACAATTGCATGAGGGTGGTTAACGATAATGACAACCGTTGTGCGGACTTGACGTTTATTGCTAGACTAATCATGAGAAAGGTTGCGAGCAACATGGATTACACTGTAAAATCGGTGCAAAAAGATGTGAAAGAGTTGACAAAAGTTGATGTCCACTACAAAAGGGCGTAGATTGGGAGAAGGAAAGCCATAGAGGCGGTTTATGGCGATTGATCCTCCAATTTTGAAGATCTTCCTAAGTAAATTTTAATTTTGATAAATATCAATTAATTTGTTTTAGTTTTTACTTGTATTGACATATATTAACTCGGCAAACTTGATGTATAGGTATATTGAAGTACTTAAGAGTACTAATCCTGAAACTGTAGTGGAAGGGGAATGGAAGGATGGAGAAGAAGGTTAGAATATGGGAAGGATGACTTTTAAATACGCGTTTTGGTCATTTGCACCAATACTTGTGACTTTCATTGAAGGTCTGCCTGTGATTTCTGTTAATAGAACACACCTACGCGGGGGATATAAAGTTAAGTTGCTAGTTGCTGTGGTGTATACTGCAAACAAACATATTTTGCCGGTTGCATTCGCCGTAGTGGATGAAGAGACCAGTGAAAATTGGGCTTTTTTCAGAAACATTTGAGGTATCATGTTGTGGGTGACACAAAAGTTAGTGTGATTTCTGACCGGAACGCTGGGTTTTTTAGGGCAATGTCGGAAATACCAGAATGAAGCAATTTATGTGATGGGGCCTATGTGTATTGCCTCCGGCACGTTTGGAGCAATCTAGTGTCGAAGTATAGGAGTGCGAGAGTCAAGCGATTATGCCAAAATATAGAGAAGGCGCTTAATTTCGAAAAATTCAAACGACTGAGGCAAGAGCTCCGTGAATTCAAACATGAAGCATGGGAGTATTTTCGTAACATAGGAGGGTATAATTAGACTCGTTTGAAGGCCGTACGTCGTCGTTGGGGAGTCACAACTACAAACATCTCCGAGAGTTACAACAATGCCCTAAAAAGGATTTAGTTTTTGCCTATTAGAGCTATGATCAATGTTACATTCCACAAAATAGTGAAATTTTACCGAACAAAATTGTTATTGGTGACGAGTTGTACGCCTATCCCCCTGAGCTATAGAAAGTCTACAAAGAGAAGAACAACAAAGCCGCCACCTATGATGCCGAACCGTACGATGGCAACAATGATAGTTGGGAGGTGAAAACTCTAACACGGCCTAGTGGAAGGGGTGGGGCGGTGTATACGGTCACCTACAACGACAAAAGGTATTCGTACAAGAAATGGCAAGAGTACCGGATGCCGTGTACGCACGTGCTTGCCGTCGCACAACAAAAAGGTGATCAATATGTTTCTCTATACCATAAGTGTTGGAGGCGTCAAACATGGATCAAACAATTCAAATACATTGGTTTTTCACCGGTGCCTGATGAGCAACAATGGCCTATGGTTAATTGGAAACTCTATCCGAATTACAAGAAGCTCGTGCAAAATGGCGGTCCGGGCTGACACCAAAGAAGGAGACGCAAGATGCAAATGGGTTACCGTGCTCGACGAACAAGTGGTGCTTGTTGGAATTGTGGAATTGTTTATAGTTGTAATTGTGTTTGTTGAGTTTAGGATGTAATTGATTTGTTTATATAGTGTTGTTATTAGTATTGTTTATGTATATATAGTGTTGTTTAAGTGGTTTTTTTTTTATTGTTTTATTTTTGTTGTGGTGTAGTCTTTGATGGAGGATTTACCCAGTCCACAATATAGTCAGTGGTTTCTTCAACCCGGTCCCATAGGAAGGGAACATTTGTATCTTCAAGATGAAAATCGGAGTTTACTAGTCTATCATGGCTCCGATTCATCGATCAAAAACAAACATTTAAAAAGTCATCAGTTTGATTATAAGTTTTGGGAGTGCTACTATAGTAATTTTACCCCTCCGCAAGTACGAACCCTCATAGCAAGCGCCGGGTTCGAGGGGGTATTGAAAATAGGTTGCAAAAAGTGTGATAATTGTCTCATCACCGCATTGGTAGAACGATGGAGACCTAAGACACACACTTTTCACTTTCTTTTCGGTGAGGCAACCATAACGTTGCAAGATGTGGAAGTCCCATTTGGTCTCCAGGTCGATGGGAACATGGTTTGTGGTGTAGCGCCAAACCGTGGTATGGCGGAATAACAATCAATTTGCCAAGAGATGTTGGGATTCACCCCTGCCGAGGGTCGAATAGTTGGAAATACACTTAAGATTTTCGTTGTAGAGGCAGCGACGAACCTTGCAATCCTTGAAGGTAATTTATTTATATTTTTTAATATAATTTCAATTAATTACTTTTTCGGCCAAACAAATATGAAGGTTTGAAGTGTTGTTTTTGTAGGTTCTCCGGAGATCATGTATCAACAAATGGCTCGATTAATGCTCTTGTGGTTTATGGGTTCTTTTATATTTTCAGACAGAAGCCAAAACAATGTTGGTTTATATTTATTGAACCATTTGGAGGATTTTAGTCATTGTGCAAAACTTAGCTGGGGATCGGCTCTTCTTGCTTACTTGTATTCTAGCCTATACGAGGCTAGTAATCATGAGAAACGTGATGTTACCGGCTGTGTGTATCTTCTACAGGTATTTATATATTCAATACGTGCAAATTCAATTTGAAAAATGTTAATTAAATTATGAAGTATTATTATTTATTATTGTTGTTATTGATTTAGGTTTGGCATACGAGCGGATCCTGAGAGTCACACCCCAAAGACAATTAAAGAGATTTGAAGAGGATCCTACAGCTCGTTTAGCTTATCGGTGAGTTTATTTCCTATACTTACCATTTAAAGATTACTAATATCATTATTATTTTTATTGGATAAATAATGCTTTGATTTTTTTTATATTGAAAGGTGGGATTGTGCGTACTCCTACAAGGACATCCCAAGGTCTAGTCTCCCAGGTTCTAGAGATTAATTGACCTTCTTAAAAGCCAGTGATGTAAGCATGAATCACTTCTTATTTTTTTATTTTTTTTGCCACTATTCTTATGTGAATTAATTCGATGATTCCCAATTTTTATCACAGTTTGTTTGGTAATCTTACGAGGATCTCCTCCTTACCCTCCCTGATTGTTGTAAACAGGAAAGTGCCATTTGGATGACAAGGACGTGGATGTTCTACTGGGCTATCCGAGAACCCCACGAAATTGACAGGGTCGTGAGATAGTTTGGCTACATTCAAGCTATTCCCCGATAGGCTATGATTACCAATATCCAAGAGAATAAGAATGCTCACGCACACAACATATCTGGGCTTACTGAGAAAAATTGGGTGGATCACCATCGTGAAGTACGCTCTCATCAGAATAGGAGATACCGAAACATTCCTATGGGTTTGGAAGAAGGAGAGCTCGGTGAAACTGATGAGAAGTACGAAGCGTGGTTCGACAAAATTTTGGTGAAATTGATAACTGATCCGAACCACTACAGTCCAGCTGGATATGAGTCTTCCTCGAGTGTTTATTTGTAATTAATCTACGTATGGAAGTGTATTTTACTCTATTCATATAAATTGTGAATTATACTCATTTAGTTAATGCATCATTTGATTTCTAGGGTGAAGTACTAAACAATGTCCGTATAAGGCCATGTCATTCCGAGAAGAACGACGTGTAGCCCATGACCTAGACGAAGAACTCGAAAAGGTGCTCGACTATTTCGTGGATGAAACCCAAGCTGCTTTAACTCTTGGAAAAGACGATGAGATGGAAATTGAAGATTTCCAAATCTTTTTGAATTATGAACCCGATCAACCCTCACAAGTTCCGCGCGGTAAAACAATCAAGCCATGGCCAAAAGAGAAAATTGGAGGAGGAAGAAAGTAAAGAAATCCTTTTAGACCATCACAATTGCAGGATCACGCGGAAGGTTCGAGTCAACACGAGCAAGAGAACATAGGAGGAGAGAATGTGGGAGGAGAGGAGTAAATTGGAGGAGACAATGGTTGTTCAATTAGTTTGTTTTGAATTAGTTGTTAGTGCTGTTTAAACAGGTTTCACCAGTCCATTATTTTTTTTCAAGTTTCTGGTATGTTTCGGATTTGCGAAATCCGAAATTTACCATTTGAAAGCTTTCGGATTTGCGAAATCCGAGAGGTCTGCAGAATCTGCGGACTCTCGGATTTCAGTAATCCGAATCTCTTCCTTTCTATTTTAACACTTAGATTTTATTTTTCGAAATTTAAAATAATAGTTTATTCTATAATTCAGATTATCGAAATCCGAAACACATTGTTTTAGATTTGGGTGATCCGTTTCTAGTCATCTTTAATTTTTTAACACTAAGATTTTTTTTCCAAAATAAAAAATATTTTTTTATTGAAAACATTCTGATTTCTCAAATTCGAGTTGTGATTAATCTTAATTAATTATTTAGTTTAATTTAATTAAATTTCAGGTAGCTAATGTTTCGGATTATCCAAATCCGATAGTACGTTTTCTCGGATTGCGAAATCTTACTGCCTAGTGCTTTCGGATTTGGCTAATCCGGGACAACTAGTTCTGTCCACTTTTTTCTCTTCACATTATTTTTGTCCAGGTTCTTTCTTGATAATTTTTTTGGTAAAAAACTCTAAATTTGGCCTCCATATAAATGTGTTTGATAAATTCAAATATTCTATAACTTGCCAAATTCAAAAGGAAGGGATTTCAGTTTTTGTTTAATACTAACTAGATGTTAAACCCGCACGATGCGCGGATTTTTTTTTTTTTTTAATCAAAAGTAAATATTTTCATTGATTGGAAAAAGTTCTGCATATTTACTAACCAGGAAAGTCTTGTTTGATCTATCAAAAACATCTATGCTTTACAATTGCCTAGTGCTATACATGGTTACTGAAATAAAGTTGCCAAAATTCTTTCTGCAAGTACCGTTCTCCTGCTCCCTAAGCAATGCTCAACTCTCCACTTTACTTCTATCTTTAGTTCCTTCAATATTGTTTCCACAATTGATATATCACAGCAGCTAAAGTAACAAACATAATCTGCCTTCTCACCCTAGAATTCTTCCAAACAACCAGTATCCTCCTCCTCCATTGGGACTGTACACTAGGCAATCCCTTGAGCCCAACCAAATCACTACTTTCTTTAACAAAGCAGCTGAATAAACACACACACAGATATATATATATATATATATATATAAAATAAAGAATTTAACTTTATTTAGGTATAAAGAGATAAACATAATCTAACACATAAATTAAACCTATCACAGATATCGACTTATTGACATCAGCATATATGGTTCGACCTGTAATAATAGACCCACCAGACATTCTGGTATAAGTTACACGAATAGATCCATCTACACAGGATTCAAAACTTTAAAACAACAATCTATCAGAGGTTAAAATTGAACTAAACTTTTACAGTGTAAAGGTTAAAGCAAAGGAGGCAATAATCGTTAGAGCAAACTTAGGACCCCAGAGCTCAGAATTGACCCATCATCCACAAGAAAAAAAAATTAACTTTAAACAACCTTAATTTGATCCTGATATGTACTTAATCTAATCTCTAAGAATATTTTCATTTTTTCATTCTTCTTCTTCGCGTTTTATTTTTTCAGTCTATGTACTGTAGATTCACAAGTAATGAATCTCTTTCTCCCCAAACCCTGTCCATTACATAAACTAATAAGGGACAATAATAAACAAATAAATCATCAATTAGAAACAAAATATGGAGCAATAATAAACTAATTCTTAAAGGCTCATATAAGTTCACATGTGGTTCTACTTCAAAACCAATTAGCAATGAAAGGAGTAATACATAGGGTATATATATTGATCAAGTTGGGTTCTCAACTCCAATGTAGGACAAGTGTCTTTACTTATTTTTCAAGTTCAAACAGGTTTTAACTCTCCCCTCTCAAAGGCTAAAGGGTTTGGCCTTGAGATAAGGTACCTTTGAACAATCAAAGCCCAATATGGGTAATATATCAAACCCAATACGGGTATATCAAAAATCTTCGGATATAGCCGGGTCAGTCAAAATCCAATACGGGTAGATCAAAGTCTATGGATATACTGCCGGGTTAGTCAAACCCTAATACGAGTATAAGTCAATGGCCCAATACGGGTCAGTTAAACCGGAAAAACCGTCAAATCGGTCAAAGTCTACCCACAAAGTTCGCGGATTAAAACCCGCTCTGATATCATCTTGAAGGCCCATATAAACTCACATGTGGTTTCACCACAAAACCAATTAAAAATGAGGAAAATAGCACATGGCGTATGTATGTTAATCAAGTTGGATTCCAAACTCCAATATTCACTTGTTTTTCAAGTTCAAAGGGATTTTAACACTAATAAATCATGTATCACAAACAAAATAAGGAATAATAATAATAAATGCCACTAACAATCAGAAAAAACCTTTTTTCAAATACCGAGAGCAACAAAATATCGCAATCAAACCATAAAGAAAGTTGCGGGAGCACCTTTTGTTGTTGAAGGTACAAGTTGTTGGGAAAAGAAGAGGGTGGTGTTTTGGCTCCGAATCCGATCGATGAAGAAACTGTGTGAGAAAATCTATATGAAAGGAGAAGTAGTAAGTTAAAAACGTTAAGTATTTGCTTTCTGGGTTAGGGATTAGCTTACTCTCCGTTTTATTTGGTTGCCTTTTATATTGATTATTATTTATCATAGCTCAGCCTTTAATCATAGGGGTTTTTAATTTTTTCATGATAAAAAGGTAAAAAAAATTTTCCATATTTTTAAATTCCGGATTTTGGTTTCATTTTGTTGAAAATAAGGTGTGGGTGGGATAAATATGGGGTGGAGTATCATGTTTATAATGCACTATTTAAAATTAATCTTAGTTTAATATTCAAGAGGTGCTACATATTTTGGGTTACAATTAATCTCGTCCATGTTGACGCTCCGATGAATGTAGCCGGCGCTGTTCTGCTTACGAGGAGTTTAAAGCGGTGGTGACAAAATTCGGTGATATTTTTATATGTCACCGGTCCGGCGGGGACGATGACGTTGAGACAGTTGTGCGGGAAAGAAGAAGATTGTGTCTGTCTTATTCCAAGATTGTGAAGACATTGTTAAACAATATTCTAACATCGGATTGTTTATTTGTCTTTTATATTTTTGCCATTCTGAAATAATCTGTATATTTTTTAATAAACAAAAAAAAATATTTTTGATAAAGAGAGAACACAAAAATGGGAAAAATTAAATCACTGCATATCTAAGTGCGTGATAACTAATACACCGCAATCAAAACTAGTTAACGCATTTTATAATGAAGAAGATAAAAATATCAGGTATAAACTGTCCAGCGGGTTTTGTGACTCAAAACTCAAAATATATTAAATATGTTGGTGTAAAATTGGCCTCCACGTAAATATGTTTGATATCCATGCTCGAATGCAGTAAAACTGTATAGGGCCCTTAATTATTAGCATTATTTTGATGGAGGTAGGTTTATACTTTATTCGTATTGAGCATAGGATAATATTTTTCCATGGATCTTATACATCGTATTAAAATAATACAATAAATATGATAATTACTTTTCGAATAGAATATTAGCAATTTAGAAGATATCGTGTTGTTTAAATATATCACGTCGGTCCATAAAAATTATTAATAAAATTGCAAAATAAAGAAAAAAATAAAGAAAAAGAAGAACTAAAATAAGATATTCATATCATTGAGGTTGGATAACTGGTAGGTGGGTGATGATTATTGATGATTGATTCCGCTTTTGCACAATACTGTTGTCCTCACGCAACAGTCGTACTTGTACATAAGGAATTATATATAAGAATTGTCGTTTGATTTTGGGGATTTTTCGTTTAGTTGAGTCACAAGTTTGTAAAACACAAAAACCACAAGAAAAGTTTTACTTTTTTGGTTGGATTAATGAAGATTCAGAATTGCATGCAACCAAGAATAGAAAACATTAAAGAGCAGCTCGAATAATGCTAGCAAAGAAATGTTCTTTTCTTTATTATATATCAATATATACAGTGCAATATATCTTTTTAATCAACGGTGAATCATGCGTGATTTCTCGGAACTCATCAATCATACTTATGTCATTTTAACTTTGTTTGGTTACCTGGTGATCAATAAATCAACTGCCCACCGTCATTCAATGACCCTAGTTCTGAACATTGAAGTAATTTTAGCTCAATATTATACTCCCTCCGTCACAAAATTATTGTTCAGTTTGGGTTCTTATTTTTTAGTGTAATTTGCACGATAAATGAAATTTCAAACTAGACAATAATTTTGGGTCGGAGAGAGTACTAGGTTTTATGTTGTACTCTCTCTGTCCCAAAATTATTGTCCAGTTTGAGATTTCACTTTTAATACAATTTAAATTAAAAATAAAAATTCAAAGTGGACAATAATTATGTGACGGAGGGAGTAGAAAAGAAGCAGGTATTTGAAAGAGTTTTATTTTCTCAAATAGACCTATTTTCTCCGTATTTTCCTAATAGCTGGGTACAGTACACATGCATGATGCATATATAGATGCCTTTCTTCTTCGAAACTCCATTTAGGCCAACCTTAGCTATAAAGTATGGTCTTTAATTCTTTATCTTTGCCAAAACCATACTCCAACTTGAGTAAGAAAAAATCTCAATGTTTCCCACAAATGATGTCAAATTTGTTCATAATTCTGCTTTGTTAAGACTTCATATCATGTAATTAAGCACCATTAAAGTTTCAACCCCACTATATAATGTCTACGTGCGCGTTGCTTTTTTCAACAAAAAAAACAACTAAACAATTAACTTTACCTAACTGGCTAATTAGCTGAGTTGAAAAAGGTCAAATTATAATTTCTCTTTACAGTCCTTTGTTTAATTTGGACGTTTTGTTACTACACTTAGTATATTGATTATTGAAAGTTGAAAATCCACAATGCAATGATGAAATTGAGTTGTACATTACGAAATTGAGCTATGGGTTGAAATAAGTGCATTTTATTATGCTTTATCTCCTTGTTATTAAGTGATATATTTTTTATTTTTATTTTTTAAATCCACCCCAGTGGATCTCACTTTTAAAGGTGGATAAAACCCCCCTTACAAACCTTGGTGAGAATTAAACCATGGTCTATTATCAGGAAAGACAGCAACCTAACCACTAGACTGTCATTCAATCCCCATTAAGTGATATATTTTCCATCTCAAAATAGGAATTCAGCTTATTATATACTTTATGTTCCAGAAATCACCAAATTTCATTAAAAAAAAAAAAAAAGGGCCGAGAACATAATCCAATTTCACTTATATGATCCTAGGCTCAAAGCCTCCTATTCTGCACAAAAAATAAAATTTGATTAAAATATCTCAAATATTTTCATAATTAAAATAGAGGTAAACTAATGTTGAGTTAAAAACAAAACAAAAACACTTGAAAATTTACGGATAATTTATAGCTGTGTGTTGATTAAGTTGACAAGGGTTAAATAGTTGTATGTTTGAAAATTGTAGACCATTTGTTTGGATGAAAAATATCATCCTTTTAATAAGATGATCTAATAAAAAGAGACAAAACGAGTAATAATATCATAATCCTGCACAAGCTTCTCTGCATTGAAATTGCGCTCTTGCTTGCATCCAAGAATAAATCATACTGTAAATGTTTCCTTAACCCTTTTGGGTGATTTTAAACGTTCAATTCTTCTGTCGGTGTGGACAAGTAACAGACTGACTACAACATTATGAAACATTAGCAAACCAAAAAGAAAGGACAAAAAGTGACACTTTACTAGGATAATAACGAACAATGTTAATTACAAATAATTGTTTAGGGACTACACTTTTTTGTTATTTTGAATTCCAAAAACTTATTTAGGGACTTCGTTTGTTGGTTTGTTCGTCTTTTTCTTTTCTGTGTTGGCCAAAGAACAACGTCTGCATGCTGCGTACAAAATATACTATAAAGTTCAACAAGAAAAAATGATGAGAAAAGGATTGATTTACTTCCCAGAATCTTCCGTAAATGTATAATAATCCAAAGCAATATCTCAAAATCCAAGTAATTAAGGGATGGAGTGGAATCGTCAACGATACAAATTTCTAATTTCTAGTCATTCGCAACTGATCATACTTTCCCCTTCACGTTTTTATTGTTCATTTTTTTTTTTAATTTTTTTTTTTACTTAAGTATAGATAATAAATAAACGATATCATTGTCACCAAAAATGTACATGGTTCAATCGGCAACTACTAGACACGTATCACCTACCTGTATTAATGTAACCGTGTTCTTGCAATTATCAGGATAAGATTTTCTTTTTAATTCTTTTTTGGGTTTCTTATCTACGAGTTTTTTATTTTATTTTAATTTTTTAGTTCTTGCTTAAATTAGTTTAGTTTACCTTTTTATGCATTGATACTCCTAACAGCCGGAAAAAATAAATTTGTGAATCATATCTACAAAGGAACGAATTTCAAGAAAGTTCTTTGTACACCAAACTTGCCGGAAAAACAATACTAATATCTCATTTAAGTGGTTGTTGTGCTTCCTGATAATATACCATGTTCGATTCCCACCAAGAATTGTAAAATAGGTTTTACCCACATTTATATGGGATTCATTAGGGTGGATTTTTTTTTTAAAGAAAATCAATACTAATATCTCATTAATTTACTAGCTCCTCTCTCTATATGTGTTATTGTTTTTTTAGACAGATCAGGTTTCATTGGTGATAAATTTTACTCCCTCCGCGTTTATCCCATAATTATTATCTAGTTTGATTTTTCATTTTTAGTTCAAATTGTACTAAAAGTGAAATTTTAAACTGGACAATAATTTTGGGACGGAAGAAGTATTATTTAAATTTGTTTAAATTGGCCACATTCAATTTTCAAAAAATCAAATGTTCCATCATTGAGGTGATTATCATTGGAATTTATTACTCCCTCCGTCCCAAAAAAATAATCCACGTTGAGTTTGCGAATTTAGTTACTAAATTCGCAAACTCAACGTGGATTATTTTTTTGGGACGGAGGGAGTATATTTCTCTTATATAATTTGTATAGTTATAAATCTTTTATTCTCATAACGTATGAGTTGATCTTACACACAAAGTGAATGTTCTTGAACCAAAAAAAAAAGAAAAAAAAGAAAAGAAAAGTGAATGTTCGAATAATGTTTGTGTCACAATAAAAGAAATATGTGTTATTCGTGATTTTTCTTTGCTTGTCACAAAGTGTTACCCCTTCTATTAAGTCAATTTAAATTCAAATGAAGGAAGGAGAAAAGCAATGTCACGAATAAATGACTTAAAATACTCCCTCCGTTCCATAATTATTGTCCAGTTTTACTAAAATGAAAGATTTTATTTTTTGTCAAACTTAACTATATTTTACCTTAAATAACCGGATATACCCTTACATAAGTAATTGTTTAACCACTAAGATTTTATGGATAATGTTTTTTACTAAGGACAAATGTGTAACTTGATCCATAAAAAATCAAATTGGACAATAATTTTAGGACAAAATTTTTTGGGCAAAGTGGACAATAATTTTGGGACGGAGGGAGTACATGTTATAGTATGTTAGTCGTTTGCTAAGGTATTGAATATTAATCATTTCGTGACATAATATCTTTCGTGATGAAGATCATCCCTCAAATTTTAAAATACAAATCACCAGTTCTTAAAAAAAAGAAAAGAACAGGATTGTAGTAATCTAGTCGAAGTTAAAACACGATGGGATATATTTGGAAACATTCGACACTAATCTTTCTCTGATTGGAAAATATTTCCGGTTTAAATGACGTAATGTTAAAAAAGTCCTAGAAAAAAATGGAAAAATAAGTAATACTCATAATTAATAACAAAGAAAAAAAAAAAAACAAAGCCCTCAATCTTCCCCGTTTCCCACATCTGTACTCCATCGGTCTCTTTGAAAAGAATTACTGCGTCTTACTTCAAATAAATTAATGCTAAGATATACAGAGAGAAGCAAACCTCAACTCTAATAAGACTACAAACATCTGCTCAGAAATCTGACCGGAGAATTTTTGTTTGATTTTGCCGGCACTGATTCAGCTCATTGATTTTTCGTTCTTGCTGATCTCTCCCCCAGATTCCTTTTATTGGGTTTCTGGATGTGAAAAAATGAAGAAGCTGAGGAACTATTACAGTAATCTCCGGCATCCACAAACTGTGGAACGGAAATGGATCTTCCCGCTTGCTATTGGCTCCATAGTTTCTCTGTTTATTCTCTTCTTAACCACCTTGACGTCGCCGGACGGCACCCCACTTGTCCCTTTGTATCGCTACTACACCTCCGCTTCCTCCGCCTCCATCTTCGTCGAATCCAAGCTCCGACCCATCCCCATTTCCGCCCTCCCTCCGCCGCCCCGGTTCGCTTACCTCATATCCGGCTCCGCCGGCGATGGGAACATGCTCAAGCGTACTCTTCAGGCCCTGTATCACCCCAACAACCAGTACGTTGTCCACCTCGATGCCGAGTCCTCGCCGGAGGAGCGTCTCGATTTGCACAATTTCGTCCGGAATCATCCCGTCTTCCTGAAATTCAGGAATGTGAGGATGATTACCAAGGCTAATTTGGTCACCTACCGTGGGCCCACCATGGTTGCTAACACCCTTCACGCCGCCTCAATTTTGTTGAAGGAGGGTGGTGATTGGGATTGGTTTATCAATCTTAGCGCCTCTGATTATCCCCTTGTCACTCAAGATGGTAATTTATGGAACTGCTTTTGGTTTTTGTTTCAGTGGGCTTTTTTCTTTATGGGACATTTGATTTTTGAGTTTTTCACTGATCAATTTTGTTTGATTGGATAGATCTACTTCACGTATTCTCGTACTTGCCGCGGGATCTTAATTTCATTGACCACACCAGTAACATTGGCTGGAAAGAGTGAGTAGTTTCTTTTTTGAAGATCTCGGCTACTTTTCCTTTTTGTTTTCAGTTTGTGATTCTATATTCCGGGATATTGATTTTGTGATCTTGATTTTTTTTAGGTTTCAGAGAGCTAAACCTATAATTATTGACCCCGGGTTGTACATGACCCAGAAGGCTGATGTTTTCTGGATTACGCAGAGGAGAAGTGTGCCGACAGCTTTTAAGCTCTTCACAGGTGTGCTTTGGCACTGTTTTACTGGTTCATTGCCACCTCAAAGTTTTCTTCTCTGGTTTGACAGTTTATTTGCATGCTTATTGCTGGTCTATTTTGAGTTAATATCATTTCCACGGCTGAATTTTATTTTTGATTCTATGTCACTGTATTTTTTCATTTCTTAGGGAAAGTTCTTGCTTCTGTTAGGCATAGTTTGATTTAGCTCGAGCTCATAAAGTGGAAGCCTGATATCTGGTATCCTTTCTCCTGTTCTGTCTTTGTGATAACCAACACCGCAGTCATTTTTCATTTTAGGAAGAAAAGCTGTTGTCCAATTACGGGGTTATATGTAATATCTTCTGATTTTTTTGGTGGATTTTATGGCAATGTTTATCCTGCTTAATTCCAAAAGAACGGTTGTTGAAATTGTTTCTTGCCTGAGAAAGGGTATCAGGCAGATGTGTTGGTCCTCATTTCACATTGTTTTTGGTGTTTGGGATGGGGGGCACAGGGGAAATGTATGTTGAGCCTTCACTGGCTGAAAATATATGCCTTGTGTTGACAAGAAAAGTTTCACATAGTTTATGATAAATTTTGTGTTCATTTCTGTAGGATTTCAACAATCTAGGGTTTTCAGCTATTCAATTTCAACTTTAAACAACCCTTATGAGTCCCATGCCTGAACATCCTTTAGAGCGGGTAACTAGTTTTCTGTAATAATTTATGGAGCTGTAATGCTGAACAGGTCATTTAACTTGTTTATTATCTGGATAACGGCAATAAAGTAACAGTTCAATTGCTCTTGAGTGTTTTTGAGTCACATAATAGTCAGCCAAACTTTTTGACAACAACGGACATTATAAGGCATACGTTAAATAAGTATATCAAATCTTAGAGGATGATCTGTGAGCTAATTTGTTAAATGTGTTGTGTATGCATTGCCGATCCCACATAGTGAGATGAAGGCTGCTTGTTGCTAATGTGTGTTGTTATATATGCACTCTAAGATGTACTTTCCAAGTTGATGCATTGTCTTTATGTATGGCTAGGTATGGCTTTCCCCAACGCGCTGCATTTCTTACTTTGTGTCTCGTGTTACAGGATCTGCCTGGATGGCACTCTCTCGTCCATTTATTGACTTCTGCATATGGGGATGGGACAACTTACCAAGAACAGTCCTCATGTACTATGCTAATTTTATATCATCTCCTGAGGGGTATTTCCACACTGTCGTCTGTAATGCCCAAGAATTTCTGAATACAACTGTGAACAGTGATCTTCACTTCATATCGTGGGATAATCCTCCTAAGCAGCATCCACATTACCTCACTGTTGATGACATGCAGCGGATGATTGATAGTAATGCTCCATTTGCAAGGAAGTTTCATCAAAATGATCCAGTGCTGGACAAAATCGATTCCGAACTGTTGTTTCGCGAGCAAGAAAAACTTGTGCCTGGTGGCTGGTGCATTGGCAGTGGGAAGAATGGTACAGATCCATGTTCTGTTCCTGGTAATACCACAGTGCTCAGGCCCACTGCTGGTGCAAAGAGGTTACAAAACCTCATTAGCCATCTATTATCAAATGAGAATTTCAGACCAAGGCAGTGCAAATAACCAAATTCTGTTTTTTTTTTTCTTTCCTGGCGCAATTTATCTACATTAAACTGTGGCAGCAACAGAAATAGCAAAGATTAGACAGTAGCTGTTAGTGATGGAATCAACTTCCAAGAGCTTATGCCTTGTTTAGGGCCTGGATATGACAGTTTGAGGTTACCGGAATCACTATGAATACCTTGGCTGTGGCCTTATGCCTGTCAACATATTTTCTACTGTCGTCCAGGCTACCTCCAAAGTTTGCCGTTTCTCGGTGTTTGCTAGAGTTGTAAATTGACTGGTTTCTTGTGTATTAGATTTGGCGAAATCATTGAGGTCAGAAGATGTGTAAAGTGAAAGGTCCCGACTCGTTTGTGGTGCTTCGCCTGTGTTATTGGCTACAGGTGATTCATTTTGTTAGAGATATATAGGACAGCGAGATAGCAACTTGGTTTTACATCTTGTTTCAGTTTTTGATGTATAAACTGATGACTCCAAATTCTTCAGCATTCTGGTAAAAGCCTTTCTTTTCGGGTAAGTTGATGAATGTAGGTCAATGTTTTATTAACAATATTACTTTTAGGCCATTATCTGTCTGTCTTTTTTTGTATGCAAATATAGATAACGCCATTTGGGTGAGAGCATTTCAGCGTCAGCACTGTCTTTTTATGTTTTACGCCTTCCTCGGTGTAGCAGCTTAGAGCGTAAATCTTTTTGACCTGGTCTGGATCTTCAAGAGAAATTTCGTTCACCATTCTTTAACCTAGAGACTAAAGTAAATCAACATTTTAGGTACACGAAGGAGAAACATTCAATGCTTCTTTAAAAATGACGTACCAGATATGACGAAATGCCTCTGTTTAACTTTTCAAAGTCTCCTCAGATGGTCTCTTAGCATGAAAAAGACGAAGGATCTCTTGAAAGTGGTAATACATTTTGTGTTACACATTCTATAATACATCAATTCATACATGAGACTTTGGTATACAAAATTAATAACCTTGTATTGGCATAGTAATTATCCTTAAAAATAGATTCCTCGTCAGCAATGTTGACGCGGTAAAGAGAATCAACTCTCTTCCAAGGAGAAGCTTTCATCCGAGGAATGTTTTTCCTTCTGATATTCGCGTACAACCTTTTTAGAGAAAGCCGCTAAATCACGTTGCCACAAAGAGGGAGACAAAGAATTATAGTTGCCTAGCCCCAGCTGATGTTAACCATGGTTAGTGGGTTTGTCCATTTTCTTAATTTACTCCATTTTTGTTAGCTCCATCTCTAACAAAATTGGCCATTTTCCTTTTCTTCATTTTCTAATTTATTGGTCCCCTCCAACAAAGTTCTCCTCATCTCCTGCGTTCAGTTTCTGCCCCTAGAATTTTGATACCTGCACTGAACATTGTTAGAGAGCAAAACAGCACAGCTGAAGTTAGCCCTTTCTTTTGGTATATTAATTAGGTAGTACTCCCTCTGGTCATTAATATAATATATTTTGATTTGTCCTAAGTTTCATTTGGTATGCATTTTTATTTGTCCAAAAAATCTTGAAAATATATTTTCGCATTCTCTGTGTTCTCTTGATTGTTATAAAATACTTTTAAAGTTTTTTTATTAATTAAAAATACGTACTAAGTTAAATTTAGTACAAATCAAAATGTCTTATATTGAAAACCGGAAGGAGTATCCGGTTGTGAAAACAATTGCCTTATCTAGTCCTCTGGTCTAAATTTGAGCCATGTAGGTTTTTTTTTTTTAGTAGGTAAACATTTCTCAATAATATTTTAACGGTTGCATGATCAAGACAGAAAGTAGCTCAATGCATTTACACCGATCAAAGTCAGCCATTTGAAGACCAGATTAAACTCTCTTATGGTTGACCAACAGTCAAAACGAAACCATGGCAAGATCATAGAGTCGGAATATTGACACGATGATAAGGCATTAGTGTGGAATTTGAATCCAAATGGGAAAAATGTAACAAATCAATCATTTCCCTTACCGTGAAGAAGCCAGCTAGCTAGCAGAGAAGAACTCAAGCGCAGAGACATACGACACAGATGACATATGTGCTATGGAAGATCGAGTTTTGGCGAAGTTCATGATCATCTTCTTCATTGTATCGTCATTTCATGAAGTCCATACCCACACGGGAACGACCAACAACTACCATCAACGAAGAACCTGCGTAAAACTCAGAAATTCTGATGATCAAGTACCACATAAGAACAGAGTTAGAAAACCATGTAATGCAAGAATGCATATGAAATGTTGGTTTTTAGAGAAGTTGTAAGGTCTTCTGTCACAGAGGAATGGCGCTTGCTAAAGTGAATTTATAGCTCAACAGAGACTACAAAATCACATAATGATAGCAGGTGCCATTTCTCTTGCGACAGAAGTCCTTGCACTTCTGTGTCTATATCTCTCTGCTTTTTGCTTCCCCTGTTCAATTATGCCTACAAAATAAACCAACTTCCTCCCTATTTATAGATCTCACCTTCAACTTCAACACTTTCTAGACTAGGTTATTATTTAAGAACACTAATTTAATACTTTTAAAAGAACAAAAAAAAATTTGGGTCATCATCTGTTCTCTCTTTCTTTGGAAATTTTTTAGTCCTTTTTTCCATAGATTTTCTGTTGTTCAAACGGATGAAGTATCTGTACCCACATGGAAGGGACTTATTCATGCACCTCGTTTGAATATCTAGAAGAAAGTCAGATACAACTAAGATACAACTAAGGTTAACCAAAGTAAACGGCATAATCGAAGTCCAATTATTAATTCATTTCAGAAAAAGCTTTGACTACTCTGAAGAAGAAAGCGAAATACAAGTCAATGGTCCAAACGACATTTTCTATCCTGGATTTAACAAGAATGAATGTTTTTGTGGTCATACCTGATTGGAAATTGCATTTCCCACTTGTTATTTTTGTGTGCTCGTTTCAACGATATACTCTCTCCGGTACTTAATCTCACGCATTTTGATTTGTCCTATATTTCACTTAGTACGCATTTTTAGTTGACAAAAAAATCTTAAAAATATTTCGTAACAATCAAGAGAACATAACCAATGCGAATATATATTTTTAAGATTTTTTCGTCAAATAAAAATGCATACTAGGTGAAACCTAGGACAAATCAAAATGACTTATATTATAGACCGGAGGAAGTATCATTTTATTGCAGTTAGTACAACTCCACACAATTATAGTACGTGTGGTGTGAATAAATTTACGTTATTCCACACATGTAACGTGGATACGTACAAAGAAACTGAAGTATTATAAGATCCCATTTAGGCATTTTTGCAAAAGAATACATAAATTGTCATTTACATGGTCAAATTGTGGACCAAATGCAATAAGAGAAAAGCAGGTTATGGTCCTAAAACTCTTCTGGCATGTATGACTGAGAACAAATACATAAAATTAACTAATTCATGAGTTGCGTTGTGAATTGTTTGTTTGTTTGTTGTTAATGTAGGTTATACAAAAGCAATGTGAATCTAGATTCAAATAGATTCCTAGGAATTATCACGTGTGTAACTAAGAAAAAACTTTTCTTTCTGGCTTCTTTCCTAGTACAGAACATGATTTGCATTCCTTTTGCATTCCTTTTTCTTTCTTTTTTTTTAAAAAAAAACCCAGTATGCAATTTACTTTTCCCTTTTGTAAACCCTTTTTTTTTGTGGGGGATCAAGTTTTTACAGAGCATCTGTAAATGGCAAAAATTTGATAAATTTATAAAATATTTTTTACAGATGCTACTAGAAAAACAGAATGCGAATAAACTTTAAATAAACTTTGGGAGAAAAAAAGTGAGTTTATACACTTGTTTTTAAACAATTTGAAGAGTTTGTTGTAATGTCCTCTTTGCAACATAATAACATTGGAAATGGGAAATGCAGCATAAGAAACAAGCTAATAATATTAACGTATAAATCAGTTTATGTTGAGTGCGCCAAACCCATTATTAAAATGTTGAAGGATGGATTATCTAAGGATTGAAATTTTCTTGCCAGTTGCCATCGGTTCCCGTCTTGTTTGATTGTTCTCCTCGTTCACATTTGATGTACTTTCTGCGATTTAGAAACATAATTTATGTTACAATTTGCAAAAATGTATAATTGTTAGCACAATTCACAAATTGTTAAAAATTTTCGCTTTCCACCTTATTAATTATGATGATGACAATGTCCACTTTAATTGTGACAACTTTTCATTTTGTCCAGTGCTTCAAGACTTTGTGCATTGCCTTCATTGTTTGTATCAAATGTCCAATGCTTCAAACACCTTCTCGTCTAATTGAATTTTAGTTATGTTTAAATTTCCAATTTGATATTGAATTAAATTGTTTTTCTTGCAACAAACTAATACCCGATTAATCCAGTAATCTGGATTCGAATTTCATTGTTGATCCATATACTTGTTAACCTGGTTGATATTGTGGGATGGTTCGATATCCTTAACAACAGTTAACACTGTAAACTGAAAATTCCTCTGTTGCTCAATACATGATTACAGTGAGGTGAAACAAGGTAAAATGTGGTAGTTTCTAAAATTGGAATCCGGGTCTGCTCAGGATACATGAAGTATTAATCTCATAGATCGAAATCTCTGAAGTCTGACATGTGAATTTCTTCATGATTCATCACCGCACAACCCAGATAGCCACACAAGTCTAAAGCACCAAAATAAAACTATGAATACCATTAATAATACCATAAAAGCGCACTACAGCGACGAACAATTTGTAACAAATCTGAATATTTCGGAAATGAATAAAGTATAAAAAAAAAAAAAAACAGCTCTCATCAACAAGAATATCCCATCATGGTTGTTCAGAATAGCGTATAAGCCTAATAAGGCAAATAATCACAGAGCTGCCCAACGCCAATAAAATCATTAAGTGAACAAAGTTTTTTAAAAAAAAAAACACCAAAAAATTAAACTTAAAATGAAGGAAAAGAGGATCAGAGAGTGCTTGGGTGTATCAATCACATATGATTCAGAAACACGGACCAATTGGTATCCTCATCTCCTCTTTCCACCAAATCAACAACAAACATAATCAAATTATTTTTTTCCTTTTTTTCTCCCCAAAAAACAGAAGGGGAAAAAACACGAAGAAAGAAAGAAAAAATAAACTGTCAGTCGAAATCATCAGAGACTTAAATACTAAGAATCATGAAATTGAATTAAGATTCATATTGTTGCAGTATTTCCTCATCACCTGATTTCGATTCAAACAAATAACAAATCGAATGTAACAAAATCACAATCAAAGAAAGCAAATCTGTTTGCAGGGAAGAATATAATCAACAAGATATGATTGATTGGGAATAGCCGAATAGGGAGAATCGAGATTAAGCCCAAAGGGAGGGGTTGAACGAACGGCCGACAGAGCAGTTCTTATAAAGAGGTGAATGAAGCTCTAGAACCCTAAACCCTAATGACTAATAATGAGGGTAGGCTATCCAGCTTTTTAATCCAGAAGCTTCTTGTTGAGCTTGGGCTGACTTTGTTCAGGCCCATTGATATTGCAAACTGCTATATTTTAATAATGGGCTTGAACTGACAGCCTTTTTGCCAACAACATTACTGCAAAGGAAATTCATTCGTAGTGCAAATAGTAATACACCAATGCAATTAAATTGGGTTGTATTTCTTCTCAAAAAAAAAAAAAAAAATTGGGTTGTATTTGTTTTATTTTTTAGAAAATATAATAATAATAAGGTTTATAAATGTTAGTTACATGCTTACATCTATGAGATTAGTAATAAAGTGATTAAAAATGAATAATTTCCACTGCGAATCAATCGACTTACATGTTAAATTAACTGGATCCTTTGATCTTCTTTACTTAGTAGACAAATCATGAAAAGTTCATATCCGTTGAATATAATTCAGTATGAATCCAAATACTCCCTCCGGTCCTTATTATAAAACATTTTGAGTTCGTCCTAGGTTTAACCTAGGATGTTTTTTTAATTAGAATAAAAACCTTAAAAATATATTTTCACATTCGTTGTGTTTTCCTAATGATTTTAAAATATTTTTAAGGTTTTTATTTCAATTAAAAAGACATCTTAGGTGACGAAATCAATATGCCTCAAAATGCATTCTAATAAGGATCGGAGAAAGTACATTGGTAGGAAATATAAGCAACTCTTTTGTGATTGGTAAGAGAAGAGGTTACGTTAGAAATTGAGTTTGGTCCTAATTATTTTGGTCTTGTACGTTAAATTGCTAAATTAACAATTTAATTTGTGATTGACGTAAGAAGTAAACAATTACAATAGGGACTTCGTAATTGATGCCAACATAAGATTTTGTGGCAGGCCGGATGTTGATAATTTCACTAACAATGCGGGTTAAAGGAGCGCTTTCTTCTTAAACAGCGTATTTCTAACATGAAATAGTTAGGACAGTCATTTTTTAAATACCAGATATTTAACTCAAAAAGAAAATAATAGTGGCAATTTTTAGCATGTAAACAAAGAACACTGTTACCGCTTATTCCATCTTTGGAAAAACAGAACCACTACATTTCATGTAGTGACTACTGATTATCAATTGAAATTGCAATAGCATTATCAACCGATATACATCTTCTAGAATAAATCATTTATTTATTTAGTAGCTTAATTTAGAATTCGTACTAGTTTGTATGTTGTAAACCATCAAAACAATTCTAATTATACAAACTGAGGAATATTGTCACACGAACATCCAATTAAGCAACATAAGTAAATGATTAATACTACTAATTGTGTTGCGGTGGAACTCAGAATTTTGCTTCTTTTTTTTTTTTTTGCAGCAGGATCAACTTCTAAGAGGACACGTCAGCAGCAGTAGTGGTAGTGCTACCCCATTTGTCCGGGCAAAAAGTGATCAAATACTCGTCGGAAGGACAATTAACCAACGGAGCCGGCGAATCGTACGCGTAACTAACGTAAGACGGACAGGCTTTCTTAAACAAATTCGAGTAGACCGTCGGCTTACACTTGACCGGACTCCCGTACTCATTCCGGCAACAGAAACGATCAAGATCGAAAGCCAAGCACGCACTTTTACAAGCCACAATTTCGCCTTCGTTATTCAGGACCTTAAGCTCTTCCGGGCAAAACCTCTTCGGATCCTTCAAGCACCCTCCGATTGAGCATTTCGGCTGCGACGGAACCGCCGACACGGAAACCGGGAGATTGTAACCGTCGACCAAACTCGCGTCGTAGAAGCTGGCCTTGCTCTTGTCCGCCTGGAGGGTGAACTCCACCAGGGTGGCCGGAGGACGCCCGATTCGCCCGGCGCATTCCAGCTGGCCGTCGCAATCGCCGGTCTCGCAAGCGGGTAGGTGGTTGTTGGGCCGGGTCGGATCGAAATTGCACCCGGTTCTGGCCCAGATCCGGCCGCTCCAGTCCCCCGGGGACTTGAATTTTTTGGTTTGGCCGGACGGAAGACAGAAGCCGCCGTTGGCTAGCACCGGATGGCCCTGATTAGGGGCGGTTGCCGGCCAAATTGGAAAAGGGCATTTGTTGGTCACGTAGAATGTGCATGCTTCAACAGCTCCATTTTCTGTAACATACAAAAAAAAAAAAAAAGATTAATCATATTGAACAATTACCATTGCGTTTCAAGTTTACTTAGAATGAGCGCACAAATCAAAGCTTGAATTCATGGTATTCATTGTGATGCTTGAGCACTTCCACATTTTGAAATTTTGATTTATTTGTATAGCAACCTAACATGTTACTAATATTGAATGATTCTCATATTAATAAGTAAAGTTTTTTTAAAAAAATTTTTTTTGAAGAAAATAATCCTTTTTATTGGAAAATTTTCAGATTTGAATTCGAGAAGTTTCATTTGGTAGCATCGGCACCGCCATACGTCTAAATAATTTTATGGCGAAAATAGACAAGTTATACAAGTTTTACTAGAACATTGGCTGGTGTCTCAATCCTAAGTCATTGGATTGAAATGTAAAATAAGTGTTTGCTTCCTTCGTCCATATGTAAAAAATCAAGTGATGCCATAAGGTACCAGTTGGTTTATTTAGTTAGTAATAGGAATAGGGGGTGTGATTGAGAAATTAAAATATTGCAACAAGTACTTGCTCTAAATTTGAGACAAAGAGATTACACTATTGCTTGCAAAAACTACAAAATGAACTTTCCAACACAAAGGGTAACATCACCCAAAATGCAATTGCGAAATACAGTCTGATTGACACCATAATTAGCAGCTATAAATAACGAGGTGTTGGTGATTTCTTTATTTTATTTTATTTTTATTTCTAAATGGAAGAGGAACTAAGTGGCACAAGAGAAGATTAAACGGCAAAAAGATACAGTGATTACCAGATAAAATAAGGAGCCAGACCAAGAAGGTACAGCAAATTGTGAATATTTTGGGCACCTTCATGGTGTTTGATTCCGGGCAGGGAGGACTGTAATTAAGTATTCGTGGAAATGTACTTATAATATAATCGTCGCTCGGAATCTTCTTCGATTATACTTCACGTCTTGAGATTTATTTTGCGGTCTTTAAGGTGAAGTAAAGGCATTGCGTCGGGCATAATCACCTACCAACCTTGTCATCCGATCTTGATAGATCATTAGCATATACTAATCCACACTCTATATATGTCTATGAGGTGGCAATCCAAAATTGACTCTCCATCTCTAGTTTTAAGCATTTATGTTCTTGTCACTTGCTATAGAATTCAGATATCAGTCTGATAAAAACAAATGGATATGAACAATATCAAGTTATCGAGCATCTACCATTTTACGATCTTTGAAGTTTAGTGGGTTAAATCTTTGGCCAGTTAATTGCACGTGGAGATCAATAGAACTGTCAAAATGAAGGTATCATTTTCAAGATTCTAAGAGTCTGTTTGTTTCATTTTTTTAATGTGTGGCTTTAGGTGTTTTTTGTATTGAAAATGTAAAAAACCGTATTGAAAATGTAAAACAGTATGCTGGGATGATACAATTATTAATATATTAATTTAAAAATATCATAAAAAAATGAAACAAACAAAGCTTAATTTTGCAAGAGGATTCTTTGACTTACAGCACTTTGCTACCTAGAGCCTTTTATAACTTGCAGTAACTACATGATTCATTGTTGGAACTGAACCCGTGGTTGGAATATGAAATTGTTTTGGTTAGTTGGTTTCTTTTTCAAACATTTTCTACATTTTTTTTCCCTTTATTGTACTGAAAAACATATGGAAATGATTGTTGATAGTATAAAATTAACTTTCTTCATCTCAAAAAAAAAAAAAAAAAGCTATGCCAATTGCCAACATATATAATAATCATTTATTTTTTCTTGGCGAACGGAGTAAGTATGTGACATTGTTTGCGTTGGTTATATGCTGGTTAATGATCGATGGAAGTTCAAACTTATCTCAGTTGCAAGTAGCCAGCTTCTTCTGAATATGCAGACAAAAACGAGATTTACTTGTTTTTAGTAAGTAAATCAAATAGCGGCAGATCCAATGCCTAACTAAACACCTTCTTAAACTATGTACATTTGTCCAATCATCTGGAATCCATGGCAAAACTTGCAGAAGAATTTCTGCCTTTCACGAATGAAATTGAGCACAAATTTCTAGTGCAAGATCAGATCTTATAGAGGTTAGTTACCAGATTTACTTTCAAAAATTCAAAAACCAAAAAAAAAAAAAAAAAAAAGAGATCTTAACATTTATAATAATCGTACTGTTTCAACTAACATTTCTGAATTTGTGTACTTTTTTTTCCTAGCTCTTTTTGTTTGTCAATAATATGAGAACCAGAACTCGTAGTTGTTTCATTGAAATTCATTGGTTTGACCAGAACTAAGCCAATGGAATTCCAGCACCAAATCAATTTTTTGAATTATGCATCTTAGCAAGCAAATTAACGGTCAAAGGTTCAGACAAATGATTAATCAATATTCGTATTCCCGTACAGCACACAGCTTGGTATATGTGCATTATGTGGTTTGAAATGAAGAAGGTAATAATTACGACAACACACGATATGGAAACGAAGTGTATGGAAGATGGTAAAGTGTATTATCTTGTCTCACATCGCCACAGTGAAGAGGAGTGACTTAGTATATAAGTTACAAAGGTCACCCCACTCATTGCCAATTGATTTTGAGATGAGAGCCCAAAGTATTTATATATTTTGATATGATATCCGAGCGTTCTAGGCCTGTGGTGATTTCTGGACCGGAGATGGCCCGTGTGGTTGATATGCTTAAAATTTACCTATTCTAATATCCTTTTATGCGAGATTTTGCCAATATTTTGAGTACAAATGTGCTATTTATGTGATTTTATATTTAATTGTAGGAATTGTACTCAAAAAGAGGAATTGTTGAAATTGTGGGCTAAATTGAAAAGAAAGAGCAACTAAAAAGGGCCTAAGTGAAGATTATAAGAACTAATGAGGAGGGAATCAGAAGACTTGAAGATTTAGAGGACCGAATTGTAATTTTCATTTTTTTTAGGGTTTGGCCGAAACAAAGGTGAAGGTGCGGCTGTTTTTGGAGTTGAATTGGGTAAGAATTTGAATACCAATATTATTTGGGGAAACAAGTTTTCTTCTTCTCCAAGTAGTAGGGTTTGACCGAAGCCTATGAAAGGAGGATTAGGGGTTTATTTTTAGAACCGAACTTGACCGAAAAAACCCTACGTCCTCCGCCGATCACCACCTTAAGCTCTCCTCCATTCCCACGCAGCACCAGCTTCACCACCTTGTTTTCTCCTTCACCTCACGCACCACCGAAACACAAAACCCACTGCTGTCCACCTTGTTCCTTCATCACATCACCGCCGACCATCACCTAGCTTCCATAAGCAACACCTTGCTCCCTTGCTCACCTCGCACACCAGCCAGCAGCTTCACCACCTTTCTGAAGCTTCATCATCCACGAATCTCATCATCATCATCCCACGCACCACCGAACTTCAACAAAACCCAACCGAAGCAGCCAGCTCTTCCTTGCCGCAGCAAACCACCACACGCAGCAGCAGCCTCTGCCTTGCTCCAATTCATCATCCACGCATCCTCACCTTCATCCCATCACCGCCATCACCTCCTTGCTTCTTTTTCTCCACTACCACGCACACCCTCACTTCCACTGCACCACGCATCATCACCATCAGCTGAGAAGAACCGTACACACTAGAAGCAAGCAGCAGCAAGAATCAACTCCGGGATGAAAGCCTTCAGATTTGCATCACGGCTGGACAAGTTCTACGGCATTGCTTTTCTTCCGAGTTTTTGGTGTTTTAATTCCTTTAATTTTAGACTTTGTGTGGATTATGTCTCTAAATATTGTTGAATTATTTTTGATAATGTTTAGTGGCTAAATTCTTTTAACCTAGGGCTTGGATGTAGCCACCGGATTTATTTGGTTTATTTGATTCATGATAAGATTTTTTTTCATTGATCAATATTTAATATTCTTGTTTTTATTCCATGTTTGTAACTGGCCACTACTTGCATGTTTAAAGATATTAATTGATGGAACGACAGTTGAAAATTAATATTAGTTCATGGGAATATTGGACTTAGGTAGTAAGCCACGCCAGTAGGAACACAACCTTTGCAACGTTAGATTCTTAAGTTCTTAATGTGCTTTTGTTAATCCTATAGTCACGAGAGTAGTCATAGGGTTAATTTAAGTAAGAGAATTAAAACACGAGAGTGTATAGTTCTTAATTAGGTGAATCGTTGTGAGATTAATAGAAGTAAGAAGTCAGATATTTGTGAATTGAACTAAACCAAGTATTCGGTAGGTAAACCCAATGTCCTAGGTTTTCTTTGTCTGATTATTTGAATTAATATTATTTTATTTTATTTTATTTATTTATTTTATTTTTAAAATTTATAAATCGAAGATCATCATTTATCTAGATAATAATAGGAATAATTTATACTTGGTAGTTAATGTTCTTTCTCTGTGGGTACGACCCTATTTTTTGCTATACTAGGGTTAAGTAGGTGAATTTATTTGACTAGTTGTCACGACGGCTTGTCAGTGGTGATTTTATTCTCCCACTTGAGCATTAACTCATGGGCTTGTTGTGTACCGAACCAGCGGTATAACTAGTTTTCTTCCACTAGAGTGTTAACTCGTGGGCTTGTTGTGAACCGATTTAGCGGTATAATTGGTTTTCTTCCACTAGAGCGTTGACTCGTGAGCTAGTCTCTTCTTCTCCCGATTCAAGTTCATTGGGCAAAAAGTTCAAAGACCCATTGAACTTGAGAGCGGGTGTTAAAGTGTTTTATCTTGTCCTACATCGCCACCGTAAAGAGAACTGACTCAGTATATAAGTTTTAAAGGCCACGCCACTCATTGTCAATTGGTTTTGAGATGGGAGCCCAAAATACTTATATACTTTGATAGAAGATTAACATTATGATTATTAGCTAAGGCTTCATATGGTGGTGTTCATGATGACGACTTGAATTTAATCTCCATTACGTTTCTTTCTCTTTTTAACCTAATATGTTGTGTAGTATGGATCTGTTATGATGATTATGGATGCTACATTGATTCTGAATTTTGGTTCGATGTGAAGATCGATCAACTCATTCTCTTGCATTCTTATGTTTTGAAATTTCTGGTCAGTATCACTGCATGACACATGAATCGTAACTTTTTAAAGGATTTTTAGTAACACCGGTGGCAACGAATTAACTTAATTGGACCAAATTGAAATTTACCTCTTTCAGAAGTCATACTTTTGAGGTACTATAATATCATGAAGGTATTTTATTCCCAAAATACATATATTTGTATTTTTTTTTCGAGTTAATAATAATCAAAACTGAAGGCTTTTAACCTTGAAAACTTACAGAACAAGGGGCTCACAAATAAAATATACGAATTTATCGGATTCTAAGACCTTTTTTTTTTGTTTTTTTATAATCAGCGGATACATCAATTTGGATTGCTATCTCCGAAAGTATTAGAAAAACATATTCCCTATCAGAAAGTCCTGAATGCATCTCAAATCGGATTCTAAGGCTCTGTTTGATAATCACTTAATATAGTGACTTAATTCATTTAAGTAATTAATGAAATTAAGTGTGTTTGATAATCATTACTAAAAAGTCTTAATAAATTAAGTTCTGAATTAATTAAGTACTTATAAATTAAGTGCGTTTGATAACTAAAATTTCACTGTCTGAATTAATTAAGTGCGTCCGAATGGTTAGTTCAATTGTGAGCCAAAAAATAAGTGATAAGTCTATCACTTATCACTTAATTTCTATGATGACCTTCTTTTTTTTTCCCTTTTTTTTTCCATCGTCTTTATTTTATCGCTTATTTTTACATTATTTTTAAAATTTTTATTTTCTTAAGATAAATTAATTAAGGTGCTTAAAGTTGAATTTATATTATGTGTATAAAAGATCTCAAACTTTCAAACTCAAATTAAAATAATTTTAATACATGAAATTTGCTAAATAACAAGGTATACACATATATGTAATAATATAAATTTAATTATATATTGATTATTTACCAAATGTAACATCTACTTTCATTATATATACAAAAACTTATTTTAAAATTATTATTTTATTATTTAGAACAAAATATTAGTTATTTTTCTATTTAAAAGAATTTTGTTTATAATTCAATTTTAATGATATTAAAATTTTAAATAACTTTCAGACATGAGTATTCAGATTCAGTCTTCAGACTTCAGACTTCAGTCTTCAGACATCATATTCAGACGTTTTTATCAAACAATGTAAATTCAGTTTTCAGACTTCAGACTTCAGTATTAAGTGTTAAGTGTTCAGATTCAGACTTCAATGATTATCAAACGGACCCTAAGACTTTTTTTTTTTTTTTTAAGAATCAGCGGATACATCAATGTTTATACTCTTTGCATTTAGTTTAATCTTAACCGATTCTGCATACTTAAAACTTAATTTGTATCGTGAAATGTTTCAACTAGGAGCATAAAGGAATGAGTTTAATTGTCCATCATTTAATACTATATTTATGCTCCAATTTTCAAGAACTGTGTAATCGATAACAATCGCTCTACATTTCAATTCCAGAGTTGAGAAAAATTAAAATCAAAACACCTTTTTCTCATAATCCGAAGTGCCATTTATTAATTATTCCTATGTCCCTGTTCAAACTTTGCACCACTGTGGTTAGCGAAATGCCTTTTTCACCGTGAAACAACAGTTTCGCAAACATTAGTTTGTAACTTTGTACTTTGTACACCACTGTGGTGTACAAATTTGAAACATCGTGTCAATGGTGCTTCAACTTAGTAAAAGATAAAAAACGGTTCCAAATTGTTTTATTTAATGAAAATGTGTAGTAGTATAGTATACATTATCTACAAATCGTGTTAGAGGCAAACCACATTAAAACGATACCAAGTTGTTTGTTTCCATTAGGCCATTCGCAATGGCCATTCTGAATTTTTTATTAATAAATGTTTCATTCTAACATATTGTTTTACATTTTCAATATATTTTTTTTCATTATTTACAAAAAAAAGCATCTGAAAACAATTAAACACACACTAAAACTTTCAAATATACCCTAAATCATACACAAGTTTCATTGCATTTTCTACTAGCGATCAATGTGTTATTAACTACTCTCGATTATGAAAAGTGTGCTATACTACGTACTCACAATCACAGTGTACATGAGGTTCGTTAAGTTATTAAAAAAAAAAAAAGGGGGGGGTTGCGGTTGGGTCTTGTCTTCCTCGGAACTCCCAAAACACTTGGACGCTTATAATTACGCACACTCATTTCAGTCAGTCAAATCAAATCAAATTTCAAGTCTCATTTCTCTCTCCCCAAAAATCACTCCATATTATCTTATCTGGGCCTCCGAGTGTTTTTTGTCTGCAAGCTGTTAGAATTCTGAGCACATATCAAGAATCCTCAATGGCCCAATTTATAAGTATTCATTGGTTACCTCAATTAATCCTCACGCCCCAATTTTCAAATTTGAAGTATTACTATTCCTTTATATACAAATTATAGAAAAGCCCAGCTCCATTTCCCTAGTTACAAGAGATTATTCATTATTCATTATTCACTCCAATCTCTATCTCTCTCGTTTCTCTCTCTCTCTCTCTTGTTCGTTCTCTTTGACCGCCTCGGCGTCGCCAAAAACCCCAATTTCAGATTTGACCAGAACCAAACCCACAAAAAATACCCCGTCATTTTCCCTCTCTTTTGCACTACTTTAAACCAACATAACGGCGGCCTTTTTTCTTCTCTGAAGCATTTCGTCAAACAGACCCCCCTCCCTCTCATTTTTTTTTATATACTCTTCCTCTGTACTAATCATGAGTAAACTACTCATTAAAGGAACCAGCAGAAGCATTGATTCTGATGCCAATGCGGTCAAGGTCAGTGGTAGTAGTACAAGTATAACTGTATCTGGGCCTTCTGGTGGTAGTTCTACTAGTGACTTTGAATTTGGGGAGAAAGAAGTGGATTCTGAAGGTGGTTTTGGGATGAATAAGAGTGGTAATGAAGAGGAAGAGGAAGAGTATTTGGATAGTGGGAAAAGCAGTTTGAGTTCTGCTAGTTATTGTACTAGTGAGGATGTAAATGAGGCTAGTTTTAGGAAGTATTGTCCCTCAAAGCCTCATAAAGGGAATGATATTAGGTGGGAAGCAATCCAATTTGTGCTGGCCAGAGATGGTCAGTTGGGTTTGGGGCATTTTAGGTTGTTGAAGAAATTGGGTTTTGGGGATATTGGGAGTGTGTATTTGGCGGAGTTAAGAGGGATGAAATGTATGTTTGCTATGAAGGTGATGGATAAAGGGATGTTAGCTGGGAGGAAGAAGATGGCCAGAGCTCAGACTGAGAGGGAAATCCTGGGATTGTTGGATCATCCGTTTCTGCCGACCCTTTATTCGCATTTTGAGACGGAGAAATTCTCGTGCTTGCTCATGGAATTTTGCAGTGGCGGGGATCTGCATATTCTTAGGCAACGTCAACCAGGAAGGCATCTTACAGAACAAGCGGCAAGGTTAGTTCTTTATCGGCGAAAATTTCGAATACTAATGAAGTTCTATGCTTTTGATAGTCATGCAACTGTGGTTAGACTGAAAAGCTGTGCCAAAAGTAGTTTTTTCCTCTTAATTGCTCTAATTTCTTAGTATACTTTCACCAGTCTCTTTATTGTTCTGAAAAGTAGGCGCTTTTGCTGTAGTTTCAGAAGAGAGAAAATTCTGTGGTTTATGATGTTTAAGAGGATTACTGCACTTGCAACTACGGATTAATGAACTATTGATTCTGCAATTGAACCTGTACTGCTGTTATTTTGACTATGTCCTCTGTTTGCTTGAAGTTCAAACTTGTGTTCCTGTATACCTGAATTTCACTGTTCCATTTCATTTGTCAATCTCTACTTCACTGTGTCAAGTGCAGGGTGCAATGATTATCTTCACTAGACCACAATGAAAGGATTCTCTAGTTCAAGAATTTTCGTATTAATATGCATAAATTTTGTCAATTTTGTTTCTTTTGGCTTTATCACTCATTGACATTTAGGTCGACTTTTTTGTAATGCTAATTTATGTTACAGAAAATGACATTTAGATTTCAATTAATTGTTTCTTCTTGTCTGGCACAGGTTTTATGCTTCAGAAGTGCTCTTAGCTTTGGAATATTTGCACATGATGGGAGTGGTCTACAGGGATTTAAAGCCTGAAAACGTTATGGTTAGGGAAGATGGTCATATTATGCTCTCCGATTTCGATTTATCATTAAGATGCTATGTTAATCCAACGCTGGTAAATTCCGGAAGCGAGACATCATGCACCACAATTTCATCATACTGTGTTCAGCCACCATCATGCATTGCTAACCCATCATGCAAATTACCAGTTTGTGTGGAGCCTTCCTGTTTCCAGCCCTCGTGTTTCAAACCTCGACTTTTCAACTCCAAAACATTGATGAAAATGAGGGGAGGAGAATGCACCAGTACCACTTTGACTAGCAGTAGTACTTCAGATTCTTCACTCCCGGTACTCATAGCAGAGCCAACTGCGGCAAGATCCATGTCGTTTGTCGGGACACACGAATACTTAGCCCCTGAAATCATCAGGGGAGATGGTCACGGGAGCGCAGTTGACTGGTGGACATTTGGCATTTTCCTGTACGAGTTGATGCATGGGAAGACACCCTTTAAAGGCAATGGGAACAGGGAAACATTGTTTAACGTTGTAGGGCAGCCATTAAAGTTCCCGGAGAGCTCAACTGCGAGTTTCGCCGCCAAAGATTTGATCAGGGGTTTGCTTGCAAAGGACCCACAAAAGCGATTAGGATACAAAAGAGGCGCGGCGGAGATCAAACAACATCCATTTTTTCAGGGTGTGAATTGGGCACTCATCCGGAGTACCCCACCTCCAGAAATCCCTCGACCTGTAAATTTTGCTGTACCAAATCAAGCAACACTCAAGTCTTCCTCATCATCGGCCACTCAGCCTTCGAGTAATGACAAAGGAACTTCTGAGTCGGATAGATCATCCGGGCCTTACCTTGACTTTGAATTTTTCTAACACAATTTTGACTGCAGAAAAAAAGAGCAGATGCTTTCTGTTCTTGCATGTCCTCTCGTTTGCAGGCCAGCATAAATTTTCCTAAAAAAAAAAATTAGTTTGTATGTATTTTCAGTGTAATTTTTCTTTGTTTTGTATAAGGTTTTTTTTTTTTTTTTTTCCTGCTTTTCCTTGCTGCCCTGCAAAAAAGTTGAACGCGCACCAGAAATACCTCAGGAGGAGATTCTCTGCTTCTTTTAACTTTGACCAGCACAGTTTTAAGTTTTTTTTTTTTTTTAAAAATGGTACCAGTATATTAATTTGAAGTACCTATACACGGACATCATTATATAGATCACGGGCATCATTCTTACTAACTTTAGCTAAAGTACAAGATTGAAATGTTGACATTAATTGACATAACATATGACACTTATTATTCAATCTGAACGAAGGTTACAATTACAAAAAGTGAATTAGGTTTAGTTCTTAGAAAAGTAATTATAAACATTCTAATATAACTTTTCAAACCGTAAATGTGAAACATGTCACACTTTTTTGGTATCATAACAATGTTGTACCCAAGAAATCAGAATAACTTTTTTGGGTTGTTGCGACATGCTAACTTAGTCCTTTTCTAACTTTACTTTTAAGCACGGCTTCACTGATAATTGTAAAAAAATTTCAATGGCCTTTCTCCCCTCAGATTCTTGACTAAAAGGTTCATAAATTCTATCTTAATAAAGCAAAAAAGAGAGAATTTGATGCAGACAGATACAATGGAAAGGTGTCACGACAAAGATGAACATCAAACACGTCGATTAGAACTTATCAAGCGAAGTGTGATATCAGAGAATATTTGATTTAGTGCATATGAGTTTTATGCATCATTCTCTAAGATACTAGAGGAGCTCTCTCCAAAATGAGCTAGGCTTTATTTTTCATGACACAGGCTTTATCACAGAAAAAATGTTTCCTTTCTCCTTTTTTTGTTTTTTTGTTTTTTTTTTTTTTTTTGTTTCAAATGTCTTTTAATCTGCATTCAATTCCCAGCTGCTATTTTCATTTCCTTGAGCTGGATTCCAATCTCTAGACTATGGAGGATAACGATTGAACCCAAAAATCCGAATTAATTTAAGTTGACTTGGCTCTTTCCTAGAATGCACTTTAGTGTTTAATGCAACCTTTTCAACTTTGGTTAGGTATTGATTGAGGGATTCCATGTAGACATATCCCTTAAAACAATATTCTTTCTGTCCTTAATAGCACCATTTGTTGTTATAGTAGTGTCTATAAAAATTAGAATTAATATCCTGTTAAATTGAGACGGTTCCTCTTTTTTCTTTCTTTGTTCTTTTTTCCCCCCTTTTGCAGATTCCAATTATTTCACTTACTTCGCTTTGTCAAAATAAGGATTCACTTTGAGGAAAAAAGAATTGAAAAAAAAAACATTTTGATTTTATCACATGTTTTATCTAGGATGTCTTTGTAAGTGGAAAAAAACTTTTAAAAATATATTTTTACATTCTTTGTGTACTCTTAATTATTAGCAAATGTTTTTAAAGTTTTTATTTTAATTAAACAGACATCCTAGATTAAACCTAGGACAAATCAAAATGACTTATAATAAAGATAGGAGGGAGTATTAACATAGAACTGCAACTCTATAATTTCTACACTGTTAAATTTCTTCCACAAAAGATATCAGATCGATAAAGAGCCGTTACTCTAATTTGGAAGTTGGAACTATTTGATTTTGGCAGCAGAATATGCAATGCATCATCCAAAAGACATTCAGAAAACTGGATTCCATTATCTTACTTGCACGAGAACTCAACACACATGATAAATGGAACTGTTACAAGTAAGGTTGAGTTAACTTTTTCGATGTATTATCTAACTTAATTAGTATACAGTTGCTCAGTTACAAAATAATTTTCTTATCTATTACTCCCTCTGTCCCAAAATTATTGTCCTGTTTGATTGGGAGAATAGGCCTTTTCATCCCAAAATTTGAGCCACACCATTTAAAATATCCCAAAGTTTAAAAGCATTTCATTTTCATCCCAAACTTTTCAAAAATATGTAATATTAGAACATTTGTTAATTTTTTCAAGTTATTAACGGTGATATTTCATTCAGTTTCTTTTCTCTCATTTTTTTTAGTCAAAAAAGTTTCATGCTTACGTTTGTTAAATTTGGTCTATGACAAGCAAAAAAGTTGCATTCCCATGCATTAATTACAACACCAATTTTTATAATGATACTACATATTTGGAAGAATGGATGATATGAAGACCAAATTAAGTTTAGCTATTTTCTTAGAAAGTGGGAGTTAGTAGAACGTGTTAAATAATTAAAAGAATTGGGGGAGGAGAAACATAATAAAATACCACCACTAATTAATTAACTGGAGTTAAAAATTTAACGAATATCATAATGTAACATGTTTTTAAAAAGTTTGGGATGTAAATGGCATATTCTTAAACTTTAGAATGTTTTGGATGGTGTGACCCAAACTTTAGGATGAAAAGACTCATTTTCCCCTGTTTGAAATATTACTTTTAGTACAATTTGAACTAAAAATGAAAACCCAAACTGGACAATAATTATAGGAGGGAGGGAGTATAAATTAATGAACACTATATAAAACGCGATATATAATTATTTTGGGATGGATTAAAAAATAAAGGAGGCATGGATATTACTACCATATAAGGGGTGTCATTAAAGAATTTCTAAAGAAATCCAAAGAATTTCAAAAAAAAAAAAAATCCGAATTCTTTAACCTACAACATTGCATCTGACGCCTGAAAGTCTACTTATATTATAAACCAAATTTCTTTTTGACTGCAGATGAATGGCTCGTTTGATAAAACTTAATTTGGGTCTGAAGTCTGAAATCTGAATACTGAATCATAAGTACTGAACTGATTAAGTTTGTCGTATTTAATAAAAACCAAAATCTAAATACTGAATAAAATGTCTGAAATCTGAAGTCTGAACACTGAAATTTAAAGTATTTCGACTTATGAAACTATGATAATAAAAATAATAATAGTATTATTAAATAATATAATAAAAATATTTATTTTATTATATTATTATTTTTTCAGTTAATAATAATGTCATATTTTATCATTGTCAAAAAAATTCATATTTTATGGTAAATATATATTGATCATAGAATTTAATGGATTTTAATTCTTATATAAAAAATAAATATTTATTAAATCAAAAATAATTTATATAAATTTTAATTTAAAACTAGACATCATGATTAATAAAATATTTCAAGATAAAATATCAAAAGTATAAACATAAAAATAAATAAATAGAAAAAAATCGTTCAAAAATTCAGTTCAGACATAAGTGATGGACTTATTACTTATTTCTAGGCTCACATTTGTACTAGCATTTCAGACCCACTTAATTTATTAAGACATCCTACTTTGAGTTATCAAACGCTTTAAAATTTAAGTCCTTAATACATTAAGTTCTTAATCAATTAAGTTGTTATGATATTGTGTTATCAAACAGTGCTAATCAATTAAGTACTTAATTAATAAGTTTAAGTACTTAATTGGTTTATCAAACAGGGCCGAAATCATATAGCTCCTTCCCCTTCATGCTCAATTCTACTAATTAACATTTTCAGTTTATGATTCTTTAAAAAATAAAAAAGAATTGTTCATGCAAAGATAAAATTATGGTGTGTCTTTCTTTAGATAAATTTTTTTCTCATTACTATATTTTTCCTACTTAGTATTTACAAGAAGATGTTCAATGTATCAATTGAGAAGAAGAAACTAAAGGCTATCTTCCTAAATTCAACTCCAAAAACTTTTCAAGCGGAGAATTATCAGCTACGAAATTTTCAACCTCTAAGCCGAGACTCGAGAGCCTTGGTCAACTGCTTTCTATATTAATAATTGATAAACACTTTCTGATTAGAGCTAATAAATTCCTGTGATTTTTTTATGTAACATTTAGAATTTAATATTTTTTAATCAAAATAAATAATTAAATCATTAATATTTTTAAAAATATGCGAACATAGTTTGTTAAGCGTAGGAACCAGCAATCAACCATGGATCTTCATCTTTTCTTTTTTAGTCTATATAGGGAAAGCAATTACTCGCTTAGAATGGGAAATATACATTTTTTATTTTTAATTTAGATATAGTTTGTTAACACAGTTTGTTAGGATAAAGTTATTTCTTTTGTGTTTAAAAAAAAATTAAGACTTTGTTAAGATAGTTTTTAAAGATAGTGATTTCATACAAATTGCGATGGAGATTCAATTCATGATGAGAATTCCTCGACCTGTTTCAGTGATTTCATACAAATTGAAAGAATAAAAATGAAAACTCGCTGTTTTGGCCAACATCTCATTTTGCATTTTGATTTAGTTTTTGGTTTGAAATTGAGATGTGATTTAAAATGTGTTTTGAGAGGAATTTAAAAAATTATTTGGATAGATCTATAAACTCCATTATAGCAAAAACCATTTTTAACCCAAAATTCCAAGTGTCAAATTATCCTTGAATTTCAACTCAAAATTCCAAATGTCAAACTATCAAAAAAAGTTTGTCAAAATTATAAAACCATTATCCAAAATAAAATTAATTTCTTAAACGTTAAAAAAAAATGGAAGTATCAGAATAGTGTCCTTAAAATTCCAAGTGTCATGGTGTCTTTAAAATTTGTCCCAAGAACAAACGTCTTTAGGGGAAAAAAAACTACTCATCAATATCTCCCCTAAATTTTAGACATGCAAAACCAGAACCACTTCGTTTAGTAACTTTTCATTTTTTTTTCAAAAAAAAAAAAAAAAACCATCAATCTTCCCATGTCTCAAATTCAAATTCTTCATTCATGTACCTTAAAATCCCAGCAAATTAAATCTATTTGCTTTGACTTTTCGAATTGGATTTATTTTTTTTCTCAAACAATCTTTGTTTTGGGTTTAAGTTCTAAAACATAGTTGCAAAAGTTTCTCAGTATGTAAATACGTTATGGTTTACCCGTTCATTCTTCTTCTTCGATTGGTTGGAAGTGGCGACCTTGGACAACAATCAGCATCAATGAGGTTAGTTCCATTTAATTTTCTTTTCTTTTTGTGGCTCTTTGTATTAAGATTTTTTTAGTGTAACATCTAATATTTTAGTTGTTCCAAAAGAAAATCTAAGTCCAACCGTTCTCTTCAATTCAGATCTAACCGATATGGATAATCAGCGATGGCACTGACCTGATACCTGTAATATAGCATAACGGAGAGACGTCATAAACTTTGGCAAAACAAATTCAATTCCTTTGCTGGAACAAAATTTGTAAGGTCCTGAATTGTTGGAGAAGACAAATCCAACAATAACTATGGAAAAAATTGATAGATTCTATCAACCTTATCAAGGTACAAAAAGAAAACTTCTCTTAATAATTTATCGTTCCTTGAATAGTACTGTTTGTGATGTTTTTGTTTCTGGATCTTTTTCAAAATTACCATGAATTAATTAATCTGATTCTCAGGGAAGGAAGTTGTGATTTTTTAATTTTTTGGTAACTTGCCGTGATTTTTTCTTAAGTTGGATCCATTTTTATTCTTTTTTGGAGTATCAATTCATGGTTTTCCTTTGTACAGGTTGCTGTGAATTAAGCTTTTGCAATGGAAGATGTTGTGAGTTTTGATTTTCGTCCTTTAGTACTTCCACTCCTTCGAGGTTTTGCTTCAAAAGTAGAATAATTAATGGAAAATAATTATTTCAAGACCCTAAATCCTACATAAAAAACGATGCAAATTGGTTGTATCTGAAGGCTGTTTTTGTTCAGGGGATGTTCGGAAGTTAAGAAGAAAATAAAAATACCTCCTTAATGCCTGGATGAACTTGGGACAATTGAAACTCTGAAATGCCTGGATGAATCCTCAAAATAGTTTATCACATTAAAGAGAATCTTTTAGGTTGTTTGGCAAGTTTTCCAATGATGCTGCATGAGTCTTGGAGAGACAAATTTTACTGCACTTCTTTTTTTCCCTTCTGTTGTCTTATAGAACTCATGACAACAATGTTTAACATAAATATTATGTACAGTTCTTGCTCCGTTTCCATGATAATAATTTTATAAATCAAGAAAGTGCTAATTTCTTTTATGAATTGGAGATTAATGTCCTTTTTTCTAAAATTGAATTTGACTATTCTAATTATGTGAATTATTTTAAAATTTTTGGTCAAACCAGTGCGAATGCACGGGTCCATAATCTAGTTTTTAATTTAAAGGAAGAAAGATAATCAACACGTGTCCTTTATTGAGACCATCAAGTCTCACTTTCAACTTATTGTCATTTTAGCTCTTAAAGTTATATTTATGTGCTACTTAGTTTTCAAGTTTATCGATTTTATATTTTCAAGAACGGTTAATTGCGTCTAATCCCCAAAGTCCATTTGCCTATAAATAAGCCATAGGCATTTAGACATAATTTACGTATTTTTTAAATATATTTTTTAATCCAAACATAACATTAGTTAGTGGTGATAATTTTTATTATACAACTTTTGAAAATCTTTGTTGTAATATTTTTGGTCAGATCTTACAAATATACATCTCATAAATAATATCAATACCTCTCATTTTGATCTAAAATTGATTAATCAAAAAAATATTACGGTTTTAAGAAATATTAGCAGCTACATTATCTAATTAATTCTCTTGGAAGATAAATTTTCAATATTAACAAACCCGCGCAAAACGCGGGACACGTACTAGTATTTTTTAAAAAGTAAGTTAAATTGTTGTTTGGATAGTTTATTAGGTTTTGTGTTTAAGAGATAAAATCAGATAAAAAAGCAAAACAAATGTTGGCTAGACAAGACCGAACGGGGGAGGTTGCTTTTTCCATTTTTACCTTTTTGAGAATTGAAATGGATTCTTAATTGAGGAAAGAAAAACTGTATGTAAAACGAACCCAAAGTAATGATTATTTTATTTTATGATTTTGAGGTATAATCAGGATAGTGGTAAGATGGAAATTGAGATAAATTAATACAATAGAAGGGGTAAGACTGTCATCAACAATATATTTAATGTATTAAAATAATTCTATGTCTTCAATTGGAATTTCTAAAATTCACCCCTATTAAGAATTATAAAACTTGTAGCGTCCTTAATAAGACTTTTCCCAAAAAAAAAATTCTTACAAAAGTTGTTTATGCGATGGTGTTACTGTTGCCCGAAGTGAAGGACCCAGCAATAATTGTACAATCCCGAAAATAAGACAAGATCAAAATGAAAAGGAGGCCATCACTAATGAAGATCTCAGACCTACACTAATAAAACCAAAAGGGGAGGAAGAAAAGACAAAAAGAAGACAAAGATTTAAGATTCTCTATCATTAGAATGAATTATCCATTGTAGATGAAGAGTGTAGTGTTATGTACAACAAAATATTCTGTCGAACTGTGAATTCCGATCAATACTAATGCCATGATCAGCAAGCCTTGCAGCTCTTCCTGCAATAACCAACAGTTTCATCTGAACCCACCATATATGTGGGATTCTTAACACATTCACCTGCTGTAGCCCACTGGGCGCAATTTGGGTTCTTATCAACACATTCATCAGCAGGTCTGTCGAAATTGCTCACATGAATCCATTTTGTGGCAGACCATTTCTCTCCTTGGATTACAGGACAACTTCCATGCAAGCTCAAAGGGTCGGTTGTTGCATCAGGATGTAGACTGAAAAACAGCAACGCGTCACCCTTATTGGGTTTTACTGCAATGGAAGCCAATTCATGTCAAATATCTAAAAGCAGAAGGTGATGAAATAAATGTATCCATTTCATCACCACTATTAGCAGTATCGAAATTACAAAATCTACCTCCAAGTTAATGTGCAAATATTCATTTACAGTTTCAGATTCATATGCATACAAACAAATAGCATTCTCATTTACATGTTATCCAGCAAAATCGACCAACTTTCAAGAGTTCTGCAGGCACAAGCATCTCTCACCTAAAGCATACCAAAATATTCTTAACATTTTAGACAAAAATATGTCAAGACACACATGGCTATGCAGACGTGCAAAGATTCTTACTACGAAATATTTGCACAGACATGCATGGGTCTGAAATCAGACCATCTTCTTCAGAGAAATCCAATAAAGTTAGTTTTATCTTCTTCGGAGAAATACAATCAAGCTAGTTAATTTTCATCTTCAGCGAAGTACCATCAAGTTAATAACAGAGCTAAGAGCCTGGGGATTTAGTTGCTACTGTTTCTATCTACACTTTCCACTGTAAGTAATAATGAAATGAAGCTTGGGGCAACATTAAAAAAAAAAAACCCTATCTTCATTCATCCCTTCCTTAGCAAGTGAGTTCGCACAAAAGTTGTTCCTTCGAAAGCTCCGAGTAAATGGCACTTCCCATTCAGAACGATAAATTGCAAAACACACAAGTTCTACTAGATTTTTGCAAGTTTCCGAATTAAGCTTACCAGCATAGCCATTTTTAGCACAGTCAGACCAGTCGTCACCCTTTGGCTGGGTATCTTTTTGCTGGAGATAATAGAGCAAAATATACATCAACGTGCAGGAGCATAGAGAAAACGGGAAATGGAAATTTTTTATAGAATCTAGTAAATAAAATGAAAATAATAAGTAATTTCCAGTACCTCTGAATTGGGGAAAACTGTTTCTCCACCCTCACCGACATCTGATAAATACATAAGCACAGTAGCTACTCTATGACCACCCAATTTCTGATTTTCCTTGTCATGGAAATAATCAAAATGCGGCTCATACTTTTGCCCATGCTCATAATGCAGTATTTGCATAGCCTCCCCATTCTCTATATTTCAAATTGAGTTCAACAATGAATATTCGTTTTCTAACTTCACAATGATAAAGATCACCAAGAACCAGCTATTCTAATCAGATAATTTACCAACAGGAAGAAATGTCCAAGCAGCAATCCTCTCCTCAATACCAGCAACAACTTCATCCTGACACGGAAATACAGAGAAGCTTTGTTAGCCATTCCATTTCAATGCTAAAATTATTTGACCTTTGACAATTAGTCCGTATAACTTAACCAGGACAAAATGGAAATTTTGGATACTTGTTAAGAATGAAGCTATCCACAGTGATTAGTTTAAAGAGTTTTCATAATATATTTCATACAGAAGAAAAAAGGTAATGCAATATTGCTGATAGTACGAGTCAAAAAATAAAACAGATCTGCAAAAAGTAATAGCCCTCAAAACAAAACAATGGATCCAATTAAAGATCGATATTGGAAAGTTTGACCAGTGAAGCAAAATTGGACGACATAGATGGATAAATGATCTTTCTTATCAAAGGACACAATCAAAGGGAAAGAAAAACAAAAATAAAGGACAAGCAGTATCAATTGCTTGAAGTGATCCAATTAAAACTAAGGAAATTGGGCAGTATATTTAATACTCCAGTCAAGTACAATAGTTCATAGAGCCTAAATTTAATCTCTTCGAAATCTCCCTTCACAGCTCCTCAGATGACTAACCTGGCATTTCCTTAGGAACGTTCTAAATTTAATAGTTTATAACATTTCTTACTGAAAAATGATACAAGGAGTAAAACAGTAAAAAAGAAATACGGAACTCAAAAAGGAGTCCAAAATCAAGTTTAAGCATTGGCAAAGTTAAACTACTAAGCTAAATTAAGCTTAATAGGTTGATGGAAGACATGCATTTATGTTAACAGGAGAAAAGAAAACAAAAGAAAGGCATCCTCTTATCATCAACTATGTTTAGTTAGGGGAAGAATCAGGAACTGGCATGGTTGCTTGAAATGTTCCAAATAAGAAATCAGTAAAATACAGATATTGTACTACCACAATCAAGCACAATCTTGTGCAGAAAAATTTACTTCTTTCCCCCAACCTCCCTTCACAAGTCTCCAGGTGACTAAATGTGATTCATGCAAATATAAATTTACCAGAGTACACGAAAAAGGTTCCAGCAAATACTGAACCAGAAAACTAAACCAACTAGCCATCACAAACGTACCACTTCGAGGAACCAAAAGAAGATAAAAGAGGCGCTAAACTATGAATTACAAATATTAGTCAATCAAAAAAAGAATAAGACAAGAAGTGGGCGCTAACCTGATGTTTTCTCAGGAACATTCCTGAACTCGTCCGAACTTCACTCTCTATGCTCTTACCAGATTCATTGTCAGCCACCATTGATTTCTCCAGCTTATCCTTGGCCTAACCAGCCACAATAAGTAGTAGGTCAAGCTAGGGTCATCATTTTTCACCCAAAATAATACTCCTGTCCCCGTTTGAGCATTTTTAGTACAATTTGAACTAAAATTGAAAATCTAAACTGGTTTTTCATGACGGAGGGAGTATCTCAAAAGCTTACAATTTTTAGAAAACTACTATGCTCTATAAAAGATATGGTTTTCAAAGAACCCCCTTCAAAATAACAACCAAAAGAGATGAAAAATGGGTTCAAAAGTTAATTAGAGACACTACTCAATCAAATTAAGAATAAACCAACAACATGGGACGCTAAAGGTGATGAATTTCTAATCCCAGTTCATTTATTACAGAGAAATGCAAGCACAAAAAAACATAACTTTGACACTTCAACACCATGAATTTGAAATTAAGCATTGCAAATCCCCCAATATTTCAGTTATTCTCGAGGACATACTGTCAAGATCAAATTTTGATAACCCCAAAAAATTAACACTAACGAAGAAATGATCAATAAAACTAACCAGGGTAATAAGATGATCACACTCCTCACTTGTCAAGAACTTTCTGTATATAAAAGCCCTGCAAAAGTCATGTACCGAACCATCATCAGCGCCTCAACGTGTCAAATCCCGGTATAATTAAAACTATCATTTCCAAAGCTCAAATGTCAGAAAGAAAAAGATAGCAGTAAAAAGAGGGAAGATCGGAACAGAAAAATACCTGGGCCGCCAAGAAATTTGGGTGACCCGGGTTGGATCAACAGTAATTGGGGACGCATCCGTTTTCAATTTCAGCACCGACCCATCACTGACAAACACCACATTAAACAAAAAATGAATACCGGTGAATGAAATCAGGAAGCTGCATTATTCAATTTCATTACAAATCAATAGACGAGAAGCGGAAAGAAAGAAAAGAAAACCGAAGAAAACTCACGTATGCTTCCCCCCCTTGCGCAATCCAGAGAATTGGGCAGCCGAAATAGACAGATCAGACAGTAGAAACAGGGGAACTAGATACAGAAACAACACAACAACACCCCGAAGATCCATTTTTCCAAAATGGGTTTCGAACTTAAAAAATCTTGAGTTCGGGTAAAAAAAACACTTGAAGAAGTTACTGTTGACAGGCCAAATTATTGAAGGAGCTGCCGGGTAAATAAAAAACTCTTCTTTCCTTGAAGAAGATTACTGTTGATTTCGGTTTTTCTACTTCTTCTTCTGCACACAGCTCTTTGGTGAGTGGTTTTAGGAAATCAATGGGGTTATGCCCACCGTATTAAAAGCTCTTCACGTTTCGAGTTCTTCTGACTTCTGACTTTCTAACAAGCTAGCGAGCGCAACATAAAGAAAAGTCGTCGTCTTCAAAATCACATGGAATATTTTTTTCTTTTTTTTGTATTCGTATTTCCGTGTTCCAGTTGTTCTCGAAGATTCGTTCGTTATGGTACTGTACTGGTCCTGAGATTGGTGGGAGCCCAACAGGCCCAAACCCAAATAACAAACAGAAATGGAAACGGTCCTTCTAGATTGAACACACATATTCTGCAATCAGAATATACTGTATATATAATAATTGTTGTAGTATTTCTTTACTAGCATACAGTTTAGACCATCTGGTTTTATGTTGTACTTCTACTTCTCACACATTTTATCTGAGTTACTCGTTTGATTACTTTTTTTTCTTTCCCGCTCAAAAGTTTCCGGTGCAAAATTTCGGATTCTTTACATCCCAAAGCTACCGTATTTGCATGTTTTGTAAGAAACACAAATTTTTTTCTCGAATTTTGAAATCGGCACTCAGGCAGGGAAGAATGACACTTGTTCCTTACTACAACATGTTGTAATTTAAGGGTGCAATTTGACATTGAAAATATTCTCTCTGTTTCAAACTTGTTGTTCAGTCATTTCTCATCAATGTTTTATTTTAATATCTTCATCATTATTATTGTTTTACAACAACATAAACACACGTTAAGAAATTTCTACGTAATATACCTACTTTGAACCATGTGTGTCTTGGAGTGTTTTGAATTTTTTGAATTGGGCAAAAAAAAAGCTAAAATGAGAAAAATATCCTTTTGACAAGTATCGATTCAAAACTTGACCGTTAACTTTTCAGTTTTTAACGGTAACCGGATGAAAAAGGGACAAAATACAATCTTCGAACTTGTGGTGACATTTAAATTGTCTTTTAATTTAATAGGGGACTTTTTGGACAAATTAGTGAATGGCAAAACATGTTTTTGAAGTATTGACTTTTATCTTCACAATTTATTGTGGTAGAATATCTATAAATTAAAAGTATTGAGACAATCAAAAAAATTATATTAATTTAGAGAATTATTAAAATAATCGATAAATTATTAATTTAAAGAATTTCTATAAGAGAAAAACCCCTCAATAAATTACTTAATTTGTAATTATCTTAACCTCCGAATCAGTCAAGTAGTAAAACTCTTATAAATGCTAAAACTCCATACATAATTATATTATCTTTAGGACCCAAAAAATCAATAGTGTAGATTTTACTAAAAATTTATAGTTTCGATTTTTTTTTAATTTTTTTTTCACAGGTCCCAATTAAGACCGCAGAAAATTATTAATTATTAAAATTTATTAATTTATAGATTATGAATTTTCTAACCGTACTCCCTCTTTAGTCTTTGTGAAAAATAGATAAGTTCTTACAATTGTTATATAGTAAACCATGGTGTTTGTTGTAATGTGAACCAAATGTGTAGGTACGTGCTAATTTTAGCTATATTTTAGGAAATTAAATAGGGGAGCAGCGTTTGTTATCACGCAGTAAAAATTTATGGAGAAAAATAAGGAAATTTGTTTTAGGTCCCGTTTGATAAAACTTTATTTGGGTCTGAAGTCTGAAATCTAAAAACTGAATTATAAGTACCGAACTGATTAAGTTTGTCTTGTTTGATAAAAATTAAAATCTGAAGACTGAATAAAATGTCTGAAATCTGAAGTCTGAACACTGAAATGAAAGTATCTCAACTTGTAATTTTATTTTTAAAAAATAATGTATGCATATATATATATATATGTATGAAACTATGACTATAAGATAATAGTATAATTATAAAATTATGTGATAAAAATATTTAAGTTTTATCATGTAATCATTTTTTTTAGTTAATAATAATATTATATCTTTTTTATTATCAAAAAAATATCATATCTTCATGATAAATATATATTTAATGAACTATATTAGTCTTTTATTTTTTATATAAAATAAATATTTATTAAATAAAAATAATTAAATAGATTTTAATTTATAACTAAACACTAAGATTAATAAAATATTTCAAGATAAAATATCAAAAGTATAAACACGAAAGTAAATAAATATATATATATATATAAAAGAAAATCGTCCCATTAATTCAGTTCAGGCATAAGTGATAGGCCTATCACTTATTTTTAGACACATATTTGTACTAGCATTTCAGACTCACTTAATTTAGTAAGAGATCTTAATATGAGCTATCAAACGCACTAAAAATTTAAGTTCTTAATTGGTTAAGTTTTTAATCAATTAAGTTGTAATGAGATTGTATTATCAAACAGTGTCAATCAATTAAGCTTAAGTACTGAATGAGTTTATCAAACAGAGCCTTAATCTTTATCTTTAATTCAAATTACTTTTTTCTTTTTCAAAATTATCCATTAAATAGAACTCTTCTTTCTCATCTTTCACTCTCGGTTGTAATCTTTCTCAAGTACCGGCGAACAATTTCTATTGCTGCTGTATGATCATCATTGTTGCCGCCATATGTGTTCTCATCAACTAAGGAAGAGAGAAAGGTTCTTATCTTTTTGTTTTTGTTTTAATTGATAACTAGAATTTCATAAAAAATATCATATTTTTCATAAATTTTACTAATCTCGACCACTGATTTTTCTTTTTTCTGGTGATTTGCTTAAATATAAAAGCAAAATCTCAATTGATACTTGAAGTTTGTACATTAATGATTAATTTTTTAAAAAAAATTTGGCTTTTGAAGCTTCAATCATCAGTTTGTGCAAAATCTCTTTTTTCTGATTCCTTTTTTGATTCAGTGTTTTCATACTATATTGGGGAATTCACCATTTTTTTGTGTGTGTAGATTTAACTTGTTTGTCAAGTCTGGAATTAGTTGGTTTAGATGATGTATTTGCATTAATACTCATTCATAATAAACTTGATCGTGCATAAAATTTTCCAGAATATGGCATATTGTTTGCCTATTCATTCATTTCGTGTTTGCTCTTCATTCATAACATATTGAGTTTATGTTTATGGATCTTGGCCTATATAATCATACTAGTTTTTTGGTTTCTTTTTTTTTTTTTCCCACAATATGACTCAATATTTATTGTTGACCCTAGACAAAGTAAAAGTATCTGAAACGTGTAATAAATTACTTGATTTGCTACACTTTTTTGCTGAAGAAAGCCCCCAACGACGCACCAAATAATCAAATCCAAGCAGCAAAATGTTACAGTTGCTACAGTAGCGCGCCTAATTTGCTGCGCTACTGTAGCAGCAGCAAACCCCACGTTTTTCCCCCTTTCCCCCCTTTTTTATTTTTCTTTTTCTTTTTTGGTTCTTTTTAAATTATTTTTTATAAACCTATACAATTATATTTTTTCTTATTATTGATGCACTTAAAGTTGTAAAAATTTAATGAATAATCTTAACTTAATTATTTTAAATGTAATATTTATTTTGCATTTGTTTTAATTCGATAATGTAATATATTCATTTGCGAGAATATATGAATTTTATTTTTAGAGTTATTAATCGATTAACACAAATTTTATTACTTATTACTTAATTGATATTTAAATAATTATTTTCATATTTAATGATATGTAGTTCCAAAATAAAAAAAATAATTAGGTTAGTTAATGTATTAATACAAATAATTTAATTGGTTTTTTTTTTAATATAAATTAGTAAAGAATGATAGGACGAGAGAATATATAAAGAATATTCTATATTGATGTAAAAATTGGTGTTGTGGGTTGGAGAAGACAACACTGTAATACGCAGCAAAACAGGAAATTTAGTTATTTGGTGTACAGCAAAAAAATGCAAAGCTGCAGATGCTATAAAAAAGTTTACATACTTTTCTTCGATGGTTCATACATATAAAATAACTCGTTTATATGCTTTACGTTCGCTTAATATTCGGAAGAGTTCTATGCCACAGATCATGGTGCTTTGAAGTTCATACTACTATATTTTGAAGTTCACATAAAAATATCACATGTTTTTTTTTTTTCTTGAAAATGAAAAAAAAAAGATGTATTTAGAAAAAAAAGATATATGACCAATAATTTTGAAGTTCAACATATTTTTTGAGTGTGTACATTTAACTTTATTTCGTGCTTTTTTAATTCTAAATGGCATTTAGAAATTTGTCAAGCAATTTGTTTTCATATTAATAACCTATTGTTCACATATTTTTTTTGTTATAGTTCATAATCTGATAGATTTATTTATAGCAAATAATATTAAGTAGGGGTTGTTAATTATATTTTAACATGGCATAGGTCATATATATTTTTGTTATAGTTCATAATCTGATTTATTTATTTATAGCAAATAATATTAAGTAGGGGTTTTATTCATCATATTTTTAGTTTTTTTCTTTTATGTCCCTATTAGTTATTTATGTAGAAGCTCATACAATAATGTTTTAAATTCATATACACATTGTGTTTATTGGTCATACATAATTTGTTAAATTGTTAGATTTATTTAGGCAATTCGTATCTTTATACATTTGTTGATGCGACAAATATTTAGTGTTCATACACATAAACTTTAATTGTCACATACATTCTTGAGTTTTTATTCAATTTATAGCTTTTTTGACATAAATATTTATACGTTTTTGCTTTAGAGTTCATACATATGTTCAGATTGATTTTCAGATGTTCATACACAAACTGTATAATGTTCATATTTTATATGCATTCAAGTTCATATTTTTATTGAGCAATATAACTTTAAAATCTACTGTACTTACTAACTTATCTATTTTAAAAATTATTTCATCAAAATTTTATTTTAAAATTCCTCATAATTGTTGAAATTCAGGTAATCATGACAAAATGAATAATGATTTAAAGTTCAAACTGATTACATAGAAAGAGGATACTTAAAATTAGGAGGTTTAAGATTTAAGATAATTATGAAAAAGAAAATATACCACTTGCTAGTTGGGAGAGTGAGCAATACCTGCTCTTTTAGCTCACATTGTAAGATGGACCATGGTCCATGACATAATTTGCCCAGTTCATATTGCGACTTTTATGGGTGTTTATTTCCAAAGTCACCACCTTTACCACTTGAAGCCACATATTTTAAAATTGGATAATTTTATCTTTATTATTTTTTCAAATCAAATAATTTGACTAGAGAGAAAATAAAAAAAAAATTGAAAATTAAAAAAAAATTGACCGACCGGGCGGTCCACCCGTCCCGGGTTAGCCCGGGACAGGTTCATTGCTCGGCCGGTCCCGATTCGGTCCGATATGGTAAATCGGACCGATCAGGCCCTTTTTTTTTAATTTTTAAAATTTTTTTTTGGTTTTTTTTTTGTAATTAAAAAATAGCAATATTTGTTATTTAAAAAAGTCTAAAAAATAAAAAATATCAATCGAATTCATTGTTATTTTTTTAATTTTTAGATTTTTTGTTGTAATTAGTTAATCTAGTTTTTAGGTCATTAGATTTATTAATAATTTATTCTTTTAGTTACATTAAGTATCACCAACCTTTGTAGTACAAAAAATAGTTAATCTATTTGCACATATTTATCACAATCTTTGTAGTACAATTATTATTTTTCATTATAAATGTATAATTGTTATTTTAACTAAAAATTATCTTTAAAATAATGATTAAAACAAAATTTATATTTTAATATCAATTCAAATAAATTAACTTAACAAATAATCTTAAATTTATTTTCAAGTAAAAATTAATTATTTATTTATTTTCAAGTAAATATAAAATCGAGAGTTTAAGCACTAAAGTATAAATATTGTTAATCATATTTAAAGTACGAGGTATTCAATATGTAACGATACTACGAATAAATTATCATTAAAATAAAAATTAATAATTTATCCGTTCTCACGTGAATCTGACCGAATGACTTGCTCGGTCCGATTCGAGTAACAGGGACAAAAGGGAAATTCTTCAAAATTGATGGCTTCAAGTACTAATTTGGGTGGCTGGAAAATCCACCCGCACTTTGATTTCCTCCTCCGATCTCTATAGCCAAGACAGACCTAAAGAGGATCCTCGATTTGTGAGTATCATCCTTGCGCGGGGGCCATTCTAATCTTCTCTGTACCGTTCCACTTTTATCGGTGGGGTTTTGTGAGAATGAGGCAACAGTATGGGTTTGGGATTTTGGAAAGGGTGGTTGCCCCCCTCTGTTAGTCAATGATTTACCCCGTTTGGGATCCGACCAACAGCCCTTCTAAACGATGATGATGATAATAATTAGACTAAAATCTTAAACTGGAGTTGAGATGGTTGTTTTGATGACGATCTTTGATGGGAAAAAGAGGCTGTGATGATTTTTTTTTTTTTTTTTCTGGATACTCTTTCTGAGCAGAATGAATTCCGGCACTTGAGACAATCCGACCCGTATCTTGGCAGGGCAAAACCCTGATGGCACGGTTCATCTGTGCAACTGGGTTCAATTTTACAGCCATGGCCTGGGTTAGTTGTCTCAGTCTGGTAGTTACAATATACAGATCTGAGCCTTAAAAGTTGTCATTCTTTCCAAACTAAAATCTCTCTATGATTTTACAGTTCTTTAGTTTTTGCCCATTTTCTTGTGGAATGTTTGGTGATTTAACATTACTCGAGTTAATTTGTGCTCATCATTATGTCATGATGATTTAATTGTTCAAAATTCAGCCTCTTTTTTTTTTTCAATTTTTATTATTATTTTCATTATGTGACGGATGGAAAATGTGTTATTCCAAAGGGTAGAAGTCAAGACTTTGATTGTTCTTATCTACGAAGTTCAGTTCTTCATAAGCAGCAACTAAATCTACTATCACTAGGGGGGTTCATCATTTGATATGATATATTGAGCAAAATTCTGAACTTCTGATGTGATACATGCCTTTTGTTTTAAGTAGTAGAAGCTCATAGGCAAAACTTGGTGCGGATACCTAGTGTTTTGATGATTCGCTCTTTCCTAATCATTATGTGCATAGTAGTAGATAGGGTCTCGGGGTTCTAGTAGCTTTAGCTGCATGATGGCCGTCTCTTTTCCCTGTTTCCCCCTAGGAAAAGTTTTTCTTTCCTTTCCTTTAATGCGAATTGAACAGGTCAGTTGCATTTTTTAGCAGCCCATGATCTTGTTTGCTGCAGCAAGTTTAGGTTTTTCCGAGACAGTACCATCGTTTCCTGCCAAAGCTCGATACTTGTCCTTTCGAGTGAAGCTGGTGCACTCATAGGATAGAGTTGAGGCGATCATCCTCTGGATATAGTTAGCTACATCATGGCTTGGTTTTCCGGCACCACAAGTCAGCTCTTGAGGCAATTTGTTCAGAAAAGTTACTTCATAAACAGGGCTAGGATTCATGAAAAAGTAGAAGGGATCCATTCCTTTCCAGCCTCTGGCAGTTGTCCCATGAAACATGCTCATCCTGTTGTTCATTGCCACAGGAACCAGCTCATCTGTTAACTCGGCAAACAATGCTGAAAATCTCAGTAGAAATGGTTCCCTGCAAGTTGTTCCTTCAGGGCATATTGCCAAATCTCCTTCCTGTAGGAGATTCTTGATCATCTTGGAGTCCTTGACACGATCGCGATTGAGTCTCACTGTTTTGATGGGTGAAATGATCTCTGAGAGGCGTGAAAGCGAGTATGTGACTGCTGGAATTGGACGGCCAAGAGCAGCTGAAAGAAAGATTGGATCGAGAAGTGTTCTGTGGGAGCAAACAAACAGGACACCAGTTTGGCCTGAGGATTTTTGTGCTGGTGGAGGTGGTGTTCCTTTGATGATGACTCGGACTCCAAGTGCCCTGAAAGCATAATAGACTAGTGACATTGGCAGGAGTGCCCCGGCAGCAATTCGCAGGCAGGCTAGGGGGAAGGCAATTGGTATCCAGAGAATGGTTAAAAGTGCCATCAAAGGACTTGGTTTCTGGACAAGCCGACCATCATGGAAAACTATTGGTTTTGGCAACCTGTCAAGGCTCACTGGCTGAACTTCCTGGGCAGCTGGAACTAGGTAGCTTTCCTGCATCAGCAATTTATGTAAACTTTAATGAGATGCATATTTTAACATAGCATATGTAGAACTCTAGAAATGGAACAAACCTTGCAAAGAGCCATGAATGCAAAATCTGTTCTTCGATCACCAATGCCTATGTCGGGGGATGATTCAGCTTCAAAATTCTTTTTCAAGGCATCGGCCTTGTTTTTGCCCACAAGTACACCAGGGCCATCTACTAATCCTGTAGCTCTACCCTTGTAGGTTGATATCTCTGTTCCTAACACCATATCTGCGCCTAAATATTCCTTCAAAAATGGCTCTACCATAATCCTAGGATTTGCTGTTAGTACACATTTCTTCCCACACGACGAGAAGATACGCCATGTTTCTGGATGTAAATCGCTAGAATAAAATTTGGGTAAGACAGCACGTGCCACTGACTCAATGCTCGAGACCTTCATCCCAGCAAAGGTCGCGAATATAAGTACACGAATACCTGCAGATTCAGAGATGAAATAGTACAAGATTCCCGCAACGGGAGAGGCCAGCAGCAAGAGGATCAGGCGAAGAATTCCACCAGCTTCAAACGCGACGAGTGCGAAATAAGGGAATGAGCTGCGCCCTATGAGTAATGTTCCATCCATATCAGCTACTACGGCCTGGTTTTCGCGCCCAACGGATTCACATTTGTCTACTGGTGGAAATGGACAATCTATATTGGCCATAGCTATGAAGTGTGAACTTTCAGATTGTTTAGTTTCTGGGCTGAGTGTTGTATGAATTGAACACTCCGATGAAATTGTTGCTGAAATTGGATGGAATGAATTGTAGTTGTGTATATATAGTAGAGCTACTACTGAATAAAAGTGGGACGATGAGAGTTTATTATAATAGATGGAGCTATATGGGACAAGTTTAGAGTTGATGAGAACAATGGTCGCAGCTACAACATTTTTCACACTTTGCTTAGGATTCCTCTTGGAGTTTCCAAGATTTTTTATTTTGTTTTCTTCCCGTTTTGATATGATTAATTGACAACAAAGTCCAGTTTAGTGGTAAGACATACGGGTTCGAGTCCTGCCGAAGGCAAATGGGGAACCACTATTGATTTCTTTAAAAAATACAAAATAAAAATAATGTAGTGATTGAAACCAAAAGATCTCAATTGTTCAATCGTAAAGTACAAATTCACCTGGTTTCGAGTCGTGTTTATAAATTGAACTACCTCATTGAGTATGGCGTTTGTCATTTCAGATTCAGTTTACCCTCAGACCTCAGATCAAAATGCACAAAGTTTTAGGTTGCAGTAAATAGTAACTAATCGCCTAGTTTTGAGATTAGCATATTCCAATATTACTATGCAACATTTTCATTTAGCGAACTGATCAAGAAAAGATGCTTGAATTGGTACCATAACCCATACTTGTTTGAGCACTAATTTTGCTGAGTATGATGATTGTCATTTTCCAATGCATTTAGGAAGCATCGTCCATCGGTTGCTGGTGTTTTGTCTAGTTTTGTGAATAAGGATAAACTCACTATATAGTTCACATCGAAATTTCGGGACATTATATTAATTTTGTAATTTTCAAATCTGTGAAAAGAGCATGAAGGAGAAGGACCTATATGACTTGATATGCATCCAAAAAGAAATTTGGTTTATAATATAAGTAGACTTTCGGGCGTAAGATGCAATGTTTTAATTTTAATTTTCTTAGAAATTCTTGACTGATACCTCTCGATGATAATATCGATATTTAGTCTTTTCTCTTTGAATTTGTCTTTATTGCATATTGTCTTAATTGTTAAGTTGATATGAAAGTAGATAGTTTAGAAGAGAATAAGTATGATAAGTTTACCCGATTTTTTTTTTGTTTTTTTGGAATAACTTCGTTAATCACGACTTGATTTCTCATGCAAGTAAGATAATGGGATCTGATTAGCTGAATTTATTTTTATTTTATTTTTACAGAGAAATGAGACATGAGCCTAAATTAGGATACTAGCACACTCCTTGGATTAGAAACACGCAAGATGTCATGTTATAACCAAGGAATCGCACCACTAGGAGGGTCTGCCAACTGAAACAATCCTCCAAGATCACCCGAAGCATAAGAAGCAAAAAAATCCGTCACGAAATTTTACCTCTCGATACTCAAACGATACGACAACTTCTCAGTTATGGTTTAGCTGCTCCCAAATTGCTTTTAGTAGGTTTCTGTGAATTCCAGTAGCTTCCGCATTCTTTGAAACCAACTTCATCGCACATTGACTGTCAGTTTCCATCAAAACACGAGGAAAACTCAATTCCCATGCCAAATTTAACCCCTGAAACACTCCCCACAGCCCAACACCTGTGATAATATAATACCCAATATTCATAGTAAATCCTCTTAGCCATTTATATGATGATCTCTTATGACCCCGTCAGCACTCGCCATCCCCGTTCAAGGAAATCTAAAATAATAGTAATTATACGACTTAATTTTCACTCCGCGCTATTAAACTCATTATAATTAGCTTATTTTTTGTATTTTATTCCACAATTAATAATTAATTGAGCACGTGGTATTTTTCACAATTAAGAATTAAATTAATGATATACTACTACTTTTAGTTATCAAACACACTTATAAAAATTAAATATTTAAGTATTTAATTTATTAAGTTTTTAATTAACATCAAGTTATCAAACAGTGAATCAATTAATGTTGAATGTGTTTACCCTAAATCGGAAAAATTAGCGTTCATACCTAAAGCTTTGGGTCCATCGTCAATTCTACCCTATTAATTTTCAATTAGTCAATTTTGTCCTTACTGTTTGAAGTTTTTGTCAATTCCGCCCGATTGGCCTAATTTCCGTTAAACTTAACGGATTTCCGTTAATTTTTAACCAAAACACCCCGATAATTTCAGAAAATTGTAAAAATAATCCTAAAAATATATAAAAATAACAAAATAGTCCCTTTTTATTCATTTGTTCCTATTTCATTTTATTTGTCTTTATTACTTTTCATAATCATTAAAATATACTATATGATCTTTAAGAAAATAATAACTTATTTTCAAAATCTATTTTTCATGTGCAACACATGTTATTTGGGTTGAGGGGTAATTTTGTCATTTTAAATTTTAACATTTTAATTTTTTTTTTCATTCGTCTTTTTTTTGAAGTTCTTTTTCTTATATTTTCTGACTTGTATATATTGATCATGCAAAATGTGAATAACCACAGTCTTCGGGCAAATTTGGTGTTGGGTTATGCAGTTGCAGCAGCAGCCGCGTTGAGTTTGTCAAACCCTTTTATGCACCTCAATAAAGGAAGCCAGAAAGACAATGATGAACCTGGGTGGGGTGACGAGTCTGTCAAAGCAGATGATAAAAAAACATTAGAAAAGAAACCGGAAGAAAATGCTAAAAATCTTCGTGCAAAGTACCCTAGTAGTCATGTGTTAAGGACTGCTTTTGCTCTGCAATGTTTTGAACTTTCAACGAATCCTGGGGAGTTTTGCTGTAATAATGCCTTACACTTAAAGACCATGGAGGAAATGTCCAAGCTGAGGAAGCAGCTTCTTCAACTGATATTTAGCTCAAAAGTTTCAGATTGGCAATCAGAATTTGCATGGAGTCATGGGGAAATCAGTGATGTAGAAAGCGCGTGGAGGGACAAGGATCCTCTGTTGGATTGTCAAGAGGAGAAGATTTTACGCCTAGCCATCTTGGCCGGTTGGGCTGATAGAGTTGCTAAGCGCACTGGAAATTCGACAGATGGAGATAAAAAAGTTAATGCAGTCCGATATCAAGCTTGCTCGGTGAAGGAAACGGTATTCCTTCATCCAGGGTCATCTCTTTCCAAATCCGCCCCCAAGTTCTTGGTGTATTGTGATCTTTTGTTTACTGAGAGGCCATATATCCATGGAGCCACCTGCATTGAAGCATCGTGGCTTGCGAAATATGCTCAATCAATGTGTAGTTTTTCTAAACCTCATTCAAATTAGTATGACCGTGAAAAGGACCAAGTTTTCTGCCAGATTACTCCAGCGTTTGGCCCTCATTTATGGAAACTACCACCTGTTAGGATGCCTATCAAGATGATATGAAATGAGTGGCTGTGTCTGCCTTTGTTTCACTTGAAGACAAGTCCTGACAGCATGAAGCCTGTCCGGAAAGATATGTCAGCATGAAGCCTTTCCGGAAAGATATGTCGGAAAACCGGCTAACATTTGAAGGTTAAAAGCTAGAGAAATGAGTAGGGAATATTTTGAATACACTAAAGGGCGGCAATTATGAGAGGATAATCCTAGAGAATTGTTTTCAGAGGTGATCAATGATTTTCCACAAGATGGATTCATGGCAATCTTTCGACACGCCAGGTAATGGTTACGTTGATAAGATCCTGCGCATATGGAGGGGTCTGATGATACTGTAGGTTACAATCGGAAGAGCTGTTAGGTCTGCTGATTAAGAATTTTAGGAGGATTCATAGATTAATTGATAGTGTGTTGTACATGATACAATCGTCTTTATCTTTTTCGGCAAGTTCAGTCAAATGATATATTGAAACTTAAACAGTTTTTGCCTCTTATTACTCCATTACTGCAGATTTCCTACCTACAGCAAAGACTATGGATTTCAACTGATGATCCCCTATTCAAAATGTCGTAGTAATTAGAATTGTGGGAGCCTCCTTTAAGTTTTGATTTCACTTATTACATTAGAACCTAAGACCACTTTAATTCAGAATATTAAGTGTTTTGATTTCAGCTATTACATTAGGTGAATCATATCTCTTGTTATTTTGTGAAAATCATGTACATGATACAGAAATTATAATCGTGTCTATGCGTTCTATATTAGATTTGTCCTGTTGATATAACACAACTATCAGGTCTTAAAATATTGTCACTCGTCAATTTGAAAAAAAAAAAAAAAACCATCATACCACATGTACTGCTTCATGTTCTTGGGGAACAAAGTTGCGGATTATATATATTAGATGATTCCAAACTGTTAAATCCAAAGGATAATCGGGTTGTTTCTGGTGGGGTGGGAAGATGTGCATTGTTTTTCATGTCACGTCGAACTGTTTTTGTTGTGGAAAAAAGAATCATGCAAAAGTTGTTAAATAAGGGGAGCCAAGTTTACATGCATTTCATGCTTGATCAATTGTTTAAAATGATCTTCTGGGAACTAATTCTGTGAATCAGTGTGTGTGTGTGTGTGTGTGTAACAAAAAAGAAACTGCGTAATGCGCATCATCACCATTACATCAAATCCACCCTCTCATTCCATTTTCCTGTCCTAAAAAACAAAACACACAGTCACACACTAAAAGCTGCAAATTTCCATGCCCTGTGATGGGGAGGCCTCCTTGCTGTGACAAAGCCAATGTCAAAAGAGGCCCTTGGACACCTGAGGAAGATGCTAAGATTCTAGCCTATGTATCGCGTCATGGAATCGGTAACTGGACTTTGGTTCCTCAGAAAGCTGGTAAAATTTCAAACAATCTCATTCTTCATTTGTTGGTATAGATGTTATAATCTCTGTATTTACTGTGTGTTTTGGTATGAGTTTTGAAGGGCTCAACAGGTGTGGGAAGAGCTGCAGGCTCAGGTGGACGAATTATCTCAGGCCTGACCTCAAACACGACAATTTCACTCCTGAAGAGGAAGAATGTATTCTTGAACTTCACAAAACCATTGGTAGCAGGCAAGTTTCAATCCTTTCTTGTCCTCCTTCCTAATACAATAGGCCTAGCAAGCTGAAATCGAGAGGTCGGATAGTTCTTGTACTGAATTGTATTGCTTAAGATTATCTCATGGATTTTAGGCTTGTGTTAGAATTGCCCTTCCTGTTTCCTAGAGGTTTACTTGCACCTTATGTTGCGAAAAAAAGAATTGCTAGTTCATAACATCCCTAAAAGTGCAGGTTATTGGACTGTTTGTTTTCCGCTTTTGATCAATAGCGGAGTGTAGCTTTTTACATTTCCAATACAACGTTTTAATTTCTCGGATGTAAAAATCAAAATTGAAACGCTTACAGACACCATAGAGCTTGAGGGGAAATTTCAAGTTAATCTACTTCTTATGAGGCTTCTATGCTGCAGGTGGTCTCTTATTGCCCAGCACCTCCCAGGGAGAACAGACAATGATGTGAAGAATTACTGGAACACAAAACTGAAGAAAAAGCTCTTCAACATGGGCATAGATCCTCTGACTCACAAGCCCTTCTCTCAGATCTTTACTGAATTTGGAAAACTCAGTGGCCTCCCCAGCATCAGAAACCAGAATGCTGCTGAGCCAACATCGAATTCGGATCCCTTTTCACTCAATCAGGAAGTTCCAAATGCCAACAATATTGGCAACATCCGGATGATGGAACAATACGATCATCATTCATCATCAGTTGGTGGTGTCAATGTCCCAAATGAAATTGCAAGATCTCATTTTCGCCTCAACAGTCAAGAAACTATTCAGCCATATTTCGCACACGAAATCTCCTCTTCGATTTCATCTGCATCATCATCATCCGCGAGTAGTTCTATCTACTTTGGCTCGCAATCGCTCTCAAGCGAACCATCTCATCAGCTTCAGTTGGGACCGAGTTCGCCTCCTATCTGGAACGAATCCATCGACCATTTCCTATCCTCAGATGTTGAGCAGAAACAGGAAGATTGCAAAGTTGAGGGCACTTCATCTTTGAGCAGTTCTCCTACTCCAGCAGCTCACAGTTTCATCCATAAAGCCGAAATTGGCATGATTGATCATACTCCAAATGTTGAGGCTGCCAGTTCTTTTCTTGATAAAAAACCTGATCACTCCATGGAAGCTTCTTCTTCATCAGCTGCTGTTGATTCATTTGTGGATTCAATCTTGGCCCGTGACAGCCAGATGCAGCTGGAATTCCCTGAACTTTTGGATGGATATGGTTTTTACTGATTTTTCTTCCACCCCATTACAACAATCAAAACCATCAGATTCTGGTCCTTTGAATAAATGTTGCCCTGATTGGAGATTATATGCATGTTTCACAAGATTAATTTTCATAAGTTTTTACAGAACTCTTACTTTGGGACTGGAGGATGTAAGATTTTACAAAATGTTTTAAATTATTTGCTCCCACCTCAATTACAACAACAACAATCCATGATGAATTCCAGGACATCTTTTTGTATCTTAAATTGGCCCCCCTTTTTTGTTGAATAATTTTAATCTTTCATTAACCTCGGAAATACTGTTTGCATTGCACATACCTTGTTGTGCGGCCGCATATCATTTAGCTTTCATTAAATTCGAAGGTTACCAGCTTAGAGATGGATTGTTGTGAATAAAAATTATCAGTAAATGTTGTCAACGATGAATGTAATTTACATTCATCATGAAAATAAATAAGTACTCCCTCCATTTTTTATTATATGTCTTTCTAGAGAATTCATCAAAACCAAAAAGACATTAATTAATGTAGTTAAAATACAAAAACACCCTTATTTATTTTCTATACAACTCATCACAAACCAATAGTAATTCATTATAAGTATTGTTTCATTTCCAATGCAAGGTAACATTGATAAAAAGTTGTCAAATAAGCCTCGATTTGTGAAAACGACATATATTTTAAAAAGATCACCTAACCGTAAAACGACATATATTTCAAAATAGAGGGAGTATAAATAGAAATTCAATGTCTACAAACTTTAGCCAAACACTAGGAATTCGATTTAAGCTCGTCACATTTCAGAGCCTAATACAGTATATGTGTGGATATAGGAAATGTGATTTGAAGAACTTCCAACCAGATACCAATTTGGCAACTTTAGGGAAAGAAATTTCAAAAACTCGAAAGCTTTAACTCTTTTTATTCTTTTGTTGGAACGGAGATAAGTTTTAAATATATTGCGTCCCGTGTTTGAAATTAGTGCTTCAACTAATTCAAATTCGTGTGAACTAGGTTAAGGTTAAACGTCAAAAGAAAAAAAAATATAGCAGAGTTAGTGAAATTAAACTAGATCCAGTTGTCTCTAATTCAGCACATTTTGAGGCTAAATAAGTGCTTGAAGGTTAGTCAAAATTCAGTGGATAATATCCAGTGAATGACATGATAAATTCTCAAAAACCACTAGTGATTATTAACCACTAAATATTTTCTCCATGAATTTACGCTCGACCACATCTCAAAAAGCGAAAGTCCATATTAATCCATTTTCAAAACCTGCCAAACACGATTTTAAGACTCTGAACTTGCAGAAATTAAGAAAGACTTGCCAAATTTTTATGTGTGAAAAGATGTAAAAGAGATACAAAAACACATCATGGATAAAGAGAAACAAACCAAATAGTTGACGTCCTTTTTGGTGAATGTATGGGTTCATTACAGAGATCATCTTATTCATTCCGGCGACAAGGATCTTCGGGCAAGGTTTGGGATAGACTTCCTGAACGAGAGATGAATAAGGTTGGTCATGGACAATGTGTGAATGCAGCCAATGATTTCGAAATCAATCAACACAACAGATTCAGCCACGAGATCGATGACGACCGTTTAAGTTCTTCCCCTGTTAGTGCCACAAATGCAGCTGGAACAAAGGTGAATTCTGGCGGTATTAAGGGTCAAAGATGTTCTCTTGGGGCTATCTTTGGACGATGTGCTGGTTCTCCTGCAACTTAAAGACTCATATTCTTTGTAATCCAAAATTTTTGTCCTGGGATCCGCTACATTCAATCAATCTTAATATTACAGGATTCAGTTGTATTCATTTCCAATTTGGTTTAATCATTGTGTATAAAGTACTGTAATCATTGTTTTTGGTGAACCAATATTTTATCTGGAGTTCTCCTCATTCAACTTTCTGCATAGCTTAATGTTATTTTGTACTGCAAACCATTGTGATCAAATTGGCTTTGGTTGTTATTGGTTCTGCAAGAATAAGATATGCGGACTATTTCAAACAAATTGAATCCCGTTTCGCTTCTGTCTAAGGATCAAGAATATTGAAATTCCAAATGTAATGTTTCAAGGATCAGATTTTGTCTGTCTAACCGATAGAAGTATCGTGTTTTAATAAAACATAATGATTAGGTACTTTTGATAATTAATATATAGATACCGCTTTTAAAAAATACTAGAAAATAATTATTTTGATCCTCGTGATCGACACCACATTACGCAGTGAGTGTGAGGTATACTCATAGTTGGGATTTAAATGATAAAATTCCAAGCGCAAAGACAAAAAGATGTTTCAACAGAAAAGTCATTGATTTTTTTTATTTTTTATTTTTTATTTTTTTTGTATTATTGCATTCAAAATATTTTTACACTCAGATACAAAAGCTGCAGAAGCTGTACTGTACAATTGACAGATTAGCATGATACAGTAAAAATTTTCAGGCCATCTAAACTTGCCAAGAAGGGTGAAATCTTTCAGCGCTGAACTGCAGCTTCAGCTTCAGCAGATTCGGTTAATTCATACTTGCAGTTGGTGGCAGTTGCGAAAATCGATTTCATTCAATCGTATGCAGCATAACATACACTCTGGTAGATCTTCAGGCTTGTTTCCCTGAACAAAATTTTCAAAACATAAAGTGAGAAAGAGGTGTTTGAAGAAAGAGAATCTTAATTGCAGAAATTTCGAAGTTTACCTGAATTGTTAAACCAAAATCGAAAACACAGCTCTTCAATCTGTCATGAAATGCTTCAAAGCCTTTTCTAGCAATAAAGCTGAATCTGTGTATGTCCAAATCAATCTCGAAGTAATTTTCTCCCTGCAGGAATTTGGATATCTTTTATTTAGAAGAAAAGAAAAAGGAAAGAAAGTTTGTTGAATTTTATGTTAGTTGTTGATCTGCTCATCTGCACCTAACATTTTAACTTCTTTGTACAAAAGAAAGGGGCAAGTCCAAGCAAATCAGTCAGCATTATTCTCTTGTTGTCAATGAGTTCCTAAGTGAACTTAATACTTCATAAAATTTACGGGAATGTCCCAGGATTACATACGCCGTGTTACATGCACTCATCAGTCATCATTACGGAGCAGATATAAAAGAAGAAATGTGCAACCATTGCATGATGCTATGCTTATGGTAAACTCACCCGGTAAAATTCATGCTGTGGACGTGAAAGAACAGGCTTTTCATTATAATTGTTCATAAGTTTCTTCTCAGTTGCACCAAAATTGAGATCTTCTACATTCACCACTCGTCCCAAAATCTTTAATCTTTCTCTGAACGGCGCACTTGTATCTAAGGGGAAGCTTTTAATTTTCTCAATTTCACCGTCAACTATTCTCTGCATTGAAGGCAGAAAAGGTGTCAACAGACATTATTTCAGAACATCAAAGGTAGGCATTGATGCAGGCAAAAACCAGAGAGTTTGCTAGAAGGTCTAAACTCTAAATTTTAACTTAGACAAGGAAAAGGGAAGCTTGAGTTTTGAAAGCAAATTCCATCAACCTTACCTTAATATTTTGTTGAAACTGAATGGGAAGTTCCTTTTCAAAGTTATCAGAGAGCTTAAAGTAGAAAACTAAACTCAATCCCTCGCCATTATATTCATTTTGAAAGATCGCCGCAGGATAGAGTGGCACCTGAGAAAGTTGAAAGAAAATGAGACATGTTGATGAGATATCTCGGCAAGTAAAGATGATGCCAGAATAAAAAACATTCGTTCTCTTCAACGTAAAAACAAGAAGGGAAAATAACATTACAATGTGAGAAAATAAATTTCAGGAAGATTGATTGTGTCATACTCGATTTCCTATTCTCTCCAATTTTCAGAAAATTACTTCTAACAATCCTTACCTGAAGGTTCACAACAAGAATAGGAGGAATTCCTCCAGATGAAGGAAAGGGGGGAAGTTGAACGAAACGTGCAATATGATCAATCTTCCTTGGAGAGTAGAATACATCAACTCCAAATGGATAAAATGCAGCATAGTTTGGAGAATGTTCTTTCTTTTTATCCCTGCGCGACAAAAAGGTCATGCAGAAACATTAGATAACCACTCATGTATTGGTTTATTATATCAGAATTAGACAAACAAAAATATGACTGCCTCTTCACCTGATAAAGTTCTTCCCACGAACTTTGAAAGTATTTGGGGGAATACGTGACCAGCTTTCTGGAATTCTTTTCTCAGCTGGGCAACAAGAAACTTGAGAACCTGCAGTAGGTCTTTGAAGAATAGACCTAGGTGACACTGAGGTAAAAAAAAACATAAAAATCAGAGTCAAGAACTTGAAAAGATGACTTTGTAATTGATTGACACCAATTAGCATGCCGAAATGAATTCATAACATAAAAAACGCGAGTGAAAACCTAAAATGCTAACTTCCCAAAGATGACACAGAGAAAAGTGCCAGCAATACTCACATATGGTAGAACTAGGTTGACCTTCTCTGCGTTTGAAAGAGAGTTTAAAGGAAGCTCTTTTCTTAAAAGTCGCTGCACGTGGGGCTAGTGGTTTTGTCTTTTCGTCTGGGGATGTAGAACAAACAAGGCAGGGCAAGCAATGATTGGCTTGATTTCCACAATTGTGCAATATTCTTCCCACCGCATTGTTTGCTCCCCTTTCATCCAAACCAATCGGAGAGGCATGGTTAAGATGAGCCAGATCCTTCACACTGTTATGGTTATCATCAGTAGGCCGTTTAAAACTTAGTAAGGAATCTTCTTTGTGAGTAATCTCTAATACAGGGTTCGTTTCCAAGTTGTCAGATGATAGTTCAGCAGGTTTGGCCAAAGAATCATCAATAAAAGTGACATTGGAATGCTTTTCATCACTACATCTCGGAGTAACAGCAGCAGACATGTCTGCAACATATTGAATTTTACATGACAGGTATCAGAAATCAAAACAACCAAACCCACGAAAACTACAAAGAAGAAAAGCAACAGGATGATAAAAATATGACATCTACTAGAAAGTTTTCTACTTGTTACCATCTGGAACGCTGTAAAAGTCATCCTCGCATTCAGAACCACTTCCTGCTTCTGGATCATACCAAGCCTCTGAAGTTCCTACAAGCACAAAAACGGCCGAAGAAATACAACACACAATGCTTAATGAAATACAATAATTTTCATTGAAAAATCGCGAAACTTTAAAATAATAGAAGTTGAAAAGTGTGCCACAATAATCTAGACTGTTATCTCATCCCTTCAAGATCCAACATTATCCCCCTAAAACCTAAACACGGCTTTCCAATAAGACCCATTCAGATACTAGCTCAAACAATGCACAGCTCATCAAAGTGAGAACTTCAACAATGCTGCGGAGCACATTAGAAATTTATATTCAATCCCGAATGAATTGTAGGATCATAAACACAATATCAGGCCTAAAAAAAGGGGCAAAATTAAAAAAGGCCACTAATTTACAGAACCAATAACACACATGCAACCCAACTAAGCTGAGCACAAACAGACAAGCTAGGAAAAATTGAGGGCACCTTGATAGGTGGGATTGGAGTAAGAAACATCCATGGAATTGGAAGGTTCAACCTTGCTGAGCTTGTTGGAATGAGATTGAGCCCTGGCCCTCTTCCTCCGCCTCCGAATTCGACCCTTTTTCCCTAAAATCAATCGAGCACCGCCACCGGCTCCATTCCCAACCCCAATGCGCTTACACGATTTCGATCCACAAACCCCCATTTTTTCTTCTTTTCTTCTTCTTCTGGGGTGCCCAAAAGATCTTGCCAAACCACTAAACAATACAATACCTTGAGGAAACAAATCGAATCAGCAACAATTATTGATGATGCCATTAGAGTATTTCATCATCATTAACTGGCAGCCTGTATTATTTTATTTTTTCTGTTTTTTTTTTTTGGTTTTTAAATTAATCAAGAGGTCCAATGGGCATTGGGAGGGAGTTAGGAGCATTACCAGACACCGAAAAGCACCTGGACTTTTTATGGGATGATGCCAAACAGACGACTTTTGTAGTACTCGTTTTCATGTCCCAATTCCTTGTTTTTTGTTTTAATTTTTATTTATTTTATTATATTATTATTATTTGCACTTTTCGGAGAAACATCCTCCTCCTATATTAAATGTATACTTTGGTTTGTATTTAATGTGTTATCCATAATTTTGACGGGTAGATTTTTTCCTTTGCATTTATTTTAGTCAACGAGGAATTGGTATCTTTTTAACACTTGGCTTATTAATAGTCGAGAAAAATAAAATCGAAACAAAAAGTGTATTGCACTAATTAATTAATCAAATTTATAAAAGATATATGGGATTCCAATCAGGAGCAATTTAAGTATCAGTCAAGAAAAGATGCTTCAATCAATGTTTGGTGAAGGATTAGATCGAATCATTTAGTCGACAAGACTATACTGTTCTGATATCTAACGTAATCAACTTTGAGGTAATTATTTTGATATTTTTGGTTTACGGAAATTTTTTTTAAAAAAAAAAACCGAAAAAAGATAAATTAAAATCAATGCTTGTTTGGCGTGTGGAGAATGGTGTTAACCAAATAAAGGCCAAAAAAAAAAAAAAGGGTGATGATAATTGACACGGGTTCATTGAGTTGTTTCCACGATGTTTGGTGTTAAAGTTTCAACGTTGAGGTAACGTCGTCTTCATAATATAGATTTTGTATCAATTTGGAACAGTTGTACTACCATCATGTTGTCTCCGTCTTTCTGTGTTTACTTTTGGATGGCAACACATTTGTCTACGTCTTTTTCAAAACCCCAAAAACAAAAGACTCAAAACAGTAGGGAGAAATCTACGGCTTTGTTCTTATAGGGAAACTCATATGTGGGCTTTTGTGGACTTTTTGAACTATCATCATACTGGGTTGGGTAGTGATTGTTCTACTATAGCCATTAAACATGTACAAATAGTGATACTGTACTAATGTAGTACACCTTTATTTTAGGCCCAATTTGATCATGGAAATGGTCCTCCCCTCAAATTTCAAATGGTCCTCGCTCACTGAATTTGATAATATCATGACTCAGGTTAATGCGTTCAGTTTGCACCAAAAAAAAATTAGGTATCCCTTCTTTGACTAACAACGTCAATGTTCGCTTGCTGAGTTAAATTTGTTACCATTAAATAAGAACTAGTTGGCTTGAACGCACTTCGCGTGTACCTTAATTTTAAAATTTAATAAAATTAATGGAAGATAATAAATTGAGGGAAAATTTTTTTAAAAAAATGTAGAAAAAGGATGTTAAATAAATGATTCTATTGAATAAATGTTACATGTGACGCTACAACACGATTAATTATCTTGTATTTACATAAACATAAAAATATGGAACTAATAATAAATTTTCTACATTTAGATTAAAATACATGAATAAATCGTAATTGTAAAACATTATACTTAAAACAAAACTATTTTAAATAACAAACCTAAACCAACACATGAAAGCGAACAATACTTACCTTCTAATCTGTACTGCACTTCAATTATCAAGTTTGCTTTAAATTCGTGATTCTAAAACTTGTCTCTTTTTCTTTTCTTTTTTTTTTCTTTTTTTAAAATTCATATTGTAGTAGAGTTTTCTATTCTTTTCACTGTGATAGTGGTATCAACAGGATCATAAAAACATCCCTCCAACTGTGAGTGTGCTAGTAAAATGCAAAAAAATAAATAATTATTACTTAAATATTCGAACGTTCAAACAAATAACTTGCGTCCTTATAAACACTCAAAATATGGAGAAAAAACATAAGAGACTGAATTAATCCGATATTTAAAATAAAATAATACTAAATTAACATAATATGCATAATACAGAGGATATGAGCGATGAAAAAAAATCTAAAAAATATTCAAATTATTTTCAATTCTCTAAATACTTTTTACTTGTTATAGTTTAAAATTGAAATATCTTTTTTTAGGTAAAATGTGAATTATATTACCTTACTTGTCAGTCCAAAACATCACATATGTACATCATTCCCTGATACAAAACTACACATGTTAGTAGTGCAATTTACATGAGCAAAAAAAGGGGCTAAGGGCTACTTTACAAAATATTCAGTCTTTTCAAAAAAGCTTCTCACTTCTATTTTTTGCTGTAATGAGATGTTGCGCCCTCCATGTGACTTCAGTCTTGATCCCCTCAAACATTACTTCAACATCCTGATGCTTTCCTTCATGCACTTGTTGATTTCTGATTTTCCAGATCTGGTATATGCCAGCTCCCAGACAGCATATAGGATTCTTTTCTGCAACTTTCTGCCTGGCCAAACATGGGGCAGATTTTCCCATTTCTTCTTCTCAATCCAAGTTCTCAGTTTCTCCCAAAGCTCTTTGGAAAATTCACATTGCTGAACTAAATGTTCTGCTGTCTCCTCCTGCAGTTGCCACAAGGGACATAGATCATCTACTAGCATCATGTCCATCTATTTCAATCTCTCTTTGAAAAGTAATCTGTCTTGCCAATACAGCCAAACAACAAATCTGTGCCTTGGAACACTGATCATGTTCCATATGAGTTCAGTTGCAGTCTGTCTTGATTTTTTTCCCATCAACTATTGATATCCAGAAGCTATATTATACTGGACTTTCTTGTGCATTTTCCATCTGTCATGTTGAAAGCCTATACATCGTTCTCACTTAACTAGAGAGTAAACTATATGATTCCTCTTCATGAAAACAGGAAGCCAATGAGAGATTAGACATTAGGGAGAAAATCCAAGCACAAAGGGCTAATATCAAAAAGATTATCAACCAAAATAGTTCTATTTAAAGTGTGAAAAATCAGAGAGACCAAATGTGAGAAAAGAAAATGGAATTAATGAAAAGGAAGATGAAACAAAACTTGTAACTCTAGGGATTAAATGATTCCAATAATGAATGAAATAATGAAACCATTATTACAAAATTAAAAGAAAAATAAAGAATTACATGAAGGACAAACCATTATTAGGAGATTGAATGAAAAAATAATAAATCATAATCATGATGGTAAATTAAAGGAAACGGAAAAGGTTGAATATAGGAGGAGAAGAAAAGACTTATACATGTGATGGTATATTACTAAAAATTTGTCTAAACTCACTATTTATATAGGGAGAGGATTTTTCCAGCCACAACTTTTAGTTCTTTCATCCACAAATTTTTAATTTTCACTATTTTGTCTTTGCCATTTGATCAAACCAAATTGAAGGAGAGAGAGAGAGAGAGAGGAAAATGGGGAGAGAGAGAGAGAGAGAGAGAATAAGCCACTCGGACCGAACCGAACAAGTCATCCGGTCCTATTCACGTGAGAACAGATAAATTATTAATTTTTATTTTAACGTTAGTTTATGCGCAGTATCGTTGCATGTTGAATACATCGTACTTTAAATATTATTAACAATATTTATACTTTAGTTCTTAAACTCTTAATTTTATATTTACTTGAAAATAAAAAAGTTATTAGTTTTTACTTGAAAATAAATTTAAGATTATTCGTTAAGTTAATTTATTTGAATTGATATTAAAATATAAAATTTTGCTTCAATCATTATTTTTTAAGATAATTTTTAGTTAAAAATAATAATTATACATTTATAATAAAAAATAATAATTGTACTACAAAGACTGTGACAAATATGTGCAAACAGATTAACTATTTTTTGTACTACAAAGATTGGTGATACTTAATATAACTCAAATAATAAATTATTCATAAATTTAATGAATAAAGATTTTAATGACCTAAAAACTAGATTAATTAACTACCAAAAAAAAAGCAAAAAAATCTAAAAATTAAAAAAATAGCAATGAATCCGATTGATTTTTTTTTTTAATTTTTAGACTTTTTTAAATAACAAATATTGCTATCTTTTAATTACAAAAAAAGAATAACAAAAAAACAAAAAATCTAAAAATTAAAAAAATGGGCCTGACCGGACCAGTTCACCATATCAGACCAAACCGGGACGGGTAATGAATCCGTTCGGGCAAACAAGTGGGCGGACGGTTCACCCGTCCCGGGTTAACTTGGGACGGTTTCATTGCACGGTCGGTTGGTTTTTTATTTTTATTTTTTAGTTTTCAATTTTTTTCAGTTTTCTCCCTAGTCAAGTTATTTGATTTGAAAAAATGACAGGGGTAAAATAGTCCAAATTAAAAATTTGTGGCTGAAAGAATTAAAGTTAGTGGCTTGAAAAACTAACACCAATGAGAAAAAAGATTCTTGGAGAGGATAAAACTGAAAAGCATTTGAGGGGCAAGAACTAATCTCCCCTCACTTAAAAACATGCACAAAAACATGCACTTAAAAACGAATTTTTCTTATCACGATGCCATAAGCATAATCGTACAATCTGAACATTTAAAATGCTCCACTAATCACACCATTAGACAATGACCTACGCCCACATTGCTAGAATTTTATTGCCAATCATTTTCCCACAGAATTAGAAACATATAAACTGCACTTAAATTCGATATTGTACATTAAATTTCTTTCCTCAAGCTGACCAATTTCGTATGCATCCAACTTTAACTTTATGCCAAACTTTTACGTCCAATAATAGTTGCCTTTTCATTCCACAATAAATATTTGATATTTCTAGCCAATTAGTTTATCCAAGAAAAGGTTGTGTTCCAGAAACTTGCAGAGTTCCAATCCAATGGATGATTGGGTCAAGAAGCACATCTCTGTTTATTCAACTCTGATTCTATCTCTCTGTTATTGCCACTTCATTTCTTCAAGATTCCCAATTGGTTTCTTCAGGCTGATTTCACTTCTCCCCATTTTCTACCTCTTCACAATCCTTCCCCTGTTTCTCCCCTCTGTTTTCTTCACTGCAGTTTTAGCATTCTTCATCACATGGCTTGCCAATTTCAAGCTGATTCTTTTCGCTTTCGGACAGGGTCCACTTTCCTCGGACCAATCATCCAAATCCCTTCACATTTTCATCACATCTGCGGCTCTTCCCATAAGAACAAAACTTAAAAATTACCCATCCTCCCAATTGCAATCAAAATCCACGAAGAAAATACCCATAATAAATAATTTAGGGACAGAAATTTTGGCCTCTGCTATTTTGATTGCCGTATTGGTTGATTACAAAGACAAACTTCATCCCAGAATTTTGTTACTGGCCTATTGTTGCTTGGTGTTTCTATTGGTGGATTGTTTGGTGGCTTCCTCGAGTTTTTTGGTCCGTGCTTTAGTGGGATTGGAGCTTGAACCGCCGTCCGATGAGCCGTATTTATCAACGTCTCTCCAAGAATTTTGGGGCAAGCGGTGGAATCTCACCGTGACGAATACGCTCCGGCAGACGGTGTACAAGCCGGTGAGGTCAGCGTCGGCGGCGGTACTGGGCGGCGAATTGGCCCCTCTGCCGGCGGTTTTGGCGGCGTTCTTAGTCTCGGGTTTAATGCACGAGCTTTTGTTCTATTACGTGACCCGGGCGAAACCCAGTTGGGAAATGACGTCGTTCTTCGTTCTGCATGGGATTTGTGTTGTTTTGGAATTCGGGATGAAGAAAGCGCTGAACGGACGGCTGAATTTGCCGTGGTTCGTGTCGGGGCCGTTGACGGTTGGGTTTGTAGTTGTGACTAGTTTTTGGCTCTTCTTTCCGCCGTTGATTAGGAACGGTGCCGACGCTGTGGTGTTCGAAGAGTTCAGATGCTTTGGGGAACGTGTTCGGAATTGGATGATGACTCGAGTTGACGGAAATGTTGGCTTCCGGCAGTGATGGCGTCGGTCGGAATGTGAAACTAGTCTTCAATTATATATTGTGTTACCTTTGTTAATGCTAATGAACATGACAAAGCAAACTACAGACCAAAATTGGTTGTTTGGTTCGATAATCTTTTAGACTTCTCTTTAAATTATGCACTAATTTGTTTTCATCACGAAGTAGAGACTAGTCCTTTTCTTTTTGCTGTATTTAAAAGAAGACGGAAGCATAGATTAAATCACCACCTTATGTGGATGGAAACCAAGTACTTTTAAGAGTCCATATAATCCCATCCAACCCTATAATTATAGAGGTTTTCAACAAAAAAAAAAAAAAGAAAAAAGAAAAAAAAGAAATGGTGCATCAAAAAATCTATTGTTTGTTCGTCCAATTACTCATTTTCCATTTTCACTCATTTTACATCTTAAACACAAAACCTAATAAAAAAAAAATATCCAAACAACTTTTTAATTTACCTTTTAAAATGTTGTGTTTGGTCATTACACTATTGTAAAGTCTTCGTTTTGGTCACTGAACTATTGTAAAGTCTTCATTGCGTTTGGTTACTAAACTATTGTAAAGTGTTGAGTTTGGTCACTAAACTATTATAAAATCTTGTGTTTGGTCGTTATACTATTATAAAATCTTCATTTTGGGCTGAACTATTTTAATTTCATAAATGGTCACTATTCTATAATACTTTCTAAATAAAAAACTACTACCTTTTAAATCTCCTCTCAAATCCAAATCAAAAATTAAAACAAAACGTTGTCCAAACAAGCACTAGACTTTTGTAAGCGAGTTGCTAAACGTAACTCAATTTTATTTCGTGCAACTTGTAAAATAGACTAAAATATCTCTAAACCTTAGACCCTTGGGGAAATTCACTAATTGTTGATGATTTGCAATGACGGAAAACCAAATAACATGCGAAAGAGGAGAAAATGAGATAATTGTTGGACGAATTTTGACTCCTTTTAGTGTGATTGCTTTTTTTTTTTTTTTTTTTTGGTGTGATCGGGCGGCTTTGGTGTTACGAGCTTTCTAACAGATTTAGGAAAATGGGTGGTCGCTTTTTTCTTTGGTGGATCATTTTTTTTTTCACGTGATCGACGGCTTTGGTGTTACGGAGAACAGAATGCTTTGTTGCTTTGGAAAACTCAGTAAAAATATAATACTCCTGCAGGTTGTCCATCTCGAACACATTGAAAGCAGAGAAAATAGGTATTGTTAATCGCAACTTGATTTTATTTGGCTCATCTTGATTTTATTTAACGCAACTTGATTTTACTTCGTATAGCTTCACAGGGATATTTTAGTCTATTTTACAAGCTACGCGAAGTGAAATTAAGCTAAGTTTAGCAACTCAACTCTATAATTTAATCTCTCATCGACAATTTTCTTATAATTTATCGTTTTTGTTAAACATATCAATAACTAAACACAGTCTCCATTTCGTAACTTCATTAGGTAAACTTTGTAAATTTCTAAACACAATTGTGCACAAGTGATACTACTACAAAGTGGTACAACTTGAAGGAGAATTTGATAGGTGGGCAGTGCCTAGAAACTGCCAACAACCTTTTCAGATTCCAATCAAAAGTAGTGCTAAAGCAGACCAGGGTATCCATCCGGCAGTTGTTTCCACCAGCCAGGGCTTACCTTTATCTTCATTTACAAAACGCTGCCTATGCAACAAATATTCACCTTCATAATGTTGCAGTTGCCTTCTCCCTGAGGTTTCTTTATTCCGACAGGCGATAGTCGTTGCTGCTAGGCCCATAGTTCCTGAAAAAAATTTCACCGGACTTTTGTTAGCCAACAACAACAACAACCCATTATATTTTCAACTCGGTTGGGGTCTGGAGATCAAGATGTAGGTATCCTTATCCCTGACTTTTGTTACCCAAAAAAAAAAAAAATCACCAGATTTTTATTTTTTTAGTGTGTGTTTTAAGGTGTTTTTTTTATTAAAAATATAAAAAAGTGTATTAAGAATATAAAAAAGTATGTTGAGATGCGACAATTATTAATATTTAATTCTGAAAACACGTAGTAGAAATGAAAACAAACAGACAGTTTACAAGAGGACTGTACTCGTAAACTAGTGCTTACTTATACTCGTAATAGGAACCTTTCTCTGCATGGCTCAATGAGTCCCAACCAGCAGGCACGATGCAAGCATCCATGAACGTGTATGCATACATAACATAGCCACAAGGGGTTTCAGTTCGTCCTAGAAAGGTTGAAGACTTGCTATCACCATTGATCACACATCTGCATTTAATTTAATCCTCCAAATTGTTAATTAACAGGTCAAATCTAAATCAACTAATTCAGAAGTTCATGGTTTAACTCTGCACTTAAATAGAGTAATAGACAAGTAACCTAATTGAAGACTATCCAAACTTACATTGTTCTCATTTTATGCCTCTAACAAAAAAAAAAGAAAAGAAAGGAAATAAAAAAGAAGCAAAACCCGTCGCGGGAGTTTGCATTTATGTAAAATTGAAGATCGACGTTGCATTAATTTGTGGAGCTTAGCAGTTCGAACAAAAGAAAGCAACACAACTTAATTATAAAACTAGTAATCAGAACTAGATGTAAAATAAAAGCTAAAAATTCTAAACTCTGGCACACCTTGAGAACAAGAAGCCCGTAGGGATACCGAGCGTAGCGGTATGTGCAGTTATACATCGAGGTGGGGAGCCAGTTTGATCAGTTATACGTCCAGCTGACTTGCAGAAGATATGACAGTGATCGAAAAGAGACCTGCTACCGCCAAAAATGAAGTCCATTCTCCCTTCAATATAGCAATCATTGAAATAATGCCTCCCAGATTGGAAGTTCAAAGTACGCTGCAGAGAGAAGATTTGTTTTTTCAGCTTGTGGAGATTTTAGTATTATATATGAAAAATGCAGCATTCTTTAATGTTTAATCTTTGGTACCAACAATATTATGCCCTTCCAACAATTGGTAAGCAAAGTGAACAACATGATCATCAATATGTAAACAGTATTCCTTCTGTCCCCAAAAAAATAGTACACATTGAGTTTTGGTTTGTGAATTATTGTTGTGGCGGAAAGGGTATAAACACAACAAACCACGGAAGCGAACCCCAAGAAAATCTCCTTTCCTACTACCAATAAAATAGGACAACCAATCAAACAAGCAACTAATTCAAGAACTGATAAAGTAAAGTAGACACACAAATTTACGTGAAAACTCAAATCGGGAAAAACCACGGGACTGTAACAACAGTCAAATCTCCACTATCACAATAATGGAAAAACAGTCTTCACCAACCGGTGGATACACAGGAATTTACCCAAAGGTGGATTACAATAATACTCTTCCACACACCCCTAAATCACAAAGTAGGATTGGAAGGATCTAACCAAAAGAGAGCTAAACTGAAAACTAAACAGGAGGATTTGTAGATCTTGTTGAGAGGAACACACATGCAAACTTGCACCAATAACTGACTCTGTTTCGTCACCCGATCAAAGCCTTAAAGTGAAACACTTTCTTCTCGCAACACCAAAAAATCCCAGAACTAGCTTTTCTCTTCTCTTTTCTCTCGCACAAAGGATTTGTGCGGCTGCCCTAATTTGTTCGTCTCTCGCGGCTGGAAAAACAAGGCAACCCTTTGCCTTTTATAAAGCCAAAAAACCAAAAAACAAATCCCAATTGGTTTTGCTACTATTCGGCCTAACCGAAAGAAAAACCAATTTAGATTAGTTTTTATTACTTCTTATTGTTGTTAGCCAAAGTGAGAGGAATCCGGGCCCAACAATCTCCCCCTTCACCTCAATTGGGGGGTAAAACCAAACATGCTTCCTGTCTACAAAACAGGAGCTTGTCTCTACTCACAGTCTTCGTCAACATATCGGCACCATTGTCATCCGTATGGATCTTCTCAAGAAACAACGCCTTGGACTCTAGTACATCCCGAATCCAATGATACCTAACATCAATATGTTTTGACTGCGAATGAAATGTGGAATTCTTAGCTAAGTGAATAGCGCTCTGGCTATCACAATACACCACATACCTCTCTTGCTTCATGCCAAGCTCTTGTAGAAACTTCTGCAACCAAAGGGCTTCCTTACAAGATTCAGTAGCTGCAATAAACTCTGCCTCTATAGTAGAAAAAGCAACACATTTCTGCAACCTATTTTGCCATGAAACTGCTCTCCCTCCATAAGTCATCAAGTATCCAGAAGTAGACTTCCGACCATCAAGGTCACCCGCCATGTCAGCATCTGTATATCCATCCAACATGGTCTTCCCATTGCCAAAGCAAAGACTCAATCTGGAAGTACCCCTAAGATATCTAAGAATCCATTTCACAGCATTCCAATGCTCCTTACCAGGATTGGAGCAAAACCGACTAACAACACCAACTGCATGAGCTATGTCTGGCCTTGTGCAAACCATTGCATACATCAGGCTGCCAACTGCCGAAGCATAAGGAACCTTTTTCATCTCTTCCTTATCTTTTTCACTTTTAAGACACTGCGTTTTGCTTAGCTTAAAATGCCCTGTAAGTGGAGTCGAGACTTCCTTAGCACCGCTCATGTTAAATCTATCAAGAACCTTCTCGATATACTTCTCTTGAGAAACCCAAAGCTTCCCATTCTGTCTGTCACGAGAAATCTTCATCCCAAGGATCTGTCTAGCCGGACCCAAATCCTTCATCGCAAAGGATTTATTCAACTCCTTTTTCAACCTGGCAATCTTTGCAGTATCATGACCAACAATCAACATGTCATCGACATAAAGCAAAAGAATTATAAAATCACCATCAGAGAATTTCTTCACAAACACACAGTGATCGGCTGTAGTCCTTTGGTATCCCTGCCCTATCATAAAGGCATCAAATTTCTTGTACCACTGACTCGGAGCTTGCTTCAACCCATACAAGCTTTTGTTGAGACGACATACAAGCTTCTCTTTCCCCTTCTCCTGGAACCCGTCTGGTTGTTCCATGTAAATCTCTTCTTCCAAATCACCATGAAGGAAGGCTGTCTTCACATCAAGCTGTTCAATCTCAAGATTCAAGCTGGCCGCTATCCCAAGCAGAACTCAGATTGAAGACATCTTTACAACATGAGAGAATATCTCATCAAAGTCTACGCCCTTTCTTTGATTGAATCCCTTCACAATCAATCTGGCTTTGTACCTCGGTTGTGAGCTGTTCTCACTTGTTTTTAGTCTAAACACCCATTTATTCTTGAGTGCTCTCTTGCCCTTAAGAAGCTTCACCAGGTCATACGTGTTATTCTCATGCAAGGATTTGATCTCATCTTGCATGGCTGCTAACCACTGATCTTTCTGCTCATGACTAAGAACTTCTTCATATGACTCTGGCTCTCCCCGATCAGTAACCAACAAATACTCATGAGCACTGTACCTGGTGGAAGGTCTCTTGTCTTTGGTGGACCTCCTAGGCTGAACAGGAGGTGATGAAACCGGTGGTGTCTCTGTTTCAGTAACATGATCATCATTAAACTCATCATCCTGCTCTGTTTCAGCTCCCCCTTCAGGAGAATCATCTGATTGTGGAGGAACTGGATCTAGATCAACAGGAATCTCAGGTGAAGATTCTGGCATCTCGCCTTTTCCCATATCATCAAATGGTCTGGTCTTCAAAGAAGATCACATCTCTGTTTCTGAAAACTTTCTTCTCTATAGGATCCCAAAGTCTATACCCAAAATCATCATTTCCATACCCCAAAAATACACACTGCTTGGATTTGCCATCAAGCTTCGACCTTTCATCTTTGGGAATATGAATGAAGGCACGACAACCAAAAACTCGCAAATGCCTAAATGAGACATCTTTTCCTGTCCAAACTCGTTGTGGTAGATCACCATCCAACGGAACTAAGGGAGATAGGTTGATCAAATCAACTGTTGTCTACATGGCTTCACCCCATAAAGATTTAGACAGCTTTGCATTCAAGAGCATACACCTAACCTTTTTGATAATAGTTCTGTTCATTCTTTCTGCAACGCCATTCTGTTGCGTAGTTTTTGGAACACTCGTCTGAAGTTTAATGCCATGGTCTCGGCAATACTTCTCAAACGGACGCCTGTACTCACCACCATTATCTGCTCGAACACACTTCAACTTCTTGCCAGTCTCTCTTTCAACTCTAAGGTGAAAGTCTTTGAACACATCTAATACCTGATCTTTAGATTTCCAAGAAAAACACCAAACCTTTCGAGCATAGTCATCAATGAAAGTAACAAAGTACAATGCTCCACCCAATGACCTATCTTTCATGTAACATACATGTGTATGAACTAACTCTAGAGGACTGGACTTTCTAGATGGAGGAGAATTTTGAAAGGAAACCCTATGTTGTTTACTATAGATACAGTCAGCACAAGGTTCTAGAGCAGTACCTTTTACCTCTGGGAGAAATTGCTTCTTACCAAGAATCTGTAACCCCGTAACACTCATGTGTCCAAGCCTTCTGTGCCAGAGATCAATGGAGGCATTGTGAGTCGCATTCACCTCTCCCTTCTTCAACTTTGCATTCAACACATACAAAGAGTTCAACTTCTTTCCTCTAGCAATAACAAGATTCCCTCTGGTAATTGTCCAACGGCCACCACCTTCAGTGCTATGATAACCCTCATCATCAAGTTTACCAACGGAAATAAGGTTCAGACGCATATCCAGAACATGTTTGACATTCTTCAAGACAAGAGTACAACCTGTATTCGTTACCAATGATACCTCTCCCATGCCGACAACATCGCATGAGGCTTGGTTGCCCATTCTTACACGACCAAAATCTCTAGGTGTGTAAGAGCTAAAGAAGTGTCTGTGAGACATCACATGATAAGACGTACCTGAATCACCGAACCAATCACTATCGTGACTCGCAACATTAATTGTATCATCATCACAGTACACAAATATATCACTGGTAGTTACTACTGCAGTAGTGTCATCATCACTTGATGTATCCTTCTTGCCTTTACCTTTTCTCGCTGCTAGTTCTCTCTTAAGAACCCTGCACTCCCTCTTAAAGTGCCCATTCCCTTGACAATGGTAGCACACGACATCTTTCTTGGATTTAGACCGTCTCCTGGACTTGTTATTCCGATCACGTGGCCCTCTACTTTTACTTCTCCCTCTTCTATCTGACTTTTCTGTCACCAAAGCCTGCGACTCAAACTCAAAACTCTGCTCTTTTCTTCTGACTTCTTCATTCATCAAAGCCTCTTTAACCTGATCCAAAGTCAAGACACCATCCTGGGTTGAATTACTGATTGACACTACAAAAGTGACCCAACTATCTGGAAGAGAACTAAACAATAACAAAGCCTGCACCTCATCATCCAAATTTAAACCTACATTCAAAACTTGGTTCAACAAACCCTGAAACGAACTCAAGTACTCATTCATGCTAGCACCATCTTTGTACCTCAACCTGGTAATCTGTTTCAGCGCAGATGACTTATTGATGCCGCACTTCTTCCAATACATATTTTGGATTTTCTCCCAAAGTTCATCAGTTTTTGTTTCTCCCGAAAAGTGATGAAACACATTTTGATCAATCCACTGTCGAATATTACCAACAGTCTTCCTGTGCATATCAGCCCACTTTTTATCAGTCATATCACTTGGCATACCTTCATCCCCTAGAACAGGATCAAACAAATCTTTGCAATACAACAAGTCTTCCATTCTAGGTTTTCACATATGATAATTGGATGAAGTTAATTTAATCATCATACCAGCACCCGATGACTTTTTCATTTTATTGGTGTAACACCTCAACTACCGAACCGTAGCTCTGATGCCATTGTTGTGGCGAAAAGGGTATATTTACAACAAACCACGGAAACGAACCCCAAGGAAATCTCCTTTCCTACTACCAATAAAATAGGACAACTAAAGCAACTAATTCAAGAACTGATAAAGTAAAGTAGACACACAAATTTACGTGAAAATCCAAATCGGAAAAAACCACGGGACTGTAACAACAGTCAAATTTCCACTATCATAATAATGGGAAAGCAGTTTTCACCAACTGGTGGATACACATGAATTTACTCAAAGGTGGATTACAACAATATTCTTCCACACACCCCTAAATCACCAAGTAGGATTGGAAGGATCTAACCAAAAGAGAGCTAAACTGAAAACTAAACCGGAGGATTTGTAGATCTTGTTGAGAGGAACACACATGCAAACTTGCACCAATAACTGACTCTGTTTCGTCACCCGATCAAAGCCTTAAAGTGAAACACTTTCTTCTCGCAACACCAAAAAACCCCAGAACTAGCTTTTCTCTTCTCTTTTCTCTCACACAAAGGATTTGTGCGGCTGCCCTAATTTGTTCGTCTCTCACGGCTGGAAAAACAAGGCAACCCTTTGCCTTTTATAAAGCCAAAAAACCAAAAAATAAATCCCAATTGGTTTTGTTACTATTCGGCCTAACCGAAAGAAAAACCAATTTAGATTAGTTTTTATTACTTCTTATTGTTGTTAGCCCAAGTGAGGGGAGTCTGGGCCCAACAATTATTTATTTATTTTTTGGAACGGAGAGAATAGTATTAAGTGTAAAAGTTACTTGACGTCCAATAAACCTGCAATTGTAAAATGCGCAGTGATTGGCCACAACTCTCATTGTCGCACCTGTACCCTTCATTAAAAAGAAAAATGAACAACTCTCATCGTCGCATCTATACCCTTCATTAAAAAAGAAAAATGAAAGAGATACAGTAGTAGTTAAAAATGTAGAAAGGAAATACTCTTGATAGCTTAAATATAGGCACACATATGGTTCCACCTCAAAATCAATCGGTGATGAGGGGAGTAGCACATGGGGTATATATGTTGGATTCAAGTCTTTCCTTCCTTCCATGTGGGACAAGGGAACATGAAGCCATTTTCCTTCTTTCATTCATTTAACACGCCCCTCTCAAGCCCAATGGGCTTGGACGGATAATTTTATATTTTTTTCTGATTTTTTTTTTGTCTTGCGATCGGTTATTTTTCTGGATAAATCGTCGCTTGCCGGGCCAGTCAAAGTTTAAAGTCAAACTCCGGATTTCTTCCGTGCATTGGTCAAAGTTTCAAGACTCAATTTGGGTTAGTCCACCTCGTCCCACAAGTCCCACAGGTTCGCAGATTAAAATCCGCTATGATATCATCTTGAAAGCCCAAATATAGGCCTAAATGTAATTCCACCTTAAAACCAATTGATGATGAGAGGAATAGCACATGAAGTATATATATTGGGTTTAAGTATTTCCTTCCATCCATATGAGATAAAAGAATATGAGATCATTTTCTTTCTTTCATTCATTTAACAAATACAAAGCACAGACCATGGCTTAAGCTCGTCAAGAGGCATTAAGCTCAATTTTGGTTGCTCATCAAGAGTACTTATAGCCTTTTTTTAAAAACAAAATTTTACTGGCTGCGAAATTAATTTACCTAAGAAGTCCTTTCACATTGAAATGAATGAGTAGGTAACCAAAAATCCAATCTGTTGTTTCACAAGGGAAACTTTAAAAAGTGCTCAAACTTTAAAAATGAAGTAAATCATACGATGCGGAAAGTAAACTTTACAACCGATTGTCCTGTAGGCTTACAAGATCAAGAGGAATGGGGAGTGTGTAGACTTCTAGAACCATCGGCTGTGGTAATTCCATGGCTCAACCATGATATCATGAGTATAGCATACTCCCACAATGTAACCGTGTAATTAGGCTAATTGTCTCCCTTTTTGTACAAAAAAAAAATAAAAATCCAAACCAAAATTATCAATACGTACAAGATAAATATCTTGATGATGGATGGATCCCCTATGACGCTGTACCATCTGAGAGTAACGCTGTTGGGAGAATGGCCATAGAGAGTGATGAATCTTTTGGTGGAGGCCACGTGGATTGGCTCCTCGTATATGCCGGGGCCCACCCGAATCAAAGTCCGGCGGGTGTTCCCAAGCGGAACCTCATCAAATAGCTTCCTGAACCGTCCTGAAGGCGCCGCCGTCCCCGTGTTTTTCCACCTTCTAAACTCTTACTTCAGCGGCCTTGTTTGAATTCTGATCGGCCTCTTTTGCGCTCGTCTTTCCAGCATCCTGTGACACTCTACAGCCCATCCCTCCGACGACAAGAGTGCCTCTTCTTCAAAGGAAAAAAAAAATGAAGAAATTAAACTCACTCTTGCTCGTCAATTTTAGAAATCCAACCAGTTAATTAACACATTTATCATCAAGGTTAATTACATTTTGAAAGAAAATGAAACGGAAGCTAGATATTTGGATTTGTAATAAATTCTGTATTTATTCCATAATGATCCGACACTTTAATTACGGAGTATATTTGTCTGATCCTAACCGGCCGACTCACTTTACATAAAATGTGTAAAAATCTATCTAAAATTAATTTGAAAAACTTATGTACAAAAGTATTTACACTCAATCCTGCAAGGCCGTGTCTTCTGGACATGGTGCATTTTGCTCCTGAAAAAAAAAATGTTATATTTCAACATAGGCTACAAAATTTGTGGAGTGGATTTCTAGAATGAATGAGGGTCAAATCTTTTTTATTTTATTTTTTTGGTTCCATTGAAATTAGTCGATGATTGATTGTCGTGATGGTCCATTTTAGTTTAGAATTAGTTATCTCATGAATAAAGATTTCATATTTGTTTCTTCTCGTTGTTTTTGTTAACTATTACCGTATTAGTTTACCTAGGGTTTAGTAAATACAATGTAACTACTTGTATTTATCTTAGTTATTAGGGTTAGATTATTTTCCATACTTTACGGTGATCTAATACCGTCCAATTGTGTATAAGTTAAATTTTATACTGTAAATCAAATCAAGGAAATATCACCGTTCTACTAACTTTCTTCCGGTTCCAATCTCAATCCTTGTTATTAACCAAAACAAACTAAGGTGTTTTCCATTTTCTACTCGTGAACTTCTTGACCACTTTGCTTTAGAACAAAGAGTTAGATGTGCAAAATGTAAAGGTCCGCAGCAGCCATCTGGTGTTGGATCTTTCTAGATTTTTGCTGGAGTAATGATTCGAATTGACGGAAATGTTGGCTTCTGGCGGTGATGGCGTCGGTCGGAATGTGAAACTATTCTTCGATGATGGTTGTGTTATTTTGTTTTGGTGTTAATGAACATGACAAAAAATACTATAGACTAAAACTTGTCGATGATCATTTAAGATTTCTCTTTAATTTATTTATGCCTTAAAATTGTTTTCGTGGTAGAGAGAAGCATAGATTAAATCACCATATATATTATTGCAATTATACCCAGAAAAAAAAACACCACATTATTTGGGCGTAAAACAAGTAATTTATCACTGTTAAGAAATCATGTACTCCCTCCGTCCCATAATTATTGTCCAGTTTGAGTTTTTATTTTTAATTCAAATTGTACTAAAAGTGAAATCTCAAACTGAACAATAATTTTAGAACAAAGGAAGTAATCAAACTCTCAGAAGTAGTATCCAAATATGAAGGACCATTTATGGAGTTTACTCAAAAAAAAAAAAAAAAAACATAACAAAAAAAAAAAAAAAAAAACAAAACAGCACATCACAAGTCTCTTGTGATTAGTCCTTTTTGTTAGTAAACATATAATCTTGTAACTTCATTACGTGAAGTCTGTGCAGGGTAAAGTTTAATTACAATTGTTCATCCATCACATTTCCACTCCTTTTTTTTTTTCACTTTTACAATAAAATCTTTTTAATTACCTTTTGTGTCGGAAAAGAAAAGGTAAGGCAAGATGGATTATAGTACTTTTCTATTACTTATTTAAGCTCTTTTTTCTCAAGACTTTATAAAAACATTTTAATGAAAACTTTTATGCTATAGTAAAAATAGAAAGGGTTTGGTGAATATTGTAGGACTAAACCAATAAACATTATGCAATATATATATATATATATATATATATTTTTTTTTTTTTAAAAAAGAAAAAGATAATTAATCAATTAAATTCTGCCGACTGTAGGTAGTAGTAGTGAGAAAAGCCCACTGCTGAAGGGGTTTAAATCGTTCTTTGTTGAAGACTAGAAGTAATTCAAGCTTTCTATCATGGCGAACTTATTGTGCTTTCAGAACCATACAATCCCGTCGTTCTCTTCTCCGCTCAACACCGCCCATGATTCTCCCAGTTTTAATCTTTCCGGCATCAAATTTCCCTCCATAGCTGACAACGGACGCCGCCAATGCTTAAATGCCATCTCTTACAGTAAGAGTAAAATCGCTTCACTCACATATTCAATTTTCCCCCTTTTTGTCTTCCTGAATGTCTTTCCTTTTTAAAGGTCCTGCGAATTGTATATAATCTTTACCTAGAGGTTTATTCAGACTTTGTATTTGTATGCTTGTATCAGAATCTAGGAGTGGGATTGAAATCGATAATAAGGATAGAAAGCTTCTTGAAGAGTACGGTTTCGACCCAGATGAAATCTTATCAGAACCAACTCCAAAGGTCCGAATTCGTCATTGTTACTGTATAACCTTGTTTGTGACCTCTTTTTTAATCTTTTCTTTGAAACGCTGATTTATCTATGTATGCTTAATTCTCAAAATGGGGTTTTTGGTTGCGTAGTCCAAGGGGAGAAAAGGGTCGTCAAAAACCGGAGGAAAGGGAAGACAGGCCATTGTTGAGGAACCCAGGCCTCCACGGGAGACCCATAAATTACTTCAGGTATTGGAGCTTAGTCCTTCCTTAAATACGGCCTTCTTTTAATAGTTGTTTTCTATACAACTATGTTTCTGATTTAATGATTTGTTATATTTTAATTGAATAATTCCATGTTTGATGTAATTGGTTTAAGCTCCGTGTCAGTTTTGGTACTTCTGCATATTGAAAATGTTAACCAATGATTTACAGTTGGCAATCGTTGTAGGCACTATTTATTTTGGTTCGCTGTGTTCATGTCTATAAAACAAGTCCGCTGATTTCGTTGCTGTCAGAAATTTCTCATGAAAGGTTTTATTGGTAATTAGGTGCTTGCATTTTGCTGTCAGAAATTTCTCATGAAAGCTTTTATTGGTAGTTAGGTGCTTGCAGGAAAAGCTCGTAGGAAGAAGCTACTATCACCAAAGGGCATGGATGTCCGACCGATGATGGAGGTGGTGAAGGCTGCGGCATTTTCCATTTTGCAGGTGATTGTCTTATCTCATGTTTGACATCAGTTCCTCTTTTGTACAACGAGTTCTCTTTTCAAGTTCTTATAGGTTGATAAAGAATGATTATCTGCCGAATAATATAATAACTATTGTCGATCATTATTCAGGCTGCTGGAGGCACTCCAGCATCTTTACAACCTGGACGATGGCTAGACCTCTATAGCGGTACAGGATCCGTTGGCATTGAAGCTATCAGTCGAGGGTGCTCAGAGGTTAGCACTTGACAGTTTACTGTAACTTTGTATACAGTTTCCTTTGGTTTTATCTAGTGAGAGATTGTTTTGTCATAATAGTTTGGCTATACCACTGGTACGTTGTAGCACTTGTTTTAGCTGGTAATAAAGAATTTTCATTCGAGCTTTCTCAGATATCATTTTCTTCAATACCTTCTGTTATTAGCTAGTGATCAATTTTTTGTCTCCTTATGATATATTCCAGGCACATTTTGTTGAGATGGATCCCTGGGTTGTCTCAGATATCTTACAGCCAAACTTAGAGTGTACTGGTTTTCTAGACGTTTCCACCATACATACTGTCCGAGTTGAGGATTTCTTGAAAAGGGCAGATCAGTTTTTAGGTATTCATCCTTGATGGAGGTGCCATTTTCCTGGATCTCTTTATTAATATTTGTTAACATGGAAATCTTAAGCTTCTCCATTCTTTGGCAGGTATAAAGGGTCCGTTTGATTATATAAGTGTGACACCACCATACATGCTAGTAGATTACGGTGTTCTGATGGACCAAATTTCTAGTTCATCTGTCATTGGAGAGAACAGTTTCATAGTAAGCAGTTTGAATGACCACCTGTTCATTTATCACTTCATATGTTCCTTTGTTCTTTTGATTGAAATATGTTATATGTTGTAGGTGGTGGAATACCCTTTGAAAACCGACATGCTTGATTCGTGTGGCTGCCTTGTAAAGGTATTTGGCTAAATTTCAGATATTTTATCTTCAATTTATGGCAATCATCTCAACTTCTTAAATGCTATCCAATGGATACTAAGGTTATCTTTTCTATGCGCCCTGGCTAAACATGTGGACATTCAGTAAAGCGTCTGTGCTGAATTTATAATTCAGAGCTTCCCTGCTATCCAATTTTGAATGAATGTTTTCAGAAGAATGTTGTGTTTCTGTTAGAAGGCAATTCTGCCACAAGAACTGTTTCTATATTTTAGCTAGGTAGCTGATCTTTCGTTGCCGAATTGCAGATAGCTGATAGGCGGTTTGGTCGGACACATCTAGCTATATACGGACCACATTGGGCTCAAAAGAAAAAATAGTTTGACAGCTGAAGTATGGGTGTGTTGCAAAGTGAAAGTGGTCAGTGCACAGAGGATAACATTTCTGCTGAAGACCACTTTATCTCCTGATGTGGATTTGGAACCAAATTGGAAGATGATTTTGGTCCATTCTGGGTAATGAACTAAATCTTAATGCCATTTTTGTGTCCCTTTGAAGTCTACCCTTCGAAATGCTCCTGTCACTCATTATTTTTTGTTATTCATTGTTGCAGCAGATTGATATCCTGACTATTGGATGACTGGAAGTAACTCAAATCTGTCTTCGCCCTCCACAATTGAGTGGGTGCAAGGTATATTATCAGTTTGTTGTGTATAGGAAACTTTTCACTAGAGGGATTGCTGTAACTCTATGTATTTTCTTTTGTAGTAGTAGCTTGGACAACCATGTACCATCATACATTGTACAACTTCTAGTAGTTTTCTACTGAAGTCTGGAACTAGGATGAATAATTGGCAGTTTTCTGCTAATTTAACACATCTTCAGTTAGAGTCTTTTATGTTTGTGACCATGTTATGTATCTTACAGGACCGAGTGTAATAGATGAAATCCTTGTCTTGTGTATGTTGTTTGCAAACTGAAGATTAGAAATTAAGACTAAGAAATAATGGAGGCTCAAGGCTTTGATTGATTTTATGCTGATTCTTTGTTGAGAGTTGAGGGACAAATCTATTTGAAATGCACACATGATTTGGTATGCGCCACTTCAGCCTACCCATAAAAGCTTTGCATTTGAACAGTGGTTTTGTCCCAGAATGGACATTGGATTTGGACCACCCTGTTGGATACCTTGAGTTACAGTGGAGAAACTATCCTCTTTATCCTGTCCTTGGAATATACAAGTAAAGTTGACGTCTCTGTGAAGAAACCTTGAAAGCGCAAGCAGGGATCTAAATCTCAGATATTCAATATGTTTATGAGCAACTTAACAACTATTTTACTGTATTTGTTTAAATATTGCATTTGTTACTTAACAACTTCAATTAGTGCAAAGCGTGAAATTGAGCCTTTCAGTAGATCATACCAGATGGTGGCTATGATACCATGAATTATCCTCAATTTAGTACCATTAATTGGTTTTAGATCCGATAAGCTTTATTAATTTTTTTTTTCTCAGGAATTGCTGAAATATGGCATAATGGCACAACACTCTATACATCTTTTCCATTTTTTTTTTACCCTTCCTTTTCCATTTTTGTTCAAAATTGATAGGACTATAAATAGGGAGAGGGTAGTGAGGTCCCAGATTATGGCTGCATGAAAATGAGCACATCAAAGTAAATAATTCCAGGGTGGACCAACCAATTTAAAGCAACTTGGAACATAGCAAAAACTCTCACATTTTGAAATCACCTTCCCTTTTTCAGTTAGTTATTCTCAATATAAGAGACCATTGCACATTCTGAAGTCTGGAGATTTGTATCCCAAGTTATTATCATCCACCTTGAAAAAGCTGAGTCTTACAGAATTTATTGCTGATAGTCATCCTTAACCTGTCTGTCCATCACTCTTCTTCTTGTTCTTATAGAGAAACATTTAGCCTTGCATTTCCCATTGTAGCAACGCGAAATTCTGACATTTTAACTTATTACAGATAGCAGAAAGCTTCCCATCATTTTTACCTTGAGAGATGGGAGTAACTTCTTATGGAACAACATGAGTTCTTCTTGAACTAAAGTTCCCAAAGAGTTGCTATGCTGTTCCATGTTAGCTTGAGGTTCTGACGACATGATCGGTTTTGCTTCTAGTTCAACTCTGTTATCCAGTATCTAGAACTCTCCAGCAGCAAACAGGTTAGACAGATATAACTTGGGACGAAGAGAGATGGATTCGGGAGGTTGCAAGGGGAGATCAATTTGTGCTGTTCTGATTGCTGGTCTTGTAGTGTGGTTCTTGTTAATCTGCATCTTAGCAAATCAGGCCTCCGAAAAGACAACATCATCAAGAAAAATTTCATCCACCACTAGAAATAACAACATTTTCGCTCTTATAGCAAATCGGAGGAGGCATTATCTTCCTGGAGGTCATCCCAACTTCCATGCAGTTAGTAAGAGAAGAGTGCCTAATGGACCTGATCCTATACATAATAGGTACCATCAATCTCTGCACATTCCCTCTTTATTTCATATCTACATTGGCCCTTTAATGTGCTTTGCAAAAATGGAACATGTTCACATTCAATGACTAACTGCATGGTTAACTACTGATGACAGCATCGTGCAACAAATTTAAGTTTCAATTGTTGCATACTCGTACTACATGCAAATTGGATGTTGATGGCCCTTTTCTATTTCCTCCTTTTTCTTTCTGTTTCTTCAGGGGAGAAGGGAATTATTGAGTACCGATATTTCGAGCAACGAGTTAAAAAGCTAAAGATATTCAAGAGTACTTGTCCGCTTTAGCCAATTGAGGAAATTGCTTTGGTATGATAGTGTTCTTCTCTGTTTCTGCCTTTGTCACTATATACATATATGTTACTTTTAGAATTGGATTTCAGTAGGTATCATCTGTCAGATAATCCCTGGCCCTCCACGGTTAATTTGCTACTCAGATTACGAACAAAAAAGAAAATGTCGAATGAAGCATATATATGATTTGATGAAGAAATTTGACTGAGTCTTGGGAGATTGTGCTTGTGTAGAGTGAGGCATGTATTATGGATTAAAGGGGCAATTGTCTTTTGCTTTTCTAATAGGATTTGGCTTTCTTTCTTGAGTGGCTTCTGTTCCCTAGATAAAGCATTTGCACCTTGCACGGGCTAAAGGGCTCAAAAAGTGCTCTTTTTTTTTGCTCAATACATGCTTAATTATGCAAATATATGGGTTACTCGGTCTTCGTCGATAAAGTTTTAGGTGAAAGAACTAAACAGTTAGTTAAAGTAATGAGCTCCTCCTTCATTTCTTAGCATGGAAGCAGTTTCCTTTTATGTTTTCTACTTACTATAACAAAGGTAAGAAATGAACTCTCAACCGACTTCAGGTATAATGAGGACGTTTATTAAGCCCCAACTGTCTCGGCAACTGTTTGTAGAGGTTAGAATTGATGTCTTAATCGACCTCATGTATCAGGAGGATATCTATTGAGCCCTTGGCTGGTTTGGCAACTGTTTGTTTGTTCTTGAGACAGCTATTAAAAATGTTAGACATGAATCTCTAAGTTGATATTCTTCTAGAAGGCTAAAACACAACAGACACGCTTATAATCCGACATCTCATGGAAGTAGTTAAAGATTACCTAAAATTAAGCAGTCGACAAGATGATATTATTACAATTAGCTTTTCACTACTGGTACATATCTCAACAGTGAAAACAAAGCAAGCCCTGTCTTCATCTTTTTCTTCTTCCTTTTGCTTTCTTTTCTTCTTTTACGGTTTTGATTTTGATTGTTTCAAGAAGTATTAGACTGGTCTAAAGTGATTGAGATTCAAAAGGGAACCCCTTTTTGTTGCATCATGTATATTGCACATTCAGGATCCTATCTCCTTTAGTGTAGTTTACTTCAGTCTATTCCGGAATCAAAGAGAAGAATCACATCAAGCTTTATTATAATCGAGCATGGTAAGGCTAGACATTTTTGGACTGTCACTTTACCTAAAAAATTTTACTCCTAAATTTTGGATTGATTTCCTCATTCTGCTAAATTCTAATAATTCTTCGTACTGCACAACACCATGGCACAAAGGAGAAGAAAAGGCAAAAGCCAAAAATATGATAAAAGTTCTACTGGAGATTAAAAATGAAATATCCACTTACAAATATGCACGTAAACGACTGTGTGCTTTCCTTTGCAGTTCACCAACAAATGTAGTCTCGGGATCCTGCAATTTTCCACCTGAAAATGAGTTTGGAATTCCATGTCCATGGTGTTCCTATTATAGGCTAAGTAACAGTAGAACAAATATCTCGTTCATAAGATACTACGATGTCTCGTTACAGGCTTACAGCATTCTGTAAATGAGAATCCTGTGAAGGTGACCAAAATGTTTTTCTCAATACTTTAAGGAGAAGTGCTGATACACTTAAAGTTAGTATTCCCTAAGCCGGTTCCTGGTGGACACTTCACGCATATTGGATACTCGGGAGTGTTAGGTAAAGAAAGTTAGCTCTAATCGTTTCGCTGTTGTACACGGAACGAGCGAGAATTCAAGGAGGAGGAAATTGATCTCATAACAGCGTCACCAAACAATGTCATTCAAAGGCTATCATTACCTCAGCCTGGAAAACAAACCACAATACCCCAAGCTAACTAGGAATAAAAGATATGGGTGTTGAGCATATCAAATGCACGAAAGCATGAAAGAAGTTCTCACAAAAGAAGGAAATCAATCATCCGAAGCATGACGTACAAACTGCAACAAGATCAGAAAAGATAACTGCCAAATGCTTGTAGCTTGTGCATATAGCCAAAACAGATACAACACAGTTCATAATTGTAAAATTTGTAATAAAGATCCATAAAACAGTTAAATGGTAGGAATTAACAGAAAAAATTGGACCAGAAATCAAATTCGGTTGTGAGAGAGCTAAGCTAAGAATCTACAATACTCAATGGCTAAAGGTAGATGAGCATATCACAATCAAATGTAACTTTCCCGTACAACAAATTTTGAAAAAAGAGAATATTGGGAAGAGTAGAAGCAGTTTATCCTATTATACAGCGATATTTGACAATGTTCAACATATGGAGAAAGCCAATAAGAAATTGATGCCACTCAAATTGCGTCTAAAGCACAAGGAACATACCCTAGAACACAAAATTAGCTTTTGCATCAAGTGTGCTAGTTTTGCCATGCTCCTCAGACTTCTTTGCGACAAATGAAACTAATCTGCATCATTTTTACCAAAAAGTAAGGGAAATTCATCATATTGTTCAGAGTGTCCTTGTCTCTCAGCCATACTCTTCAACGATTCATAGACTTGATACATCGACCATCGGTCCTTTGGCCGAGAAATCACACAACTACACGCAATTCTTAAAAACTGCACAATTTCTTCATCATGGCCCTTCCCAAGTAAGCTTTTATCAATAGCATCTTTGATCCGGCCTGAACCAGTAAGCAGAGTAACCCAGTCCACTAAGTTACCCTTAAACCCTTCCTCGGCACCACCAACTTCAAGAGGTTTTTGACCAGTTGCTAGCTCCATAAGTACCACTCCAAAGCTATAAGCATCCCCTTTCAAAGATGCAACCAATGTGCTGGAGTACTCCGGGGCCACATATCCGAATTCACCTAAATCTCCATTCACATAACTACTTTCATTTGAATCTGATGAAGTCATGAGCCTAGCCAAACCGAAATCCATTATCCTAGGATCATAATCTTCATCAAGGAGAATGACATTAGAGCTAATATTTTGATGCACTATTGGTGGGTGACACCCATGGTGAAGCCAAGCAATTCCCCGAGCAGCTCCCAAACCAATCCTAAACCTAGTTGGCCAATCCAGAGCAGTCGGATTTCCACTCAATAATGCAAACAAAGTCCCATTAGAAAGGTGCTTGTAGACCAAAAGCTTCTCATCTTCCACAGTGCAAAACCCCAAGAGTGGTACCAAGTTCGGGTGCCGAAGTTGACCTAACCTGTTCATCTCCATCCGAAACTGTTTATCACCCATCTTACAGGTACTGAGCCTCTTGATCGCGAGTGCAGAGCCATCCCTCAAAACTGCCTTATATGTTGTGCCCGTCCTAGTCGAATTGACAACGTTTTCAGCACTAAAGTTATTGGTCGCCGCCAATAAATCGGCCAACTTAACTTTCACGAGTGGTTTCTGGAACAACATGACTTGAGTAAGCTTGTGAGCTCTCAACCTCTCAGCCCAACTATCAGAATCCTGCCTTCCAATACCATAACCTCTCCTACTTCTCCCGGACTTGTTAAAATACCACCACCACGCCCCAAAGCCCAACAACATAGACGCAGCAGCTCCAAAAACACCGGCAGCAATGATTATAGTCATATTTTTCTTACTCAAGCCACCGCATTTCCTTAACGGACCGCCACATAGCCCGTGATTGCCGTCGAAATTAAGCTCCACACCAACAGCAGTAAACGTCGGAACCCTACCGGTCAAGCCATTGTTGGCGACAGAAAACTTCTTCAGCCTATTCAAACTAGAAAACTGATACGGAATACTACCCGACAGCTTGTTGTCATCAAGCACAATAGTGTTCAAATAGGAGCATTTCACAATATCCTCCGGGATCGTACCGGTCAAATCATTGTTAGACAAATCTAAAGACGTCAAATAAGGCAACCAATCACAAATTTGAGGTGGGATGGGACCAGTTAAGCTATTACCGGAGAGATCAAGTGTTTGGATGCTGTGACAAGACTGCAGGGCATCAGGGACAACTCCGGCGAGGTTCATATCCCGGAGCTCGAGATTGATAATCCGATTCTCCTGCGGGTTCCAGCAAGTGACGCCCACGAAATTGCAGATGTAACCCACCGTGGAGTTGTCGAAGCTCCATAAGCTGAGCTTCCCATCTGGGTCTTTCAACGAGCTCTTCACACCTTGCAAACACTTGACATCATCTTCTGCAACAACCACCAAAATCCCAGCTAAAAAACTGCTCCAAACACCAAATATCAACAAACAGAGCAATCCAGATGAGCTAAGTTTATTAGGAGAAAACTCAGCCATTGCGGCTCAAAGATCAAGCAGCACGATTGTGGGGGAGTAGGGTTGCAAATCTTCAAAAGGGAAAGTGTAAACTGGGAAGAAAGGAAGGAGGAGAGTGGTCAGAGGTTAGGCATTGACCTGAAAATTCGTAAAAATAAAACCAAAAATGAAAAAAGAAAGAAAAAGTATACTAATTGTAATGGAAGATACAGTAAATATGGTGGTGGGGACGGGGAACTGATATCCAGAGAGGATTTTGTTGTTTTTTTTTTTCCTTATAAGTACCTCAGTCGATTATTCAATATTCAATAGTCTGATTATTCTCATCTCGCATGAACATATTGCAAAATATTTATTAGGTCAGAAATATTGTACTTCTAAATCGCGGGCGTAAGGTTTACGATGAAATCAAACAAACGTTGAAAACCGGTTTAAAGTTGGTCCGCGCCAATGAAATCAAATAATTGTATTGAGAAATTCGGATCTAGAAAGGATGTTTATTTAGTTAGTGTGAATTTATGAATAGTGATTGAGCTCCAAAATGATGTAATTACTCGATTAATTAAAGTAGGTTTGACTGGGGAAAAAAAAAATTAGTGGATTTGAATAGTTGAATTGAATGGATGGAGATGGAGATGTTTGACTGGAAAAAGACTTTGAAGGTTTTTCTGGTCCCACTGTAAATATGCCAGTTGGAAAAGCAAAGATTAAAAATGGGAAACTTGGAATGTAATGAATCTACTTAGTTATTGGTTCAGACAAACTTACATGTACTACTTGCACTAATGTAACTATCGTTCGTTTATTTATTTGTTTTATTCAAGAAATGGAGAGAGTAATTAATTAAAAAAAAGTTGAAGATCCTTTTTTTATGAATTAGGTTTTGGGGAATAAATTAATTTCCAGGCAAAAAGTTGATGTGATTTTAACGGTATTCGCTTGTTTATTGTGAGGAATGCAAATATTCCGCAACATTTTTTTTTTTTTGGGGGGGGCTTTATTGAGGGCCTACTTAGTTAAGATGAAACTGATGGACTTGATTTTTTGTGTATGTTAACCTTGTGGTGTCTTTATCTCAAAAGAAGACTTGTGTCATGAACTCGCAGGACTTAATCGTCTCAATTCTATAGTATAGGAGTCTAGTTGTGATTTTTAGTAATTTGCTTGACTATAAGGCTTCGTAAAACATTTTATGGAATATTTTGGTTAATGAAATAATTCGAATTTGTTTAAAGTATTGACTGATAAGATAAATAATAGTGACTCCTCTCTCGAACTAGGGGCGATTACACCTTCTACTGCATGTGTGGCCGTCCGACGATTTTTCTGATGCTCAGACGTCATCTATTACTAAGAAATCGAAGAAGAAGAGTGGAGCTGAGGAAAGTGAAGCTGGAGAACAACATGAAATAGAGAAACGTGGAGAACAATCCTCAATTTCATTGAAATCGAATCAGGTCAGTAGCCCTAATTTTGCAATAAATGTGTTGAATCGCAATTAATGCATACAAAAATTGAAAATCAGAGAGTTGTGGTTGTGGGTGAGTGTTCGAAAGTGAATGAATCAAAGATACAAGGACTAGAAACAGGGAAAACTGTTAAAGAATTGAATGTATGAGATTCTTTTGATCCGAAGAAACTTCAGAGTCCAGAGAAAAAATTACAGTTTATAGAACCACGCATGGTGAATGAAAGAGAGATAGGAAAAATTACGGAAGAAGTTCAAAGTGAGATTGAATACTGGCAAAGCTCTGTGATCTGTTATGTTATTGGATGTAATCCTCCATTTTCAATAATGAATGGCTTTATCCGAAGAACATGGGGAAGATTGGGTGTGGATAATCTTCTATTGCTAGAGAATGGAGTGTTTATTGTCAGGTTCAAGACATTAATGGCTAAAGAGGAAATTCTAAAATAGAATGTGTATCACTTTGATGGGAAGCCTCTAAATGTAAGAGATTTGTCTGTCAAAGAGGAAATCAAGATGAATTAGATAAGGAAAGTACTAGTCTGGATTTAATTCCATAGATTGCCTTTGAGATACTGGAATCCTACGACTCTAAGTAAGCTTGCAAGTATGGCTGGTACTCCAGTTGAAATGGATGACATGACTTCGCAGAAATTGAGAGTGGCTTATGCAAGAGTCTTAGTGGAAGTTGAAATAAAGGATAAACTGAAAGAGTCAGTGTGGTATGAGAATGAGAAAGGTGAATTATAGGAGCAAAAAATCCATTATGAGTGGAAACCTGTTAAATGTTCCAATTGTAAAGGATTCGGACATCAAGCTGAAATTTGCAGACAACCTGTGGTAAAAGCATGGAAGAATAGAGAAGTACCTAAAGTGGTTCAGAAGGAAAAAGATGTAGCTGAACAACAGCAAGTGAATGTGGTTCATAAAGACAAGGTGGAATAGGAAAATGTGACTGCTAAAACACTAGTTAAAGATCACTCTACCAGGATCTTGAGGAGAACAGAAAGTAAAGATGATGAAGCAGGAATACTAATAAGGAATCAGAAGGGTTTAAGGATCACTGAGGAAAGACCATGTGATAAAAAGAAATCTGTGAATGAGATTTGTTATCATGATACTAGTCACCCTTCTAAAGGGTCTAGTAGACATGAATAACCTTTTAGCGTGGAGCTGTGGAATATAAGGGGATTTAACAGTCTCCTGAAGCATAAGGAGATTGATACATTTCTCTCAATGATAAGGTTGGAATAACAGGGCTTCTGGAAACAAAACTAAATAAAGAGAAGGAGGATGAGGTTATGGTAGAAAATGGTATCAATTTGACTACATCTGCAACTAGGAATCAGGAGAAAAAGGAAGAATTTTAATGATATGGAGAAAAGGAGAATATCAAGTGAATGCTATAAAGGTAAAGCCTCAGTTTATACATTGCCATGTGAAAGAGTATGCAAGGAATAGTCAGTTTTATCTGACAGTGGTGTATGCAGAATATAATGCTACAAGGAGGGAAAATTTATGGAAAGAGTTATAGGAATTATCAAGTTCAGCTAAAGGAAAATGGATTATGCTGGGAGACTTTAACTGTATAAGGAAGACAGAAGAAAGGCTTGGAGGTATCAATGAACTTAGTCTTGATACAGACAAGTTCAATCAAATGATAGAAGGAAATGAGTTATGGGAAATGCAGATGAATGGAGGGAGATACACATGGTGTAACAAACAGCTTAGCAATAAGAGAATCATGTTAAAAATTGATAAAGTGTTGGTGAATGATGAATGGATGCAAGAATTCTCAGAAGCTTTTGTGAATATTATGCCACCAGGAATTTCAGATCACAATGTCTTATTGGTCAGATGGGAAGGAATTGTGCCAGTAAGGAAAAGAGCTTTCGAATTTTATAATATGTGGATGCAACACCTTGAGTTTAAACAGATTGTCCAAGAGCATTGGAATATGGAAGTGAAGGGTAGCAAGCAGTACAGATTTGTGATGAGGTAGAAAATGATGAAATATTGGCTAAGCAAGCTAAATAGAGAAGAGTATACTAATATAGAAGATCAAGCACAAGAATACATATTGAAGTTGGAGCAAATCCAGGGAGCCTTGAAGGAGGATCCATTGAATGAGGCATTACAAGTAGAGGAGAAGCAAATGATCAAAGGTTATGTTGATAAAAGCAAAATAGTACTCAGTTTCTGAATATAGAAATTGAAAGATAAGTGGATATGTGAAGGAGATCAAAATACAAGGTACTTCCATGCTGCAATTAAGCAAAAAAGTGTAAGGAATAGGATAAGATCTTATACCGGAAGTGATGGGGTAATAGAAGAAGACTGACAAAAGGTGGAAGATCATTTCCTAACTTACTATCAGAATCTACTTGGAGTATCAGTGGAAAGAACACTTGCTAGGAATGAACTCTATCAGTCAGGGATCAAACTGACTGTAGAGCAGCAAGTTTTTATGACTGCAGAATTCACTAAGGCTGATGTAGAGGAAGCTCTTTTCAGTATAGATATAAACAAAAGTGCTGGACCAGATGGGTTTAGCAGTGGATTTTACAGGAGTACATGGAATATCATTGGAGATGACTTATGTGAAGCAGTACTGGAAATTTTTCAGAACTGGTGAAATGTTGAAACAGGTAAATGCAACTCTTATTTCACTGATCCCAAAGAATGAATGCCCTCAAGATGCAACTGAGTACAGGCCTATATCATGCTGCAATACCATTTACAAATGTATCTCTAAGATGATCTGTAAAAGACTGAGCTTGATTCTTCCTGACTTGGTTGATCTTAACCAAGGAGCATTTGTGCAAAATAGATCAATATTGCATAATATTTTGTTAGCTCAGGAGCTTATAAGACTGTATAATATACAGAATGTTGAACCAAGTTGCATGCTTAAAGTTGATCTGAGGAAGGCCTATGATTCCATCCATTGGGAATTCATAGAGGAGATGTTGAAGAGTTATGGATTTCCTGATAAATGGATACAATGGATCATGACTTGTATCACAACATGTTCTTATTCTCTAAACCTGAATGGGAACAATGTTGGATTTTTTCAAGGGAAAAGGGGACTTAGACAGGGTGATCCAATATCACCACTTATTTTTGTGCTGGTTATGGAATATTTGACAAAGCTATTCAAGAAAGCAGCTGAGAGAGAAGATTATGTGTTTCATCCTCATTGTGAAAAACTAAGGATTACATCACTCAGCTTTGCAGATGATCTGCTTGTATTCTGTGGAGCTGAAAGAAAACTTAGAAGATAGTGAAAGAGATCTTGGACCACTTTGCAGAAAGCTCTGGACTGAGGGTGAACTTGAATAAGTCTAATGTATATTTTGGTAGTATAGGGAGTGATCAACAGGAGCAGTTGCAGACAATTATTGGCTTTGAAAGAGGAGCATTCTCCATGAAATATCTTGGCTTACCTCTTTTACCCACAACATGGAACAAATGAGACTGTCAAATTCTGATATAAAAGCTAACATGAAGACTGAAGTACTGGGCATCAAGACATCTATCCTATGCTGGTAGAGTGGTACTTATCAATCATGTGTTAATGACCTTGCATACATACTGGGCAAGTATCTTCTTATTGCCTTAGTCTGTCATTCAACAGAACACTGCAGCATGTAGACAGTTTTTTTGGGGAGTGAAAGATAATGGGAAGTGTTGGCCTCTTGTATATTGGGATCTTGGATGCAGAAAAAAGATGGAAGGAGGATTAAATATTAAAGATCCAGGAAGTTGAAACCAAGCAATGATAGGGAAGTAGTTATGGGACTTGGAAAGGAAGAAGGAAAGCTTGTGGATCAAGTGGCTGCATACATATTATCTCAAAGGGAAGAGTATTTGGGAGTATAAATGCCCAAAAGATAGCAGTTGGCATTGGAAAATGTTTGCTTAAACTCAAATATTAACTCAAACCAGGACCACAGAATGGAAAGTGGCATGGAAGTAGTAAACCATATACAACTGCAACAGGATATGCATGGATTAGAGGACAGAAGGAGAAAGAAAAACCAGCAAAGATAGTGTGGAGTAAGTTCTCATTGCCAAAACACAGTTTTGTTAGCTGGTTAGCCTGAAAAAGAAGATTGCTAACAGTTGATAGACTTAAAAAGCTGAATGTAGTTGTTGTGGATACATTCTTCATTCTGTGTGGACAATATGACGAAACTGCCAGCCATTTGTTCTTCAGGTGTCAATATGCAGCAGCACTGATCATGGAGATAAAGCAGTGGCCGGGCCTGGGAGATGTGATTCAAGGCTTGAATGCTTACAGGTTGGAAAGAATTTGGAAGAATAAATCAATGAAAAGAAGCGTAGTATTTGCCTGCATTAATGCAACATCGTATAATGTATGGTGTGAAAGGAATTCCAGGAAGTTTGGAGGCAAGGAAGAACAAGTGAATGACAGGTTTGAAAAGCTGAAAAATGAGATCATTGTAGACTGCAACACGACTTTAGAATTGGTAGTGGAGATGACATTAGATTTGTAGAGGGTTTGGGAGTTCGGATTGACAGAACTTGATGTAAATTTGTACATGTTTGAGTTGATACATCCGTGAAAGATTTACTTTTTACCAAAAAAAAATGAAATAATTCAAATTTTTTCCCTTTCTTGTGACGTTTTTTATTCTTCTTGTCTCTTAGAACCCCAAATCCTTTCCCAAAACTCTCTGAATCTCCGATTTCCTTCTCCGATCATGTCGCATGATACTCCTGTCATGACAAATTAGCCTCAAAACTTGTGATTCTTGGAAAGTTGTTCGATCTCTTTTCATTTCTGGAATACTGACATTGACTTATTGACTAGAATCTCGTATCAGAGCCAAACACAGAAACCTCCTTCGCCACTGGAGCATTCTTCTTATTGTAAATCCGTGGCGTTCTTAGCTCTTTCAACAATTGATGGAAATGGTCGTCGGAAGAATTTGTAAGGAAAATATAAAAAGAATGAATCATAACTGTACGTAGTTAAAACTTATCTCTTACAAGTTTATCTATTAATGGTTAAAGGATAGTTAAGATTTAACCACATCATTCCTAGTTAAAATACTCTGTAATTTTTCTTGCACGTATTATCACTCTTGATATATATATATATATATATATATATATATAGATATAGATATATTCTTACAAGTTTAAATACTCTCTTACAAGTTTACATTTTTCATCTTCCATTCTACATCGACAATGTATCGTAAAATAACTATAAATTCTTATTGTTGGAACACCAAAAAATTATTAATTTAAATGTCACTAAAATTTTGACTTCGGATATGAAAATGATGATGATACAATGCTTTCAAAACCAATCCCCTCAAAAAGAAGCACTTAAGGCAGTAATAATTCTTGAAATATTTGGTTGAAATATGAGAAATCTACATTAGAGTTTTGAAAGCAATGGAAATATTAAAAAATGAAATCTCTTTTATATGCAAATTGCAAGGAAAAACATACTTTACTAGACTCTTTTTATACATATATTTCAAGTCATTTAATGTTAACATGACCTATATTTATATAGGTGTTTCCTGGAAAATTATTAATTTATTCTTTTATCGATTTTTTTTGTTTTTTTTGTACTTATCCCAACTTACTACCGGAGATAATTATTAATTTATGCATGCTATTAATTTATCGATTTTTAATTAATAATTGTTCTATTGTAACAAGATAACAAGATGAAAAAGAACTGAAGGGCTCAGATTCTATTTCGATTATTTATTTATTTATTTTATTTTCGGTACTAGTACTTTGATTATTTATAGATTGGGAGGAATGAATATTTATTTTAGAATTATACTCCCTCCGATCCTTAATATAAGGCATTTTGATTTGTCATAAGTTTCATATAGTATGCATTTTTAATTGAAAAATCTTTAAAAATATAGTTTCACATTCTTTATGTTCTCGTAATTGTTAGGAAATATTTTTAAAATTTTTTTGTAGAACAACTTGCCAACAAGAAACTTCCATTAATTAAGATAATGAAGCGAGACACATATAAATTCAGCAAGGAACAGAAATACCAAAACTAGCGAACCAAGATCAGTGAAAAATCGGCAAGTCATATTTATCTTTTTGGCCAACCAAACATTTATGGTAAGGACACTTCCCTCCTCACACAAACAACAACATTCTTTAATCTGAAGTCTAAACAACTATGTCTCTATATATGTTCACTGAAAGCTGTGCTTTGGCTATTTCTATACACAGCATCAGCAGAACCTAATTCAACATTCTTCCAGTTCAGATGCCATCCCATTATAGATCCAGCTACTAATACATTTTCTAATAGCTGATTACCTGAAGTACTCTGCTGGGGGATTATCCCGTAAGTCAAGATCTGGTAGTGAAGCCGAATCAAGGCTTATGGATTTAATTGGTACTGGTAATGTCAGCTGCTGATCCTGAACTACACCAAGATAGCACTAGATCTCCTTTGGGAGAACCACATCAAATACATTGTAACAGAGAGCATGATGAAACACTTTGCATTGAACACATAAGACTCTCCTCTCACCATTATACCTGTTTGCACCACACTTGCAGAGGGTTTTATCTTTTTTTCCCCTGAAATATGAACTTGTAATCTGGATTCTCGATAAACCCTCTCACCGTCAAGGTTTTGCCTGACTGTAGTTTTCCTGAAATTATATCATAATCAGCTATTCCATCAATTTCGTCAATTTGTAACGGCTCTAAACTCTCACATATAACATAAGTCTCACGAACTCCAGCCAGCACAGCAGCCTTTAACTGCCCAACAGTAAGGTTCTTCTCTGGAACCACAATGTACACCACGTTCTTCTGGCCAATAGTAGCTTGCAACTCTTTCAAGCCTGCTTGAACTTCAAAAACAAGACCCAGTTTACCATTTCCACAGCGGTATGGCCACTGCTTCACCCAAAACTTGGCGTTCGTAATAATTCCCGCATGGGACTGGAACTGATCATGTCTCAAAAGCAAGTTATAAAGTCGCCTGAGGTTTCCATAACAAACGTCTTTCTTTCCGGTGGTGAATGGTTGGCCTCATACAATAAGAATTGAAAAAGATCCTTCAAAGTTTTCCATGAGTGGTTTGGAAAGTTAACCTTGCAAGACTGAATAATTCCTTGAAACCTCGGATCAGAAGTTCCTTCCATTGCCAGGCCGGACAGCTTTTCAATTGCATCCAGGTAATCAATTTCACTCACACCATGGCTTCCAAAATCAATTTGTAATCCCATAGCCTGAAATATGGCGATCCACATACTACCCCTTTGATCAGTCTTATAGCCATTCCACGTTTCATGGATATATCTAGGAGACTCACTTGACCGCAGAAAATAACATTTCAACCACACAACTTAATAACCAATCTTACAAACCAAACAACTTTTCAATAATAATAAAAAAGAATTACATCATGCTTCTTATTACGGAAATCCTACAATAAAATGTCAAACAACTATGAAGGATATTAGAAGCTCACCTAGGGCCGAGATAATTGCAAATTTTATCCCAAAGGTTGATGAGGTCTTTCTGTGTAACTGTAATGAGTCCCTGATCGCCTTGAACCCAAATCAAATGCCAAAGCCATTTGAGTGGAAACATCCATGCAGTAGTAAATCGGTGGTCCTCTGTTAGTAAATAAACTTGATTGGTCCAATTAATATTAGGCTATCCAAGGTTTTTAAGTTGGATCAAAAGTATCAATTAGTTATAAGTTCTAGCCCATTAAAAAGAGAAGTATAGAAAAGATGATATTGAAAAGTAGTATGAAGATTCTGGAAAACTTCTAGAATGTGTAGAAAATTACATGAAAATATCTTGAGGAAAAATCTAGTGATTATAAAGAAAGTATCTAGATATTTCAGTGTTGTAGAAACATTTCGAAACCTTTTAGAAGGTTCCATTTACAACTATAAATAGGAGTTCGCCCCTTTAATGTAGAGTGTGGAGAAGAGAGTGTAGAGAGGTTGTGGAAATGAGAAGCCAAAGGCTTTGTAAACCCAAAGGGTTTTTATTACTACAAAGTAATAATGTTTCCTCTCTCAAGTTATTGTATTCTCTTCCTTTTCCATATAAGTAAGTGAGGTACCCATAGGGTCCTTTCTTTATAGCCCAAAGGTTTTTTTTTTTTTTGCTATAAAAGTGGTATCAGAGCTGGTACGATCCAGCTCATATGGACATTGAGAAGGTAAAAGGAGAACAAAGGAGTCAAAGACAACATGGTTGTTGATCAAATCATGAGTATTTTGGTAACTCATGAAAAGAATATAGAGAAGAGGATGTCCAAAAAAAAAATTGGAGCTATTCTTCTACTCAAAACTCTCTTTCAAAGAAAGAGATGAAGACAATGGACGTGGCAGAGGCCTAGGACGAGGAAATGGTGGATTTTAAGGACGTTGATGAGGAAGCGCTCGAGGAGACCATCTACAACCCACCAAAGAAGACAACAACCAAGGTTCTCAACCTACAAGAGGTCGTGGAAGAAATATATGACAAAACAGAGAAAATGGAAGCATTAGCACTTTATTGTTTCATCTCTAGACTTTAAAGAGATTGTACGAAAGAAGAAGTGGAGGCTAACAAGCATCGCACAACAGGTGGAGCAATGCTCTCAAAAGAAGATGAAGAAGGCGACTACACATGATCAGGGATGATGCAAGTAGTCACCAATCAAGTTTAAAGGGGGTGTTAGTAAATAAACTTGATTGCTCCAATTAATATAAGACTATACAAGGTTTTTAAGTTGGATCACAAGTATCAATTAGTTATAAGTCCTAGCCCATTAAAAAGAGAAGTCTAGAAAAAATAATATTCAAAAGTAGTAGAAAGATTCTAAATAAATATTAAGAATGTGTAGAAAAATGTATGAAAATATCTTGAGGAAAAATATAGTGATTAGAAGAAAGTATCTAGATATTTAGGTGTTGTAGAAACATCTTGAAATCTTGTAGAATGTTCTATTTACAACTATAAATAGGAGTTAGGCCCTTTAATGTAGAGTGTGGAGAAGAGAGTGCAGAGAGGTTTTGGAAATGAGAAGCCAAAGGCTTCGTAAACTCAAAGGGTTTTTATTACTACAAAGTAGTAATGTTTCCTCTCTCAATTTATTGTATTCTCTTCCTTTTCCACATTAGAGCATCCACAATGGTTTACACTATTGTGAGTATAATGTCATAAATTTTTAATATTGTACTTTTATTCCACTTTTCACTACATTGGTTTACACTCTAAAAATATAATAAAATGAAATAATTTTAGTACCATCATAAATCCACATTAATTACATTTTAACACCAAAAAGTGTATTATACAGTGTAAGAATTCTTACACCATATAATATTATCACACTCAACACAACGATAAACTGTAACAACCAGGAGTTCACTAGCCTGTTTCTGACCAAACTTTTTTCTTCAAAAGCCAACGTGAAAGACAAGTCAGGCTAGCAACACCGGGATGTCCGCCAAGCTCACGCCTAAGGTGCACTAACACTTAATTGCAAATCAGAAGATTAAATAAAATTGAACTTTTATTAAAAGGAGGATAACACCTCAACTTCAACTGATATGTTAACTTATTCTGCACTACCATACCTCTACGTAATATTAGAGAACAAGCTCTTAACAACAACATTATTCAACCTACTTGGTATTCTAAACTCAAACAGAGGTTTAGACTATCTCAAGTCCTACTCAAGTCTCCTAAGAACATTGTTCCTTCGATAGCAGCATCCCTTAATGTGTTCCTGGGAGGGGAAGGGGAAAATATATAGATATATAGGGGGTGAGCGCCGAGCTCAATGAGGTTCTCACTATAGTACTATAATAATTTTAGTAAAACAATTTTAAAGAAAATATTATTCACTTGTAAAATAGTTTCACACAAAAACAATGAAACATATATACAATCAAAACACTTAGCATCATCAAATAACAATAGGGTGGATACAGGGATCACGACAAGGGGTGTCAGGCCTATATGGCACTGTAGACGGTGAAACTAAGTTGAATCATAACTCTGGGATATTTAGCCCAAACATTAACTCTTGTAACTCTTTCCCTTATGTCTCCCTTGGTACCAGCTCTTGATGACTCATGAGCATCATAACTCTGGCCTAGGTAACTAGCTATCCGACCAAGCCTGATACTTGACTCGTTTAGTTTCGCTAACCAAGGCAGGGCCCAACTCTTAACTCTTGCATGGACAAATAATATCCGAGGAGATAAAGTACACCACCGAAATATATTTAACAATAAAATTGCAAAATCTGCTGAGGTGGTAAACACTATCGAAACATTCAACATTCACTTAATCAATCATATAATCAAAGCAACATTCCGTACATAAACAATTCAACTCTACTTCAAATACGATAATAAGTAAAACACATATCTCGTGGCGGTAAAGTACACCATCGATTCATTGAACAATATGCATTTGATATTTCAACAATATTTACAAGAACGTGCTCAAGTGTGTAGTGTCTTTTGAACATATTCTCATACTCTCAGTTTTTAAAATAGTTTTAGAAAGAGTGAGAATACTCACAGGGACGTGATGTTGTTTCAATACAAGTATCACCTCTCTAAGTCAATATCGAAGCGACTCCAAATATCATTCTTACCTTCCTTTCCTTAAGCTCTAAAAACTCTCAAGACTCACTCATTATCTTGTTTAATTCTGAATTTTTTTTTGTGTACTTTGAACAAGTTCCCATCCCCCATATGTATAGTAAACTAACACCAATTTGTATCACCTATATGTTTCACATTCTAGATTGTCTTACTCATCACTTAGGTGTTTCAATACCAGCCAAATGTCCCATGTAGGTTAGCTTAGTCATACTAGATTAGTGAGAATCATTGTTGCTTCACCTACATGCTTCACCAATTTGTTTAAGCATTTAGTATGGTTAGTCGTCAATCAAAATCTCCTAACTTGCCAAATGTTCTATATAGGTTAGCTTAGTCATACTATCATGGATGAGTATCCTTCATGCTTCACCAATTTGTATAAGCATTTAGCATGGTTAGTCATCATCAAAGTCTTCTATCTTGGCAAATGTCCCATGTAGGTTAGTTTAGTCATACTAGAATGGATGAGTATCCTTCATGCTTCACCAATTTGTTTAAGAATTTAGTATGGTTAGTTATCATCAAAGTCTCCTATCCTGCCAAATGTCTCATGTAGGTTAGTTTAGTCATACTAGCATGGATGAGTATCCTTGTTGCTTCACCTACATGCTTCACCTTATTGCTTGAATCTCTCATCATTAGTTTTCTACATCCTTAAATCACGTATGCTAGATAGGATGAATATGTAGCTTATGCATCATGAATTAATAAAAAATTCGGCCATAACTTCCAACATTTACTATTTAGACTACAAATACCGTTCATAGTCATTAATTTGATATTTTTAACACGCCTTTCCATTTCTATCTAAGATTTTATACCGAAAAATTTCAAGTTAAAGTATCTTAAATTTTTGGATTGTTACAAAAACAGTATAATAAAATGGTTATTTAATTTTTATTTACCAGTATTGTTGATGCTCTTAGTAAGTGAGGTACCCATAGGGTCCTTTCTTTATAGCCCAAAGGGTTTTTTTTTTTGCTATCATCCTCATCCTTACAAATTCTTCGACATCTTCTACTACAAAATTTTCCTTCAGATTCTCGAGTGGTATGATAAAGGTATATTTTTTCCTTGAAACCATATTGTGCTCCCACCCTGCAAACCGGAAAGGCTAAAAACTATAGATTAAAAAACGTTATAATCCCAAGGAACAAATCAACAATAGAAAAGAAAAAAAAAAAAACCTTCTTAAAGCTTAAAACAGTTGATACCAGGAAATTGAATAAACTTAAAAAATGTGACCTTTCTTCACAAGTTGTTTATGAAACAAATTTTCCATGAAAACAAAACAAAATTAAAAAAACCCCATTAATTCATCTTCTCAAAATCCTAAAACACAGACTACATAACTTTGATTCATCAAGAACCAAATGCAAATACTTAGTCTAATGCCAACCAAGAAATACGCCAGAGGCATGGCTAATGGAATGACACTAACTGTGAAGGCAATTTAAACAAAGAAATGATCAAAATGGAGATTGCTAGTCGCAGCTCACTTTAAATTCGGAATAAAGTGTTGTATTGGGAGAAGTATCGATTTAGTCCAAAGGTTTGCCCTGGTTATCGATTAACTTCAATATTCTAGTTGTCGATTTCATCCAAAGGTATGAATTTTGTTGTTGATTTAGTCATTTGGACGAAAAACCCCTCAAACTAACTGAAATAAGGCCCAACAGTTTAGAAGTTTTTTAAAAATGCCCCTTATGGTATAAAAATTTATAAAAATTATTTTATTTTTAAATTCTTTTGTCCATTGTTTTCTTCTTTTTTTTTTTGGTACGCACCGAAATGATATTTCTCAATTTACTTATGTAATTTCATCTAAATATCCTCTTAACAAAATTTTTTTAATTTTTTTTGTCCATTGTTTTTTTTTTTTTTTGCTATGCATCGAAATGATATTTCTCAATTTACTAATGTAATTTAATCTAAATATCCTCTTTAAAAAATTTTAATTTCTTTTTGTTTGAAATGCTAACTTTTACTTTTTTCAATTTTTTTTTCATGGAATAATTATAAAGATATAAAGTTATGTTATAAATTCACCTTTAATTTTTCTAAATTTTTTTTCTTTATTTTAAAAATATATTCATAAATATATAATATATATGAATATATTGTATTATACACTAATTTTTTTTCATTTGATTTAGCAGTCGTTCGTCATAACTCCTACCCCGGAACTAAATCAATTTTTGGAGATTTTAGTATAAATAAATACTAAATATCAAAAAATTACTAAAATATTAAATTTCATGTATAAAGTGAGTGGCATTAATTTCTTAATTTTGATTGGTGATTCCGATATTGAAAGTGATATTGAAAGCGATACTGAAAGTGATACATTAATTTCATGTATTGATTTCTTATGTGTCACTATTAGCAACAAAGTAAATTTTTTTATAGATAGTAGTATGGAATATTAACAAAAGTTATGAAAAAATTTCGAGAAAGAAAATAAAAAAATAAAATTTTTAATTAATATAAAATAAAAATGAAATAATTATTGAAAAAAATGAAAGTGTAACATAATTATGTATATATTTATAACATATATAAAAATGGTGTCTAAAAAAAAAATTTGTAATATGGTTTCTTATGTATCTATAACATATAGGGAAAAAAATCGGAGTTCATATTTCACACTAAAAAAATAAAAAATAATTGTTATTAAGAGACTATTGGATGACAATAAATAAATAAATTGATTGATGTCATTTTGGTAAATACCAAAAAAAAAGAAAAAAAACAACGAACAAAAAAAAAATTAAAATTTGTAATCTTTTTATACCATAAGAGGCAATTTCTGAAAAGTTCTACACTATTTGGGCTAATTTAAATTAGTTTGAGGGGTATTCTCGTCCAAAGGACTAATTCGACTACAAAAGTGATACCTTTGGATGAAATCGACAACTAGAACAAATGCTTGGACTAAATCGACAACCAAAGTAACGTTTGGACTAAATCGACACTTTTCCTGTAATGTATTCATAACACAATGTACAATGGCTAAACCTGATAAAAAAAGAAAATAATAATCACGAAAGACTAATCTTAACTTGTAGTGGGTTTTATTTTATCTCAAAGGAAATTTATCCTGATTAGCCTAAGCTTAATTTGCTGGGTGATCGAACACAGACCCCTAAGATAACATGTCACATCAAGATAATCAATCCAGGGTATAAATCACATTCTTTATTCTTACCTGGTAAAATATCCAACGAATAGTATGTATTGATAATTCGAATGTTCAATAACAGTTATTTTGATCAAATTCAAGGAGTATTACAGAATGAAAAATCTCCTATTTAAATAGTTAATTCAGTTCCCCAAAAAAAGTCTCACATACAATATATAAAAATTTATACGAGGCAATGGCAACAAACTTAATAAAAATTCCTCTAGAAGAATGAGACAACTTTTATGTATAACATCAACAAAGCACAAAAGGATCGATCCAACTTCAAATTCAATGCTAGCCCAACGAGAATTTCACCCACGCGCTACCGTAGATAGAGGTTACCAGTGAAGAAAAGATCAAGAACTTGTAAACCCACGTGCAAAAGGGCCAGACCATAGAGTTTATTAATGAAGAAAAACAAATCTTGATTCTTAAAATGCAGTTTAGCAGTAAAAATAAACAACCCTTTGAATAAAGATGACATCTTTTAAACTTTGTTTCATAGCAAAACAGAGGAGAGGAAAGGAAACGATGTAATTATCGGCGATGCTGCAATTTTCGCACCCGGGACCGCTTGAAACGCCAAAGAACTTCATGTCCTCTTCCATAATGTTCAGTCGGCGATGTGTTCCGCCCTTTTTCAACTTGATAATCTACATCTTTACCCTCAACTACTGGTGGCTGAACTTGAGTTCTGCAAATTCGCTGGGGAACTTTAACACATTGTATATAAAAGGGTCTCCTAGGAACCTTCCTGTCGGGAATTTTTGGATATCGTATTCCGCCATAGAAGACGATCAAGAAAGAATGAATGAAACAGAAGAAAAGAAAAAACGACGATCAGAGCTGAAAAAAGAATTTTTATTTTTTTTAATACTTCTTGGTAGTTTATATAAGAGTAGTAAGGTGCGCAATTCCCTTTGACAGTTGAAAATTAAAAAGGGGGAAACTACAGCGGGCTGGAAAACAGTAGAGACTTTTTCCTTCTTCTTTTTTAACTGCGAAGGTAATTTCCATAGGAAGGAAAAGTAATTTGACCTCATTCCACCTCAATGGCATTTCGAATTCTTATCACAGTTTGAAGCCAAAATCTCGAAACCCTAAATTGGGAGCATTAGGGAAGAAGAAGGGGAATGGGGAAGACGGGGAGGGAAATAAAATTATAATTTACTTGGTTGTACTATTTATCACTTGAAAATAAATAACTATAAAGTAATTTATAAAACATTACCGTGACACTTTTTCAGTGAGAAAAAATGACTATTGAGCCACTTTTCTCGCCTGTGAAAAGTAATTTCCAAACAAAGGTCATAACTGAAAGTTTTCTTTTTACATGAATCATCCAAAACTCAACGTTTCACTTTAACTCTACCATTTAGTTAAAACTATGAAATTTACTACAGTCCCTTGCTAAGGTATGATTCTACTAAAAAAATTTCTTATAAATTACTACCTCCATATTTTTTTGAGTAATAATACACAACTCACCTATTTTATCTCACCATTGTATCTCATATTACATAGCATTTAATTATTGGATAAAATTTAATAACTGAATTTAATTATTTTTTATTAAATGTATAGACTTTTTGGGTATTTATACATATGAAATTTTAAATTAAATAGACCCTTACTTGGAAAAAAGTTAACCCTTAAGGGAAAAATATAATAATGTAAATGATTTATCAATTGGACTAATATTGATAAAAAAAATATAATATTTAATTTGAATTTTATAGATGTGGTGTAGGGAGTAGTGCACCAGATGTAGAAAAATTATTGTCCAATAAATGATTGATATTTAAGGTGAGATAAATTTAGTGAGATGAATATCATTTCCTATTTTTTTATTTGTCGATTTAGGATTTGCAAATGTATTAAGAAAGAAATGATTGATAATTAAAAGTGTTGAAACTCTACAAAAATTTGAAATCGAAGTAAAAAAATAAGTAATGGTCATTAATATATGTTATCAAAAGTATAGAGAGATAAAGGTGAAATTGAAAAAACTATATTGAATGTTGTATTTGAAATGAAATGCGACAAATAAAAAAAAAAGATTCATCCTAAAGCGACATATAAAAAAAAGAGATAATAGGTATTTGAGAAAATGAATGGACAAAAAAATAGTGTAACATTTTTCTATTTAAAGGAACATGGTTTATTGAATTTTTTTTTAATTCTATCTTAAAATGAATTTTTATTTTTTAATATTATCTATCAACCTGAAATTGGAGCTTTAATATGTTTGTGAATTACTACTTCCATTTTCTTTATTTGTCGTTGTATGAGTCTTCATTCCTAATGCAATACTAATTATTCTTTTCTAATTATATCGTTATCTCTCCCTACTTTTAATAACAAATATTAATGACAATCACCTACTTTTTTACTTTTACTTTAATTTTTATATATTTCCAATATTTTTAATTAAGGACAAAAAAGTATTATACTAAAAAAATTTAATACACGAATGAGGAGTTGGTTCAGTAGTAATACTACCCTTGCTCCAAGAGGAGGTCATGAGTTCAATCCCTTACTCCAAACAAAAATTGAGGGGTTGGCTCTCACCTTGCCTATTGGCACTTCTAGGGGTTTGTTATGACTAACCCACTAATGAAATCCCGATTTCACACCCGAGCTTGTCATCCCGGGCATGCCTGGGGTGGTTTACCTCCCACTGTGGTTTGCAGGCTATTGCAGTGGGCGTGGGTTTACCCATCTCTGGGAGAGTTCCCGGCGTTATAAAAAAAAATAAAAAATTCTTAATCGTTGTTTCCTAAATATCTGTATATATCCTAAAACGACGGATAATAAAAAATGGAGGTAGTAATTAATTGATATACTCATCAAAAGAAATCAACGACAGTTGCAGCACTTAGATTTGTGACACATATTTTTTTGGTGGGAAAAAATAATTGCGAAAAATTGATAAGATACTCGTCTCCCTAGTGGATAATGTTTTTCAGATTTTGTATATCTACTTTCACTACAACCACCGATGATTTAATCACATTAGAAATGTTTAATTTCGGAGAGGGTTCTAAGATGAAAGTGAGTTCAAAGAAAATTGCAGAAAGTCAAGAGATATCACTTATATCAACTTGTGGCAGAAATTGAAGGTTCCTCTGTTCTTTGTGGATTATTTGTTGTTAGATTCACGAGTCTACATGCTAGAGATGAAGTACTTAGTGTAAATTTTTATCACTTTGGGTCTAAACTGCTTATAGTTAAGCCAAAAAATGTGGAAATGGGATTGAACTATAGAGATGTGGATAGAATCGTGTTTGAATTCAACTTCATAGACTCGAACTAAAATACTGGAATTATCTTCATTGAGTAGTTTGGTCAGTACAATTGGTTGCCCTGTATTATCGGATGAATGCACAATTAATAAGGATAGAGTGCAATATGCCAGAATTTTGATTGAAATGGAGACTAATGAAGTAGTGCCTGATAAAATTGTGTTTAAAGATGAGTTAGGTAATATGAAAATACAAAAGATTATTTATGAATCACCACCTACGAAATGTAGCTGACGAGTCCATATCCACTACGGATTACTGGACAGGCCCATCAACCAACTACGGTCCAGCCGACCTGATAAAGGCTTCTAGAACATGAAACCTAGTGGGATTCGACATTCTTCAAGGTAACTTCATACCTATAAATAGGGTTGATCATACCACAATACGGGTACGCTATCTCTAGCACAAACTACTACTCACATACCTTCTTTAAACCCTTTTCTGACTTAAGCATCAGAGTGTCTACCCTCGGGAGACCCCTGAGGTCTTCTTTTACAGGAAACCCTAGCCAAGGTTCCACTACCGAACCGGCGGTGTAAAACCAAATTTCGTCAAGTGGCACGCCCAGTGGGACCCAAAAACTAGGGTTTGTGTCACGAAAGCCTTTTCAGTTTTCCTAACCTTCTCCGGTGCGACTTAGGGTTTCTAGATCCAAGCACACCATGGCCAGGGTTGAAGAAGACGCGAGCAGCACGGCATCTTCCGGTAGACGGCACAGTCCAGCCGATAACACTACCTTGGCAGAATTCCAACGATAACAGGAAAGAAAGAAGACAGGAAAGGGCCATGAAAGAGGACCCGAGAAAGAACCAGGGAAAGAATGCCTGGTCCTCAGAACTTCACAGCCTAATCCAAAGAAATCGGAGAAAGCAAATCCTGCGACCGAGAAAAAAGATTTGCCTCCTCCTCAAAATACCACAGCATCTAGAAAACGCTTGGAGGATCAAAAGTTGGCCAAAATCGAGGCTGAACTCAAAAAGCTGCGGGATGACAGCAATCAAAATCAAAGGATAAAAAGACATGTTCTTGAGGAAATAAGGCGTCGCTGTCTCCTGAGAAAGCCTGACCGAACTGAACAAGAGTTAGCTGACTTGATTGACGAGAAGGAAGCTCGACGCTCTTTAGCTCTTCTCGAGAAGAAAAAAGGCAAGCAAAAGGTCCAGGAGGAGGGGGACTATCAAGAGTATTCAGATCACGAAGGCTTCTTGAATAACCATTCAACAGCCACCCGAGACACTGTTTACTGGAGCGCTTTTACGAAGAAATATCCAGCCTTTGATATGGCCATTGAAGAGTTTGATGCGGTGTACAGACGCAAGGATTCTCGAAACCACTACCAACAAGGATCCCCAAGCGTCGAGGTTATGGAAGAGGGAGAATGGAACCCTCCGAGAAAGACCAATGTTCACAACCGATTGGGGCCCAACTGGCATGAAAAGAGTCCTCAAATGGAGGAATATGTACCTTTTCATGGGCAGAGGCATCACCGTCATCTTCAGTATTCACCTCTCAGGTGGCAATAACATAACAACCATGAAGGTATCGCACCTTATCTTCCTCAAGGTCGGCAGGGAATAAGAGGCCGGGACGCTTCGACCAGGGACGAGATGAGGAAGATCATTGGAATGGTCGTAGACTGGAGTCCCTTTATACCAGACATTCGAGACAAGCCTAAGTCCCTGGACTTCGACTTCCCCAAAGACTTCACGAAATACTCAGGAGATACAGACGTCTCCCAGTGGCTGCAGGGGTATGTCCAGGTCATGAGGATCAGGAATGCATCGTTGAATTTTATGGCTAAAGCTCTACCTTCCTACCTAACCGGGCAAGCACAGCGGTGGTTTGGACAATTACCAGAAGGAAGTATAATCAATTTTGAGGACTTGTCAGTCAAATTGGCAACTCGGTTCTTTCAGTGTAAGTAAATCTCTAGAATGTCCATTGACCTTTCCTTGATCAAGCAGGGTCAACATGAAAGTATCTCAGACTTCCATCGGCGTTTCATCCGCGAAACCTTACAAGTTGACAACATAGATGAATTGGATGTCCAGAATGGTTTTATCCAAGGGCTCAACCCATTTGGAAAATCCTCAATGCTAAGAGTAAAACTCTCGACTAAACCTCCTAGGAATTCCCAAGACATGCGGGCTATCGTCGAGAATTATATTCAACAAGAGCACACACTTAAGAGATTACAAGAATCTTTCATGACAGTAGGGCCAAGAGACAAACCAAGGGTTAACACGGAGCGTAGGACAACGTTGCCTAAACTCGATAGGTAGTTGACACCTCTGACTAAGCTGTGCCGGAAAATCCTCCAAATCCACAAGGACGAGTTACCTACCGCAAAACCTTTAGCACCCAACCCAAACAGGTTGACGGAATAGTATTGCGAGTATCACAAAGACCATAGCCACGATACTAATGATTGTCGATAACTCAAGAGGGAAATCGAGAATGGAGTTAAGTCTGGTAAATTCCAGCAATATGTGCAAGGACCCTCTCGACAAATAAACAGCAAGCCTACTACATCTTGAAACTTTCCTAAACGGAATTTCAGTGGCCCTCAGGGAGAAATCCGTGGGAATAATTGGCAACCGAGGAACAATATGTAACAACCTCCTCAACAAACTATCGAGGGAGCCTCACAACCGCTTTAGCATATCCCCTCGGTGGATCCTACCAAGCAGATCACTCACTAGGTGGGTGCCATTTATTGAGCTCCTCTCAAAGTTTTATCTACCACAACTATGAAAACCTCAGTACGAACCTCCGCAGAAACTTCCCGTCAGGAACCCAGTCACAAGAGGTTCAAAGGGACAGAAGCCATAGTTTTCACTGATAGCGACATAGTCTCGGATATCTTTCCACATAGTGATGCCATGGTTATGGAGGCGATAATCAGAAATGTGAAAGTCAGTTAGGTTTATGTAGACAACAGTAACATAGTTCACATCATCTACAGCGATTACTTCAAAAAGAAGAACATTCAAAACTCTAATATCCGCCCAGCAACAATGCCATTGATGGGCTTCTCCGGCCACACTATTATCCCAACCGAAATCATAAGTCTCCCCATCACGGTAGGGTCGCATCCCAGAATAGTTAAATTAACCATGGATTTCGCCTTAATAGATGCACCCTTGCCGTTTAATGTGATCCTGGGACGACCCTGGATGTGCCAAGCCCGAACGATTTCGTCTCCTTATCACCTAGTGATGAAATTTCCTACAGAATATGGAGTTGGAGTAGTGCAGGGCTGCCAGCGGTCCCGAGAGTGTATTCTCACAGCTGTTAAGATTGGGAAGAAGGCCATAAAGTCTAACCCAAGCACTGCCATATCGGGATGCTACTCGGTCCAACAAGCCGCGGTACAATCACGATCGGAGGATCGCGACACTAATTGCCTGCCACCACTTAGTAGCAAAACACTGGAGCTTGTTCTTAACAAGAAGGATCCCTCCAAGACCATCCAGATAGGTATAATACCTCAAGGAGCATTGCTAGCCGGCGTAATCGCCTTGCTATGTGAGTTCTGTGATATATTCGCAGGAAACCCTAACCAAGGTTCCACTACCGAACCGGTAGTGTAAAACCAAATTTTGTCAAGTGGCATGCCTAGTGGGACCCAAAAACTGGGGTTTGTGTCACGAAAGCCTTTGCAGTTTTCCTAACATTCTCCGGTGCGACTTAGGGTTTCTAGATCCAAGCACACCATGGCCAGGGTTGAAGAAGACGCAATCAGCACGACATCTTTCGGTAGATAGCACAGTCCAGTCGATAACACTACCTTGGCAGAATTCCAACGACGACAGGAAAGAAAGAAGATAGGAAAGGGCCATGAAAGAGGACCCGAGAAAGAACCAGGAAAAGAATGCCTGGTCCTCAGAACTTCACAGCCTAATCCAAAGAAATCGGACAAAGCAAATCCTGCGACCGAGAAAAAGGATTTGCCTCCTCCTCAAAATACCACAACATCCAGAAAACGCTTGGAGGATCAAAAGTTGGCCGAAATCGAGGCTGAACTCAAAAAGCTGCGGGATGACAGCAATAAAAATCAAAAGATAAAAAGATATGTTCTCGAGGAAACAAGGCGTCGCTGTCTCCTGGGAAAGCCTGACCCAACTGAACAAGAGTTAGCTGACTTGATTAACGAGAAGGAAGCTCGACGCTCTTTAGCTCTTCTCGAGAAGAAAAAAGGCAAGCAAAAGGTCCAGGAGGAGGGGGACTATCAAGAGTATTCAGATCACGAAGGCTTCTTGAATAACCATTCAACAGCCACCCGAGACACTGTTTACTGGAGCGCTTTTAAGAAGAAATATCCAGCCTTTGATATGGCCATTGAAGAGTTTGATGCGGTGTACAGACGCAAGGATTCTCGAAACCACTACCAACAAGGATCCCCAAGCGTCGAGGTTATCGAAGAGGGAGAATGGAACCCTCCGAGAAAGACCAATGTTCACAGCCAATTGGGGCCCAACTGGCATGAAAAGAGTCCTCAAATGGTGGAATACGTACCTTTTCATGGGCAGGGGCATCACCGTCATCTTCAGTATTCACCTCTCAGGTGGCAACAACATAACAACCATGAAGGTATCGCACCTTATCTTCCTCAAGGTCGGCAGGGAATAAGAGGCCAGGACGCTTCAATCAGGGACGAGATGAGGAAGATCATTGGGATGGTCGTAGACTAGAGTCCCTTTACACCAGAAATTCGAGACAAGCCTAAGCCCCTGGACTTCGACTTCCCCAAAGACTTCACGAAATACTCAGGAGATACAGACGTCTCCCAGTGGCTGCAGGGGTATGTCCAGGTCATGAGGATCAGGAATGCATCGTTGAATTTTATGGCTAAAGCTCTACCTTCCTACCTAACCGGGCAACCATAGCGGTGGTTTGGACAATTACCAGAAGGAAGTATAATTAGTTTTGAGGACTTGTCAATCAAATTGGCAACTCGGTTCTTTCAGAGTAAGTAAATCTCAAGAATGTCCATTGACCTTTTCTTGATCAAGCAGGGTTAACATGAAAGTTTCTCAGACTTCCATCGGCGTTTTATCCACGAAACCTTACAAGTTGACAACATAGATGAACGGGATGTCCAGAATGGTTTTATCCAAGGGCTTAACCCATTTGGAAAATCCTCAATGCTAAGAGTAAAACTCTCGACTAAACCTCCTAGGAATTCCCAAGACATGCGGGCTATCGTCGAGAATCATAATTAACGAGAGCACACACTCAAGAGATTACAAGAATCTTTCACGGCAGTAGGGCCAAGAGACAAACCAAGGGTTAACACGGAGCGTAGGACGACGTTGCCTAAACTCAATAGGTAGTTGACACCTCTGACTAAGCTGCGCCAGGAAATCCTCCAAATCCACAAGGACGAGTTACCTACCGCAAAACCTTTAGCACCCAACCCAAACAAGTTGACGGAACAGTATTGATTGTATCATGAAGACCATGGCCACGATACTAATAATTGTCGAGAACTCAAGAGGGAAATCGAGAATGGAGTTAAGTCTGGTAAATTCCAGCAATATGTGCAAGGACCCTCTCGACAAAAAAACAGCAAGCCTACTACATCTTGAAACTTTCCTAAACGGAATTTCAATGGCCCTCGGGGAGAAATCCGTGGGAATAATTGGCAACCGAGGAACAATATGTAACAACCTCCTCAACAAACTATCGAGGGAGCCCCACAACCGCTTCAGCATATTCCCCCGGTGGATCCTACCAAGCAGATCACTCACCAGGTGGGTGCCATTTATGGAGCTCCTCTCAAAGTTTTATCAACCACATCTATGAAATTCTGTACGAACCTCTGCAGAAACTCCCCGTCAGGAACCTAGTCACAAGAGGTTCAAAGGGACAGAAGCCATAGTTTTCACTGATAGCGACATAGTCTCGGATATCTGTCCACATAGTGATGACATGGTTTTCGAGGCGATAATCAGAAATGTGAAAGTCAGTTGGGTTTATGTAGACAACGGTAGCGCAGTTCACATCATCTACAGCTATTGCTTAAAAAAGAAGAACATTCAAAACTCTAATATCCGCCCAGCAACAATGTCATTGATGGGATTCTCGGGCCACACTATTATCCCAACCGAAATCAAAAGTTTCCCCATCACGGTAGGGTCGCATCCCAGAATAGTTACATTAACCATGGATTTCGCTTTAATAGATGCACCCTCGCCGTTCAATGTGATCCTGGGACGACCCTGGATGTGCCAAACCCGAACGATTTCGTCTCCTTATCATCTAGTGATGAAATTTCCTAGAGAGTATGCAGTTGGAGTAGTGCAGGGCTGCCTGCGCTCCCGAGAATGTTTGCTCACAGCTGTCAAGATTGGGAAGAAGGCCATAAAGTCTAACCCAAGTACTGCCATATCGGGATGCTACTCGGTCCAACAAGCCGCGGTACAATCACGATCGGAGGATCACGACACTAATTGCCTGCCACTACTTAGTAGCAAAACACTGGAGCTTGTTCTTAACAAGAAGGATCCCTCCAAGACCATCCAGATAGGTATAACACCTCAAGGAGCATTGCTAGCCGAGGTAATCGCCTTGCTATGCGAGTTCTGCGATATATTCGCCTGGTCACCCACAGACATGACAGAAGCGCCATGAGGTATTATTGAACACAAGTTGAATGTTGATCCCAATGTTAAACCCGTACAACCGAAGAAGTGAATATTTGCTCGAGGCCGCAATGACGTCATCAATAAAGAAACATTGAAACTGGTTCGTGCTAATATCCTCCGGGAAGTTCTTTGGCCTACCTGGTTGGCTAACCCAGTCCTGGTACGAAAGCTTGAGAACTCTTGGCGCATGTGCCAAGATTACACGGACCTCAACAAATATTGCCCCAAGGACTGCTATCCTTACCTGTCATAGATCAGATGGTCGAAGGTATCACTGGGTATAGGACCCTCAGTTTCCTCGATGCCTATAAAGGATACCACCAGATCCTTATGGCACGAGAAGATGCAGAAAAAATAGCCTATATCACCGAGATTGGAGTGTACTGTTATGACAAGATGCCTTTTGGCTTGAAGAACGCCGGGCCAACCTATCAACGCCTCGTCAATCCAGCGTTCCACGATCAGATTGGCCAAAACATCAAGATATATGTGGACGACATAGTTATCAAGAGAAATAGAGATGAGCAAGTAGTCTAGGATACACGCAAGATCTTCCTGATCTCCGCAAAATTAATATGAAACTTAATCCAAAAAAATGTGCCTTCTGCGTAGGGTCAAGTAAGTTCCATGGGTACCATGTATCCAAGGATAGAATCAGTGTTGATCCGGCAAAAATTGAGGCGATCCTAGCCATGGAAGCCCCGAAGAATGTCAAGGAAGTTCAGAAACTCACAGGATCTCTGGCAGCCTTAAACAGATTTCTCTCTCGATCCGCAGAAAGAAGCCTCCCATTCTTTCATACACTTCGCAAAGGCAGAAATTTTGAGTGGAACGAGGAATGCCAAAAAGCTTTCCAAGAGCTAAAGGACCATCTTAAACAGCTGCCCATATTGGCTAAGCCTGAACCCTGGGAAACCTTGTATGTATACCTCGCTGCCCGAGAGAAGGCCATATCGGCTGTCCAAGTCCAAAACAAGGACGGCAAGGAGATTCCTATTTACTTCGTCAGCAAAGTGTTACAAGGTGCAGAGACACGATAAACGCCCATGGTGAAACTTATCTTGAGTTTGATTATGGCTGCTCGACGCCTACGTCCGTACTTCCAAGCACACCCAATACGAGTATTGACAAAGCAGCCTATTCAATAAGTCCTTCTCAAGCCTGAAGCCTCTGGTCGGATGATGAAGTGGGCAGTAGAGTTGGGAGAGCACCATATAGAATATAAGCCACGAACGGTGGTCAAAGACCAAGTGTTTGCAGACTTCCTAGTCGAGATGCCACGTTCTGATAATGTTCCTCAAGTCGAAAAGTCTAAGAATCACTCTGTTGCCCCTGTCGAGATAAATCCTCGAGTCTGGAGGCTATACGTTGACGGCTCTCATTGCGATGAGGGGGGAGGAGCCGGGATCATATTGGCAAAGCCATCGACTGATCCCGAAGTCAAGAACATGAAAGAATATGATGTGGAGTATACCTATGTATTAAGATTTGGCTTTCCGGTTACTAACAATGTGGCTGAGTACGAAGCATTGATAGCGGGCCTTAACATGGCTCTAAAACTTGAGGTCCGAAGAATTCAAGTCTTTAGCGACTCTCAGGTGGTGTAAATCAAATCGTAGGTGATTATACAGCAAATGATGGGCAGCTCAAGCAATATCTAGAGAAAGTTCTCGAGTTAAAAGATAAGTTTGAAGAATGCAAAATCTCCTAGATCATAAGGACAAAAAACACAAGGGTGGATGCATTGAGCAAGTTGGCCTTCTCGACTTCATGCACTTCAGTCACAAGGTTTGGTCGAGATCCTCCCCGAGCCTAGCATTCGGAAAATGTCGACAATGACTATCACCGAGGATGGTGACACTTGGATGATCCTGTTCATTCAGTATCTAGCAGATGGGACGTTACCCAATAATAAGTTTGACGCTCAAGCGCTCCAATTGAAAGTGCCTAAGTACACGTTAAGAGATGGAGTGTTGTACAAGCATGGATACATGCTACAGGTGCTATGATGTGTCGGACCAAGACAAGCAGCATACATCCTCGAAGAGATTCGTGAGGGATCATGCGGAGCACACATGGGAGCCAGGGCACTCGCTAAAAAGTACTGCGTTCCGGGTACTTTTGGCCCACGATTTTCAAAGATGCATATCAATTCGTGCAAAAGTGCGATTGATGTCAACACTTTAGCCCTATTACTTGATAGCCGAAGTACGATAAGGTCACCATTCAAAGTCCCTGGCCATTTTACCAATGGGGCACCGATATCATCGGCCCTTTTCATCCAAAAAGGGCAGGAGGAGTACGATGGGTAATAGTAGCGGTCGATTACTTCACCAAGTGGATAGAAGCCAAACCGTTAGCCTTAATATCTGGAAGACAAGTGCTGAATTTCTTCTGGCAAAATGTCGTCTACCATTTTGGGGTTCCTAGGATTATTGTCTCCGACAATGGCACTCAATTCGAAAGTAACCCTTTCAAGTCTTGGTGCGAAGAAATGCAAATTGAGCGTCAGTTCTCGAGTGTGGCTCACCCTCAAGCTAATGGCCAAGCAGAGTCTATTAATAGAACTATCCTACATGGAATCAAGACCAGCCTACGCGACGCTAAGGGAGCTTGGGCTGAGGAACTCTCCCATGTCTTGTGGTCATATCGCACCACAGCCCACTTCTCGACAGATGAAACTGCTTACAACTTGGTCTATGGCATGGACACGGTTCTCCTAGTCGAAATAGGCCTCGCAAGCCCTCGTACAATCAACTTTGTTGAGAGTTCTAATGACGATGATATCAGGCTAAACTTCAACCTGCTCGAGGAACAGCGAGACGCCGTCAGAATAAGGAAAGCCAAGTACAAGGAGATCCTCATAAAACACTATAATAAGCGAGTCAAGGCAACAGACCTCATGGTGGAGGATTTAGTACTCAGAAAAAACGAAGCCTGTAGAGCCGAGACTCCAGGAAAACTCACTACAAATTGGGAAGGACCTTACAAAGTCATTCAAACCTCTCCAGTAGGCAGCTACCGGTTATAGACCACGGATGATAGTGGAATCATCCTCCCACGATGGTGGAACATTCAGAACCTCCGCAGGTTCTATGTTTAAGCCCCTATTTCCTATGTGCTAGTTTAGGTTGCTTGCCTTATTTGTTTTATTTGCTTTATTTGCTTTATTGCTTTGATTTTTTCATATATAATGCTAACCCAGGTCCTGGGGTAATTATTCAATAAAACTCATTGCATATTTTCTTATATGGTCGATATTATATTGAGACTAGTCTTCGAGATGGACTCCCCTTTAGGACCATCTTCATTCAGAGCCGTGTATTCAACATCCGGACAAAAATCGAGGAAGTCCCCTCGTACACGTCGTAGATCGCGGTAATAAGTCGAGGAACTCGTGCACAGTTCCCTCGGGGTGCTATGTACTTTACATCCAGCCGCAAAAGCGCTATATAAATACTACTCGAGTACCAAAAAAAAAAACAACATTAATAAGGCTCGAATCAAATACATTGCCCTCACACCTTGTGCGATGTAGGATAAATACATCTATTTACCCTTAAATACTAAGATCTTCCCCCTTGGGGTTAAATCGAGACGGCTTAATCATGCCCGAGAATCCTAGCATTCTCAGATGGTCGATCCATGGTTCAATTTGTCTTTCAAGTCGACAATCTCCCAATCTTGCTTGTCGAGCCTAAGAAGGAATTCTTCGGTAGCTGTCCTCTCACGAGCTTCCTCGTGCTCATCTATATCCTCGAGAATAGGAAGCGGGATCCTACGATCGACCAGTATGTTCTGTAGGACGGCAGATTGTCTCGAATAAAATTCAGCCTCTTTAGTTCTTTTCTTCAGCATCTCGATGGCGGCGATGAAGTGTTCTGTTCTGATTTGAATTTGTTTCTCAACAAGTGAAAGGATGTGGAACTTCTCGAGAAACCATGGGGAGACCACGATTCTTTCACAGTGCTTCAGTTGGGCGTTCTCCTTCCTTAAATTCGCCATTTCTTCATTTATATTTTCCTCCAGGATCAGGGAATCATGATAGTCGAGGTCATATTGCTGAAGGCGGCGTTGATATTCTTCTTCTTTTTGCTTGAACCGCTGTACCAGCCGAGAATGTATCTGCACATTATATGTTTGCATGGCGTCCACAATATCTTTCTCGAGGGTTCTTACAACAGAAATACTGTGGACATTGCCCAACTTTCTCATTGTCGCAGAAACCATAGCATACATCGAAAAAATTTTAGTTTGATTTTTGTCCAAGATCATCAGATGTACCTGGTGTACAAAGTACGATTCCTAGCATAAGAAATGGGATAAAGTTAAAAAAGATTGGATATCATGTAAATACCAACAGATACTTAAAATGTTCACATTCACCGCCATGAACGGTGATACAATAACTTCTCAAAACAAGGGAGGACACTATTAAAAGGAAATTGAATTCATACAGCAGTCTGAGAACGAGAGTTGTTCCCGGTTGGTCTTCAGATGATTCCTCGATAGAGGGGTTCCCTTCCTCGGCTCCTCCAGTATCTCCCACGGTTGGGGGATCTTGGTCTTTGGCACCCGAATTGCCTGTGTCATCTTCCTCAGCAGTCTCATCTTCATCTTCCTCGAGATCAATTCCAAAATACTCGTCGGAGACCTCAAGTACTGCCAATTCCTCACCAGGACCTCTAGTGAAAACAGGAGCCACATCCCTGGAAAATGAAGCAATGTTCTCGGGCGAACCCATCTTGGACAGAGCTTCACACAAGGGCTCCCACAGGGGTACCTGATTTGTGGAAAATTTAGTATCTAATTTTTACTTTTTATAGCCAAATCACGAAGAAGTTTAGAATATGATGAACAACGTTCTATTAATTTAGAAACTGGTGACATTGGTAAAAGTAATGGTTGCATGAGTATTTTAGGTATTTGAATTTTTTTGTGCCTTCGTTTAATTACAATCTACCTTAGTTACACAAGTAAAAAAGAATGCAGCTGTAGATATATTCCATTATTTGATAACAAAATTAGCAATATTATCAAACTACATCTTATTTTCCATCTTTATTTTCAATGGTTTGATTCCTACATTTTCCTACTAATGAGTCGTTCACAAAATCATATGATGTGATAGTTAACGGAATGATAGAAGGTATCAAGTCGATAGTTGAATTAAACATCCTATTACATATTTTATAATGTTGTCAACAATTTGTTGATACAATTTACTAGGAATATAGGTTGAAAACTGAATGGTCAACCATTTGTAATCGACAATAAGTAGAATGATTTTTGTGCTCTGAAGAACGGGAGAGGAATGAGAGAATCTCTTGTACTCCTACAAGTATATATTTTTTCCGTCTCAAAATTACTGTTCAGTTTCGATTTTCAATTTTAGTTCAATATGTACAAAACTAAAAATAAAAAACGGACAGTAATTTTGAGAGATGGAGTAGTAAATTGATGAGATTAAATCCTAAATTCCAATTGGCTCACCATCGTTGAAAATTAATTAAAACTTTTTAATTCTCTCTTTTTTTTTGGTTCACTTTAGGAAAAGGGAAATAAGCTTTGCGTATGCTCAAGTTCAATAACAAAGCCAGCCCAATCAGCAGAACTATTCAAAATTTAAAAAATTTGGGTGATTGGCGTAAGCGCGCTTTCGAGAAGTACATTTTCCCCCCTCTTTCTCCAAAATATCCGCAACCCTCACTTTCGTTACGCGCGCCAACTCAGAAAGAACCAAATAACGACTTTGTAACATCCACAATTCTCCCTCTCAACGCCGCCGTTTCCAAAGACCTGGCCTCAATCCGAAGCATTCAATCGGCATCGGAATGGACGGAATTCCGGCCTCCGAGCCTTTACCAACCGCCATCGACGAAGCCGAGGTTAGTATCGCTTATTAATCATTCTGGAATTCTGGAATTTTCTTTCCCTTTTCTCTCTCTAGCTCTGATGGCGATTTCTGTACAGAAAACGTTGGCTCTGAAGAAGGCTTACGCGGACATGATACTCAATACGGCCAAGGAGGCTGCGGCTCGTGTGTTGGTGGCGGAGCAGAAGGCCAAGAAGTATAAGAAAGAGTTGGAATTCACGAAACAGGAGGCAGTTCGGATGTTAATTCGCATGAAACAGACGATGGAAACTGAGGTTCTTTTTCTAAGACTTCCTTTAAAAAGTTCGGATTTTGCTCTCTTTTGCTGGTATTAATTACTGTTATTATGTTTCTGAGAAAGGGGTTTTCTTTCTGTTGATACTTTACCATTTCAAATCGTCGTTTTTTAGGGTTTTGGTATCATTAACTGCTTTAATCGATTTCATATGGCAGTTGGAAAGAGTCAATTTGAACTAGTGACGGAAAAAGTTCCATACTTCCATTACATTTGTTCAAATATGTGCAATTGTTTGCCTATTTGAGTATATAACTTCTGTGTCATTTTGTCTGTAATCTCATGTGAATTGAATTGCATTGGGATTACTTTTCTTTGTAAAATCATCATGTGTTTTCCTAAAGCAATCAACTTGTCTGTCCAATTCTTTTAATCTGGATTGGATTGAGAATAATCCCCTGGCTCTTGGCTTTGATAAAAGGGCCATCTTTAACCTTCCACTCAAAGGTAGACGTGTTTCTTTTGGTTTCTGTAGTTGAGCTTTGTGAGAAGACAAATAAAATTCATGAAGTCAGGGATTTTATTTGCTTTTTATGGATGGAAAAAGGACACCTCATCTTGAGGCGTTTCTAGTCAGGTTATGTTGTTGCACTTGTAAGTTTTTTGATTTTGAAATGATGAGTTGACGCTAGTTCACATCAACTGTTCCTGGAATTGAATGGCTGCTTCGATATTTTTTGGGTAGCATTCATTAAGTCAACCAAGTGAAATTTATCTTGCTTTTGTAGAATGCTGAGGCTGGGGTTAAATCAATGAATCAACAGAAGAAGATTAAGGAGCTTGAGTTACAGCTAGATGAAGCTGAAGAGATGATATTAGACCTCAGGGCAAAACTAACCAAGTTTCAGGAACAGTCAGATGATGCAAAGTTTCAGGAACAGGCTGTACATTCCTCAAGGGAAAAAGAAAGTGCTAACCAGCCTTGCTGTCACTCATCATTGTCAGATGTAGAATTCAACTCTAGATGCTTGGACCATCACTCAATTGTTCATCAGTTTCCTGGACCATCAGCAGAACACTTGACATCAAATTCTGATTTTGATCGTTGCCTTGTGGACAACCCTGTCTTTGACTCTATTTATTTCAGAAAAGGAGGACCTGGATCATGTAACAGCGAATGCATCCGAAAAATCAGGGCCATAGAAAAAGACCTGATAGATGGAAGAATGCCCTTGGCAGTCAACCTGGATGAATACAAATCACTTGTTCTGAAGAATGAAGAATTGGGCGTAAATTACAGTATTCCTTCCACATCTCGTAAATTAGGTTCAGTTGACAATGTTGCAATTGAGAAGCCATCTCTAATTGACAGTGCCACAAAGGATTGGTCTCAGAAGATTCAGATATTGCGCAGAAGGAGAACTCGACAAGTCAAATGCAGAGCCAATGCCAGAGGATGCAGATACATTTCTGGCCGCTTTGTGAAGTCACAGAGAACATTTTCTACGATTTCCCGCTGCAACGCTTATCTTCCCTCTAGTATGATTGTGGATAGGTCTGGTAATCTCTCCAAGAGGAATGGTAGAAATCAAGCTGAAAAAGTTTTTGAAAAAAAAAGAAAGGATGCTGTTCTTTCCTCCCATTTTAAAGAGGACCTTTCTCATGGTAAATATGAACCTGTTTCTGTTGCCCGTAGAAGTACAAGAAAAAGAAAAGTTAAGCAATGGGATGGTTTTTCTACCTTATGCAGACGCAAAGGAGCTAATCCTCAAGAAAATGAAGGATCTTGTAAAAAGAGAAAAGAAGCCCATTGTACTGCTGAATGTGCTGAGCATCTGTCAGAAGGAAAGTATGAAGATCATAAATGTGGCACCCAACGTACAAATAATCGCAAGTGCATGGAAGCTTCTGGAGATTCTAGCAATGCTAAGGTTTCAGAAAATGGTTCAACATTGATAGATGTGCCCATGCAGGTAACACCCATGACAACGGAGTTGGATAATGTCTCATTGACTCCCACTGACAAGAAGAGCAACAGAATGTCGAGATTGACCGACATGGCAGATAGTGAACACCGAAGCAGCAAGTCTAATGCAGACACATTCAGCAGGAAAGCCAGGAAACGGCAGAATGGGTTGCTGATGAACAATGGCTCTGGAAAGCACACGGAGCTTGATTTAATACCACAAGCTAGTGCCGTGAATGAATCACTGGATGACAGCAGAGGACTGGTTCAAATTGCTCATCAGGTTGGCTTTTATATCCTTGAACAGCATTTATCGTTGTTATTATTTTGTATTAAATTGTATTAAGTATGAAGGCGAATTAGTTAAATTCTAATGAATTCATGTCTAAGAGCAAGATATATGATCAAGTTATAGTACCAAAGAATGAGCGAAGCATTTACTCTCACAATGCAAGGTTTCTTTTCCAAGGCTAAGTTTGGTTTGAGTAGTCAATGTAGCAGAGAATAAGTGAAATATTATATATATCTAGAAGTAACTTAATTTCATAGCTTTGCCTTCCTTTTCCTGCTAAGTGCTAACTAAGAACTCATGTTAAGTTTGATTTGCTTCCTTTTTGCAGCTTATTTCCTTGTCAGCAACGGGTTGGTAGTAGCAAGGATCGCTGCCATCGTCTTGGAGATGCTCTCATCTGGTATATTTGCAAGTCTGATTGGATTAACAAACAGCGCGATAAAGCTTCTGATTTACTGATTATCTGTAGAGAATATTTATAGGCTGCCCTAGTAACCGCTTCCATATCGACACTAGCTTTCCCTTTGGCTTTAGTCCTTAGGATTGTACAGTTCTACTATCTTTTTTTATATTTCATCTGAATGCCTTTGGAGTTGATCATCATTCATTAAGCGTCTTTTCGCATTTTGCTTCAAAGTGAGATGAGTTACAGTATAACTGCAGCTTAATGAGTCTACAAAGAACACGGGGGACAAAACACCTCTCAAGTATATGTACCCACGGCCAGAAGGAATCCAATGTTAACTTGTTTACTCAACAAGATAGTTCACTTTACCGTATTATTTTTGGGACGGAAGGGGTATACCACTTTGCACCAGTTAAAATCAGGCCCAAACTATTCCATATCATTTTGATTTGAGCCATTATTACCTTTTCATGTGGGATGTGCCATATTGTTACTTGTTAGTGGGGGGTCTACTTAAAATGCACGACGGTAAGAAAACAAAATGAACCCAGGCGTGCTTCCGATTCCGACCCATCAAGTCACCAATCCCAGATAAACTCCGGCAAGACATCCCAATCACCATCAGTCGTCCCCCTTTCAAAATTTTGGAGGCAAAAGCATGCCCACAAAAGGGGAAAAAAAAGAAAGAAAAAAAGAAGGGAACGTAGCTATTTCCTTTTCGTGCTTTAAAATGTACGGATTGGGGTTTTTCTTTTGAACTTCTTGTAAACAGTGCCACCTTGATTTGGGATACCATAACAGCGACTAGAGCAATTGCTCCCAGTCATCCCTTTAGCCAAAATTTTTTTTGAACTTTCTGCAATTGGTGACTACTATTTACTAGCATGAAAGTTTCGATTTAGATGTAATTATTACCTCCGATTTTTTTTTTTTTTTTTTTGCAACATTTAGCTTCTGGAGAGGAATTAATTCTTCGTGTAGGAATAGGACGAAATTATTATTGCGCAGAGCATAACAATGTCAATGGACGGTGCACACCTGCACGCCTATCTAACAAAAGAAAAGGAATTAGTAATGATTTTAGCACTCGATTCGTCTCTAAATACTAGTGATACACAAATAATACAACAAATACGACTATTATTTTGATACCGAGTTTTTATATTATAAGAGCAAATAGGAAGTCATCCCAATGATAAGTTGAAGCATTAAGCCAAAAAAAGGGAAATGATGAAAAGGAAGAAGTATATCCTATGTTGGCTAAGTGGGAAGATAGAATAAGTATATAAAGTAATGTGCAACAGAGACTGCAGATAGAATGTTTTGTTGTCTCTCCCTCAGCAGACTCAGTTGTCACGTCTCTGATCATTACGATGCCCGGAACTAAACAATTTTGCCCCCACTAAAAACCACCGGCCCCCAATTTCAATTTTCATGAATCAAACCATTCCTACCAGTATTATATAAAGAAGGCCTAAATATGGTTTGAGGGGATTCAGAAATCAAAAGCCCTTCATCAATCTTCAAGCAGTTAGCCGGAGAATGAAGATGGTGACGGCGGCGGGGGCAGAGGAGAAGAAGAAATCACAAGGCGAATTACAAGCAGTGTGGTTTGCAGCTGGAACAGCTGCATTCATGGCTTGTTTAGAAAGGGCTATTTTAGTATCATTCATAGAGCAATGGAGGGTTGTGGTTTTCCTTGCTCTGAATTTACTACTTTTGGGTATTCTCTTCACTTCTCCTCCATCTTCTCCTCCTCCCACCTCAACAGAGGATTTAGAATTCGATGTAATAGAACCACCCACTGATAATCATCCAGATTGTCAGGAGAAAAGGGTTGATTTGATTGAGAATGAGGAGATGATAAAGAAGATGAAACAATTTTGTAGCAGAAAAGATGAACAGCCGGAAGAAGTTGAGATTGGAGTTGACAATGGCAGCCATTGTGCCCGTCCGAAAGGAGTTGTAGTGAAGAGCAGAGTTAATCGGAAAAGGGAAATTAGTCATCGGAATGTGGTCAGGGTTTCAGATTCCAAAGCTCATGAGCTTTCCAAGGAGGAATTCAATCAGAAAGTGGAGGCGTTCATTGCGACTTTCAGGCAACATTTGGTTTCTGATGCAATGGGTACCAAAAGCTGCCGGCTTCATTCCTCGCCGGCCGGGAACTTTAATCGTCAGTATCCCGGAATTGCTATGCGTTTCTGAACAAAAAAATACTTCTTCCCGGTGAAAAATGGCGGTCAAGCTGTTCTTCCATAAGGAATTTTCAATCGCCAGTTTAGCCATATAGATTGTAGATCTGATTATTTTTTATCTAAAAATCCACCGGAATGTTTTTTGAGAGGATTTATTCATCGCATTATAGGAATTTTATTAGCATATTATTAATGTTACTAACGATTTACTGTATTGTTTTTTTCGGTATATGTTACTTTGCTTGATTGCCTTCAAGCTCCTGATTTTGCCTATTGGACTTTGGAGGAAATTTTGAATTTTCAGGGTGATGACTAACATCATTATTCAATTATCACAGTTATTAATAATGAATGTACTACGAGCGTGATTGTTTAATGCAAACATTTTAATAAATCACCATGATCATGTAGAGAAAGATGTCGAACATTGGATAAATACTTACTTCTAACTCCGTTTAGATAAAAAATGTAGTCTAGTTTTAGATACACATTTATATTGTAATACTACTGTTTTTTACATTTCTAAGGAATATATACAAAAAAAATGAAAACGGGTAAAAAATTCGAACATCATTGGCTCCGATGCTTGCTATTATCCAGGTTCTCGTTGTTATAAAATTAAATTAGTAATATAAAACTAAGGATAAGGACAAGAAGGAGAGACAAGAGAGTAAAGAGAGATAAGAAACTTGTATTGAAATGTGATATGAAACATAAATGAGCTCTTTATTTATACAAGAAGTAGGAGATCAAATTATGTGAAATAAATCACTTATTATTAATGCTAAATATTACAGAATCATATTTCCTTGATTGTGAATAGAATAAGACTCTTGATGTAGACATTCAATCAAATCAAATATTTTTCATAACACTATTTTCTTTTTTCATGGGTTTTCATACATTTCGCGCGAGCTTCCACTGGAAGCTAATTTAAAATTCAAAAAGGATGTTACTTTTTCAAGTGACCAATTTTAGTTCTTTCAGCCACAAATTTCTAATTATAATCATTTTATCCCTATCATTTTTTCAAATTGTATAACTTGACTAGAGAGAAAATTAAAAAGAAAAATTGAAAACTAAAAAAAAAAAAAAACCGATCGACCGTGCAATTGTCTCGGGCTTACTTTTTCAAAGTAACGGCCATACGGCACTAGCACTAAAACCACCAACAATGAACGTACTAGCTCAGCCTTGACCCCTTTAACGTGCAAAATTATGGAAGAGAACTTAAGAACGTAGGCAAACGAAAACTTAAAAAAGCTTGAAAATGAAAGAACGATGTAGGCACAAGAGATCTTAAGGAATGCTTGAGAATTCTTACTCAAAGCTTTGATGGTTACAAATGCGGGAGGCTTGGGGTATTTATAGGCTAAGTCTCCAAGTCTATGAGAATTCTAGAGAATTCTATACAAAGAATAAAATAATAGCTATCTAGAGAATTCTAGGACTAAAATATTCTAAGTGTGGAATTCCATAAGTCCCTAGAAAGCTCTATCCCATTCCAGATTGTTCTAGCAAAACTCCGGTACCTTCCCTACGTTTCCAGCAACGTCCGACTCTTTCTAGAGAATTCCAATTATGTCTAGGCTTGACCGGAGAACTCCAGGAAGCCCTAACTCGACCCGTCCCTTGTTCCGTCTAAAGAAACGGCCTGGCAAACAAGCAAACCACCCAAAAACGTGGGAAATGCCGGCTGATCCGAGAAACTGGAAACGGCCGTGACACAATGAATCCGTCCCGAGTTAACCCGGGACGGGCGGTCCACCCGTCCCGAGTTAACTCGGGACGAGGATGGGCAACGAACGTGTTCGGACAAACAAGAGAGTGGGCGGTCCACCCGTCCCGGGTTAACTCGGGATGGATTCATTGCACGGTCGGTCCCGGTTCGGACCGATATAGTGAACTTGTCCGGTCAAGCCCATTTTTTTATTTTTTAAATTTTTTTGTTTTTTTTTTTATTTTTTTTCTGTAATTAAAAAAGTAGCAATATTTGTTTTGCAATATTTTTTATTTAAAAAAGTCTAAAAATTAAAAAATAGCAATCGGATACATTGCTTTTTTTTTTTGTAATTTTTAGATTTTTTGTTTTTTTTAATTAGTTAATCTAGTTTTTAGGTCATTAAAATTTTTATTCATTAAATTTATGAATAATTTATTATTTAAGTTATATTAAGTATCACCAATCTTTGTAATACGAAAAATAGTCAATCTGTTTGCTCATATTTGTCACAATCTTTGTAGTACAATTATTATTTCTGATTATAAATGTATAATTATTATTTCTAACTAAAAATTATCTTAAAAAATAATGATTGAAGCAAAATTTTATATTTTAATATTAACTTAAATAAATTAACTTAACGAATAATCTTAAATTTATTTTCAAGTAAAAACTAATTACTTGTTTATTTTCAAGTAAATATAAAGTTGTGAGTTTAAGTACTAAAGTATAAATATTGTTAATAATATTTAAACTACGAAGTATTCAACATGCCGTAATACTGCGAATAAACTAGCATTAAAATAAAAATTAATAATTTGTCCGTTTTCACGTGAATCGAACCGGATGACTTGCCCAGTTCGGTCCGAGTGGCTTATTCTCTCTCTCTCTCGCTCATCCTCTCTCCCTCTCTCTCTCTCTCTTTCAATTTAGTTTGGTCAAATGACAGGGATAAAGTGGTCAAAATTGAAAACTAGTGGCTGAAAGAACTAAATTTAGTGGATTCAAAAATCCTCCCCTTCAAATGCTCTAAAAAATATTTTTTCTTTAAAAAATCCATTGGATCCAATCCAACAACCCAAAGACCCAAGCCCAAAGCTTTTAGTTCAAGCTTTTCTTGCATATTCTATGTTTGGGCTCATGATTCGTCATTTGCGGTCACCTAAACCATCCCACTCTTGGCGGGAAAATTTGGAATCCACTTTCCCCATATATCTCTCATATTTTAAAGAAACCTAAAGACAAAATTCCTGCAAATATATTGAACATTCCGAGCAGTGAACCTAGGTATTCCACAAATTCCAACCTATTCGACAAAATTCCTCAAAGAAGTTTGCATCGATTTCTGTAAAAAAGGAGGAGAAGAAATGTTCGTAGTGAAGCGAGATGGGAGGCAAGAGACGGTTCAGTTCGACAAGATTACCGCCCAGTTGAAGAAATTGAGTTATGGCCTCAGCAGCGATCACTGCGATCCGGTTATGGTTGCTCAGAAAGTCTGCGCCGGAGTCTACAAAGGCGTCACACCAGTCAGCTTGTTGAGTTGGCTTCCGAAACCGCAGCCACCATGACTACAAACCATCCTGACTGTGCTTGTGTGAGTAGCCTTTTGTTTATGGAGATCTTTTTTTTTTCTTGTTCAATTGATGTTGCGTAGAGAGAAATTTTATTGCTTCCATAGATGAGAGAATAAACGTAATTTTGCTGGGTGTTGCTTGATTCTTTTCATTGTATAGTACAATTTGTACTTTTTTTATTGTCGTTTCTCGACCTTGCAAAATGTTTGATTACTGCTCGAGCCTAATGGATATATTAATTGCTCATCTCGATGACAGTTGGCTGCAAGGATTGTTGTTTCAAATCTGCACAAGAACACAAAGAAATCGTTTTCTGAAACGTGAGTCCTTCAATGGTTCTGCTGATGCTATGTCTTCTATTGAAATAGCTGAATTACTGGTATACGTTTTGATATCTTAAGAGTGTTGTTGCAGGGTCAAGGATTTGTATAGCCATGTCAGTGAGAGGTCAGGGTTTGAAAGCTCCTCTTATTGCTGATGATGTTTACGAGATAATCATGAAGGCAATGCTTAATTTGTCTATATCATGTTGACTTTCCAGTTGTTCGTAGCTGAAAAGCTATATGCTGCTGATTTTAGTAAATTTGTCCCAAGAAACGTACAGATTTTAATTGTTGTGAAATGAAAATAGATGAAACAAAAATAGTAGTAACTTAAGAGGAAGTCCAATAGATCTCATTCGGCTATGTGCTTTGAGTTAGTAACTGCCATTACTCTGCTTGACGGTTATGATTTGTTAATGACCCGTTTCTATTTCAGCATGCTTCACGTTTGGATAGCGAGATAATCTATGATCGGGACTTAGACTATGATTACTTCGCTTTCAAGACACTTGAGAGGTCATATCTCTTGAAGATCCAAGGCAAGGTTGTGGAACGACCACAACAAATGTTGATGAGGGTAGCTATTGGAATTCACAAAGAAGATATTGATTCTGCTATAAAAACATACCATTTCATGTCACAAAGATGGTTTACTCATGCTTCTCCTACCCTTTTCAATGCTGGCACTCCAAGGCCCCAAGTATGATAGTTTCTGAGTAGTAGAAGTTATAGATGAACTGAATGACCCTATCTCTTTTTCTGGATTCTTAGGTTTTAGTTTGACCTATGTTGTACGTGTGGTCGTCTAACATTCTCTTTTCGCTTTCCAGTTGAGTAGTTGCTTCCTGGTATGCATGAAAGACGATAGTATTGAGGGTATTTATGACACACTCAAGGAGTGTGCTATTAACAGCAAATCAGCTGGCGGGATTGGGGTATCCATTCACAATATCCGTGCCACTGGAAGTTACATCCGTGGAACCAATGGAACATCTAATGGTATTGTTCCAATGCTGCGGGTATTCAATGATACAGCTAGTTATGTTGATCAAGGAGGTGGCAAGAGGAAGGATATGTGATTTTCATATGCTCTTTTGAACATCTGTAGTTTTAATGTGTCCACTCTGATTGATTTGTTGATCTTTTATGTCACTACTAGGGGCCTTCGCTGTGTACCTTGAGCCTTGGCATGCTGACATATTTGAATTTTTGGAGCTGAAGATTAACCATGGGAAGGTATGGTCGTTGCTTCAGTTTCAGTTGTACAGCTCAAAATCAATTGCTATGCTCATTTTTGCGGCCTGCTTAGCTTTTATAATATCATTGTTTTAAAGCAGGCCTTTAATCCTTTATCGTTTTATTAATCCCTTAAAATATCTTTTATTCCAGGAAGAGCATAGGGCACGAGATCTGTTTTATGCTCTTTGGGTGCCTGATCTCTTCATGGAAAGAGTCAAACAAAAGGACGAGTGGTCCTTATTTTGCCCTAGTGAGGCCCCATGATTGGCTGATTGCTAGAATTTGAAAGGCTATACTACAAATATGAAAAGCAGGTACATTGCCTGAAAGACTTTTGTTAAGGGCTCTTTCTGTTCTCTAAATGTCCACTGATCAATGACCTTTTCTCACAGAGCAAGGCAAAGAAAGTTGTTGAAGCACGAGAGCTTTGGTTTGCAATTTTGAGGTCCCAAGTTGAAACTGGGACGCCTTATATGCTCTACAAGGTCAATTTAGTTTTATGTTGCTCTACAATAGATCCTGGATGTTATATTGTTAAATCTATACTAACACCCTTTTCTTTTGGGTTTTCCGTGAAGGACGCTTGCAACAGAAAAAGCAATCAGCAGAATCTCGGAACAATTAAATCTTCTAACCTATGTACAGAGATCATTGAGTACTCTAGTCCTACAGAAACTGCAGTTTGCAATTTGGCATCAATTGCGCTGCCACGATATGTTAGAGAAAAGGTAGATATCCAGGTAGATTCATAGGAGTAATTCTTGCTCAACTTTGTGATACTAATATTGCACAATCTTATTTCCCTGTGGCAGGGTATCCCATCAGAATCACAACCTTCCAAACTGAAAGAAGTGATTATTTCCTGTGTCGATTCATACATATACATTGTGGTATATATAACACTTTGTACAGAAACCCTAACTGCCTATGGAAACCCTATTTAGGGTTTCCTAATTTACATATTCTATCATCCCCGCAATCGTAGTAGGATGAGATATCATGCCTAGATTGGTACGAAACAAATAAAATTTATCTTTTGCTAATGATTTAGTAAAAACATCAGCCAATTGAGATTGTGTAGGAATATGAAGAACTGTAAGAAGACCAGCTGCAACTCGATCACGAACAAAGTGAATATCTAGTTCAATGTGTTTCGTTCGGGCATGAGAGACTGGATTTGCAGCGAGATAGGTAGCCGATACATTATCACATAAGATAATAGGAGACCGAGGAAGAGTGATATGGAGCTCAGAGAGGAGATGTTCCAACCAAATAGTTTCTGCTAATGCTGAAGCAACCGCACGATACTCAGATTCGGCTAAGGAGCGGGAAACTGTAGTTTGCTTCCTGGAAGACCAAGAAACCAAAGAAGAACCTAGAAAGACATAGAATCCAGTGGTGGAACATCTAGTAGGAAGACAACCTGCCCAATCAGCATCAGAATAGGCAACAAGATGATCAAGAGGACCAGTCCCCAAATGAACACCATAGTGAAGAGTGCCCTTAATATAACGAAGAATACGCTTGACCGCTTGAAAATGTTGCTCTCGAGGATCATGCATATGATGACAGACAAGATTGACCACATACTGGATATCCAGCCGAGTGAAAGTGAGATATTACAAGGCACCCACCAAACTCCGATAAAGAGTGGGATTATGAAAAGAGGGAGAGTTAGCCACTGAAAACTGAAAAGCCGGACTTAGGGGAGTAGCAACAGGGTTGGTATTTGTAAGATTACTGCGAGCCAACAGTTCTTCTGTATACTTGCGTTGGTGAAGAAACCAACCATTAGACTGTGGAAAGACAAAAATTCCAAGAAAATAACTGATCGGGCCTAGATCTGTCATAGCAAAAGCACCTTTCATAGACTGAATGAGACGAGTAAGAAGGCGATCACTGGATGCAGTTAAGAGAATGTCAGAACGACTGGCTTTGAAACCCTGTGCAAGCAAAAAAGTAGTAAATCGGTGAAACCACGGTCGAGGGGCTTGCTTTAAGCCATAAAGAGCCTTGTTCAAGCGAGAGACATAATGAGGATGGTCTGGATGAACAAAACCAGTAGGCTGTTTTATGTAGATAATTTCGTTAAGATGGTCATGCGAAAATGCATTTTTAACATCCAACTGATAGACAGGCCATTTTCAAGAAGCAGCAATACTTAAGACAGTCTGAATTATCACTGGCTTAACCACAAGACTGAACGTTTGATCATAATCAATGCCAGGTTTTTGATTATAACCCTGAGCAACCAAACGTGCTTTGCAACGATCAAGGGATCCATCAGATTTTAGTTTGAAAAAAATTGACAGAAACCCTGAAGAAAAGGAGGCCAGCAACGAGAAAACCTGATACCATGAAAGAAGTGATTATTTTCTGTGTCGATTCATACGTATACATTGTGGTATATATAACACTTTGTACAGAAATCCTAACTGCCTATGGAAACTCTATTTAGGGTTTCCTAATTTATATATTCTATCACAAACTTGTGGGCAGTAGAGGTTTCAAGAACCGATACTTTGATTTTGAGAAGCTTCGCTAGGTTAAAATTATGATATCTGTTTCATGTATTCTTTCCTCATTTCACAAAGTTAAATATGAATTTGAGGTCTCGTTTTTTTTTATAGGTCACTGCAATAATCATTGCAAATTTGAACAAAATAATTGATTGTAGTTACTACCCCAATGAAACTGCAAAACTGTCAAATTTACGTCACAGACCAATCGGAATTGGAGTTCAAGGTCTTGCAGATACCTTCATATTACTTGGCATGGCCTTTGATTCTCCTGAGGTAATGGTGTTTCTTTTTTCCAACAATTACAAGGAATTTCTTCAAATTACAGATTGATCATCTTTCTTTTTCCATAGGCTCAACAACTGAACAAGGACATATTTGAGACCTATACTATCATGCGCTAAAAGCTTCTTCTGAATTGGCAGCAATTGAAGGTCCATATGAAACTTATGTTGAGGGTCTTGTGGCAAGGATTATGAATCCCACATCGGAGGCATGAGGACATGTGAATCGGTTAATAAGTAAGGTAGTCTCAGAACCCATTAGCTTGAGCTTTTGAGTTCAGATGTGTCTTATCTTACTTATTGGACTTCATGTCGGGTTTTCTCCTCCAGATAAATCCCCAACAACTTTTTTCCTCTCTTATAAGTGATTACTTCAAATTTAGTATATTGGTTGATAAGACCATCCACGTGACCATTAAATACACTTAAAACAAGAGGAATGCTGGTTGATATTCTTTATTAGTCCTGTTGACCTGGTTTGAATTTGGATTTACTAGGCTAGTTTAGCATGTTGAGCATGTCAGGTCTGAATATGGATGTCGATCTCTGCATTTTGAATGCCATGTTATGATAATTATACGAGCAAGTCAATCTACAAAGAATGATCTAATTAGATGTTTATGCATGCAATAATTTAAAGTTTAATGGTAACTGTGTTCTCAGGGCTTTCTCTTGTGTGTTCGCAGGGCATTCTTCAGCCAGATATGTGGGGAGTTACACCATCAAATAGATGGGATTGGGATGCTTTACAGGCTATGGTATCAAAACATGGTGCGAGAAACTCCCTGCTTGTAGCACCCATGCCAACTGCTTCAACTAGCCAGATTCTTGGGAATAATGAATGTTTTGAACCATACACGTCAAACATCTACAGTCGTAGAGTTCTTAGATATACCTTACCTGATCCAATTTGGTTTCTGCTACTTTGGTGTAATTAATTTTGAAGGATATGTTTATAATTCTTATTATCTCTCCCAGTGGTGAGTTTGTCGTGGTGAACAAGCATCTGCTTCATGATTTAAATGAGATGGGCCTTTGGGTTCCAGCACTTAAGAACAGGATCATATACGAAAATGGCTCAGTTCAGAAGGTTGCTGAAGTACCTGAAGACCTAAAAGTTATATACAAGTATGAATGTTCTATTACAAAATCAATTTTTCCAACCCTCCGTCTGTCCTTAGGAGTTTCATTACACTAAAGCATATTGTTATTATCAGGACTGCTTGGGAAATCAAACAGCTCCAGTTGTAGATATGGCTGTTGATCGTGGATGCTACATAGACCAGAGCCAAAGCCTCAACATCCACATGGATGAACTTAATTTCGGAAAGCTTACTTCAATGCATTACCATGCTTGGTCAAAGGTAAATTTACAAAATTTCTGTTATTATCCCTTAACTAAGCTCAATGCGATGCTAAAATTTATTGGCATACGGATTTTCTTAATGAATGTATTTGTGTTTCTTTTTCCGATTTGTTATCTAGTGCTTTTTTGCTGTGCATACTCTCTATGAGCAATCACAAGAGTATTACCATTATTTTTTCTTATGCCAAAGTTGGCTATACTGATGCAAACTGATCATTGGACTATGATCTGAAGTCGGTGACCATTATGCTTATCAGCTTATCTTGTGTTGAAAATGAAGGGTTTGGAAACAGGGATGTACTATTTACGAACACGTGCTGCAGCTGATGCTATCAAATTTACTGTGGACACCTTGATGCTTAAGGTCAATGCAGTTAATATTCTCTGTATAATCATCCTACATTCCACTGAAACCCATAGTTCTGTGCTTTTCTGACTTATTGTGTTCATGTTTTTTACAATGCAGGAGAAACCAAAAGTGGCTGATGATGATGAGACTAGGATGGCTCAGATAGTGTGCTCTCTAACAAATAAGGAAGAATGCATGGCTTGTGGAAGTTGAAGTTAGGAAGTTTGGAAGTTGTAACAACACAAACTAAAATGATTCTCAATGTAAATGTTATTTTGTGTTTCTCTTCTCAAGATTCTGCACCTAGTCTGCTATACAATTTGCTCTGTAATTTATGCTGAAATTCCATCTCCCTTTCTCTGCCATCCAGCAAAATCTAATTTTCTCGAGAACATCGATTTGTCAACAGAAACGGAAGCACTGCTTGTTTTCTTTGGTACATTTGGATGCGACATATTGCACGCCATTAGCCGATGCAAGATTGGAACGGAGATTTCAATGGCCTCTAGGTTGACATCTTTCAAACAGACATTATTTTCTTTTGGCCGCTGTGCCATGAGATCGCAATAAAACAAAACAAAAAAGCTAAACGAACTAAGCCAAAAGCTTGGTGCATTTTTGGAGTCAAAATAACTTGCAGACAAAACCATATGACAAAAGGAGAAAATCCCAAAAATCCCATTGTCGTGGAGGCGGAAGGTATCTTACAAAAGAATCAACGGTAAATAATCATCTACTCATTTCCCGGAAGATTACTTCTTGAAAGTATGCTCCCTTATATCACAGTTCAGAAATGCATCCGAAGACCTTGTTGAAAATCTGCTGTCCTTCTTCTTCTTTTTTCTTTCTGTCGTTCTCTCTTTTTTTTTTTTTGTTTTTTTTCCCCAGCACATTTGATTGTTGACCAACTTGTAATTATGATCTTGTATAAACAAAGATAAAGTAGATAATGTCATCTCTTTAGGAAAACGTACATCATCATTTGGAATGTACTTTTACTTAATTTTTCCTTATGTTTGATCTCTAACTCAATTTTTACATTTTATTACAGTCCTGTATATATCATATATATATATATATATATGTGTTGGGGGGCGAATAAATCTACTATGATATATCGTACTATTTGATTATTGTTGAGTAAGAAAGAGAAGATAAAAGAAAGAAAAGAAAATCACGGATCATAGAAAAGAATAAACCACTGAATATGAAATTACAATTTCTTTACATGGTTAAAGAGAATGGAAAGCCGTCAGTAAAAGGACGGAAAAATAGTTTAATTAGGAAAGTTAAAATCGATAAATTGTACGATTTAATCTTTCAAATCTAGAAATTAATACAAAAAGAAAAATGTATAGAGAAGAATCATGCCTATTTGTCAAAAATACAATACTTTTCCGATAGAATAAATTTCATTAATCAAATTTGAAAAATTTATTTTCAAAATCAAACTATATTTTTGTTACAGAAAGAACAATTTTTTTTTTTGAAATAATTATGCTCAGAATTCATTAAGAAACTGTTGAAGATTGCTCTTCATTGTCATTAAAAATAATGAAAAAATCATTAAAAAAAAAGCTTAGCATTCGGACAATTGCTTCTTTTATTGTACCAACAAAAATCATGAAAAGAAAAAGAATCTAAAAATTTTTATTGAATAACAAGGGTTAAAAGAAACGTTAAGAGGATACTCCTACCTCTGTATTCTTGAGTTCTAAGGACGTTCAAGACGTGTTAAAATGAGTTTTACATTTAAATACTACTATCATTCAAATATGATCAGGATCAATATCATGGAAACTAGTTGGAAACCAAATGTTGGTTGGGAACTAGCTAGTTTAGTGAAATCTCAACTACTCTTCGGAATGTCGCAACCCGTGATAGGACTAGGCGTAAATGCGTTCGATTGTTATTTTTCCTAATAATCAAACCATCATTAATTTTAAGGGGTTTTCCATCTGGTGCAGTTAACTTCAATGGACCACGGATTTCTTAATCACCAAGGAGGACCAGTATTTCACTATTTTGTCCGGAAAATTGACCATTTTTGCGATGCCATCGCGGAGATGAGTAGGTAAATATCCCACTTTAATCATAGTATTACTTAAGACTTGTGTTGCACTACTTCAATTTTTTCTTTAATTGTTTTTAGAGATCGGATAATGTGAAAATAGTACCTTACCCGGCACGAAAATAATGTTTTATGCGCATATTTGGAAATCAAACTTTGTCAACTGTATAAATGTAATAATATACAAATATCCTTTACCAGCAGCTTCTAGTCCCCTCCTTCCCTCAGCCAAAAAAAATAATAATAAATTTGAAGAGAACTAAATTCACTTATCATTTGTCACAGGCTCACAGGTCGTTAATGCCCCTGATATAGTTCCTACAGCTTTTGCTATTGACCCTTTGACGGAGGTACATAGTTTCTTGTGGCCATGGTTCCACATGTAATTAAATGGTGATATCCACAGATAATTCACCCCCGTGACGCAATAAAGAAACTCCGATCCACTGTGATTAATTTCTGAATTTAATGGCAAAAAAAAAAAAAAAAAAAAGAAAGGAAGAAGAGTCACTTTCAGAGGCTTCTGTAACTCTTAAAGATATTTGAAAATACATTTAAAAAAAAAGAAGAAGGCCTTTTAGCTGAACATTTCGTTTACGTTCGGGCTCCGGGTCTCCTGTTCCCTACCATCTACGTTTTCCGTTTATTACTTTTGCTGTGTCTTTTGACCGTTACATTCCTGAAAGGAATACTATCCATTTTGCTATTTTTAACCCAATCGAATCACCAAAATGACCCACACTAAAAGGGGAACTCAACCTTGTAATTAAAATATGTTTTAGAAAATATTGCACTCGTCTTAAAAATAAGTCTTGCTTCTTATTTTGGGACAGGAGAGTGTTTGACTTTTTTATTTTTATTTTTTTTCTCAATTTCTACCTCATTTTTACTTGAAAATGGATGTCTTAAATTGAAGGATATGGAGAATAATGGTTAGTACTTTATAGGCTTAGTTCCCCGCTGTTAATGATTCAAAGCAACGAGCTCTTACAGGCCACCTTCCGGTACGCTGTTCATGATTGCGTGTATACATTGAAAAGGTCAAACAATGGTTGCAAAGCATGGTTAAAAAAAGTCCACTTTTCGTACTTTAACATTGTTAGACACACAGAGACAAGAAAAATTGATAATTCACCCAGTAGTCTATTGAAGCCTCGCTGAAATCTGAGTGTGTCTTGAGTGGATTTGACTGAAAAAGAATATTTTGCTTCGGTATATTACACATTTAGTGTCTGAATTTACCACTCAAACTCTGTTTAAAGTGAGTTTTGACTGAAAATATCATCTATCGAAATGCCTACAATTCGACGAAAGGGATTAGTTGCTGTTATTTATGGTGATCACTCTACAAATATTAAAAAAAAAATGACAAGGAACTGGAAGGGGATGTAATGGCGAGTTTATTCCTCACCCCCAACACAAACTTTTAAGAATTGATTTGCAAACACTATCTAATAATTGCAAACCAAATAATAAAACTATAAAAGAACAAGACCAGGTCAGATTTACTGTTGTACTGAATTCACACACCGTTAAATACAAAGGATCTTCGACAAATTGACTTTATATATCTCGTGATTGTCGCTCTAACTAAAATTTGAAACTTGCTTCTTCCACTTGTCCCTTTCACTGAAACTATTCTATCTTTCTGAATGGGCGATTTATACAATAGATGCTGGCAGAAGAATTTAATATGCGGTCGTCTTTGAGTTTGAACAAATCTACCAGGTTCCTTCCAGAGCATTTTGTTCATTAAACAAAACACAATCAAATTGGAAGAACAAAGACTACCCCGCACAGCAGCTGCCTCTGTCAATTCTGTCATCATGCTACAGAGTGCAGCTATTTTCTGAGTTATGGATAAAAAGAACAAAAATCCGACAAGAAAGAGATTCCGGTGGTGGTTTCCCAAAAAGAAAAAGAAAGCAGGTCCACTTGACTTAACAGAAGACATCCAAGGTTTGATCATCCTTTCCTGTCTACTTCCCCGGGCATCATATTACCTTCTTGTTTCTAACATCTTTATGATACCCAATTACCAAATCTATAGGTGTTGCTGAAGAAGAAGATAATAATTTTGGTGGCTGGTCTCTTGAAATGGATCCATGCATTTCAACCCGCGAATTAAGGTAATGTTTCAGCAGAGTTATGAAGAGACTGTATAAAATTTGGAATCTTAGTTGTATTGACAATGGAGTATGTGATATCCAGAGTCTTCGTTGGCACTTGGAATGTCGCGGGACGATCTCCTGTGGGTAGCCTAGCTGTAGATTTGGATGACTGGCTAAACCTTAAAGATTCAGCAGACATATATGTTCTTGGGTTAGCACTTAAATCACAACGTAGTTCTTTTAGTTACTTCCAAGTTCTTATTATTCACAGACCGTTTGTGTCCACTGCAGATTTCAGGAGATTGTTCCTTTGAAGCCTAGAACTATCATAGCTGGAGAAAACTTAACGGAAGCTGCTAATTGGAATCAGCTCATAGGAAAAACTCTAAATGACAAATACGGATGCCCTTGGTTAACACCTATGCTAAATCCTATCAATAGTGAAGATTACAACTATTCAGAGATTCCTGAATCTACGAAAAAATTTTCATTCAAAAGCCGAGGTTTTAGTCGAACGAGAAGTCAGCATGTATCGCAAACTGGGCAACAGTATAGATACACCAGGTACAAGTTACTGGCAAGCAAGAAAATGGTAGGTGTATTTTTGAGTGTTTGGATAAGAAGGGAGTTGCTGAAGATATACAGCATATCGGAGGTGAAAATTTGTTCAGTGGCTTGTGGTATAATGGGTCGGTTAGGAAACAAAGGATCAGTCTCCGTCAGCATTACAATAGGAGGAACGAGCTTTTGCTTCATTGTAGCTCACTTGGCTTCAGGTGAGAAAAAAGGCGATGAAGGGAAGAGGAATTACCAAGTAGCAGAAATTTTCCGTCGGACATCATTTCCCAGAATTCCAGTAGATAGGAAACATCCTGTTCCTTTGACCATCTTAGGACATGAGTAAGTATTTTTTTCCAACTCAAGTCCAGCTGGATGAATAATGAATTTATTCTAGGAAAAAGGTTGATTCCAATTTGACAAAACTTTATTTCAAATAGAACTTATGTGCCCCACAAACCAAGTTCATAGTTTTCATATATGGAGCATTCAAGTAAAAGGCATAGAAAAGCAGATTCCACAGAAAATTCTTGTGTAATTAATAATTTCAGTTCATTTTATGTTGTAGAACAGCCGGATATTCTGGTTCGGAGATCTAAATTACAGACTATGCCTGGATGACAATCTAGCTAGGCAGTTGATAATGAAACAAGATTGGAAAAGCTTGCAAAAGTTCGATCAGTTGGAGAAGGAACTAGAGGGCGGTGTATTCCAAGGATGGAAAGAGGGAAGCATAAAATTTCCACCTACCTACAAATACGCTTCAGCTAATTCTAATAGGTATTCAGGTGGTGTTCCCAACAGAGCAGGAGAGAAGCAACGGACCCCAGCATGGTATGTGGCCAATTTGTCAAATTCATTTCTTATGTTATCGAAGCATCTAAAGCATTCTAGTACACTACCCCATTTCAGGATTTGCATCTAAGCAAACATAATTCATTTCCTGCGTCCCACTCTTCACTATGCAAGAGCAACCAATCATTTGAGTCTCACTTCCTTTCTAGTTTATATAAAACACTAGGCAATATCTTTTTCAGTAAAACTGATTTAATAAAGCAAAATAACAGGTGTGACAGGATCTTGTGGTTTGGCAAAGGAATAGAACAGCTTTCCTATTTCCGCAGTGAAATCAAGTTTTCAGATCATAGGCCTGTTTCTGCTCTTTTCTCTACACAGATAGAGGTTTTTAAGCACGTTGATCCCAGGCTTGTCACTCAAGCAATTTTAATAGCTGGAACTCAATGCAAAGCAGTGAGTTCAACTGTGATACTGAATTTCTTCCAACTAAAATGCACTTAAACGTTACACAAAATCAGAATATAAACTTAAAGGTGATATTCCTGATGCAGGAGCAGGAACAAGCAGATGATGAAGCGATGTTAAGATCTTCACCGGAAAGGGTGCTTAAAGATCACCAAAAATCACATACAACTACAGATCAAATAGATGAGAGATGATGCGTCTGCATAACAGTTTCTACTGTTCATGCAGGACGTACTACTATTCTATTGAAGATAGCACGTAGAAGAAAAATATGGTTATTGCCATTGCAAAGCAAGTGTTTATCTACTATCAAAGTGATATTGTCCTGTGTAGCTCTGAATCTCACCCCAGAAGTGTAAAAAGTACATGATACGAAAAAGAGAGATTTACAGAAAAAAAAAAAAAAAAAAACGCTATTAGATTGTAATTGATGACAAATGCATCATGTGATTCGTGGTTTTTCAACCAACCACTGTAGGATAGAGAAAGCACTGGCTCAATATGGTAATACTGGTCCAAGATGAAATTGAAGTACTTTACAAGATTTCATCTAATAAAAAGCAGTTGCAAACTATGTGAACAAGTAGATTGAAAACTTTAGTGTCTCTACTGCTTGTGAGAAAGTAATCTAAGATTATGTTCCCAATCATTCAAGTGACAGAAAATTGTGGACATAAAACAACTTACTAGATATTAAGTTCTGCTGTTTATCTGGAGAAGACCATTAAAATGCCTCAGAATTCTCTTGCTGCAATGCCTCTGAATTGTCTTGCTGGCAACTGGGACACACAAATTTCCTCTGTAGCTCATTACTCAAAGAAGCGTAAACCCTTTCGCATTCAGAAGTCTGCTTGTTTCGAGTCAAAGAAACAATAATCTTGTGAAGAATGAACACTAAACAGATATATGCACAAGAAAGGAGATCAGAGTCTCAGTAATTGGTGTTCTAGTCTGCTTAAATTTATTCTGGGCATAGATGTGGTCTTCTGTCAGGCTGCAGAAATTAATTATGTTCACTACTCTTTTAAGAAATTTTCTGCTTAATATCAGTTATAGTGGCTTTCCTAGGTGGGATAATTCCAGGTTAAAGGAGAGAGTGAATCCAAAAAACACCCAATGCTTCCGTTTGTTTCCATTATTCTAAGTGTTCACTGAAAGCAATGCAATTATACAAAGTATGTAGGAAACAATATATGGAAGGATATCTAGCCAGCTCTCTCAACTCTGCACTTGCTGTTGAAATCTCACCCATCAGAGAGACTTTCCTTTCAAGATCAGTTAATTCTTGCTGAGCCTGCAAAGACCCCAGAGATTACAGAGTTTCATGACAATATAGCCAAACTGTAATAAATTATTAACAGATGGGATTGGTCCACTCAAAAGATCAAAAACAGACTTACAAGTTTATAAACATCCAGTTCCCTCTGATATTCTTGTTCCACCAAATCTGTTTGAAAGATGATTTGAGCGAGTTTACTCTCGAGGTCATTACTGGCGAATTCTGTTTTGTTGGTGCTGCTAATATCACAGGCTCCTGAGACAAATGGACAAATTGAAGTTATTACTTCTACTAGTTAAAAAAATTCAGTTATTACTTCTACTAGTTAAAAAAATTCGTGTAGTCATGCACTTGGGTTGTCTGGTAACAGAGATTCAGTTGCAAAATTGAGGAAACATTCTGACATATTCCTCTTAGATGAACATTTCATGACAGACACAATACATACTAGTTCTTTCTTTTGCTTGATTGCAGTCTGTAAGAGAGGCCACAGATCCTTGAAGATTCCTGCATCAAAGAAAACGAAGAATTGGAAGGGTCACTACACAGAGAAGAAAAATATGGCTAAAGCATATAATTGTTGTCAAGCTCTTATCACAATCCTACAGGCCATCCAGGACCATTTTTTAACTCCAAAGTGCTAGTGATAAGTTTTGCTAAACTTGGGGTACATTTGAGTAGATAAAGCACTATTTTCTCATTTCAAAGTACAAGCAAGTAGCAAAACATAATACTATACTTAGCTAAAGAAAGTAACTGCACTGGTATCCATATTCAGGAACATTAGTTACAGTCCATTCCAATGAACGAAGTAGAGATGAATTTGAAAAACAGCTGGAGCTGCACGCCATTTCTCACCTGCTTTACTTATTGCTTACTTTTACAAAGTTTAAATTATGAAATATGCGTCCAAAACAGATGTGCAATGAAAAACACCACATAAGATTAATCATCTGCGACCTCTAGCTATTGCAGTTTTCTCGTTAATGCCAATGGATGCTAATATGCACAGAGCAAATTAAGGATGAACAATTCATCAAGTATCTTAACTTCAGGTAATCACCTTAAGCAGGCATTAAACTCCATCATTTTCTTGATAAAATCATCTCTATAAAGGCAATGGCATAAAGTTAGGACCGAGGAAAAATCATTATTGGAACCTGAAAAGCACAAAAGTCACACGACAGGTAAAAAAGGAGTAACATGTACCTATAAGCTCCACCTTCGTTCTTCGAAAATTCTCAGTCAAGCAAATTCACAAACGTCAGATACACAAACAAACAGGCATAATCATCTCAATGTAAAGACACTCATATCAAAAACCAGAATTTCAGCCAAGATAGAATGCATACTTTCAGTTTCTCTACATCAGACCCGACCTCAGATATCTCATCTTGAACAGCAACAATCCTTGCCTAACATTACATTCAACAAAACCTACGTTTCAATTTGACTGGGAAAATTCAAATAGTTCTATAATCAGGCTGAATTACTCCTTTATAAAGCCAAAAAAGAAAAAAAAAAAAAGAAAAAAGAAGAAGGTACCTCTAGGGTTTGAATGGAAGCCTGGTTCATAGTTAATTCAACTTCGTAGCCTTTAAGCTCTTGTTCCGTTGATTCCTTCCGCACCTTAGCATCTTCAAGCTCCTCATTCGCCTCACGAAGTTCCGATCTCAGTTCCTCAATCCGGTTCTTCAGGTTGATAATTTTCCGTTCTACAAAATGCGAAGCAGATTCAGCATCGAGAATAATCTTAGATTTAGATACGGAACAATCAATCATCCTTTTATAATCTCAAAATTGCACGAACACTCACTCAAATGTTACCAAAAAGAGAAATCAGCTTAGAAAAAAAATTTCCAACTGGAAAAACCTCGAAATGAAATGATAATCCTCTAATGAACTTACCGCCATGAGATTTCTCGGAAGCAAAGTCTCGAATGAGAGAAAACAGTTGCTTCTGTGATTCGCTTCCCGCCATAGCTCTCCCAATTTTTTAATTTCTTTTTCAAATTGATTTTCAGTTAAAGAGGAAGCTAATCCTGTTATTCCTCTAATCCTGCCTTTTTATAAGTGTTCAAGTGTGGGCTGGGCCAATGCAAATAGTTGATCCACAATGTAGAAAGTTAAGGGCTTCACTATTGATGCCGAACTACATTTGACGGGGGGAAAATTTGTTTTTTAAAAATTAAATTGTCTTCAATTTTCCTTGGTTCGTTAGATTTATTTTTTGACCTTTTATGTCCTCCTCATCCGTTAGTTACAGAATATTTTTAGTTCTCTTGTCCTTTACATTTAATTGCCTAACCAAATCAATTCAATAGGATCATGAACGCCTGATTCAATTCTGTAGGATCTTTAACATGTTCACATTTTTTCGGCTTATTTCATTAATGATATTACTCCTTCGGTACCATTCAATAGCTTTTTTAATTGAACTAAGACAATACGATAAACTGTATTTTTTAAAATGGAATGGAACGGTTCGGGTATGAAAATTGAAAATGTAAATAATTCACAAGATGAATATGAATCCATAACCAGGGGACATGGATTTTATTAGTTCCATTCTGCCTTCAGGATGGAGCAAAGACTAGGCCTTTGGCAATCTACACCAACTTTATTGAATTGCAAAGAAAAGTGGACGAATCTCAGAGGAATTTTCCACATTTGAGAAATAGAGATTGAACTGGAGATGTAGTAGACTGCCAATTCGAAATGCCAATCCAATTATATATACTATAAATGAGCCACAGAGACATCATTACTTTTACGTTGATGATTAAGATGGGAGCAAATAACCACAATCCACCATGTAAGGCCTCCAGGCTCCAGCCTTTCTCCTCAATACTTCTTCTTCATCTGCAAACTTCCTTCGCAGTTCGCACCATATTCTTTTGGCGTTCTTTTGTTTTTTTTTTTTTAATTTTTTTCTCCTTAAGGAACTAAGAATTAGGAGTATTAATTTTCCAAGAAAGCAGCCACTTATTACTGATCTTACAACAATCCTAAAAGCTTTTAAAGAATAAAATAAAAATATTTATAAATCTTTTTAGTATATTGAAGGACTTGTATTTTTTATTGCTAATAACAGAATGCTATCGATATTAAAATGTGACGTTATTTAGTAAAATTAGACAGGAAACTAAGTAAAATAAAATAAAATAAAAATTTATCATAAAAAGGTGATCATGTCTTTTTATCTTTTAACACACACAAATGCAAACATACATTATAAATGATCGGAAATCCCATTATAAATTTTTACTGTATTCATTCATCAGCCTCACTAGAAGTATCTAAACGTATAGACACAATTATATAGGAGCTCTCAAGTTTCGCACATTGGTTTGTCGTAAGGCTAAAATAAGTGGACAAAAACAAGTGTTTTGTTTGACAAAGTCAAAACAGAGGGAAAAAGATATTTATCGCACGTAAAGCACAAAAGAGGGGGGCAGCAGGGGGAAGCATGCATCTAATCTGATCAGTTCCATCAAATATGTCACCTGAAAAAACTACCACATTACTGCTACTTTCCCTTTCTTCATCTATCTATAATAAAAAAGAAAAAGAAAAAAAAAAGACCAAAAAAAGAGGCAGTAAATCAAGCAGAAAATGATGATTTTACTCTGCCACGTACTCACCACGTGGCTTTGTCCGTTCTCTCCGCACCCTGGACCTGGAATTTTCCATTCAGCTAGGTGAAATATTTTCACCCTGTCTCCCCGACAAAGTGCAAGAATAATTCTACATCTAACCAAACCAAGAATTTCACGGAAAAAAAAAAAGAGATTTACTAAAATAACTAAAAACATTACGAGTATAAAATATGAGTTGAAGGAAAAAATGTCACCACAAATTTCACAAGTCTTTGTTAACTCTGATGGGATGTGCCACAACTATAAAATGCATCGAGAACATTTGTGACAAAAAAACTTTGGGAAATGTATGTAATATTTGAGAAAATGTTCAACACAAATACAAATGTTACTTTTAACTTTTATGAACTTTTTTTTTAATTGTTACTCTCTCTTTCTCAAAATTCTTATCGAATTTTAAATTTTTTATTTTTAATATAATTTATAATAAAAATGACAATCTAATCTGAACAATTATTTTTGGACTACAAGCATTATGATGTATCTCCTCCGACACGTTTCACCTTTATTTTGTCCATGTTTGAGAAAATTGTTTGCATTTTCAGTAATAAAGTAAATATAATTAGAAGGATTGCCTAGCTGCTTAATGCATAAACTCTTCCAAAGGCCATCGCAAATGAAACTCACAAAAAAAAGAAAATCACGCGTATGCTACGGCTCATGATATTTCGCAATCAAGCGACGTAGAAAAGAGAATCGAGTCTTCAAAATATCGTGCAAAACATAAATATGTCTCCTCTAATTGGAATGACTATGCAAAGCATATAAATGAAAAGATGGCTTCCCACTTTACCCTAATTTGGTGTGTTATAATCATGATCATAACCACTTTCAACTACTATTCGAAAAATTACGTTTCAAAGAATTTGGTGTGTGTATAATTTGTGCGCCGATGACATTACTAAAAGTGACACTTGATATCAATCGGGGTTATATCTTTTTTATGTTCCCTCAAGTTTTATAGCTATATTATTATAGCATGACTTTTCTACCTGTAATTACGTTGCAATTACCCGAAAGGAGACAAAGTTAGGAAAAAAAGAAAAAAGAAATGAAGAGATTCTATTAACCACTTCAAACATTTTCTAAGAAAAGATATACTCTATATGCCCTTAAAAATTAGTGCACATTAATTATAGTTTATAATTTGTACTAAAAATAATACAAATCACAAATGGTAATGTGAATTATATTGGTGGGACAAACAAGTATTATTTGCTTTTAGAGTAAAGATTTTGATACGATACTCGTTTAAACCAGTTGATCATCAGTAGAGATAAATACAATGTATATAGAGATCAATGCAAGAAGAAATGAATTTTTAATGATTATTGGATAAATATAAAAATATGAAAATAATAAATATAAAGATACATTTTTAAGATTTTATTTTTTAATTAGAAAAATATACTAAATAAAATTTATGATAAATTAAATGTCTATTAGTCGAAAGAAACTTAATAGTCAGTAATTACAATGAATGACGTCTAATGTTTGATTACCTTCCATGCGAATGATACTGTTAGTAAAATTGGACTACATGTTGGGAGAATTTTGATGTCCCAAAAAAATCTATCGATTTAAATCCGGAATAGTTTGAGGAATAATTTCGGACACCAAATATGTAAAATATCAAAAAAAAGAAAAGAAAGAAAAGTACTCGTATTATTACCTCAAACTTGATGAAATGAGATTATCTCGCCGGCGACTACTTAGTACAGCTTGTAGTTGTATCTTACAATCCATGAATCAGGATGAACCAAATTATTGAAATTTCTGGTTTGATTATTTTTTGCCCCCAACGGCATAAGATCCTCTACCGCCGGGAGTGCAAATTAAAACATCATAACTAAATAAAATCTTTCGTTAATTATATAAGCCATACGTGAGCTGATATACTAGCAGTTGGTGGTTTTTTGGTGTCAGCAAATTACTACTATATGCTACTTCCCCACAATCTTCTTATTTATAATGCGCAAATTAAAAATAATTTTAATTCCAATTTATGACGTTCAAATAAAGTTGAAATGAGTATCAACTGTATATGATGATGTTATGGGATCGATGGGAGGTTAGGTGGGGGTGTGGCGGGTGAGAGCTCACTCGTTCAATTTTTGACAAAATCAATCTAAATTCTAGAATATGTCGATGCAAATTAATATGCAATATATAAAAGTTAATTATTAAATTTAATGAGACCGAGAAAATACAATTGAAAGAGCAACCACAAGACATTGATCGGATGGTCCTCCAATTTATACTTTGGTAAAAGAAATACTCCTTCCATTTTATCTAATAATTTATTTGGTTAAATTCAAATTAAAACTAAGGTTAATAATCAAAATGTAGAACGGAAAAAGTATAAAATCCGGGAATTCTATCATTTCGCGCCATTTTGTGGATGGGGAGAACTGTTGACAAGTAACCCCATCAGATTCATTTGGATATATATCCTGTTTTGTGTACCCACTATAGTGCTTCGGCGGTCCCTTGAGAAAATACAAGACAACGGCACAAGTTTGGACGGCCGAAGTTACCCTGAATATGGCAACGCAAACCTTTTTATAGATATGTATTAAGGGTTAGGGTTTGTTACAATGGTAACTAAGTAAATATACAACATTAAAGTTACAATATATATTTACAATACGCTAACACCTCCCTTAAGTTGGAGCATGGGGATTCCAAATATCCAACTTGCCAAGAAAATAATCAAACTGGCGCTTACCCAAAGCTTTGGTAAAGATATCAGCTAACTGTTCCCGATAGAAACATAAGAGGCAGATATGACTCCTTACAAAAGGACATTCCGGATAAAATGACAATCAACCTTAATATGTTTAGTACGCTCATGAAAAACAGGGTTAGCAGCAATATGCAAAGCAGCTTAACTATCGCAATGAAAACGCATGGGCTGAGAATGAATAACACCAAGACTGTGCAACAAACCCTTCAACTATTTTAATTCACAAGTAGTAGTAGCCATGGCACGATACTCAGCCTCAACAGAAGAACGTGCCACAGTATGCTGCTTCTTCGTACACCAAGAGATAGGAGAGGTTCCCAACTGAACAAACCAACATGTAAGGGAACGACGCGTGATATGACAACTTGTCCCATCAGAGTCACACCAAGTATACAACTGTAAGTCACTATCAGCGCAAAGTAGAATCTCTTGACCCGGATTCCCTTTCAAGTATCGGACAACCCGAAGAGCAACATCCTAGTGAGCCTACATAGGACGATGCATAAACTGTGCCAAGGTATGAACCCTGTATGAAAGCTCTGGACGAGTAACTGCCAGGTAAATAAGACGACCAACCAACCTTCTATAATGCTCAGGATCAGAAAGAGGATTATCGTCAGCCAGCGGAAGACTATGATTCTGTGCCAGAGGAAAATCCAGAGGTTTACCACCCAACAAACCAACTTCCGAGACAATATCTAAGACATATTTCCATTGACACAAGAAAATGCCAGTGGAATTTCGAGCAACTTCAATTCCAAGAAAATATTTAAGGCAACCAAGATCTTTCATATGAAAACAATCACTCAAATAAGTCTTAAAACGAAGGATGACAACACTATCATTACCAGAAATGATGAGGTCGTCCACATAAACAAGAACAGAGAGTTGCATATTATTACGATGTAATGTGAAGAAAGAGTAATCAAAATATGATTGAGAGAAACCATATTGTTTCAAACCCCGGGCAAGTTTAGCGAACCAACAACGAGGTGCCTGCTTCAACCCATAAAGTGAACGACGAAGGCAAAACACCTGTCCCTCCATCGAAGTCTGAAAACCAGGAGGAAATTTCATGTAAACTTCCTCATCAAGATCACCAAGTAAAAAGGCATTGTGAACATCCATCTGATGTAACTCCCAATTCCGAGCCGCAGCCACAGCCAGAAAAGTGCAAACAGTGACCATCTTTATCACAAGAGCAAATGTCTCCTTGTAATCAATGTCTTCAACCTGATTATTGCCAAGAACCACAAGACGAGCCTTATAACGCTCAACAGACCCATCAGAATGATACTTAATTTTGTAAATCCACTTACAACCAATAGCTTTCTTGCCGGGAGGAAGACAAGTCACATCCCTAGTGTGATTATTCTCCAGAGCCGTAATCTCAGACTGCATGGCAAGACGCCATCGCTCATCCTTAACAGCCTCAGTAAATATTTGTGGTTCAACTGCATAAGAAATAGCTGCCAAAAATACCTTATGTGCAAGTGAAAAAGAATGGCCATTCACATAATGTGCTATAGGATAAGGCGCACCTGAGGAGGATGACTGGACGGGGGAATCAACGGGAGGTTTAGGGGGACGAATGGTCTCAGTCACAAATTCCCGGAGGCGAGTGAAAGGGATATCTTAGTACGACGGCCACGACCCAATTGCTCAACCGGATCAGAAAGCATAGGAGAACCCCCCTATCATCGGGCACCTCAACAGAAGGCAGGTTAGGAGGCGGGGATTCAACTACAAGTGAAGGGACTAGCGGACTAACAACAGTAGTATCCTCATCATCATCTATGAGAGGAACCAAGGAAGGGGGTGGATGAAGTGTAGACACACCAGAGACAGATGACAAATAAGAAAATTCAGCCTCATGAAAAATGACATCCCGAGATACCAAGAAAACACCTAACTCAAGATCATATACCTGCCACCCCTTTTTTCCAAATGGATAGCCCACAAAAATACAACGACGACTGTGACTAGCAAATTTATCACATCTCCGATCTTGATTGTGTATATAGCACAAGCACGCAAACACCTGTAGGTGATCAAGGGATGGGGCTTTGCCAAATAATAACTCATAAGGGGATTTGCCATTCAAAACAGGTGTGAGAAGACGATTGATCAAGTAGGCAGCAGTTAACACACAATGACCCCAAAACTCAAGAGGTAAATGAGCCTGAAATCATAACACACGAGCTATATTCAAAATATGTTGATACTTGCGTTCAACACGACCATTTTGTTGTGGTGTCCCAACACAGGATATTTCATGCATTATGCCATGTTTATGAAAATAAGAACCCATACAGATAAATTCAGAACCATTGTCACTTCGCACAACTTTGATCAATTTTCCAAATTGGCGTTGAACCAGAGCCAAAAAATTCAACAAAGTAGTAGACACCTCATTTTTATCATGAAGTAAGAAAAGCCATGTAGCACGCGAGAAATCATCAATCACAGTCAAGAAATAACGTGCACCAGAAAAAGTGGGAATCCAATATGGACCCCACAAATCACAATGGATTAAATGAAAAGGCTCAAAAGTGTGAGTCATACTAACAGGAAAACTATCTCGCGATTGTTTTGCACGATAACAAACATCACAAGGCTTATTACTCAAACAGCTACTAGCGGCAGAATCAGAACGAAATAATGTTTCAAACACTTTAGTGGACGGATGTCCCAGTCGTTGGTGCCACAAAGAATAAGAAATGTGACCTCCAGTACCTACAGCAGCCGAAGTTGCCGTCCCCTGGAAGAAATAGAGACCCCCCAACTGTTCACCCGCGCCAATCACCATCCTCAAAGTACGGTCCTGTATAACACAAAATGTACTAGTGAATTGAGCTACACAATGAGATTGGTCCAGCAATTGGAACAAAGAAATCAAGCTGCATTATAAACTCGGAACAAACAAAACATTAAGTAACTTCACAGAGTTATTAAGATAAACCGTCCTATCCTTGCGAGCCATAGTCAATTTGCCATCTGGGAGCTGAACCGGACACGCCACAATGTCCCGAATATCCGAAAAATATTCTAAAAATCCAGTCATATGATGCATAGTACCACAATCATACATCCATTAGCGAAAAAATTCTTACCAATGAGGGAGGTTTGTGAACCATTATTGCTGGATTGCAAGAAATCAATCATCTTATGCCACTGGTCGTCATTCAAACCGGTGATGGCTTTGTCACCTTCTCCCAGCACAACGGAGTCAGCTGGAGCATCAACAACATGGGTCGCGTGAGCTGTCACAACTCCAGAACCGCGACCAGGGTTTGCAGCTCCTTGTCCATGCCCGGCTGAAATAAGTCCACATCCAGCACCATTATCTCGTATTGGCGGAGCAACAAGAGACCGCGGCTGTTCATAGTCAGCCAATACTTCCCACAACTTCAATAATTTTCCATAATATGAAACCAAAGACATGCCCTTCCACCTGCACTCAGCCACGGATGCCTTGAGTTGCTGGATTCTTGTACCATTTACCACCGAAAAACGGGATTTAATATGCAGCCACAAGTCACGTACCTCCTCCAAGCAAGAAATGGATGAACGGGTGGCTGGTTCAATAGTATTCAATACCCAAGAACAAAGGAGACTATTGTTAACCCACCAATCAGCAAGAAGATCTTCATCATCAACCGGCGGTTTAATTGATCCATCAAGAAAATCGAATTTTTTTCGAGCCCGTAACGCCATTCGGATTGCTCTCGACCATTCTTCGTAATTATGGCCTTTGAATTGAACATGAGTAATCACCAAACCTGGATTATCATTTGCCGTCAAATCATATGGAGAAATCTTTTTCCGATTGACCAGATCACTGTTGCTGTCACTGGTAGCAACTCCCTTGCCGGACACAGCAGAGGACTCAATGCGATCACCCATGATGAAGGAAAAAAAATATGAATTTTTAGAACAAGATCAACCTTGCTCGCGATACCATGAGAAAATATAAGACAACGATACAAGTTTGGACGGCCGAATTTGCCCTGAACATGGCAACGCAAACCTTTTTATAAATATGTATTAAGGTTAGGGTTTGTTACAATGGTAACTAAGTAAATATACTACATTAAAGTTAAAATATATATTTACAATACACTAACATCCCTTCCATGGTGATGTTCGAGAGATCATCATCATAATATGGATCAAGTTTTCAACTTCTCCCCGGTGAAGGCCAATATGTTCTTTTAATCCCTTTCAAGTTTAGCACATTTGCCACTACTGTAATTTTATCAAACGTTTATTACAAGAAAAATGAGTATTAGTGAGTGGTGACCTAAGTCGTGCTGTCAAATGCTGTCAAGTCACTATATGTAATCGAGTCATTATACGCAATTTAGTCATTGTTGAGTCCTTTTCTGACAGTAAATCATAATCCTTCAAATAAATTTTTAATACTATCTCTTTTTCTTCTTTTTTTTTTGGAATATATTATTCATTTTCCGCACACAAATGGAATGGGGCTCACAATGGTGCAATTATATATCTAATCTATAACCAAAGAACAGGGAACAAGTATTGGGAAAAGGAACATAAACCTAAGTTTTGGAGGGATTCGAACCTAAGATCTTTGGTCAAATTATACTTTAAAACCATTTCCTGTGACTAACTAGATAAGATCAATTGGTTTCCCAATATTATCTGTTGACGAAAAGCAAGTATAGTCACTGTGAAAACACAACCCAGAGCCATGAAACCCTGGTAGATTCATGCCTAGCTGTGGTTTTGATCGTCCATTATTCATCATTGCTGTTAACATTATGTCAAAAAGGGAGAATCAGAAACGAAACGTTTTTTTTCCCTAAATTGTTTTGGCCTTTCTTTTTGCTGGATATATGAATAGTTGGCTCCACTAAACAATTATTGACAATTTTATCTTTCACAGGTTAGGAATGAGGAAATGTTGGGTGCATTCGATCGGAAGAATTCTTTATTATTACAACTATTATTTTTTGGATAAAGGAAGAATAAGTATTTAAAATATTATATTAAATAATGGTTGTTTCTCACATTCCCTTTCTTTTTTTTTTGAAATAAGGCATTTGCTTGTAGTACTACAGAATCTTTCTTTTTTTTTTTCCGGTGCAATGAAAGAGGCAAAAGCCTAAGACTAGAATCTTTCTTCTTTTTCTGAGAAAATACCACCTGTTAATTAAAATTTTTCAAATTCAGTGAAGAGCACAAAAGAATTTGATGAACTGACATATAAAAAAGATCCTTGGAATTTTGAAAGTTAAGGTTGCCCAGAACTAAAACGTGACAAATGCTGTTGGGTGGAATTAGTAATAGTATCAAAATACTACGATATTATCAAGTGAAATGACACAATAAATGACAGAAATAAATTAAACAAAGTGGTCTTTCCCCAAAATTAATTGTGCATTTCTTTAGCCCATGATACCGACTGATCAATATATAGCACACCATAAACTAAATCCAGAGTGTTTTCTCTTGGCGGAGCAAATTTGCTGGTGACTAACTCCTCTGAAATTTATAAAGTTATAGCAAGGTTGAGATTATTATATACAAATGTTAAGTTATTCACATTTTATTAATGTTACTTGTGGTATACTTTTTCTGTCCCAAAACTTATATAGATTAGTTTTACAACTTTCAAAACTCAAAAATTTTCTAGTCTGAGAGAGTTAAATCATAGTATCAATCAAACAACTAATAGAACCCGTTCGCAGCAAGGTGGGAAAAAACAAAAAAAAAAAAACCGTAGCCACAGAATTACCCTGTCCTTCAGCCTTTCACTTGATATATTTATTGATGTGGATGCTTATCTCTTCATTCGATGATTAAGGTAGCTTGAATTTGCAGGCAAGACTGCACTAATTCTGATGAGGAACTACATAGAGGAGTATATTGTAGTATACCCTTTTCTTCTTTACCTATTTGTTTTTTTTTTAACCTCGAAGAAAGTTAGATAATTTAATTAAAGGTGAACATGCAAAAGGCAAATTGTATGTTTACTCATAAATGAAAGGGAGAGCTTTAGGGGTCTTTTGTAGTTTCGAAGTTGGCTCTGCCACGGTCCACGTATGTCATACTATATATATATATATCATCGTTTCCGAGCACATTGGCTTTTGTAATAAGTTAACACAAAACCGCAGCAGTACTTTTGTAAGAGCTGAATTCAATTTTCCTGCTGGGAATTTGGGGTGTAGATTGTAGTATACATCTGTGTGTATCTTAATTAAATAAAGAAATTTTACTTTGTGCTGGTCGATCGAGAATTCAGTTATATCAAATGCAGAAAGCTTGTGGTCCGCTCTCGCAGTACAGCTTTACATTAATTCAAGGGCAATAACTTGTAAAACGACATAAAAAATAAATTATTGTCTCAAAATTCTTACTCTCTTTGTCTTAAAAAAAATATTCACATTCAATTTTAAGATTTTTTTAAAAATAAAATAAATCTCATAACTTAATGTGTACTAATTTTTTTTTTTTAATAGATAGAGTATCACATTTATGAGTTAAAATAATAGTCCAATAAATTAGACGGTAATTTAAGAATAGAGGTAGTATGAATTTACTAATATCAATAAGCATGTGAAAAAAATCCTAAAAGAAATTTCTCAAAAAGAAATAAAAATAAAATAAACCCTTCTTCTTAGTTATGCAAATGTGAAATACGTCTAACGTCTCATACAAATAGTACTCCCTCCGTCCCATAATTATTGTCCAATTTAAGTTTTCATTTCTAGTTCAAATTGTACTAAAAGGGAAATCTCAAACTGGACAATAATTTTGGGACAGAGGGAGTATTAGCTATTCTCTTGTTTTAGAATCAAATTTCAGAGATTTCTTTGTAATTCATCTAACGAGAGAAACTCACTGCAAGCCGTTTTGACGCGCTTTTGCTAGCACATCGGCAGTCGTTCTGTCAACTTATCAAGTTGGTTATAATTTAAGCCCTGTTTGATAAACTAATTCAACATTTAAACTTATTAATTAAGTAATTAATTAATCAGAATTGTTTGATAACACAATATCATAATCACTTAGGAAGTGCTTAGTTCAATGGCTTAGATATAATAGATGTATGGTTTGCTAACTTTTTAGTTTCTATGATTCTTGGGATTTAAACCCTCCCAACTAGTTGGGTATGGAAAAAGTCACTATAAATTAGAATGAATTCTAATTTAATGGGCCATCATCATTCCAAATGGGTGAAACAAGCAACCAAAACTCCTGTGAAACCCAAACCCAGGATATAAAACTTTCAAAACAAGCACTTCCTTAATTGATTAAGAACTTAACTAATTAAGGACTTAAATTTTAAGTGCGTTTGATAACTCAAAGTAGGATGTCTTAATAAATTAAGTGCGTCTGAAATGCTAGTACACATGTGATTCTAAAAATATGTGATAGGCCTATTACTTATATCTGAACTGAATTCTTGAGACGATTTTTCTCCTATTTATTTACTTTTATGTTTATACTTTTGATATTTTTATCTTGAAACATTTTATCAATCTTGATTTTTGGTTATAAATTAAAATTTATATAAATTACTTTTATTTAATAAATATTTATTTTAATATAAAAATTAAAATCAAAATAAATTCCGTGATCAATACTTTTTTTTATATATAAAATATGATATTTTTGATAATGATAAAGATATAGCATTATTATTAACTGGTAAAATAATTACATAATAAAAATTTAAATATTTTTATTACATAATTTTATAATAATACTATTATTTTTATTATAGTTTCATATAAATGAATTATTTTTTAGATAAAATTATATGTCGAGATACTTTAATAAATTTCAGTGTTCAGACTTCAGACTTCAGACATTTTTTTTCAGTTTTTAGATTTTGATTTTTAACAAACAAGACAAACTTAATCAGTTGAGTACTTATGATTCAGTCTTTAGATTTCAGACTTCAGATCCAAATTAAATTTTATCAAACGGGGCTTAATGTGAAAATTCGGATAAACTTTGTGATATGAACCCTACTATAACTTTTATGCGCAAACGATAAAGAATCCAGTAAAAAAAATTTATCTTCAATGCATCATTAATTTTATGGTAACATCAACAATGTTATTGAGTTGAATGATGTAGATACATGCATTTTGCGTCCCATGAATCTTTCAAATAATTGTACTGCGAACCTATAAAAAAGTCGTCCGATTAGTTTAAATACTGGATTATAAAATTCCCGCGTTAGTTTCAGGAGCTGGATAAGTTAACAAGGGAGCCAGAATAATCCCACAATGTTTACGACCATACATTTGTCACATGTCACATTCATACTATTGCAAAAATTTAGGTGCAAATTAATCTAATTAATCTTCTTAGTATAATTCAATCGAATCATATTTGGGGGTTTGGGCTTAAATTCAACAGATTAATATAACTTAATGTAAGCACAAAATTTATGCAATTTTTTTTTAATTTTTTTTATTTTGGCCTTTTGGTGTTGTCCCGAAACTAGACACAATCACTAGCTATGGTCGTCACTAGTGACGATAAGCTCATAAAAATAATACAGACGACTAACTGAAAAAGTCAACCACGATTTCCCCAGAAGAATATGATTCACCACAAACAAAGCTTTAAAATTCCTTTTCCAAAAAAAAAAAAAAAGCTTTGAAATTTTTATGCTTTGAGTAGGATGAAGAGACAGAATTTGGGCTTTGGCGAACTTCTTCATGTGTTATATCATGCATGACGAAAGTTAATTTCAGAAATTCTTTTTAAGTCTTGTCCCGTGATCCGGCCTCATAATATGAAATTTACAATGATAATTTTTTGAGAGACAGTGAAATAATTTAATGATAATTTTTTGATATATTACTCATTCTGATTTCTGACTAATCCAAATTCGAACTGGATAAATTTTTTTAGGAGACAAAACTTTCTCAACATGTATTTTAATTGCATGCTCATGTCGGAATTTATTCTGATTGAAAATTTAAACTGACCCAATACTTTTACCACTTAGACCAATTGCTTATTGGTAAATAGTTTACTACTATAAAGAGCTAATTATCTTGAATTTTCACTTATTACCCGAAACCATTTGCTCGATAATACATTGTCTCTATCATCAATTTTTTATTTCTTGATTAATGCACCAAATGCTAGCTGTACATGCAGAATTACAAATAAGCCAGTTATAACTTTGAACCTAAACTTTTTTTAAGGGAATATTCAAATGTACAACATGTATGACATATAGTTGCGGTGCACATAAGACAACAACATAAGGCTCTGTTTGTTTGGATTTTTGGATGGTTTTTTTATATTATTTTAATAGTAACTTTTTCATCTCAAAATACTTTTTTACATTTTTAATATAAAAAACACCTAAAAACACACACTAAAAAACGAAACAAACATAAACCTAAATTTCATGAACTCATGACCAACGGGGCGTAATTAACAAACGGAGTCTCCTTCTCTCATTATTTGTTTGGTACATAAACCATAGTTCTGTCTTTCACGACTTAAATTGGTAGAGTTTTTGCATTAGGCCCTCCGAACATTAATTGCAGTTTGTGAACTTGTTAATCCACTATTGATTAGTTACATTTCGTTAAGACAATCACTTTTTTTTTTTTTTTTTCATTCAGAACTAAAACCATAGTCCCTACTTAAATTCAGGTCCACATAATTAATTATTACATAATGTCAATCGAACTATCTACTTCCCATATTCCCCAGTGTTCAAATTCTTTCGTCACAAAAAGATGATGTTTTACCTTTTTACTGTAATCCGTTTTTTAATTAATTCGTTGTACCAAGCCCAAAAAAAAAAAGAAAAGAAGAAGATAAAAATGAAGCATCCACTCTAGACGTGACAGTTTTAGTGAAACGAATGCAATGTTACAAAAAAAGTCTAATAAATTTGAGATGTCACTGTTAGAATCTCTTCCCATTACAAACCTAAGCCGTTTCCCCTTTATCCTAATTGATACAACTTGTCGTATATAATTGACTTTCACAAAAATTATTATAATTTCATAATTCCGCAAAAAATAAAAAGTCCTATTTTACGAGTATGAATATGTTACATTATTTTGTGACTTAGTCTATATATATATAAATCACATGCCTCCTACTCACTTCCCCATCACCTCTTCTCTCCAACCACCCTTGAAGCCTTAAACAAACACATTTCCATAGACTTTCAAGAACAGTAGTGCAAGCAATCAAACCTCATAATATTGAAAAAAAGTTGAAGAAGAAAGAGAGAGAACGAAATATTTTTTTTCCAAGGAAGATATGGGAAAAGCAAAGAAAGATGAAATGATGAGAAAGAAGAAAAAGGGTTCGGTGTTATCGATTTTCATGCACGCTGATGGAGTTGACAAGTTGTTGATGATCATCGGCTTCGTCGGAGCTGTTGGCGACGGAATCTCGATGCCTACCATGTTGCTTTTGACTGCTAAACTCTTGAACAATGTCGGTAATGAATCTCCTCAGAGTGCTCATTTCAGTCCTAATCTTAATAAGGTCTGTTTTTCTCTTTTCCCTCTTTGATTTTTTTTTTTTTATTCAATCACAATCCCTTTTCCATATCTTTTGACAAAACAAATTTTTTTTTTTTCTTTTGGGATTTGCCAGAATGTGTTGCTACTCTGCTACATGGCATGTGCACAATGGATTGCTTGCTTTTTAGGTATGTCGTCCCGGTATACTTTGTTATACTGTTTTAGTTCAAAAAAAAATTTGTTATACTGTTTTAGTTCAAAAAAAAAAGGACGGATTATTTTTTCCATTTCTTGACTGTCTTTATTTATTTGTTTTTTTGCAGAGGGTTATTGTTGGACAAGAACAGCAGAGAGGCAAGCGTCGAGATTAAGAGCAAGATATTTGAAGGCGGTGCTAAGGCAAGAAGTAGGCTATTTCGACGTAAACGTCACAAGCACTGCAGATGTCATTGAAAGCGTTTCCAGTGATAGTCTTGTAATTCAAGATGTTATCAGTGAGAAGGTTAATTCCTGTTTCTTTTCTTTTTTTTTTTTTTACTTCTGCTGTTAGACATTCAAAATGCGAAAAAAGGCGACGATATTAAATGTGTTGAGCTCAAAATTGAAACAGGTACCAGTTTTCTTGATGAATCTAGCGACTTTTGTGGGATCCTACATGGCAGCATTCTTAATGGAATGGAGGCTAGCAATTGTGGGATTCCCGTTTGTGGTATTTCTGGTAATCCCCGGAATGATGTATGGCAGAGCTCTCATGGTTATTGCTAGAAAAATCAGGGAAGAATATAACAAAGCTGGTACGATTGTGGAGCAAGCCATTTCTTCGGTCCGAACAGTTTATTCTTTCGTCGGGGAGGCGAAAACGACGGCAGAGTACTCTGCTGCTCTTGAAGGAAGTTTCAAATTAGGATTAAGACAAGGTTTGGCAAAAGGTTTGGCCATTGGGAGTAATGGCATAACATTTGCAATTTGGGCTTTCATGTCATATTATGGTAGTAGATTAGTCATGTACCATGGTGCTAAAGGAGGGACAGTTTTTGCTGTTGGTGCTGCCATTGCCATTGGTGGATTGTGAGTAATCATTTTTGCTCAGCACGTTTCTCTCTGACATGTTCTGTTCTGTTACCTCTCTACTCATTGCTAATTGTTTTTTTTTTTTTTCAATATGTATTAGGTCACTGGGTTCGGGTTTATCCAACGTGAAATATTTTTCTGAGGCAAGTGCGGCCGCGGATCGAATAATGGAAATCATAGCAAGAGTACCAAAGATTGATTCAGACAACATGGAAGGCGAGATTTTGACAAACGTTTCGGGTGAGGTGGAATTCAAGCACGTCGAATTCGCGTACCCATCACGACCCGAAAGCGTAATATTCAAGGATTTTAGCCTCAAAATCCCAGCAGGGAAAACAGTTGCATTAGTAGGGGGAAGTGGGTCAGGGAAATCAACAGTGATTGCACTGTTGCAGAGGTTTTATGACCCACTTGGAGGTGAAATCTTGCTGGATGGGGTGGCCATTAATAAGCTGCAGCTCAAGTGGTTAAGGTCGCAAATGGGGCTAGTCAGTCAAGAGCCTGCACTTTTTGCAACCACAATTAAAGAAAACATACTTTTTGGTAAAGAGGATGCATCTGATGAAGAGGTTATTGAAGCTGCAAAAGCTTCCAATGCTCATAACTTCATCTGTCAGCTGCCTCAGGGTTATGATACCCAGGTAATGTGTGAATTTGCTTCTTTAATTTGTCTTTTAGTACGGTCCGGATTTATTTCAATCTTTTTCTTCGAGACTGATTATTTGTTTATTTCATTTTTTTTTTTTTTGTGTAATGTTGGAACTGTACTACTAATTGCTATAGTTGACCAAAAAAGAAGCATCTGATACCCAACTGGCCACCGTCTAAATCTGGTCCTGTTTTCCCTTTCTTCCTTTCTATTTTTGATGCTTTTAGAATATTTTTTTTTCTTTCTTAAATATATTTTTTTGTTGTCTTCTAGTTCTAGTACTGGACTTTCCAGTTTTGTGACTTTCTCCATTTAGAAAATCCTAAGATGTGGAACTTCCATGTGCTTCTTGTCCAAATTGTTTCTCATCATCACTCATTCACTATTTCACTCCAATTTTTTTTTTCCAGCAGGTAAAATATTGTGATTTTGCAGTTACAATACATTAGAATTACTACTAACAAAATTTTCACTTTTGTAACGATTTGATGGCATCTTAATCGACGTTGTTATGATTACTCTGTTCGTCCCCAAAAAAGAGAAATCATGTTTCTCGATTTGATGAAAGTACTTATTCAGCTCATCAGTTGTGCTGAGTTCTCATCTCTCTTTGCTTAGAGATCATGTTATCTATCCATGGAGTAATTAATTACCTTGCTTTACTTTAAGCACCTTGTAAGATAAAATAAACAATCTTAATTAGCAGCTTGCTTTTGCAAAATCCCAAGATGAAGCAGTTAAAATTTTTTAAGACTCGCAATGAATTGATGATGTTTTTTTATTATCCCAGGTGGGGGAAAGGGGTGTTCAGATGTCTGGAGGGCAAAAACAGAGAATAGCCATAGCAAGAGCCATAATCAAAGCACCAAAAATTCTGCTTCTGGATGAGGCCACAAGTGCACTTGATGCAGAATCAGAAAGAGTTGTTCAAGAAGCGCTGGACAAGGCGGCCGTCGGGCGATCCACCGTCGTAATAGCCCACCGTTTATCCACCATCCGAAACGCTGATCTCATTGCTGTAGTCCAAAATGGCCAAGTCATGGAAATAGGATCACATGATGAACTCATTGAAGATGAAAATGGTTTATACACATCCCTCATCCGGATGCAACAAACTGAACCAAGTAGTACTAATCACAACAATGCTGCTGTATTGGGTTCAGGATCCATTTTAACTAGTGGAAGGCATAGTGTAAGTAGTCGTAGGCTGTCGGTTTTTAGTCGGTCTAGTTCGGCGAATTCAGCTGCACCAAGCAATAAACCAGAGGATGCAACAATGCCTATTACTGATCAAGTGTTTCGGGTTCCATCATTTCGAAGACTTCTTGCGATGAATTCGCCCGAATGGAGGCAGGCTCTCGTCGGGTGCACGAGTGCTGTCTTGTTCGGAGCTGTCCAACCGACTTACGCGTACGCGATGGGATCGATTATATCGGTGTATTTCTTGACAGATCATGCTGAGATCAAGAGGAAGACAGAGATATACGCCTTGAGTTTTGCCGGGTTGGCGGTGTTTTCGTTTTTGATAAACATATGTCAGCATTACAGCTTTGCATCCATGGGGGAACACTTGACAAAAAGGCTCAGAGAAAAAATGCTTTCAAAGATCCTCACTTTTGAAATCGGATGGTTTGACAGGGATGAAAATGGTACAGGTGCCATTTGTTCAAGACTGGCAAAAGATGCCAATGTGGTAAGCATAACTGCACTAACAATAAATTCCGTTTCGTCCCAGAAAAATAGTCTACTTTACTGAACTCGATCTTGCTTTCTGGTGCAGGTAAGGTCATTAGTGGGTGATCGAATGGCGCTCTTAATCCAAACGATTTCTGCAGTGACAATTGCATTCACAATGGGACTAATAATTGCCTGGAAACTCGCACTCGTGATGATAGCCATTCAACCACTTATCATCATTTGCTTTTACTGGAGGCGCGTGCTTCTCAAAACCATGTCCCATAAAGGGATCAAAGCGCAGGTAGAAAGCAGTAAAATCGCGGCGGAAGCCGTCTCCAATCTTCGGACAGTCACCGCATTCAGCTCCCAATCTCGGATCCTGAAAATGCTGGAAAAAGCACAAGAAGGACCCCGGCAAGAGAATATTCGCCAATCATGGTTTGCTGGAATTGGGCTGGGCACCTCCAATGGTCTGGTGACGATAAGTTGGGCTTTCGATTTCTGGTACGGCGGCAAGCTTATGGTGGATGGGGCGCTTGGATCAACGGCCCTGTTTCAAACCTTCATGATCTTGGTGAGCACAGGACGAGTCATTGCGGATGCTGGAACAATGACAAATGATCTTGCCAAAGGCTCTGATGCTGTCGGGTCTGTTTTCGCAGTTTTAGATCGTTACTCCTCAATTGAACCTGAAGATCCTGAAGGCCATAAGCCCGAGAGGATAACGGGCCACGTCGAGTTACGTGACGTTGATTTTGCGTATCCATCCAGGCCTGATGTCATGATCTTTAAAGGATTTTCACTCAAGATTGAGGCAGGGAAATCAACAGCATTGGTGGGGCAAAGCGGTTCAGGAAAATCGACGATCATCGGCTTGATCGAGAGATTCTATGATCCGCTGGCCGGGACGATAAAAATCGACGGCCGGGATATAAAATCCTATCATTTGAGAGAGCTAAGAAAGTACATTGCATTAGTGAGCCAAGAGCCTGCGTTATTTGCGGGTACCGTACGACAAAATATTACCTATGGTGCATCAGGAGACATCGATGAGGCCGAGATCATCGAGGCAGCGAAGGTAGCCAATGCCCACGACTTCATCACCGGGTTGAAAGACGGGTTTGATACGTGGTGCGGGGACAAAGGTCTGCAACTCTCCGGAGGTCAAAAGCAGCGAATCGCCATCGCCAGGGCCGTGCTTAAAAATCCCGCGATACTGCTGTTGGACGAGGCGACAAGTGCACTCGATAGTCAGTCGGAAAAAGTCGTGCAAGACGCGCTCGAGAGAGTGATGGTTGGAAGAACCAGTGTGGTGGTGGCACACAGATTAAGCACGATTCAAAGTTGTGATACTATCGCAGTGCTGGACAAAGGCCGTGTCGTCGAAAAAGGAACGCATTCGGCGTTACTGGCTAAAGGGCCTGATGGAGCTTACTTCTCTCTAGTGAACCTCCAAAGAACTAGTGCTACTGCTCCTGCTACTGAATCTAGCATCCACTAATCAACTCTGTTAAGGTTGTGATAGATTGATTTTTAATGTCCATATCTCTTCACCTTTGGATAACAATAAGTTAGGACCATGGTTTTTAAGGTCATTCCGAGGGCTTAAAAGTACTAGAATGTGTAACATTAAACAAATCTGTGATCATGTTTTTGTTTAATTCTTTAACATTCGCTCTAAATTGTGTCATATGAATAAGACCAAAGAAAAGACTTAACTTAGTCATCTTTGTGGTCGCCTGCGATTAACTACAAGAAGGTTATATTGACCACAAAATTTTGTAAAAATAATTTTATTAAGGATGAATTGGATGCTAATACAATCACATGCAATAATTCCAATCTCTTTTTCTGCAGCACCTTCAACTTCAAGTGAATGATATTACACAATCGCCTGTCCCTCATACTTTGAGGATTGCAAGTCTTGGCATGAACCGAAGTAGCAGTTACTTCTCTAGATAGGGGGAAAAATGGAAAGAAATTTGAAAGAAATTCAACTTTACTGTGATACTTTCCCTGTTATCATGATCTATTACAAAGGCATCAAAGCGGTAATGTACCATCCAAAAAACTGGTTTCAATTGGGAGCTACCCAGAAAATTCTCTAAGTTGATGAGGGGTATTGCTTGCTGGTTCACTATGAACCAAATGAAAACAGTAAATACAAAAATAGATGAGACACAGGCTCTACATAACAAGAACATGGGGTCAAACGGACTATATTTACAGGAGAATAGCTCAAAAAGAAGCCATCATTATGATCTGACAACCTATTACAACCCACTAGAACCTTCACAACTATGAGGTTACTTTCAGCGGCAGAGAGATACAATTACAAGAGTCCACGCTGCAGTTGAGCCTTTGCCCGGACAATAATTATCTCAGCCAAGTTCTGCATGTGAATTCAAATAAGGAAAAACACACAGAAGGGGGAATAACCATGAAGCCAATGAAGGAAGACAGCAAGCTGCAACATTAAGATTATCCCACTGAGAAAAGGGAATCCGTACCTTGAATGTAAACAGAATCAAGAAAGCAGCAGACTGGAGTATCAAGAGGACCGTTCTTCCTTCATAGCCTCCAAATATTGGTTAAACTTTTTCACCCTTGGATGGTCAGAACTGCTCCCTGGTCCATTCTTCCTTTTCCTTCCAACGCGGACAAAGAAATCCTCGGTATCAAGGACATATGAAATCTGCCAGAAAGGCAGAAATGTTAATGGTCAATATGCGAAGCTAAAGCACACAAAGACAGTTATTCCAGTTCCAGAACAAACTGAAAAAACAGTAAGGAATGCACAAAAAGACTCAGAAATGACAAAACCATACAAGATACAAGGTTTTATGATTAGCTTTGAACAGATTTTTAAAACATGATCAATGTAAAGCATGCACCAAATGGTTTCACATTATCTTAGATTATAAGCATATATCTACCTACTTTGCATACAGCAAAGCCTCGCCACAATATGAGGCAAGTACAACTGTCTATCAAAACAAAAATTAAATAGAAAGTGAAATAACTACAAATTTACAATCATGGTAAGAAAGAGACATGGAATAATGACAAACCCTATAGAAGATACACTTGCAGAAACATTAAAATACACTGATGCAAGAAGACATACCTTTGATGAGGTGGCAGACATCTTACACTCCAAACCATTCCACAGTCGAACAGTTTCCATGGCCGTGCAAAGGGCAGAATCCTCATCAGGATCAGCGTATTTACGCTTATTTCTGCACAAAACCCAAAAAGAAAATATATGTCAAGAGCCCAACATAAAGATCTCGTCCATCACAACATTTTCCATGTCATGAGATGCAATCCCTCACTTTTAAAATTTCGATAAATTTCCCCAGTAACTCAGATTAAAGGTCTTAAGAATGTATAACATCCCCCAAATCGTTTCCATCCCCCACATTATTCCCCGACGTCTTCCAGACTACTAAAAGCAGTTCCACAGATGCACAGGGAGAAAAAGCACAAATACCTTTTCAGCATAACAGCAGATGACTCCCTTTTACCATGACCGATTGAAAGGTAATCATTGTACAGATAGGCTGCAAAATTTGGATCTATGGAAACTGCAACCACCTCGGACTTTTCACTTCCATCATCCATCAGTTGGATGGACAACCGGGTGGGAGAAGACGTCTACAAAAGCACAGAAATTAATTACATTATAAAATGAAAAAACAAGCTGTTGCTTGAAGATCGAAGATAGACAAGCAGTGAACATAAGATAATATGAATACTTACACACTCAAACCGGTATATGTTCTCTTCATAAAGGAGGACATGTGAATTCTCATAATACACAGAGTCAACAAACTTGTCAGGCTTCCGTGATTTTTCATATTCATATAACTGAAGTAGCTTGTTGTCCAGCTCATCACTTGAAACGCTTTGAAGCTAAAGAAAATCAACGAGTCAGAATTTTGCCACCAGAAAGAAATGATAGAAGCACCAAAACTTGCGTAAATAAACACATGGTACCTGCTTGACCAACTTGTATATTAACTTGTCCAAAGTAAAAAGGACATAAGACTGATTCCCAATAATGGATCGGCAATCATCCTCAAACTTAGCATTGTCAGCAGATCCATCAAGCAAACTATACAATGCACTCATGAAACTGCATTACACATATCTGTAAGTTACACTTGTTTTATCCACAATGAATTCTAAATAACTGTTTGGGATTAAAATGCAGTTCAACCTGGCATAGGGATCGGTATCAGAATCCTTTGCATTTCTCCATTTCAGTTCAGATGATGCTGAGTTCTGCTTAGCGGATAACAACCTTTCATACAACATCTGGAAAAAATCCAAAGGCAACATACATCAGAAAAACAATGGGAAACAATTTATGGTCACATCAACTCCTCAAAACATAAGGCAGTTTCTATTGCACCCAAACTGCTCACAATCCCTTGGTAAGAGCATAAGTTGAAAAAATCTAATGAGAAAATATATAGAAGTCACTCAACTACAAGAGTTACAAAATTAAGGAATAACTTACTTGATGAAGCCTGAAAAGCACATAGAAAGAATCATTTCCGTAAAAAATCCGCGAGCTTGTCCTCTCATTATTGTCCGAAACTAAAGGTACATGCTTTGTTAGAGGCTTTGAATTCAGCAGAAACCTCTCCGATGTTGGGATTGCGTCTCCCCCAACAAAATGAGCATCACCTCCTTCAACCTCACCTTCACTCTCACCCTTGCCATCAAGATCATCATGTTCTCCATCTTCCTCTTCCTCATTCTCTTCCCGTGAGCACTCATCAGCCGCAGATTCACTGCCTGAAACATCTTCACCAGCTTCAGAAGCATTTTCACTGTCTTCATCATCTGCGTCTGCATCATTTTCGCCTGCACCATCCTGACAACCATTCTCTTCAGCTCCACCATTAGGATATTGCATATTTTCGTCACCATGAGTAGTGCTAGCTATGCCTTGTGAGCCACCTTCACGATGGGCAACAAAATTGTCCTCCTCAAAGTCCCCGTTCGGGGACAATTCTCCCTCCTCTTTCTCATTTTTAGATGGATCAACAGATTCCTTGTTATATCCACTGGATCTGGAACCTTCAGCAACCCCACCATTAGCCAATGCCATCAATCTTGAAGCATCGCCTCCCTGCAACATGAAAGGATGTTACACTCTTACAATGTCAGTGCTTATACATCAAAATGATGCAACACTCCACACACCTACACAAAGAAAAGATCAGAGAAAGAAAGCAAAGAGTTTCCAAGTTCCTCTACCCAAATGTTAGAAAAGACCATAGATAAATCATCATACCTCTGAGGAAAGACTATCGCCCATATTTGTCTTTGGAGCATGATTATCATCTACTACACCAGGACCACCAGCATTAGCAGGGCGTGAAGATGTTCCGCCACGTCCTTAAAGATCAAGAAAGCATTTGATGATTAAAATGAAGAAAAGTAAAACAAGTGATAATGTATAACACTGGCAAAATGTGATAAAAGCTGATGAAAAATCATTGTAACAGAAGGAAAGGTCAACAAAAGCAAGGTCCAGTTGTACAAACCTGATGACATTTCCATATTGACTCTTCCTTGTGTTGCATCTGGTCCTGTCACAATTGCTGCTTCGGATGTAGCTAACCGCTCATTAGAAGCCACAGATAATCCATCTTCTTTAGATAAAGCATCACCATTCGTGAAGCCAATTCTGCCAGAGTTCCCTGGTGGGGAAGTATCGGCTTCTCCATTACCGACAGGTTTTGATTGCTTGGAGTTAGTCATAGTAGCATCAACAGTTGGGCTTCCATCACTTTCAGCTACACTTGTCCCAGTTCCTTTGATTGTGCAATGCTGAGATACTATTTCATCTTCCATAACTTCTGCACCACGAGACCGAGACGGAACATCTAATATCACCTCTAGGAAGGTCGTCCAAAGCCTCATAACTTTATTTAATTGCTCTTTAGTAGAGCAGACTTCTTCACATGAATATTTTATAAGTTTGTACAAATCTTCATGGATCTCATTATCAGGAAATTCAAATTCAAGATTTGGAACTATGGGATGTCTGCTTCCTGCAGAGATGGAAAGAAGTACGTCATCCTCCTTCTGCTTTTTCTCCTTAATCTCTTTGATTTCCATGACCAAGGCTGCAATAAAAAACAAGGATTATCAAGGCCCAAAAACAAATGACAACGAAAGAAACGATACTAACATATTTTTCTTATCTATAAGTTTAACCCATAACTGCCAAGTAGTTAAAGGTAGATGTCAACTCACATTTAGTGCTCAAGTTCTTGGAATCTTGTTGCTTGAAGTAGAAGCTACGGTGATCAAGTGACTTGTAATGATTCTTTGCATAAATTTCGGCCCAAACTTTGTTAAAATCCAAGCGGCACTTGGTCCATTCCTCCTGCTTCTGCTTTAGGCGAGTCAATATCACAGGCAAGGCAAGAGATGGATTTTTACGTAAAATATCCATCACATCCAAGCCATGGTCACCATAAAGCCGTTCAATGCATCTTATATTAAGGGCTACAAACAACAAAAGAACAAACAAAATTACCAATACATAAACATCAAACAAGGTTATTTACGAGTAATTTACATCTGGAGTTCAACAATGGCAAACCTGTGAAATGCTCATCAATGCGAATAGGACCATCAGCACCAATTGTGTTATCATTAATGCCATTCAACAAATCTTCTGCACGCTTTGCAGCTGACCCGACAGACTCCAATAACATATCAAGCTCAAATCTGGTATCAAATTGGCAAAGTTAGGCAAAGAAAATCATCGATAGCAATAGCATACATCGCTAACAAAACCAACAAATTGGTAAACATAAACGTCTCGTTCACACGGATATGAGTTACCTATCATCTTCACATCTAAAGAGACTTTCTTCATACTGGTTTCTACGCATGTGTTTGAAAGAGTAATCCTCACTCCCTGATGTTACAGACACCCAATGGTCATTTAATACTTGGACACCAAGCTCAGACCTCTGACTCGCTGAAGGGATTGGATACTGCAGAAGCAACATTCAGACAAATTAAGAGATGTTGAAAACATGCACCTCAGATGGTAATTACATGAACGATCAACTTTGGGAAGTAAAAAAACAACTCATACATCCTCGGGAAGAAGCCGGTAACTAGGAGTGCACCGCTGGCAGTTTGAGAGGTCTAGCTCTTGAATAGATTTTCCCCAGTACTTCTCCTTGTATCGATCTTTTTCTTTCGCTGCTTCTATGTCACGCTTATGTTCTCTGTCTTTGTCCTCCAACTTCAACGTTTTTGAAGCGTGACCCTCATTCCACAAAGACTCTGCTATTGTTCAAACCATTCAATAGCACTTTATTAGTACAACTTCAGATAGAACTAATACAAAGCCCTTACAGCAGGATATATCCAGCAAAACATTAAACAAAACCAGAAGGCATCAGAAAAATAACCGCCCCAAAGAAACAAAACAACTCCAAACTTACTTTTGCTCATCACCCCAAGAAATCCATCTGCAGGAAAGGCCTCTGTCAGAAATGAAGTCACATCTAGAGCAATGTAAAGTAAAAGAAAGCAAAGACTTCAGTACTTTACCAATTTTTTCACAACGCTCTAAAAAATCATTAAACCCGTCCATAAGATCAGGAAACTTTCCAAGTAAATCAGCAACCTGGGAAAAAGAAAGAACAATGAAATCTTTCGACTTCATAAAAGTAAAGACGTAGCCATCAAATGGACTTTGGAGAAAAAGCTATACAGAAGAATGTATCAAGAGAAAAGGAATATAGACCGAGAAACACATTATACTTTCCCGTACAAATGAGCAGGAATGACAAAATAAATAATAACAGCACAAACCCACTTCAAGCAATTAAAGCACCTAAGATTGCTGAAAACATTACAATCATACAAATCCCTGTGCGGCTAACAAAAGCTAAAAGGAGGAGGAGATTTAACAGACATACCAAACTCTGCAATTCTTTCCTTGTGATTATTTCTGTGCTGTAAATATGGAGACACTTCAAGAAAGCCTGGTAATCCTCCTGATTCCGTAACCTCTCCTTCACTTTTTCACAAAAAGAGAACTCTTGGCTATAAATGCCTGGAAATATATGAAAGAACTCAAGTAAATATTCACAAATCTGATCCAACCTCCAGCAATAGATATTGAATCCAAATCAACTTTATACAACAAACTCTCATGTAAAAACAATTGCTTTTTTCAGCCATAGCAAGCCATCATGGCTTTTCCCCTTTCAACAATTCCTTAATGACATGTTACTCTAATGACTTGATCTAAGAACTTAGTAAAATGGAGAAAGTATGTCATCTCCGCTGAAACATAAAAGCCCTTAACTGGGTTATACCAAAAAGAGAAACCATCATTAACTCACTCTTTAAGGAGTCTTTATCATCATAAGAAACTGAACCTGTAGCTCCTCCAAAATCATCAACCTTACGCGCGATTTTCTTTTTGTCAGCACCCCGATGCATACTCATATCTCCATTATTTTCGTTATCAGGCTCTCTATAATCTTGATCACGGTTTCTCCTATCTCTACTGTCCCTATCAACTCGCTTCTTCGGCTCTTTATGCAATCTCACCATGGTTTTATCATCATCTGTATCAGGACGCTCTACGCTAAGATCCCGTTCAGGATGGGAACCACCGATTCTATCCCGGCGAAAACGTTGCTAAAAACAGAAAAACAAAAAAACAGCCCGGTAAGAAAGGGAAAAAAAAATCATTTGGTTCTAGAAGAATACAGTTCTAACATCAAGTGCTGAAAATAAACATACCTTATCAACCTGGGACTGACGCAGAGCAGGAGGCACTGCTGAGCTTCTTTCATCATAGCGCTGAAAAGAAGGTCTGCCAAAAGAAGTATTAGGTAATGTTGCCGTGCCAGAATTATCAGGCAAAAATCTTGTGAATTCGTCCAGCAAATCTGGGTGGTCCTCAAAAAGTGCTGCAACCTGTGTACAAGCGAATTGTTTATCAATCTTGAGCATGAACTGCCAAACATGAAAACAGAAGCCAATTCAGTAGAAATAAGTACAACCTCTTGGTAGACCTCGCTAATGCCCTTGTGTTCCTTCCGATACATATTCAAAATATCAAGAAAAGATTTGTAGACGTGATCGTCACTTTCAAACCGTTTCTGCAGGCCAAGAGATTCTTTTTCAGAACCAATTACAAACTAAACTTAGTAATTCAGTAAAGTAGAAATAAATATAACCTTGATCTTGTTAACAAAAGTTATAGCCTCTTCAAATTCAACTGTCCTCTTCGGTGGAGCCTCTTCTTCCTCATTCAGGGTTATTTCATAACCCTTAGGCAAGAATGTATTAAAACCGAGAATCAAGTTTGGATGCCCTTTGAATAGATCTTTAACCCGGGCAATGACACCCGTCGTATCGATTCTGCAATGAATCCATGCGTTAGAATATTAAATGAAAATAAGCCAAGCCATGTAAAAATAAGCTTCCATTTACGAAAGCTGAGGTACCTTTGAGCCTTAAAATCCTTCATGACGTCAAGGAACATGTCATATTTTTCCCTCTGATCTTGAAACATGTCCTTAACTTCTTTTAGATATGTTAGAGCATCCTTTGTTGTAAGCTTTGTTGCACTACCTCCACCACCCCCACTGCCACCACCGCCTGCAGCACTTCCACCAGTACCACCGCCACCCACTCCTCCACTTCCACCAGGAGCCTGAGGCTGCCCGAAGCTTCAACAAAGAGTAAGACAAACAAATCAGGTAAAGAACCACATAATCAAAGAAAGACTCTTTGCTCCAAATTCAGCAGCAAATAGACAAAATTGTTCAACTGATTTGGAAATAGTGATTGGCTGCATAATTTTAAACGTTTATGAAAAAGACACAAGACCCGGGCCCAACAAAACACCCAACAGAAAGATTTTTCAAAAGACAAACCACATACGCATATCCAAAAAGGGAAAAATAAGTATCAAAAAACCGGGAAATGATATTTCGCGCGAAATAAACCAATAAATGATGCCACGACACAGCCCAATGCTTAAAAATCAAAACTTTACTCAAATGATCATCCCTCAATAATTTAAATGACCAAAAAAGCCCAAGTGTATAAATACAAACCTAATTAAATCGAAGAGTAAAAGTAGGGCATCCACTTAGTCTGATCAAGAAAGTTTAAACAAGCAAACACCTCATGACACTCATTCCAGTAAAACAACTAATAGCTAAACCATACAGCGACACAAAAATTCAAAGAGCACAGAACCAAAAAAACAACCACGTAGTTAGGAAGCCAAAAAATGTGATCTCCAGGTTCAATTGTACATCGCATCCACCATCAGGGATCAAACATATGACATACGATTGAAATCCAGTTAAACAAGGAACATAACTGAAACACAAGTAAAGGGGAAAAAAACCCATCACAAAAAATCCACAGCAAGAACAAACAGATAAAAATCTAAACATGGAAAAAGGTAAAAGAAAAGAGCTCACGATTCACGGGAGGCACCAAATGGGCGCTTAAAAGAAGGGTTGGGAAAACCATCATCCCTCATACGCTTCATCCCTGAAAACAGATAAACAAACATCGACTAAATAAGTTCATCCATAACGAATTACAGAATCAGGACGATATATAACACAATTAATTCAATCTGACTTAAGGTTTTTGAATAAAAACCCACCTTACAAAAAAAAGAGAACTAATCCTCCCTCAGATAAAAAGAAAAAATCTGAGGGAAAAAAAGGGAAAAGGACACACTAAGCAGATCTAAGTAACCAAAATCAGGATAGAATCACTTGAATAGCTTTGGATCAACCAAACACCAAAACCATTTTTCCTTCCCCCCACCCTTCCAGTTAAGTGTTTCCTTATGTTTTTCCCCTTATTCCCTTTTCCCTCTCTTATTCAACCAGTTCCTCTATCTCTCTCTTTAACACAAGAACAACAACAAACAACAACAAACAACAACAACAACAACAACAGAGAGAGCAGAAAGAAAGTCTCTCAAATTCTCTTGTGAAGAAGAGGAGGAAAGGAAAACAGTGAAAGGCCGAGAAGGGGTTGAATGGGAAAAAATTTGTGTTATGTAAACGAGAGAAATAAAACAACACACTAGTTATATAGTACTACTAGTAAATAATGTAATACTTATTACTTTGATAAATCTTATTACGTGACCCCTTTTTTTCCTTCTTGTATTATTATCCTTCTTCTTCTATTATTTAAAAAAGATAATAGTAGCTGTTCAATATAATAATTATGATTATTAAAGAATTTATAGATTTTCTTTATTATGGGAGATTATAATTTTGGTCATAAAATGGAACTGAAAATGGGAAAGAAAAAGGGTAAATTGAGAGAATTCGAATTTTGTGGCTTAGTAGGATGACGATGATGGCTTTTGTGAGGGCTGAAATGGAGGTTTTCCTTTCTTTTTCGCACGTTCTTCCTCTCTTTGTGTATTATTATTATTATGGAAAACCTTGTTGGGCTTCATGCATCTTTTTAACTGTTCATGCTTATGTTATGTAAAATTGAGATAAGGGAGCCCTAATGAAAAGCCCAATAACATTTTGCCCTTCAAATTTCTTACCATATTAGACGATCATTACGTTCATGGTTTTCCTCTAATATTTTGTTTTTTTCGGGAAAAAACAAATTTGACCAGCTGGAATACAGTATTCATTGACCTTGTGTCTACAATTTATTGAGAGGATCTGATCTGTCACAGTTGCCAACGGTAAACATGTTCAAATTAAAATAGCACTAGGTTGTAGGCTAACCAATATCTAATTTTTTAATTTTGAAAATATCCCCTCTTGACATGGTTAGAGCTGCCAAAAAATTATCGAATACAAAACTTAATTCTCATTTTATTTCTCAAAGTTTGTTCAACAGTTCCCTAATTGCCTTCAAAAGTTGATCGTGAGCCCAGTGGATTGATGTTCCTCTTCTTCAGCTTTTCTTGTACCAAATCAGGGACGACTCAACCAAAAGTCAATGAAATAATGGGGTTTATACTCCCAAAATTTTTTGTTTGTGTATAATGGTGTATCATTATTTTTTGAGAAAAGGCCACAATATCAATGTGAAAAGCCCTAATATCAAAACTGCCTTCAGTCCTTCGCAGATGTTGAGCCCAAATCACATGCCAAACTCTAGCTTTGTAACCCCGAAAGTCCCTCATATGTAATAGAGCAAAAGCCTATATTCCAATTTCCAAACCCACGATGAAGTCCAGGTTTAGTTCCTCATTTTCCCTGTCCATTTGTATAACAAAAACAATGTGTCTAGTATAGTATCATTTGTATAAACAAAATCTGTGCATTAATTTGATGTGTTTGATATGTTCACATTGATTAGTGGTTGTGGTGGAGTAGCTCCACCTTAACCATAGGTCGAGGATTCGAACATCGTCGTGGGCATGGAATAATCTTAAATATTTTGACCAACTATCCTATCCATCAAGGTGCCTACAATTCAGCGAGGGAGATTAGTCACTGTTGCCGACGGTAGACACCCTGCAAATATAAAAAAAAAAAAAACATTGATTAGAGGAAAGCTCCAATATAACTTGACCTTATTGAGTATGATTGAGTTTATCAAAAATGTAACGACAATGTATTGTATAAAATTTCTTTTTTGGGAAATTTTCAATTTCATTAAGAAAAAAAAAACAATTAAAAGAGGCTCAATGTAAACCAAAACTAGTCCCAAACTATTTTCATACTATAAATCTTATCTCTCACCATAACATAATTAGTCTTGTTAAAACTTTCAGGGATCTTCTCTTGTCCTCTCGTCATAAATAACAAATTTTTTCACCTTGTCGAAGTCCATTGTATACATAAATTGCACTTGGTTGTATTGTATAAAAGTTAATTTTTGTAAAAAGAGGGAAAATATCTTTACTGGTTATAGAAAAATATTTGTTTAATGAGAATCTGGATCAAGAACCAGCTTTTGCACTGTAGTACATTATGCTTAACTTGCCATAAATTATTCACTACCAGGGGAAAAAAATTATTCATCTTTTTTAGTTTTTTCAAGGGATCGTCAAATTTAGTCAAACATGTTTGCAGTAATTTCAATTATTGTTTGTTTAAACTCTCAAACTTCATCATTTCAAAACACTTAATTAATACCACTAAGAACATATAAGTTGAAGAAGCCAAAAGGCCCAAAACTACAAATCAAGATTCAGGATTAATCCCTTTACAATCGTAAATCCCATAAAATCATCAGAAATAAGAGCCTAAAATCTTTTCTTCTGGCGATAATCTGGTGAAATCCTGCAGCAAACCTTCAACTTGTCAAGGAAAGCTCGGGTTCAAATTTTCTTCATCATTCAGGGTGATATCATACCCCTCGGGGCTCGGGCAAGAATTTTTTAAAACCTAGAATTAAGTTAGGATGTCCTTTGAATAGATGCTTAACCCGAGTAATCACGCCTGTAACATCAATTCTACAATGTATCCATGAGTTAGTACATTAAATTAAAATGAATCGAGCAGAAATTTAACCAAATAAGCCCAGAGTTCATCGATCTTTCCCACAATCATCTAACCAAATAAGCCCAGAAATTTAAATACAACCCTAATTCGAGATTAAAAAGCAGAAGATATCCATGAACTCTTGATCATGAAAGTTTAAACAAGCAAAAACAGACGACATTAAATATTGCTAGTTAATCAAGAAGCCAATAAACCAAACAATTACACAGACAAGATCAAACTTCACGACCCTAGCAAATCACGACAAAGTTCAAAGCGAAAAGAGCTCACGATTCAGCAAATGTTCATGAAGGGTTCGCAATTTCATTCATTATGCGATCCATATCTCTGCAAGAGAAACTAATTAACACCGACCGCGATAATTAAGTTCATCTGAAAAGAATACCAAAATCAGATAAAAGAACACCAAAAATATAGTTTATCTTTTGAAGAAACCGACCTAAGGTTAATAAAAAAAAACGAGAGCGAGAGACGAGGAGGGTGGAGGGCAAAATTTGTAAATGATCTATATATAGATATATAGATACATATATATATAGATATAATTATAGGGTTCATCATTAAATATTGAGATTATACTACATAGCTATTTTTTGGAGCGTAAATAGTAACAACAAATCTTATATTCGTGTGATAGAGAGGATTCAATTCGCAAAGAAAGTATTTAAGAAATTAGTTAAATACACACATGTACAAGAGGGAAAAAAATATGTAAGAAAAGCGGTGTAATTAATGATATAGTGCACGCAAAACGGCAAAAGTAACCCAATAAATTAATATAATGTTCTACTCGATTTGGTCACTCCCCTAATTAACACCAAAAAGTTAATAACAAAACTAATCAAATTGGGAATAAAGTATGGCAGCCATTACATTTAGATCTGAGAAGTTTAAACAAGCGAATTCCTAATGGCATTTTTTTTTGACTCTCCTAATGACATTCAATTGTAGGGAATTCAGGATCAAGATTAGGACTAAGGATGAAATCCAGTTAGGCGAAAAAAACCAAAAACACAAACAAACATCACTGAACGTCAAAGAAAAACACGAAAACAAACCACCACAAAACTCAGAGCAAAAATAAAATTAAAGAAAACGAGCTTACAATTCATCCATTGGCAATGATCCGTATTGATACGCAAAAAGAGACACCGACCTGAAATTAAGTTCATCCCAAAAGATACAATACTCAGAAAGATGGAGTACCCTACCAAGTGATTAATGAAAAAATAATGATAAAATAAAAAACATTTGTGTCCTAGGACCCTTGTCAAGTTTTTTTTTTAATTTTTTATTTTTTTTTATATACCATTATAAGTATCCTAGGTTATTACATTTGTGGGGTTTACTGGAGGGAAGGGATATTACTATTAGGGAGAGACTCCACGTGTGCACGCCTCTGTTACGCGCCTTCCTGGGCTGCAAGCGTCTTTGGCCTCTTGACTGTAAGTCTACATAAACAGCAAGTGCTCTAGCGGGGTTTAAACCTGAGATCTCTTAAAATCTCAAGTTTTTGATGCCATGTCCACTACCATTTGAGCAACCCTTGTTTGCTTCTCAAGTTGTTAATTCCGCTGGGAAGTAAAAACATCTAGGAACCTTGAAATGCTCCCTCAACTTATTTTAAGACCTCAATCTTCCTACAGAAGGATTGCAGCTAGCCAACCCCCTTTTAAACCCACCATAAGTCTATAACTTTGTCCCAAATCATTTTAATCTTTTTTGTTACTGTCTTCAATTTGTTTATTTTTTATATATGAAAGAAATTCCTCCATTCTGTGCTATGATCCGGTCCTTTTTTATTATCGGAGCAATAGCCCCAGAGAAATTTTCTCTGTAAATAAATTTAATTTCTTTTTAATTATGGAACTAACAAAAATATTAATAATAGTTCTCCTCATAATATATTTTTCTAGTGACATTTCTCACTTCACAAAGTCCTTTAGTATTTTTATTTAGGTTGTACACGATATCATAATAAATTTATTACGGAGGAAATTATAGTAAATAACCAAACAAAAATCCCTTTTAGAAGGAACGTTTGGTTTTCACGGTGTTGCAAAATATGTGAACGATAAAAATACACGTAGTTACATTCAACGCACTATTTATATAGTTTTACTGATTAAATATAATTGTGTGAGTGATATTATTTTTTAATAACAAGAACCTATTTTTTTTTCCCAAAAAATAGTTATGCATTTTGGAGATATATATTGAATGGGAATACTTATTTCGTCCAAATAACTGTTCTTTAATAATTTTGAATTATTTGTGTTTTGAAAGTTAATAGTATATATGCATACAACCACATATGCTGTTTGATAAATTTTGTATAACAAAGGAACCCTAATAAGGAAAAATATTTTACTTTTTAAATAAGAACAAAAATTCAGTTGCTTACTGTTGATATAATATTGAACTCATTCCGTGCCAATAAAGTTTCACTGTGACTATATTGTTTTTACATATATACAGTGTTGATCTTGTCTTGAATTGTCGACTATCAATCTAATCCAATACACCAGGCTTAGAATAACACAATTTCCAACTTGCTTTTACTGTACAAGAACTAGGAATTCAAAAACTGAATCAAAACATCCCATCTATACTATGACAATTATGCATTCCGTGAGAAGGTTAAATTAACCTAACCAGAAAATTTATCATCATGTCACAAAAAAACTATTAATTCATAAAAATTTGATAAATTGCAGTTTTGAAAAGAAACCGTTTTGAGCAAATTCAACTGAGAAGGGAAAAGAAATGCAGTAACCTTGTCCACAATATTAATGTAAAAAGTAATATAATGTAAACTTCGAATATTCATCTTACAAAGTTCAACATCTGAAAAAAGTTCATAACAAACAGAGACCGAAGGACATAGTATCAATTTCTTATACAACAACAAACATCAATCCCATTGAATCATCTGGTAATACAGAAAATGTATAGCTAATTACTCTTCTTGAATATATTTGGTGAACTCGACCAACAGATCTGGGTGGTCCTTAAAAAGTAAAGCAACCTGTGCAATGTAAATGTAAACTATTTATCAGTTTTTAAAGCATAAACATATTGCCAAACCTGAAACATATAAGATATTAAAAACAATAAACAAATTTAGTTGAAATGGATTCAAACCTCACGGTAGACCTCATCAATGCTCTTGTTTCCATCAATATACGCATTCAGATGGTCCAATAAAGAAGTGTAGACATGGTCGTTGCTTTCAAAACGCTCCTGCAAAGTGAAAAAGTCCCAAACATTCTATTTTCAGAATCAACTATAAAATAAACTTGAAAATCACTCCGAGTTAAACAAAAGAAACTACGATTTTTAGAATGAAAGAAAAAGTACTATATTTACTAATGTGGAAGTAAATATGACCTTTATCTTCTCGACGAGACTAAAAGCCTCCTCAAATTCCCTTGCGAGCTCCTCAGGCGTAACCTCTTCTTCATTATCCAATGTGATTTCAAACCCCCGAGGCAAGAATTTATTGAAACCTAGAAGTAAATTCGGATGCCCTACAAATAGTTTCTTCAATCCGGCAATGACTCCCGGACTATCAACCCTACAAAATATATCCATGAGTTAGGAAACTTAAATAAGATTGAAACATAAGAATGTATATACAAAATAATATAGTTTGTGTCCAAGAAAATTGGGGTATATACCTTTTATCTTTGTACTCCCTCATAAGGTCAATGAATGCATCATATTTCTCCTCTTGATCAAGGTAAGTGTCCCTAACTTCCCTTATATAATTTATGGCATCTGTTGTGTCATATACAACTGGGGGATTTTGCCTGGTGCTTCAAATAAGAATAAGGGGGCCAAATTAATAGACAATTTGCTCTAAACTCATTAGCAAATGAGGAGCGTTTTACTATACCCAAGTGGAAAAGCTACTCGCTTATTGGTTTTCTAAGTTCACCAAACAAAACATCGTTCCTAATGTCCCCGCAAAAGATCTTCCGTACAACTCAAGATTTAATTCCAAGTACGAAAAATAAAGAACCCACGTTTGCATATTAGAGAAGGGGGAAAATGTATATGAAAACAACAAAATAATCATTCTTGCAAAAGTAAATTAATGGTGTTACTAAAGATTAGATCCGAAATGTATTCACATTAGAAATTCCATAAAAATAAACCAAAATATGCATGATAAAAAAAGGGTAGAAAAGTTTGAAAACCTCAAAAAAATCATCATTACAAAAGTAATTAATCAATATATGGTGCCATTCAAGATTCGATTCACAATATTTCCACCATATGGAACACCACAAAACAATCATTCTATTAAAGATAAAGGTAGATATGATAATTGAAAAGGGAAAATAAGTAAGAAAACCTTGGGATGATAATTCGTGTTGAAAGTAACTAATGCGTAAAATAAAAAATTTATTCAAATAATCGTTTCCCGCAGTTACCAAGAGAATAAAAAACCACAAATATTTAGCCTAATTTGATTGGCAACGTAAAGTAGGACATCAAAATAAAAATTTTAAACAAACCAAACACCAAACTAATTACACTAAATTCAAGTAAATCAATTAGTCGCGAAAGCACACATGGCTACACTAAATTTAATGGAGTACGCACACCATAAAGAAAAATATAGGTAGAAAAATTCTCACTTTGATCTCATTATCGTCTGATTCAAAATAAAAACAAAGATACATAACAAAAACTTGACCCTAAAGAAAATTGCTGAAAAATTCAAATAAAAAAAAATGAAAAAGAGTTGAGGACTCACGATTCAGCAGAATGTTGTTTTGATGAATTCAGGTTATCAGCAGCATTCAAGGGATGATCCGTGTTGATCTAGAAGAGGAGAAAAATAGACCATATAATTAGCTTTATCTTAATGATTATAAAAATCAATTAAGAGAGAGAGAGAGAGAGAGAGAGAGAGAGAGAGAGAGAGAGAGAGAGAGAGAGAGAGAGAGAGAGAGAGAGAGAGAGAGAGAGAGAGAGAGAGAGAGAGAGAGAGAGAGAGAGAGGAGATCTTGAGATGGTTTTTTTTTGAAGAAACCAATATACACAAAACACTAAAGTGCGGTGATGAGAACGAGGGATAGGAACCAACAAAAGATTGTGAGTGAAAAATATGTGTGTAACTGCAAGTAAATACAACATGCCATTTATATAGGTGATGAGAAGGAAGAAAGATTTAGTACGTTACTGTTCTCTTCGGTAAAAAAATAATGAACAAATCAATTCTACGTTGTGTGAATTTGTGTACACTTTTATTTGATTTTTTTTCTTCTGATATTTGTGATGATATCTTCTCAACCCCAAATATTTTGTAATTTTAAAAGCCAAAAGACATTCTAGAATCATGTCTATCATTTGGTTTTCTCGGTGTTGGAAATTATGTGAATGATAGAAATACATGCAATTACGCTGAACACATTGTTTATATAGTTTTGATAATTGAATATAACTACGTGAGTGACTTTATTTTTCCAAATAACAATAACCTAATTGTTTAAAAAGAAAAGTTATGTATTGTAGGGATATACATAATGGGAATATTGACTTCATTCAAATAACTGTTGTTTGTTAATTTTGAAATAATTGTTTTTTGTAAGTTAGATGTATATGCCTATAGCCACATATGGTAGATGATGACCTTTGTATAACAAAGGTACCCAATTAAGGAAAAATGTATTACCTTTTTAAGAAGAACAATATTTACTAATCGCTTACTATTGACATAAAACTGGACTCTTTTTATTCCAATAAAGTATCTTTGTGACTACTTTAAGTGCTATTAATTACCGTTGCCATTGTACACTGTGCTTATCAAAAATACAATTTTTCCAGCTCGATCTCACTATGTAAGAACTAAGAATTCAAAAACGGAATCAAAATATCCATTCACACTACGGCAAATATATTTTCTGTGAGAAAATTAACTTAACCTTATTTGACATTTGTCATCCTATCACAAATATAATTAGGGACAAGGAGGAATCCCGCTCCCTGTGCCAAGATTATGTGTTAGCACAAAAATCTTCTTTGACCACTTCAAACTTGTAGTCAAAAGACCAGACTTGTGAAAAGACAGAAAAACCAAAGTGGTTCCAACAAATTTTTGACACATAATAATTCAAGATAAAATTATTGGTATATTCTTAATTATTAATCTAATTTTCAATTTATACCCAATTGTTATTTTTTTTCTCCTATCCTAAAGCAATCATCCCAGCGTAACCCCCAACATCAAGAACAACGAGCACCCCTAATCTTCACAGGAAATCTTCATCGCAGATGCTCTAATGTTGCCAAATACTCTAAACCCAAACATTGAAAGAACCGAACAACCAGAACAACAAAAGAAATATATATATTTTTTTAATCAATTTTGAAACAAATCATTTGTCACTTTTAATTGCTAAATTACTCAAAACTCAAAACATAAAAGCAAGTTTCAAATTGTTCATTCCCTACCATTAAATTTGGAGATCGAGACTTGACTCACTTAACCAAAATTTCACCAGATGCTTTTCATGAAAACCCATACCAATCTCTCCACAAGAAGATGAATTTGCTTAGACAACGACAAATCAACTATAAAACATACATGATGGTAGAAAAACCCATGGATTTTCTAGCACTAGTCAAGAAGCAAACCAGAAGAAAAGGGTGATGGAAATTGCTTACTAGAAGGAGGATAAGAGGAAGGAGAAGAAGGATGAGGAGAAAAAGATGGTGGTGTGTTAGTCCTAACCTTTCAATTTGGATCCAGAGGTCCAAATTAGTAATACAGGAAATGAAATTATTTAAAACTCATCAAATCTCATTTAACAAATCATCACTATAGATATGCAAAAATCCACCAAACAGTTTAAATGCACCAAACACTTTTTGATTAATTCCAATTCATGCATGTGGCTCTAGGTGTGATGGGATATATGGTGGTTGTGACGGCGGTGGTGTTTGTTTTGGCTTAAAATGGAGGAATAAGAAAATAAAAATAAAAGAGAAGAAGAAGAAGCATCACATTTTTTTTTCTTTTTATATAATTTTATTTTCAACTAATTCTGTTTAAATGGTAATTTTTTGTTCAGAAAAATACTTATGATTAGAGAAATAGGGCATTTTAGTCTGTACACATTATTTTTTTGTTCTTACATCATTTAATTTCACAACATTCCCGTAGTCAATGGGTTTAATTGCCAACGACCTATGGTCAAGGGGGTTTTGTCCTTACACAAAACCTTAAGGGGTCATTAGTCTTTGGGACATTACTCGGGGAGGGGGAGTTGTCCTCAATTCTTATCCCATATAATTATTAATTCATAAAAATTTCAGAAATTGCAGTTATGAAAAGAAACCGTTTTGAATAATTTCAACTGAGAAGGGAAAAGAAATGCAATAGCGTCCATAATATTAATGTAAAAAAATAACATAATGCCAATTTCGGAGATTCATCTTACAAAGTTCAACATCTAGAAAATAAGTTTGTTAAAAATAGGGACATACGGATACAAAAAAAGTTTCTTATACAACAACAAACAACATCAATCCAATCGAATCATTTAGTAATATAGAAAATATATAACTAATTAATCTTCTCGAATATATTTGGTGAACTCGACCATTAGATCTGGGTGGTCCTTAAAAAGTGACGCAACATGTGTAATGTAAATGTAAACTATTTAGCAGTTTAAAGCATGAAATATTGCCAAACCTGAAACATAAAAGATATTAAAAACAATAAACAAATTTAGTTGAAATGGATACAAACCTCATGGTAGATCTCATCAATGCTCTTTTTCCTGTCCTTGTACGCATCCACATGGTCCGAAGAAGAAGTGTAGACACGATGGTTGCTTTCAAAACGCTCCTGTAAAGTAAAAAAGTCCCAAACATTCTATTTTAGAATCAACTATAACATAGACTTGAAACTCACTCCGAGTCAAACAAAAGAAACTACGACTTTTAGAATGAGAAAGAAGAAGTACTATGTGCACTAATGTAGAAGTAATATAATCTTTACCTTTTTGACGAAACTTAAAACCTCCTCAAATTTCCTTGTGAGCTCATCAAGGGTAATCTCTTCTTCATTATCCAGCGTGATTTCAAAGCCTTGGGGCAAGAATTTATTGAAACCAAGAAGTAAGTTCGGATGCCCTACAAATAGTTTCTTCAATCCAGCAATGACTCCTGGATTATCAACTCTGGAAAATATATCCATGAGTTAGTAAATTTAAATAAGATTGAAACATAAGAATATATATGCAAAATGATAAAGCTTGTGTCCAAGAAAGATGGGTTATATACCTTTTATCTTTGTACTCTCTCATAAGGGCAATGAAGGCATCATATTTCTCCTTTTGATTTATGAAAGTGTCCCTAACTTCTCTCATATAATTTATGGCATCTGTTGTGTCATATACAATCGAAGGGTTCTGGCTGGTGTTTGAAATGAGAATAAGAGGACCAAATTAATAGACAATTTGCTCCAAAAATCATTAGCGAACCAGGAAAATTGTACTATACCCAAGTGAAAAAAAATATTTGTTTCGTGGTTTTCTAAATTTACCAAATAAAAAAGAAAAGAAAAACACCGATTCGAATACCTTCGCAAAAGATCTTCCACATATATATACATGAAAACATCAAAGTAATCATTCTTGCGAAAACAAATTAATGATGTTACTAAAGATTAGATCCACAATACATTCGTCATAGAAATCCCATAAAAAAAATAAAACCAAAATATGCATAATCAAAAAGGGTGGATAAGTTTGAAAACCTCAAAATAATCATAAATGCAAAAGTAATTAACTAATAAATGGTGTCATTCAAGATTCAATTCGCAATACATCCATCAAAAGGAACACCGCAAAACAATCATTCTATTAATAATAAACTTAGATACAATAATTGAAAACGAAAAATATGTAAGGAAATCTAGAAATGATAATTCGGGTTGAAATTAACTAAATGCATAAAATCAAAACTTTAGTCACAGTCAAATAATCATTTCTACAATTACCAAGAGAATCAAAGACTACAAATATTTAACCTAATTCAACTAACAACATAAATTAGGACATCAAATAAGAAAACTTTAAATAAACCAAACATCAAACTAATGATAACAAATTCAAGTAAATCAATTAGTCAGGAAAGTATATATGGTTACCCTAAAATTCGTAGAGCACGCACACCAAAAGAAAAACAGAGGTAGAAAAATTCTCATTGATCTCATTATCATCAGGATCAAAATTAACACAAATATACATATAATAAACATTGACCCTAAAGAAAATCACTGAAAAATTTAAACAAGAAGAAAAGAAAATGAAAAGCAAATGACTTACGATTCAACAGAAGGCTGTCTTGATGAATTAAGGTTATTAGCAGCAGTCGGGGGACGATCCATGTTGATCTGGAAAAGAGAAAAAAAGAGAGAATATAATCAGTTTTATCTTACAGATCACAGAAATCAGAACAATATAACAATGAGAGAGAGAGAGAGAGAGAGAGAGAGAGAGAGAGAGAGAGAGAGAGAGGATCTTGAGATGAATTTTTTTCTATGCAAGCAACATACATGAAAAACTGAAGTGCGGTGATGAAAAAGAGAGGCAGGAGCCAAAAAAAGGGTTGAGTGAAAAATATGTGTGTAACCACGAGATACTACAACTCACTACTTATATAGTGATGAGGAGAAAGATAGATTTAGTACGTTACCGTTCTCTTCGGTCAGAAGATAATTTAAAAAATAATTCTATATTGTGTGAATCTATGTATACTTTTATTGTGATTTTTGTTCTTTTCTTTTGAAATATTTATGATAATATCTTCTCACCCCCAAAACGACATCAGATAAAATTGTAATTGTAAAGGCCAAAAGACATTCTAGACTAATGTCTCTTGTATGGTTTTCTCGGTGTTACAAAATATGTGAATGATAGAAATACACATTTATATAGTTTTGATAATAAAATATAGTTATGTGAGTAACATTATTTTTCCAAATAACAAAAGCCGAATAGTTTTTTTTTTTCTTAAAAAATTTATGCATTATAGGGATATACATTCAATGTGAATATGATTTTATACAAATAATTATTGTTTAGTAATTTTGAAATGTATAATTAATTTTTGTAAGTTAGTTGTATCTGCCTTTAGTCATATATGGTGTTTGATGACCATTGTATAACAAAGGTATCCTATTAAGGAAAAATATTTTACCTTTTTAATAAGAACAACATTATTAATTGCTTACTGTTGACATAAAACTGTACTCTCCATCCAAAAAAAGTATCTTTGTGACTATTTTAAGTGTTATTAATTACTGTGTTTCCATTGTTTATTCGTACAGTGTTGACCGTGTCCTTAATTGTCGACTATCATTCCAATCCAGTATATTGTGCTTATCGATAATGCCATTTTTCCAGCTCGACCTCACTTTGTAAGAACTAAAAATTCAAAACCTGAATCAAAACATCCATGAACACTACGACAATCACGTATTTTGTGAGAAAATTAACTTAACCTTATATGATGTTTGTCATCCTGCCACAAATATAGTTATTAATTCATAATAATTCGATAAATTGGAGTTATGAAAAGAAACCATTTCTAGAAAATTCAACTGAAAAGGGAGAAGAAATGCAATAATCTTGTCCATAATATTCTTTTAAAAAGCAACATAACATCAACTTCGGATATTCATGTTACAAAGTTCAGTATCTCACAAACAAGTTCACAACAAACAGGGACATAAGGATACCACATCACTTCCTTACATGAAAAAAAACAACATTAGTCCCATTGAATCATGTAGTAATACAAAAGATATGTAACTAATTAATCTTCTGGAATATATTTGGTGAGCTCGACAAGCAGATCTGGATGACCCTTGAAAAGTGAGGCAACCTGTGCGATAAAAATGTAATATATCAGTTTTTAAAGCATGAACATTCTGCCAAACATGAGAAATAAAATATATAAATTAAATTACTAAACGAATTCAGTTGAAACAGATACAAACCTCATAGTAGACCTCATCAACGCTATGGCCTCCATACTTGTACGCATCCAAATGGTCTAGAAAAGATGTGTAGACATGGTGGTTGCTTCCGAAACGCTTCTGCAAAGTGAAAAAGTACAAAATATTCTATTTTCAGAATTAATTGTAGACTTAAAGAAACTCACTATGAGTTAAACAAAAACAACTATGAGCTTTGGAATGGAAGAAGTACTATTGTTGCACTGATGTAGAAGTAAATAGAACCTTTATCTTCTTGATGACACCTAGAGCCTCTTCAAAATCCTTTATTGTGTCATCAGGGGCAACCTCTACATCACCCAGGGTGATTTCAAACTCCCGGAGCAAGAATTTATTGAAACCTAGAAGTAAGTTCAGATTCGCCACAAACAGTTCTTTTATTCCTGCAATGACACCTGGATTGTCAACCCTGCAGAATATATCCATGAGTTAGTAAAATTTAAATAAAATTAAAATATGAGAATATACGTACGAAATGATAAAGCTTGTGTCGATGAAAGTTGGGGCACATACTTTTATCTTTGTACTCCCTCATAAGGGCAATGAACACATCATACTTCTCATTTCGATCTAGGTAAGTGTCCTTAACTTCCCTCATATAGTTTATGGCATCTGTTGTGTCATATACGATCGGGGACTTCTGCATGGTGCTTCAAATGAGAACAAGTGAACCAAATTAATACACAATTTTCCCCCAAACTCATTAGCAAACAAGGAAAATTGTACTATACTCAAGGGGAAAAAGCTACTCATTTCTTGGTTAAACACGTTTCCTAATTCCCCACAAAAGATCTTCCGTCGTACTCCAGATTTTATTCACAGTTGATCCACAATAGAGAAACTAGGTTTGCATATTCGAACGGGGAAAATATGTATATGAAAACAACAAAATAATCATTCTTCTAAAGTGACCAATTGATGGTGTCACTAAAGATTGGATCCGTAATACATCCATCATAGAGATTACATAAAAAGTAAAACCAAAATATGCATAATTGTAAAGGGTAAATAAGTTTGAAAACCTCAAAATAATCATCACTACAAAAGTATTTAACCAATAAATGGTGCCGCTTAAGATTCGATGTGCAATACATCCACCATAACTAATACCACAAAACAATCATTCTATTAAAGATAAACTTAGATATGATATTCAAAAAGGAAAAATATGTAACAAAACCCTGAAATGATAATTATTGTTCAAAGTAACTAATGTGTAAAATCAAATCTTATCAGATGCTCATTTCCTCAATTACCAAGAGAACCGAACGCCACAAACATTTAACGTAATTCAATTAGACAACGTAAAGTAGGACATCAAATCAGAAAAGTTTAAACAAGCTAAACACCAAATTAATGACACTAAATTAAAGTAAATCAACTGGTCATGAAACCATACACGGTTACACAAAATTTCATTAGAGCACGCACACCAAAAAAGTAGGTAAACGACTTCACTCATCGATCTCATCATTGTTAGGATAAAAATTAAAACAAAGATACATATAAAAGAGATTTGACTAACAAAACCACCGAAAAATTTAAATCAGAAAAAAATGAAAAAGATTCATGATTAAGGGGAAGGTTGTCTTGATGAATTATGGCTATCAAAACCATTCAGGGGGCAATCCATGTTGATCTGGAAGAGGAAAAAAAATCCACAATTTAATTAAGTTTTTTCTAAAAAAGATTACAAAAATCAGAACGATATAACATGAAAAAGAAAAATTAGATCTTGAGATGATTTTTTAAGCAATCGACATACACAAAAAAACTTGAAGGCGGATGAAGACGGGAGGCAGGAGCCAACAAATACAGCACACTATTTATTCAGTGTTAAGGAAGAAGAGAGATTTAGGACGTTAGTGTTCTCTTTGGTGAGAATATAATTAAAAACCAGTCCTATATTGTGTGAATCTATGCATACTTTTGTTACGATTTTTTTTTTTTGAAATATTTATGATGATATGTTTTCACCCCCTAACAACATGAGATTTAATTGTAATTATAAAGGCCAAAAGGCACATCTTTTAGTTCCCTCATAAATCTAAGCTATCAAAGTTTCTACTTTCAAATCACGTCATTAATATTAGAATTTGGGGCTAATAAAAAAAATTAACTAATAAAGTTATTTTGATTGGACAATGAATTAATTTGTGATCTTTTTGTTTGTGTCACTAACCAGTGTTTAGGAAGAAGAGAGATTTAGTACGTTAGTGTTCTCTGGTGAGACAATAATTAAAAACCAATCCTATATTGTGTGAATCTATGCATACTTTTGTTACGATTTTTTTTCTTTTTTTGGAAATATTTATGATGATATCTTTTCACCCCCTAACGACATGAGATTAAATTGTAATTATAAAGGCCAAAAGGCACATCTTTTAGTTGCCTCATAAATCTAAGCTATCAAAGTATTTCTATTTTTTCAAATCAAGTCATTAATATTGGAATTTGGGGCTCATCAAAAAATTAACTAATAAAGTTATTTTATTGGACAATGAATTAATATGTGATCTTTTTGTTTGTGTCACTAGGATTTATATATTATTGAAACTCTTCTGGTTTCAATTTTAAGCAATTTACGTTTTTTAAAGGATCGCCGGAGTTGGAGTTCGATGATGATGAATTTGAAGAGCTAATATCTCCGCTCTAGATGAATCTGGTAGGGAAATTTTCCTATGGAAGCGTTGCAGGAAGAATTTAGGAAAATTGCTTTAAGGGTTCATATTTTTTGGGTCTTATAAATCCGCGTCACGTTCTAATCTGATTAGAGCTTGAAGAAGATTATAACGTTGTTGGATCAAGTCCTTATGGAATATTGGAGGATATCAAATGAGGATTTTAAAGTGGAAACCTAGTTTCAAATTTGCGGAGGATCCTCCAATTGTCCCAATATGGGTATCGTTGCATGAATTATCTTTAGAGTGAACTCACCCAAAGGTGTTATTCTCCATTGCCTTGGCTGTTGGCAAACCCTTGCAGGTAGATGCACCAACGCTTAATCTCACAAGGCCATCGGTGGCTCCCGTTTGTGTTGAGGTACAAAAGAACTTCCGAAATCTATAAAAATTGGAAAAAAAGGTAAAAAATATGAGCAGCTCTATACATATGAATACGTTCCTTCATATTGCTCTAAGTGTAGTAAGATAGGATACAAATCGGAGGAATGCAGGAAGGGTTTAAAGTCGAAGAAGCATCCTGATAAAGGTGAGCATATCCGAAAGGAAAAATCAGTGATCACTGACACGGGAAGATTGGAAAAGCAGCCATTAAAAAAGGTGAAATTTGTTTCCCTAAGTTGAAGCCGAAGTGCCCCTCTGTAGCTGAAATAGAAAAATTAGGGCCTGCAACTTTAGAAGGCTCGACGTCGGGATTAACGCGGGAAGAAAAAGAATCAATTGTTGTTGATATTGAGTTGGATGCTGCCGAAACATTGACTGCGAATTCAGAGGGCATTTGCCAGTTTTGTCAAAGTTCAGAAGTAGTATCTACAGGCTTAAATGCATTAACTGCTGAAGCCGTAGCCAATGATGACGCGCAAAACCATAACTCAAGCAAGGAGGCATCAAAGGGAAATGATAATCCAGTTCCTGCTGTAAATGGAATCCATGTCTCTGTTGGAAAAACAAATGACACACCAATGGAAACAGAGTTGAGGCTTTTTCTACCTGATGATAGTCATATAGGCCGACACAGTTCCTTAGAGGAAAATGAAGAAGAATATCGAAGCAGGTGGTCTGATGGGGAAAAATAAGATGCTCGGATTCATGAAGAAGGGGAATTCACCGTAGTCAAGAGGAAAAGAGACCGAAAATCAAAGGAAGAGCGGCTTAGAATGCAGGAAGGGTTGGTGCTCAGGCGATCAACTCGGTTGCAATGAGGGTTTTCCCTGTTTTTTATTATCTCTTCCAATGTTAAGTCAAATAATTTGGAATGTGCATGGGATAAATAATTCAGCGTTTCAGCGGCGCTTGAAAACTCTTATTAGATTGCATAAAGTTAGTTTCATCGTATTGCTTGAGCCTGATGTGAATCAAATATATATGTGATTTCATACCTCTTTTACTTAAATATAGACTCACTGTATAGTGTTAACATGTAAAAATGCACAAATCTTATGTTTTGTGGTCTTCCATTGTAGCACAAATGATTCATGCAAAATGGTTTGGAAATGGAGCAAAAATATCAATGAAATGACCAAAAGTTCAAGTGATGATCAACGACGAATGGTCTATCTTGAAGGGCTCATAACTTGAGCTAGAATCCTCCATTTGAAGCCAACCAAATATGCCTACGAAGCTCAGAGTGGGAACTACAACATTAATGTGAAGCACATCTCCAAAATCAGAACATAAAGGGGCTAAAACTGCATTTGGAATGCTGCTGTCAGAACTGAACCAACAATGTGCAGAACATCAGCAACAATCAGCCATTTTTCAGAGGCTCTAGCTGGATATTCGTAGCTCTGATTTGTGATTTCTTTATATGGATGCGAAGCTGAAAAAGAGAGCTACGACTGTTGTACTGAGAACTTTTCAAAATTCAGATCCTAAAATGGTCAGAACTGCAGTTGAAATTTCAGTCATCAGCCCTTATCAGAAACTTCAGCAGAAATCAGTCATCTCCCGGAGATCATAATTTGAGATCCGTAGCTTGGATTTGTAAGTTATTTATACGGTTGCGAAGATGGAAGAACGAGGTACAACTCATTTCTGGAAGTCGACTCCAAATTTCAAATGCAAATTGGCGAAAAAATGAGATGAAAGTGGTTACTCTTTGCTGGAAAATCCTGATACTGCAGCAATACAGCAAGACATGAATAGCAAAGTCTAATGGTTCGATTTGCCCTGAATCTGAACCAAAATTTGTGAAGTATCATTAGCAATAAGGCCTGGATAGAAAGAGTGGAAAAAACCCTCAACTTTGGCGGCAAAAAAAGCAATTCAAGTCGATGGTTATGAGTTTTCCGGCAAGGAGAAGAAGATAATTGCAGCAGCACCTCACGGATCCATTCGTCATGGTATCGGGCAGGAAATCGGAAATTAATCCCAGAGATTCAATGGGAATGATGAGAGGAACACTTTAGCATCACTTTCAGATGGAATCGGCGGCCGAATCGAGTTGAATGAGTGGTGAAGGGCGGCGGCGATTGAGGATGGCCGGCGGTGGTGCAAGAGTTTCAGACGAAGGAAGAGGAAAGAAAGTTCTTGTAATTGAAAACTTGATCCCTCCTTTCCAGCGTAATTTCTCCGTGCGGCTTTCTCTTTCACAAACTACAAAGCTGGTTCAAGCTCAGTCCAGAACTTAACGATTCTGCCATTTTGACCCCGATTCCTAGGATTTCCATTTTTAAGAAAGTTCAATTTGGGCAAAAGACTTTCCTACTTATTCACTTCATTCCATTCGTCCATTTGCCTATAAATACTCATTTTGTACCAAATTAGAAAAAAAATCTCCTCTTTTATTTCAACTTTAGAAACTCTCTTAGCATATTTTCTCCTCTTTTACTTCATAGTTCTTAGCTAGGGTTTTTATTTTGTGATTTAAATTAGACTAGATTAGTTCATTTTGTACACTATTTTGGAGCAAAAATTCAAGATTAACTATGGAGGAACATGGGGTTGGTGTTTTTGTTGGATTGTGGTGATTCTCCACCTTGAAAGAAAAGTGGTAGCATCTCTCCTCTTTATCCAATTCCAATATCTTGTTTATTGTTAATCTTGGATGGTTTTTCTTTGATAATTAGTAGCTAAATCTTCTTAAACTCCTAAGATTGAGGATGGGTGGTTGAGATTTTCTATATCCATGTTGATTATTATTATGGGTTGTGTTTATTAAGTCCATTAACAAGGTTAGTATAGGAGATGCATGTTCTTTGAATTGATCATTTAAATGGCGTGTTATTAAACTCTCTTGAATGACTCTTTATCTTCAAGAGAGCATGAATTTGTTAATGAAATTCTATTAAACCTCATTCAGACATAAATAGGTTGAAAGGGTGAATAAAGAATGTTAATTGGGTTAATTAAATTGGCTAAGTCACCTAGGCATAGGGAGTTAGTCATATGATTCTAGGAACTAGGAATAGAACCTAGAGTGAAAAATAAACATCATTCCTTCATTAACATGATCTTAACATCAATTGGCATGGATTAAAGTAGTTAAAATCACCCTACTCATATTTTAAGAGTTACTTCCACCTTGTCTATTGTTGTGTTAATTGTTTTCTCTAAATTTTCATTTATAGTTTAAGCTCCATATTTCGTTTATTTGGCGAGTTTATCGTAGTATTCTAGTAGAATTTTCTTATAAGACTTTTGAAAACTTTAACTCTTTCTCCTTATTACCTCCATTTTGTGTTTAGTGTAATTTGAAGTAATAGGAATTTCAACTTCACTCTAACCAACATTGTAAACTCCGACTCCTCGTGGGATCGACCCTACTACCACTACCACAACCCAAAACGTATCCTTGCGTTTAAGTTGAGTGGTATTAGATTATTTTATTCTTGAATTGCACATATTTTAATAACCTAAAATACCTCGCTTCAGAGCCAATGCTGCCGAATCACAAGCTGGAAAATTTTAAAAGAGAGCTTGGCTTTGATGCCTTCTCATCTTCTAATGGAAAAATTTGGATGTTTGGCCGGAAGGAGTTTAATATTACCAAGTTGGGTGATACTGAGCAGTTGATACATCTTGAGATCACTCTTGTGAGCTTTGCTTTTAAATTTTATGTAACGGGCATCTATGCTAAATCTAACAGAGTTGGGAGGACTGAATTATGGGCTGACCTTGCAAGATTTGATCACCAATTTCCGCAAGTTCCGTGGATGGTTGTCATCCGTTCTTTGGATGAATATTCCAGAATCTCGATTCAATATCATGGTGCTATAGAAGACTTTAATGAATGTATTGAAGCTTGTGGACTAGCTGAGTTAAACACTGTGGGAGATGAATTCACGTGGGGAGGATATGGAATGGGTTTGTAAGAAACTTGATAGTATATTTTTTTCACAAGAATGGCTAGCTTCTTTTCCGGTTGCGTCTGTTGAGCATTTGAATAAAGCGACGTCAGATCAGTGCCCTTTGTTGCACCAATTCAGCTTACTTGTTGAACATCAACCGAAATGCTTTCGGTTCCCGAAAATGTGGCTTCACCGTTCGGATTTCCTTGGAGTGGTCAATGAGAATTGGAGCCAACCTGTGCCTCACGCTGGGATGCTTGGTTTCTCCTTACAGTTGCGACGTTTGAAATCCAAGTTGAAAGAATGGAATAAAGAGGTTTTTGGGGATGTTTTCAAGAACCTTAAGTTAGCTGAGAATAAAGTTCGAGAATTGGAAATTGTTTATGATCAAACTAGCTCGAAAGAAGATCTACTAAATCTAAATGCTGCGAAAGCTCATCTTTTGGTGAAACTAAAAGAGAATGAGGATTTTTGGCACCAGAAAATGAAGTTAAAATGGTTGAAAGAGGGTGATAAGAACAACAGCTTCTTTCATGCTTCTTTGACGGAACAAAGGCGCGCTTAGCCATTCATAAAATTCAATCTGAAGAGGGTTTGTTGCTCAACAGCCAAGAAGATAGTGAAAGGCATGCCCCTTCATTTTTCCAGAATTTATTAACGAAAGAAGGTGAGGTTAACAATGAAGAAATTCAGCGGAAATTTTTGCTTCATATCCCTACACTTAGATGCGGATAGTGCTCCGGGTTCGGATGGTTTTGGAGGTGTTTTCTATAGAAACTGCTGGAGTATAATAGAGCAAGATATAGTATTGGCTTGTGAAGAATTCACGCTAAGGGTTCCCATTCCGAGAGCAATAGGGAGTACTTTGATTACACTTATTCCCAAGAAATCTTCAGTCACAACATTCTCTGATGTAAGGCCTATTAGCCTTTGTAATTTTGTGAACAAAATTTTTACATAGGTTCTGACTGATAGTTTGAAGGTTGTGCTACATAAGATTATCTCCGAAGAACAATTAGCTTTCTGGTAGGTTGTGACATCACAAATAATATTCTTTTAGCTCAAGATTTATGTCAGTTCATTGATCACAAGTCGGTAGGAAACAATCTTGTTTTAAAGGTCGATATGATGAAGCTTTTTGACTGGGTTTCTTGGAGCTTTTTACAAAACGTCTTATGAGGCTTGGTTTTCCTAGCCATTTTGTTTCTCTCATTTTATCTAACCTGGAAAATAGTTGGTTTTCCATTTTATAAAATGGCAGTCCAGTAGGTTTTCTCCAAGCCTCTCGGGGAATCAAGCAGGGTGATCCATTGTCGCCATATTTTTTTATGATTGTTTCGGAAGCAATGTCGAAACGGTTAAATTTCCTCATGGCTAATCAGAAAATTGTATACTATGGTACTCGAGCTGGATCATTGACAGTATCACATCTCTGCTTTGCTGATGACCTAATTATGTTCACAAGAGGGTCAAAGGGTTCTATGATAGAACTCAACAAATTTTTTTTCTGAATATGAAGTAGCATCAGGCGAAAAAATCAATCGACAAAAGAGTCATTTTCTGTAGATGATCGTTGTCCACACGACAGAGTTCAACTTATCAAGCAAGTGCTTGGTATGCAGCAAGGAACATTTTCTTTTGTGTATCTTTGTAGCCGTTTGTATAAAGGGCGAAAACGGTCAGCGAATTTTCAATATCTTTTGGATTCTTTGGATTCCCGGTTGGCAAATTGGAAAAATAAAATGCTTAGCCTAGGGGTAGTCTTTTATTCATAAAACAAGTTTTGTCGGCAATTCCTCTTCATGTTTTCGCTGCTTTGGGACGGCCCAAATCAGTTTTGGATGCTCTGGAAAGGCGTTGCCAAAAATTCCTTTGGCAGGGTTCGGGTAAAAATAAGCGACATTGGTGGTCTTGGGATAGGTTGGCATATCCGATGATTGAAAATAGATTGGGAATTCAAAAATTTGGTCACGTGGTTAAAGCTTTCTTTGCCAAATTATGGTGGAAACTCAAGAATGAGAAAGGGTTGTGGGCTAAATTTCTTCTCTCATTATCACCATCGTCACGAAGGAGAACATCATGGAGTCGAATACAGAAAATTGATTATGCTGCTGCAACTCAAACCAAAATCATTGTTCACAATGGAGACCGGAGCTTTTGGTACGATAAAAGGTTCAAGATGGGGGTTATTTAGGACGTTCCTTCTGAAAAATCTCTGCGACCGCAACTTACAATTAGAGAGTTTTTTTTAGTAAAAAAGATAGTTTGCTTGTGGAGTTCGGAGCAAAGCTGTCGCCCATGTTGTTGATGGCATTAGCTGACTATGATCAAGAATTTGTCCAAGGAAGAAAATTGGGTGGAGGCTGGAGGCAAATGGTTTGTTTAAAGTAAAATCAGCTTTTGAAACCTTTCAACGAAGTAGAAATGCGGACTCAACTCTGAAAAATGCATGGCATCGGTTTGTGCCTCTTCGGGTCTCCTTTTTTTGGAAATTGATTAACAGATTGCTTCCCCTTGCTGATGTAATCTGTACCCTGGGAATTCAAGCCAAGCCATCCATCTGCTCTCAATGCCGGAAAGCTAAAGAAACAATCCAACATCTTTTCTTGGGCTGCGCCGAATCGAAGTTTGTTTGGTCGCATTTCGCGCACCTTCTGGATTTGACTTTGCCGCCAGTTGAAACGGTATGGCATATGGTTCAGGTTTGGTGGTCCTTGAGTAATTTTAACTCGGCGAAAAGTTCAGTTGGGATGGTGACACCGTTGTTTATTTTATGGGAGATTGAGAAATGACGGAATAAGGCTATCTTTGATGGAATTCAAAGTTCACCTCAACAAGTAAGTAACTTGGTTTTTGATCACCTGCGGTATATGTTGATTGTTTATCTTCCAAAGGTTGAGAATCAACTGGAAAAGACCTTCGTGGAGAATGCTTTTCGGCTATCTAATTTTGATGTAAGGAAATGGCGAAGTCTCATTTTTAAATTGAAGAAGCCCATGCAAGGTTTTTATGTGCTTAATAAGGATGGTTCATCAATTAGATCATGTGAATCAGGATATGGTTTTGTCATTAGAGGAGTGAATGGTATTTTCATTTTTGGTGAAATTGGTTACCTTGGTGAAGGAGATAGTCTTATGGCAGAAATTGGTGGTCTTTTATTTGGGCTCAGGAAATGTGATTTTATGGATCTACAGTATCTCGAGGTGCTAATAGACAACTTAGAGCTAGTTAACTTGCTAAATCATGGTTCACTGCTTCATCGCAGGAAATCTACCATATACTTCAAAGGCGAGGATATACGATTGTGCATGTCTATAGGAAACAAACTCGATTGCTGATAATCTTGCAAAGCTGGCCTCTTCATGGTTCTCGCATTGTTACACAAACTTTTTGAGTCTTCCACAGAATCTTCAAGGTCTTATGTCTCTTGATCAGCAACAATGCTCCTATATCATGAGATTTAAATAGTAATAATCTAGCTTATTTCCAGCAGGATTTTGGAATAGATGTACTTGCTTTTTACATCACATTTTTTGTATCCTGGTAAAGCTTAAGCATTGCCAGTTCTTTCCACAGAAATAAAGAAATCAGGGGATCTTGTGGGCTATGGGTAGAGGGTTATAATATTCATTTTAGAGGTATACTCTTTAAGTGTATTATATTATTCTGCCTATAGTTTCATTGGATTTCTCTTTCTTTTTGCTTAAAAAAATATTATTAAAATTTTAAGCACTATTATATTAGCACCAATATTACTTCAGTGAATAATATTTGATTTGCCATGAATTGTTGGCCATCTAAACTTTTGCGGATATTCAAAGGTTAATCGAAGAATTTCAACATTCTATCTAGAGAGACAGTTCTCTTCCATGAAAAAAATTAAAGCATGGACTCGGTATTGGACTTCATTATTAGTGAATGTAATTAGTAACGTTACTGTTACTAGTTAGTTGTGGTAAATATGATCCAGTAATTTTAGTAATTGCCCTTTATATAGGGACTACATCTAACTGATATGTACAATGAAAATAAACCCAATAAGGATTTTTCTTAATTTTCTGTCATAGCACCAAAGCAGATTTGATAGCTGCAGCTGGCTCTATATACATTTTTTTTTTCATTCTCCTTGTCCGTTTATGAATTGATCGAACTGTTAGAAGTTTAAAATCAAGCACAATTGAATAATAATTTTCAAGATTGTGGTTGTTGGTAGTCAACCATGGGTGATTGATTACATAGATTTGGAGAATTGATTTGTGTTTTGTGGGTTTGGCTGATATTTTGCGGCTGTTTCGTTTTTTTTTGGTGGTCTTCGACTGGTATCGATTAGATTTTGTGGTATTCTTTTCGGTGAAGCCTTCTTCGGCCAGCTAACTTGGGTGGAGTTTCCTTCGGCTAGAGTTGTCTTTGCATGGCTGATTTTGGGCTTGAAGGGAGGGCGGGGGGAACTATTTGGGAGCAGTTTCCTTCGCCTGGAGTAATAAATTTGTAAGCCTTAAGAAAAACAAACCATATTGGTTTCCGTGAAGTGCCATGATGCATGATTATAGTGGATTTGGGTTTACAAATCAGTTTCTTATGGAGCTGTTAATGAGTGTATTACATTTAGCCCCACCATATAGAGCCAACAAATTGAATAGTCGTAATATTTTCGAGTGCAACTCACTACAGAACAGATTTTTTTATTATTTGACCGATATCCGTGAAATTGAATCTCGTTCGGTGCAGCTATGAAATGGGACGTTGTAAATGGCTAGCCAAACTGACATTGTGCCTCTCAAAAGGTATGTGGTCTTGTCTAATGTTTTATATATTCCTAGTTTGTTGCATAGTTTAATTTCCTTGTCTCAACTGTTGGGAGACTTGGATTGTTACTTATTTTACTCATTAGTCTCATGTTGTACAAGTCTTATATTTGAGGATGACAGTTAGATCAGGTGAACAATTAGGGGGGCTTTAATTTATTTCTTTTGGAGCATTGTTGAGGCAGTGGCAGTGCCAATGCAAGTTGAAGGGTCGTTGGACCTATGGCACAAAAGGTTTGGTCATTTGTCTTTTAAGGTGGTTGAGAAATTGTGTCATGTTAATCCTGGTGATTCCGGTGATATTTCCAACGAAGAATGAGATATTAGTTTGCATGCGAATCCTACTATAGATAGTTTTCTGTTGAGTGAAAACAAAACTGTTGAATATTTTTAGTTAATTCATTGACATTTATGGGGTCCCTATAGTGTTCATGCTTCATGTGGAGTGCGATACTTTTTTACTATTGTGGATGTCTTTTCTATAGGAACTTGGATTTATTTACTCCTTGATAACACTGCTATATCTTTCACTTTGTGTAATATATATATATATATATATATAGTGTGGGTGAAACGCCAATTTGATAAGTTGGTCAAGGTTGTTCGATGTGACAATGGTTCTGAGTTCCTTTGTTTAGGTGGTTATTTTTGAGAGTTTATTATTGTTCAAGAAATCTCCTGTATTGGTTCTCCACAACAAAATAGGCGTGTTGAACATAAGTATCAGTACATTCTTAAGCTAATTTTCCTATTAAATTTGTGGGCCATTGTGTTTTGATTGTTGTTCATTACGTACTGCCTGCTGGTTATTTGATTGATCGTGCTCCTACTGCAATTTTGCATGGTCGAATGCCATTTGATATGTTATTTGGAAAAGTTCCAAATTTTTGCTCATTTGAGGGTCTTGGGTAAGTTATGTTATGTTCATAATCAAGATCATCTAGGAGACAAGTTCGCTCCTTGTAGTAGGAGATGTGTTTCTCTGGGATATCCATTTAGTAAAAAAAGATAGCTTGTCAATGATCCTGACTCTAAAACTTTTCTAAAAAATGATAGCTTGTCAATGATCTTGACTCTAAAACTTTTCTTGTATCTTGTGATGTCAAATTCTGTGAGTTTGAGTTTACTTATATGTTGTCGAGTTTAAGTGAGTCAAAAATACTTCTGAAAATCATTTAGGGATTTGGATTGTTATTGAGGTGGATGATGATGATGAGATTGTTAGTTCGATCTCTCTGGCTGAAAGTCGCTTAAGTTTCCTCCAATCCAGTGCCATCTTCTGATCTTGGTGGTACTGATGTCAGGGAAGACTATCCTACACCAGCTCCTATAGCATCTGAAGAATTGTTGGGTCGTGGTCATCATTCTAAGTTTCCTTCCACTCATTTGTGTACCTTTATTCATCACACTATTTCCCCCCTGCTAGTTCATCATTGTCCTCAGGTACGCTTTATCATGTAGCTCATTATGTTATTTGTAATTCTTGCCAGAACATCAAATTTTTTTGGCAGCCACATGATGAGCCTAATACTTTCGCTGAAACCATAACGAATGAGCACTAGTATGCTGCTATGTAACTTTAATGTTGTAATACTTCTTCCTTAAAAGAAGGCTATTGGTTGTAAGTGGGTGTACAAAGTCAAAAGCTCTCTTAGTTATTCTTGGCAATAACCAAGTTGAGAGTATTGATTACAAAGAGATGTTTGCACCTATAGTCAAAGTGGTTACCGTTTGTAACCTTCTAGCCGTAGTTGCTGCGAAAAGTTTGGAGTTTCATCCTATGAATATGCATAGTGCTTTTTTTCATGGTGATCTTGATGAGGAAGTTCACATGAAATTACCCCCAGTTTTCGCTCTAGCTTTCCTGGTTAGGTGTACTGCCTGAAAGGCTCACTTTATGGACTAATGCAAGTTCCTCGTTGGTTTTTTAAGTTAGCTGGTGCTTTGAAGCGGTATGGGTTTCGTCTGTCCTACTCTGCTTTTTTTTCTTTAATATTTTACCGCAGTTTTGTCTAGCTGAATGTGTTGATATATGTTGATGATCTTGGAATTTCTAGCAATGATTCTTTCGTTGTGTCTACTTTTAAGAATAACCTGAGTACCTATTTTCACATTAAAGATATCAGTGCACTTAAATATCTTCTTCACATTGAAATTGCTCGTAGTGCACTTAAATATGCTTTAGATATTATATATGAGGTTGGTTTGTTTGGCACCAAACCACCTGGCTCTTCTCAAGATCATAATAATCAGCTTCCACTTGCCGTTGGCGATCCACTTTCTAATCTTGAGTGGTATCAATGCTTTATTGGTTGTTTAATTTATCTGGCGGTTACGTTCTCCGAGCTATCTTATTCTATTCATATGCTTCTTCAGTTTATGCACAAACTTGTGCAAGCACATTGGAATGATATACTTCACGTTGTTCGGTATTTGAAAGGAAATTTAGATCGAAGAATTTTGTTGCGGGCTGGCTTTGACTTGCAACTCTACGGTTAGTATGATCTTGCTGGCTGTCCATTAACGCGTCACTCTCTTTAGGATTTCTTCCTTAGCAAGTTGGGCATTTGAAATCCGCATACTCTATATTATAAGGGTGTTAGTGAATGTAATAAGCAACATTACTATTACTAATTAGTTGTGGTAAATATAGTCCATTATTTTTGTAATTTTCCTATATATTTCGACTACTTCTAATTGAAACTTACAATGAAAATAAAAAAAATTAGGATTTTCTAAATTTCTGTGATCCATTACGTGATTTCTCCCCTGAGGAATTCCGCCGGTAATTAGCCGCTGTAACCATGATCTAAATTTTTTGCCCATATATCTTGTACATTCAGAATATTTTAATGTACTAATATTCTCTAGTTTTTATTTTTATTTTTATTTTTATTATTCAATGCACTGTTTATAGAGTTTGGGTTTCAATTAGATAAGAAATATACATAAATACAGTTGCCGACCTGTTTTCATAAGTGTTTTAGTCATTTTGGTGGCATCTTTTAGATTAAGATAATGAATGCTCAAGTTTGAACGTCGAGGTTGAATGTATAGTTTTTCGCACAGAAAAACATCATCTCCAGGTTCATTTGACAATTGATACATTTTTTTAACCTTAGGTATGGAAAGCCTTTTTATCTAAAATAACTAGATCCAATTCACTGAAGAAGTCAACAATATACGAATTGTTGAGTGATACTTTTAGTGCTTGTCCTTTTTACTAATTCATTTGCCACTAAATTGAGATAGTTGCCAAAAGTTGAATAATTGAGAATAAGTCATTACAACCCTGAAGATTAAGAATGATCTTCATGATCTTCCTTAGCAAGTTGAATGATCTTCATGTCTTTAAGATCATTTGTTTTGCGGTAATATTTTGGAGTTGGATTCTACTTCAACCTATTATAAACCAAGTTCTTGATATAATTGAGAACAACCCTGAAGATACGCATCAAGCTCAGCTTGGAAGTTAGTAGCATGGTTAATCAGTTTGGATTCAGCAAAGATTACTTGGCCATTTGCGAAATGATACATTGCTTTTAGGAGATGAATGAAACCAAAGGTCTGTGTGATAAAAATTAGTGCTTAATTCTGAATGCTTAATAATGATAATAAATACTGAATTCATTAAGCAGTTACGGAATAAACAATAAGCTAACTTTTATACTTATATTTTGCATTGAAGTTTCAACACTACTTAATTCAATAAGAGGTTTAGTTTTTGTTATTTAACATGCTGAAATCAATAAGTGCTTAATTTAATAATTTTAAGTAATAAGTAGTGTTATCAAACATGCGCCAAGTAGCTAATTGATTTAGTCTAGGGCAAAATGCAATTTCAGTCTATTATTATTTATACAATAATGTCAACATTTGGCTTTCCATTTTTTTTCTTTTACATAACAACAACTGGAGATGATTAAACACGTGGAGATAAATTAATGTTTCCTCCATCAGTGGAATGTGCCTATTTGAAATGCATTAATTAATTCAATAAAATTTTTCCCCTTAACCCTAGAATATTGTAGATGATATTAAAATCTTAATAAACTTGTGTTGTTTTGGAAAAAATCTAACGAACTCGTTCAATAAACATTGGGCGGTACCTTGAAGAGTGTTGCGGCCATTATACATAGATATATCTCTATATATATTAAAGGAGAGTTTTCAATCGAACACATGACGTGAATTTAGATAGGCTAATCCACGTAGTGCAAAATTAGATGCACAAGTCCACATGTCGTAACCACATCACTCCATCATTTAGTGGTAATTTTTTATTTGTACATTCGTAAAATATATAAATAACCAACTTTATTTTTAATCAAATAAGATAAGTTTAAAGAAATAAAATAATAAGAAATAAATATATCCTCCATAACATTAACATCTTATTAAATTCTTAATCTCAATGCCCGTGACAATTATGTGGAAGATGACACTATTATTAGTGAACCTCCTAACAAGCAAAGAATGGTGATTGAAGATGCAAATGATGACTTGACTTTACACATATGTACCAACAAAAAACGATTTTGACGCATATTTTTATCAATGCGTTTTTCTCATTCGAAACAATTATTTCTGAAATTTTATTTCACTTTTTTAATTCTAAAGCAAATCAAATGTTCCAATACCACTTGGTACATGTAAAAGTCATAGTAGATATTATTCCAACAAATGAATAATTGTGATTTTTTTTGTTATTTTAATACTATCTCGATATACTTTTATATTAAGTATTGCTTTCATACTCAGAGTTGTTTACATTACAGCAAAAAAAATTTATTGGGACGTTGTGAAGCATCCCATGAAGCACCATAATAGAACACATAGAGGTTGGGGACGCATTTATATGCGTCCCCCTAGGTGGCCGTCCCTAAAACTGTTTGGGACACATATAAACATCCCTTTAAATTATGCGTTCTCAATAGTTTATGTATAATATTGTGATAAATTAAAATTTTAAGACCTTTTTATGCGTCCTAATAGTTCTTTTTCTTTTAGGACACTTGAATGCGTCCCATAGTTGTTTTTCTATTGGGACACTTAGATGAGTCCCGTATCAGTACAGCTATATTAGGACCCTTACAAGCATCCCTAAATCCATCTCAATGTTCTAATTTATTTGCATATTATATACAAGATGGAATTCCAATTCCATTTAGAATTCTGGTTCTATCAACCATAAAAAATACTTGAAAATGCTTCAAAAACAAATTGTACAACAAAAATCAATGCCTAATAACCTTCATTATTATTATAGTAAATTGTCAATATAATACAACTAGTTTTTCATCCAATGTAAATGGTAATCAGTAGCAAGGAAAATTGAACTTATCTAAACTATGGAAATAAGAACAAAATACCTCTATGATCTACTAAAGTGAATGTGATCTACTAAAGTGAATAGAGTCAGCTCTATCCCAAGATCAAAGCCATCCTTGAGCATCCTCATTGATCACCTAAATTAAAAGAAATAACAATATGATGATATAGCCAACAACAATTGATCATCAAGAGCTGCACAATGCAATTTCAAATAAAATTCAAAATAAAAAACCACACTGGAGAACCTTAAGCAATCAATAACTAGGATTAAATGTAACATTCGGCACAATATTATCTTAGAGGATGCATCTAATGCCTGCTGTAAATATGCCGGCCGTTTCTTAATTTGCTTACAATATTTAACTTAACCATCATAAACCCAATCATATATCATAAGATAACAATTACGTTACATTAAGTAACACTTTAATCTCCCCAAAAATAAGTTAAAATCACTGTAATAGAACAAAAGATCACCTCATAAACCATTGCATCGTCTGCCAATTTGCTCCGGATCAAAACTGGTTCGAGAATAACGTCTTTGTGATGCAGCTGATGCTTAAAATACAGGGATCAACTGTACCAAAACAATTTAGTTTTCTGTAAGTACAATTCAGTTTAATACATGCTAAGAATAGGGAGAAAATATTTTCTATATAATTGCAATCATTAAATATACATAACAAGGGAAGAAAGAACCATAACCTGTGACTGAAGGCAACTTGAGTCACTCACATTATTAGACTCAATGTACTACCACCAAAGGAAGGATCAAATGAACTCCTATCTATCAGACAAGTTTCAAAACTTGCGCAACTCTAAGCGAGATTTGCAAACGCCTTTTCACTCAAGCAAAATCGGCATCTTGTATGTACTTCCTATCTGTTAGCATCCTACCTAAAATAAAACAATCATATGACCAGAATTTCAAGTTTTACTGAGCAGAGAATATGATAAGAATTATTAGCGATTTCCTAAACAGTTTCAAAACAGTTTCAAGTTTTACCTCATACTAAGATTCTTCAACCCATATCTTCAATCACTAAAACTGATGCTCACGCAAAAGTTGTGACGTCCTCAGCAACAGTTTTTGTGTACCTTTCATGTGCGAACCGCATCCAATATTTAACCTCATTTCAAGAGTTTCGACCTCCGTATCTAAAAAAGGAAAAAAATTAAGACATGATATAGAAACAGTAATCACATCTCAAATGGAAACATGAAGAGCAAGTCTCTTTTACTGGTGGTAATGTTTACGAAAGCATCTCAGCCTGAGTAGGTTATTGAAACTTGCAGTACAGAACTAAACCAAACAAAACCTTTCCGAATTCTTTTTTAAATGTCACCTCAACCTTAGCTATATCGAACTTGAATTTCATACCATTGCTGATTATCTTGAACTCATTCAGAGTAATAGGATAGATATATATTCTCAAATGCGGTGTATCCCATCTCTGGCTAGACAGGACAATCAAAGGCAATTATGAACAAAATAACAATATGGAATGTTGTAACAATACAATGCACTATGAAAATTGAGCAAAATAGAAATAACTTTGCTCTATGATGACATGTTTTCTAGATACAAATATAAACAGTAAAATTTATGTTTTTCATCCAACAATCAATCCACGAAATATTTCAGCTTTGTCTCATTTACATTAAAAAAAGAACTAATTCAATAGCACAGAAAAAATTCCACAATCTATTAGGAAATAAACCACAGAAATATTTACTGGAAAAAATAATGATCAGCGAAAACAAATCTAATATGCAAATACAAACATCGGACCATCGATTCTCAATCCTAGACAAGCAAAATTCCATAACAAACAAATTCATGGAAATCATAAATGGTATTGGAATATACAATACATGTAAAATAAATAGTCAATGATTTACTTAGCTGAGATTGGAGGGATTGGATGAAGATTTGCGAAAGGGAGAATATGAAGCACAATGGCCAAAACTCTTGACTTAGGGCCTCGGTAGATCATGTACTTCGATGCCGCCGGTAGATGGTCAGGGGCGGTCAGGAAGCCCCAATAATTCCCATAGCCAGGAAAAGATATATATATATATATATATATATTTTTTTTTTTGGTGAAAGGTTAATAATATATTAACTTATCTCAATTTACAACCTGATCTTCTCTATTACATGATCTTCTCTCAAGTATTTGTACTGATTCCTAATTTTTTCAAATAATCTTTTTCAGAGATCCTAAATTTTTTACAGCTTACACTTACTTTATATCTCACTTCCTGTTTAATCCTTTCAACTACCACATCTATACTATCTATTAAAGCATCATGCATTGCTGCATTTCTCTGCATCCAAACCTAGTATATCACTGCTGCCATTGCTCCAAAAACTATCCTCTGCTTACACTTGCTTTGCTGCCATATTTTCCTAAGCTTTCTTACCCCAAATGCCCATCCTCTCTGGAATCCTATTACAGTCCAACCATAACTTCACCTTCTGAAGCACCTACAATGAATAATCACACTGAAAGTACAAATGCTCAAGACTCTCATCAGTTTGACCACATTATCCACATACCAGGTTCTGCTCAATAAAATTCAGTTTCAACATTCGATCCGCAGTCAACAATCTACCCTTCATTGCCAACCAAAAGATAAAGTTGTGTTTAGGGACTGCAAATTTACTCCACACCAACTCTGTTGCTGCAAATTTCTGACCTGGTCCTTTAAGCCAAGCATAACCAGAACTGGTGGAATACACTCCCTGCTGGTTTGCTACCCACTTACCATCCTGAACTGGTGGAATACACTTATGCTCCAAGTAACAAGCTAATGGGAAAAACTTCTCAAGGCCAAATTAATTAATCAACTCCAAAATGACATTTTTGCTCCTTAAGTCTGATGTAAACAATATTTTATATGAAAGACATACGAACGAATTTTTAAAGAAAGGTTGCAAAAGGTATTTAAAGAGAAGAAAAATAAAGATAAGTTTATGGAAAGAAATAACCAAAAATTTTTTTTTTTGTTTGAGCGAGAGTTGAAAAGATATGACACGAGTAGAAATATTTAGAGATATCATTATAAAAAAATTAAGAGAATACAGTTAAAAGATATAACGCGTAAATCAAAATAATGAAAAAGAAATGAACAATAAGTTACATTAGTTGATTTCGAATATTAAAAACTATTCTAAATGTACGTAAAAGTTGAAATAATAAAACATATTGATATTTAAAAGTACACAATTACAACTTATATCATTACTATTATTTTTTTTTTTTATATATATTAGTCCATGAGAAACATCATATATATGTTAAGTCATTAACCTCATGTATATCGTGAGCAACCTGCACTTTGTGCGGGGTAAATACTAGTGTATGTGTGTATATATATATATATATATATATATATATATATATATATATATATATGTATATGTATGTATTCCAAGCTACAAATTAAAAAGACACAAAATTGAGAAGAAATAGATAAACCTCTTTAATTTGCAGACTTCATGAATTTCCTTGAAAAGACATGCTCAAACATTGATGCAATGCAACTTCTTAGAGTATTCAAAATGTCTAGAAAACATATGGTAGACATGATTCTCGCTTTCAGGAAAAAGACCCAAACATGCATAATGATAAATTACAACTTTTTTTTAGATAGCTATCATTATATATTAAATCGGTGTTATGGAATAATGTGAAAGTGCAACGATTATTTTGTGAATGAAGAAAGAATCCTCCCCTAATTCAACTTTTCTCTTGGGGTGGGACGTGTTATTAATCATTGAGGGCGATTAGATGCCATATCTCTTTTGTAACTAGTGTTACGTGTATTGCAAATTTAAGTGATATTCTAAGTACTTTTTACTTCTGCAGCTGCTTATATTGCTAAACTTATGCATATAATCAAAGGTTTGTCTAAGAGTTTTGACCATATATTTATCCAAGTGTAATTGATTCACTTTACATGAAAGAATTCATGAAACACGGACCCTGAATTTACGTGTTTTCTACCTGAGAAACTTCGCCGGTGAGCCGGAATCAACAACCTCACTTGAACAATTTTAGTAATATTAATGAAATCTATTTACATGAACTATTATATTCTTTGTGGGATATATAACTTCTCCCCGCCAACATTTTTTTTTCTCCCTATTTTAGGATCTTCTTTAGTTTTGTCAAATTTAAATCAATTAAATTTTTCCCTGTAAGAATTTTATAGGAAAGCTTACCTAGTTGCTGATTGATTTCCTACTGTAATGCAACTTTGGTTTTTCAATTACCCGGAATATGTATATACATATATACGGTTTATCCAAGAACTTCATTCAGGATCCAAATGGCAATTTTATGTATGGCTTTTTCCGCAAGTTCCCTAATCTTGTAGACTCTGATCTTGCTGAAGCTTTGCCTCTCCGCGAAGCTCTCCTTTTATGTCAAAGATTAGGGTTACGCTCAGTTTCTGTCCAGGGTGATTCAACTCTTATTATTCTTGCTGCAACCAATGAAGTTGATGGACCGTCCTCCTGTATGCCTATTCTGGAAGATGTTATCTCTCTTTGTCGCGATCTACCAGTCCGTCGTCTTTCTTGGCTTCCTAGAGTTGATAACCTTATTGCCCATACATTTGATAAATTAACATGCTAAATCCTTTGATGTTGTTGAACAATTATGGAGTGAATATCCGAGCTTTGTATCTCTTTTGGTGCTGTACCATTTCCAATAATGATTAATGCAAGTTTTTTTGTTCTGAAAAAAAAAAAACTTCAAATCAAAATCCATTAACAACATCAAATCCACAAAACATTAATACAACATGAAAGGACAAAAACCTCCTCAAACTATATATAATAGGACAGTTTAACCCTCTATAATTTTTTTTATTTAATTATCTTTTGAAGATTCAGGGCGATACTTGGGGGGAGGACTCTGATTTTATTAATTCAAACAAAAGAGTAAAAAAGCAGTGGTTAAGATTTATACAAATCAAAACAAATTGTTGTACAAAATTTTTTCAAAAAGCTTCATGACGGTTCTGAACAATCTGTAGCTAAGAACTATTATACAATGACTTCCTAATGTCCCTGATAGTTCCTTTTCAATAAAAGAAATAAATTAAACTAAAAAAAATCTCTTACAAAGATTTAAACATGAATCCCATAACATTTCTAATGTATACCTAGCTTCTAAAACCTATCTAACCCCCTGATGATGTAAAAGAGGCTCACTTTGATAATGTAAGCAAAAAAAAAAAAAAAAAAACTGAACTGAAAAAATTCACTTTTAATTAATGAATTTTGAATTTAACCAATTTATAATTAATCTTTCATACCTAATATTGTTTTCAAAGGGACCTAAATTTACAAATATTATTTTAGTTATTGATGGTCTCCACATTTTCAAGTATAATAGATTTCTGTGCTTTTTTTTTTATTTTCTATATCGACATTTTGTAATGTATAATTTTTGCTGCAATTAAGCTGTCTCTTTTTTTTTCCTTTATCTATATTTTAAGGATTTGACACACACACACGCGCGCGCCCACACACACAGACACACACATAGTAATGCACACGCTTAAAATTCATATACATGTGGGTTAACTTCTACATTTTAATTTATAAATTCTTCTATTTAAAATATTGCATAAATCATTATGATTCTTTAGTCATTTTATGCCAATGGACTATTGACCTTCATTTTATGGCAGTCAAGAAGGTATTTATCCTTTCAAAAAAATTTGAAGAAGAATTAATCTTTAGAACACAGTTCAAAAGACTATTTGTCGTTAGGGAAAATTTGACGAAAGGGCGACAGAACAAAACAAATTAATAAAAGGATAGGACAAAGAAATGTTTTTTAAGAAGGGAAGTAACTTATTTGTCAAAGATCATAAGCTAAAAAATATTTTGAATTGACAATACCACCCTTATAATTTTTTACACAAAATAATAATATTAATAACACAAATAATAAAACAAAAGCCAAAATCCACCTTACAGATTAATGAATAAGAGCCTATTCCCTTTTACAAGAACCTAGAACTCACGGTAGCAAAAGGTAACTTTCATCCTTTTATTACTTTTTTTCGTCTATTTGTGAATTGAAGATCAATAATAAGTAGACATAAGATTTTGACATGAAACGAACAAAATTGTTTCCGAGTAAATGCATTGAATCATCAACAAAAGTGTTTTGAGGAAAACCATCGTTGTTTGTTATCATCGTTTGCAATGGTTTTCAAGAGAATGGGATATTCGGTTATGACGGAGGTATTTTAAATTAAACCACGGAGAGGTATGAAGTTTATGCAGAAAGCTATATACATATAGACAACTTTTTGATATTTTTATTGTGCCCAGAAGAGAGAGTTTACTGCATCATGAGAGATTTCCATTTTCCATAATGCAAGTGTCCCCTCCAAAAAAAAAATAATAATAAATGCAAGTGTCATTAGTGCACAAAAATGGAGATCCCGTGTTTAGAGTGGAAATTAAAGTCATCGTTATTGGTAAAGACAAAATCTGTTGCTTCTTGGCCCAAATTTATACAAAGTTGTTTCAGTGATTGTGATCATCATAACTGATTGAATTTCTTTATGCACAAAACTGGAGATCCCATGTTTGGAGTGGAAATTAAAGTCACTTCTTCGACATGTACCATTCCTACTCGGCTGCTTACTTCTCCACTTCCTTGAGTTTGCTAATTTTAGGCATTTGAATTTGGGGAATATTTTGCCATGAAGAGGTATCATTTTTTGCAGAAGATATAGACATCTTTTTTGGGTGGATGGAATAAGTATTAAAAATTACTCTTTTGACTAATCCTAAATCAAGCCAAATACGTCATTGTTTCAGATGTAAAACTTTTACAATAAGAATACATAGACATTGAAATTCTGAGAGTGGAAAGATATGGGACACACTCCAGTTGTGAAGTCACACATCTAAGGGGGAATAATATATGTATCCGCGGTTCCAAAAGGTCCTCTTGCAAGGACTGTTTTATTTCTGTAACTACTCAGTAAAAATGTAGGCTTTGAGAGTCATCATTTGAGTTCTACATAAAGGGCCATTTGAAATCGGTTTTACCAAAATACTAGACTTGCATGGTTATTGGTGGTGGAATAGCTGCTATAGTGTTATAAAAAAATTAGGGTAATTGTGTCATTATAAAATTAAATTAATTTTGTATTTTTGATAAATAAACTATCGCCCTTTATAAAAAATTATTTTTGGTCATATTCCTTTTATTAATTTGACCTGCTGTTCTTTAGCCAAATTTTCTCTTGTCTTTATCCTATATTTAAAGGTTAATTAATGGAAGAATTTGTACAATCTATCTCTAGAAATTGGATTCTCCTTCTTCACATGAAGTAATTATACTCTTTTAGTTATTTTGAGAGTAAAAAAGCCTTTTGAGTATTATGTAACATACTTGTGTGCCATCCTTGTGACACTAAAGTGATGTCAAATGTCTCTCGACTTAATATATCTCAAATAAACTCCAGTAACCCATGTAATTAATTAATTTACTAAAATATAATAATAAAAAAACATATCAGAATTTTTCAGATTATTTGAAGTTTTATTTTTATTACCATTTGAAGTTTTATTTTTATTATTATCACTTGTACTAAAATCGGGTAATCATTCCAAAATGGAATAAGTATTCTTTTACTTGTTTTCTCTAAAAGAAATTCCTGGACACAACGGACTCTCGCCTAAATTAGATATTGCTTTTGTCTTGAAATAATTGTCTAGTTTAAATTTTTTGGTTGTAATTCAAATTTTACTAAAAAATCAAATTCGATGATAATTTTGGGATAGAGAAAATATCTGTTCCCGTCCGAGCAGTAAATCGGGCACATCTACAATCAATCAGTATCCTATATATCTAATGTTTTCTCTTCTACATCTCTTAATCGATTCTTTATGGGTCTACAATTAATCTTTGCCCGTAGTCATTTTTTTTTTCCAATCATCTTTTAGGTTTTTCAAGGATTGATGTAGCTATATATCACGAGAAGAAAACCTTGGCCAATTTACTACTAACAGGAGGATTGTCAAATTTTGTCAACATATCACGGGCAAAAAATGCGTTGATCTTCTATCTTTGCAGTAATGTCAATTATTGTTTGTTTAAACTCTCAAACTTCATCATTTCAAAACACTTAATTAAGACTACTAAGAACATAAGTTGAACCTAGAAGCCAAAAGGCTGAAAAGCATAAATCAAGATTCAGGATTAATCCCTTTACAATCATAAATCCCATAAAATCATCAGAAATAAGAGCCTAACTTTTTTCTTCTGGCAATAATCTAGTGAAATCCTGCAGCAAACCTTCAATTTGTCAAGGAAAGCTCGGGTACAAATTTTCTTCATCTTTCAAGGGTGATTTCATACCCCTCCTGCAAGAAATTTTTAAAACCTTCAATTAAGTTAGGATGTCCTTGGAATAGATGTTTAACCCGAGTAATCACGCCTGTAATATCAATTCTACGTACAATGAATCAATGAGTTAGTACATTAAATTAAAATGAATCGAGCAAATATACAAACGGATCGAATAAAGATAAAAAACAGTGGAAAGGTCATTAGTAAATTTAATTATTAACATAATAACTTATGCATGTATGAATCACTCATTCACTTTTTGTGGTAAAAAAACACATGCAGATGAATTCACACATCAATCAATATGCCAATATGATTGTCCATCTTTTAATTTATTTTTTTTGTTGAAATAAGCTTTATGTTTCGGAAAGTTGAGGAGGTATACCTTTGAGCTCTAAAATCTTTGAGAATGTCAATGAACGTATCGTACATCTCTCTTTGATCTTGAAACGTACTCTTAATTTCATTCACATATGTTAGGGCATCATTTTGATTCGGTGCACCACTGCCGCCACGCTCTCCTCCGGCGATTCCGCCAGGAACTTGTTGTGGATTCCCATTCCTTCAATCGGGAACACAAGACAAACAAATTGGGTCAAAAAATACGTTCAAGCAAATTAACTAAATTGTACTACCACTTAATTGGAATGAGTTTTGCAAGTTTGTTAAAATAAATAAATAAATAAAAATTCAGACCCAACAATACTATCTGTACCGGCAAAAAATCTTCTGTAAGTAGTACTATCGAAGAGTAACAAGTAAATATTTTTTTGATAAAAGAAAAACCAAATAAATATGATGCCTCAAAACACAATCTAATGCATGAGTGAATGATGTTCGATCTTGCCAACAATCATCTAACGAATTAAGCCTAAAATTTCTTAAAAAAACCCTAATTCAAGATTAAAAAGCGGACCATATCCACGACCTCTTGATCGAAAAAGTTTCAAACAAGCAAAAACAGACGACATTAAATATTGCTAGTTAATCAACAAGCCAATAAACCAAATAATTACACAGTCAAGATCAAACTTAACGACCCTAGTAAATCATGCATGACAAAGTTCAAAGCGAAAAGAGCTCACGATTCAGCTAATGGCCACGAAGGGTTCGCAATTTCATCCATTATGCGATCCATATCTCTGCGAGAGAAACAAATTAACACTGACTTATGAAAATCAGATAAAAGAACACCAAATATAATCATCGTTTTGAAGAACCTGCCTACGGGTTAATTAAGAAAATGAGAGCGAGAGACGAGGAGGGTGGAGGGCAAAATATATATATTACTATAGGGTTGTTCATTATTGAGATTATACTATATGGCAATTTTTTTGGAGCGCAAATAGTAACAAAAAATGTTATATTCGTGTGATAGAGAGGATTCAATCCGCAATGGAAATATGTACTTAAACACGAAATTAGTTAAACACACACATGTACAAGAGGGAAAAAACATATAGTGCACGCAAAAGTAAACCAATAAATTAATATGATGTTCTACTCAATTTGGTCATTCCCTTAATTACCTAGCTAACACCAAAAAGTTAATAAGAAAACTAACAAAATTGGGAATAAATAAAGTATGGCAGCCACTAACACTAGATCTGAGAAGTTTAAACAAGCGAATTCCTAATGGCATTCAATTCTAGTCAATTATGTTGTCCAGGATCAAAACTAGCACTGAGGATGAAATCCAACAAACATCACTGAACCCGAAACGAAAACACGAAAACGCACCACCACAAAATTCAGAGCAAAAAATAGAACTAAAGAAAACGAGCTCACAATTCACCCATTGGCAATGATCCGTATTGATACGCAAAGAGAGACACCGACCTGAAATTAAGTTCATTCCAAAAGAGATACTCTCTCTATCTCAAAATTATTATTCAGTTTGAGATTTCACTTTTAGTACAATTTGAATTAAAAATGAAAATTCAAACTGGACAATAATTATGGGACGGAGGGAGTACAAATTAAACTCAGAACGTTGGAATACCAAGAGGTTAGTGAAAAATAAAATAAAAAAATTGTGTCTTCAGACCCTTCTCAAGTTGTTCCCCTAGGAAGTAAAAACCTGCAGGAAACCTTGAAAATTTGAAATGCTCCAAACTGATCAAAATCTTTCCTAGCTTCCCGAAACATATTTTAAGACCTCAATCTTCCTAAGGAATTGCAACTAGCTAGCCCCCTATTAAGCCTACCATAAGTCTATAATAACTTTGTCCCCAAGTCATTTTAATCTTGTTTAATTTACTGTCTTCAATTTATTTATTTATTTTATAAAAGAAATTCCTTCTTTGATATACGGTCCTCTTTTATATCTGATGAGCAATAGCCCCAGATAAATTTTGTGTAAATAAATAATTTTTCATTAATTAAGGATCTAATATTAATAATAGTTCTTATTGTAATATATTTTTCTGATAACATTTCTCACTTCGCAAAGTCCTTTTTATATAGGTTTGTACACGATATAATAATAAATTTATTACATAGGAAATCATAAAAAATAACCAAAGAAAAATCCCTATTAGAAGGAAAGTTTGGTTTTCCTGGTATGCTAACAATAAAAATACACGTAGTTACATTCAACACACTATTTATATGGTTTTGATGATTAAATATAATTGTGCGAGTGATATTATTTTCTTAAATAACAAGAACCTAATTTTTTCCAAAAAAAGTTATGTATTGTGGAGATATATATTGAATGAGAATACGTATTTCATCCAAATAACTATTGTGTACTAATTTTGAATTAATTGTGTTTTGAAATTTAATACTATCTGCATACAACCACATATGCTATTTGATAAATTTTGTATAGTAATGAAAAATATTTTACTTTTTAAATAAGAACAAAATCTCTTAGTTGCTTACTGTTGTTATAAAACTGAAACTCATTCCGTGCCAATAAAGTTTCACTGTGACTACATTGTTTCTGCATATATACATATATATATAATATATATATAGTGTGGATCTTGTCCTGTATTGTCGACTATCAATCTAATCCAGTACACCGGGCTTAAAATAACCCAATTTTCAACTTGCTCACTGTATAAGAACTAGGAATTCAAAAATTGAATCAAAACATCCCATCTAATCATACATGCAGTGAGAAAGTTAAATTAACCTGACCATAACATTTATCATCATGTCACAAAAAAATTATTAATTCATAAAAATTTGATAAATTGCTTTTGAAAAGAAATCATTTCGAGCAAATTCAGCTGAGAAGGGAAAAGAAATGCAATAACCTTGTCCATAATATTAATGTAAAAAGTAACATAATGTAAACTTCGAATATTCATCTTACAAAGTTCAACATCTAAAAGACAAGTTCATAACAAATAGGTACATAAGAACATAGTATCAATTTCTTATACAACAACAAACAACATCAATCCCATTGAATCATTTAGTAATACATAAAATATAGAGCATTAATCGTCTCCAATATATGTGCTGAACTCGACCAACAAATCTGGGTGATCCTTAAAAAGTGATTCAACCTGTGTGATGTAAATGTAAACTATTTATCAGTTTTTAAAGCATGAACATAATGCCAAACCTGAAATATAAAAGATATTAAAAACAATAAATAAATTTAGTTGAAATGGATAAAACCTCACAGTAGACCTCATCAAAGCTCTTTTTTCCATCCTTGTACGCATGCAGATGGTCCAAAAAAGAAGTGTAGATAGGGTGGTCGCTTTTAAAACGCTCCTGCAAAGTGAAAAAGTCCCAAACATTCTACTTTTAGAATCAACTATAACATAAACTTGAAACTCACTCCGAGTTAAACAAAAGTAACTACGATTTTTAGAATGAAAGAAGAAGTACTATATGCACTAATGTGGAAGTAAATGTAACCTTTATCTTTTCGACGAAACTTGAAGCCTCCTCAAATTCCCTTGTGAGCTCATCAGGGGTAACCTCTTCTTCATTATCCAGCGTGATTTCAAACTCCCGGGGCAAGAATTTATTGAAACCTAGAAGTAAGTTCGGATGCCCTTCAAACAGTTTCTTCAATCCGGCAATGACTCCCGGATTATCAACCCTGCAATAAATCCATGAGTTAGGAAAACTTAAATAAGATTGAATCATAAGAATATATATACAAAATAATAAAGCTTGTATCCAAGAAAGTTGGGGTATATACCTTTTATCTTTGTACTCCCTCATAAGGGCAATGAATGCATCATATTTCTCCTTTTGATCTAGGAAAGTGTCTCTAACTTCTCTCATATAGTTAATGGCATCTGTTGTGTCATATACCACTGGGGGATTCTGCCTGATGCTTCAAATGAGAATAAGGGGGCCAAATTATTAGACAATTTGGTCTAAAACTCATTTGCAAACCAACAAAGTTTTACTATACCCAAGTGGAAAAGCTATTCCCTTATTGGTTTTCTAAGTTCACAAAAAAACATCATTCCTAATGCCCTCGCAAAAGATCTTCTGTACAACTCAAGATTTTATTCATAGTTTACGCAAAATAAAGAACCCAAGTTTGCATATTCGAAAAGAGGAAACTATGTATATGGAAGTAGCAAAATAATCATTCTTGCAAAAGGAAATTAATGGTGTCACTAGAGATTAGATCCGCAGTATAATCATCACAGGAATTCCACAAAAAATAAACCAAAATATGCATAATAAAAAAGGGTAGAAAAGTTTGAAAACCTCAAAATAATCATCACTACAAAAGTAATTAACCCATAAATGGTGCCATTCAAGATTCGATTCACAATACTTCCACCATAAGGAACACTGCAAAACTATCATTCTTTAAAGATAAAGTTGGATATGATAATTGAAAAGGGAAAATAAGTAAGAAAACCTTGGGATGATAATTCGTGTTGAAAGCAAATAATGAGTAAAATAAAAACTTTAGTCAAATAATCATTTCCCGCAATTAGCAAGATTATAAAAAACCACAAATATTTAACCTAATTTGATTGGCAACAAAAAGTAGGACATCAAATCAGAAAAGTTTAAACAAACCACACACCAAACTAATGAGACTAAATTTAAGTAAATCAACTAGTCGCGAAAGCATACGTGATTACGCTAAATTTCATAGAGCATGCACACCAAAAAGAAAAATATAGGAAAACAAATTCACACATTGATCTCATTATCGTCTGAATCAAAATGAAAAACAAGATACATATAAAAAAATTGACCCTAAAGAAAATCACTTAAGATTGAAATCCGATAAAAAAAGAAAAGAAAAAGAGTTGAGGACTCACGATTCATCTGAATGTTGTCTTGATGAATTCAGGTTATCAGCAACATTCAGGGGAAGATCCATATTGATCTGGAAGAGGAAAACAAATAGATAATATAATTAGCTTTATCTTAATGATTATAAAAGTCAATTAAAAAAGAGAGAGAGGAGATCTTGAGATGGTGTTTTTTGAAGCAACCGACATACACAAAAAACTGGAGCACGGTGATGAGAACGAGATGTAGAAACCAACAAAAGATTGTGAGTGAAAAGTATGTGTGTAACCACGAGTTAAATACAACAAGCTATTTATATAGGTGATGAGGAGGAACAGAGATTTACTACGTTGTTGTTCTTTTCGGTCAAAAAAAATAATTAACAAATCAATTCTAGATTGTGTGAATCTGTGTATACTTTTATTTTGATTTTTTTTCTTTTTCTAAAATAATGATGATATCTTCTCAAACCCAAAACGGCATCAGGTTAAGTTATAATTGTAAAATCCAAAAGACATTCTAAGTCATGTCTATCATATGGTTTTCTCGGTGTTGCAAAATATGTAAATGATAGAATTACATGCATTTACGCAGAACGCATTATTTATATAGTTTTGATAATTAAATATAACTAAGTAAGGGCCATTATTTTTCCAAATAAGAATAACCTAATTGTTTAGAAAGAAAAGTTATGTATTGTAGGGATATACATTTAATGGGAATATTGATTTCATTAAAATAACTGTCGTTCGTTAATTTTGAAATAATTATTTTTTGTAAGTAAGTTGTATAAGTCTATAGCCACATGTGGTATTTGATTAACAAAGGTACCCTATTAAGGACAAATATTTTACCTTTTTAATAAGAAAAATATTTATTAATTGCTTACTGTTGACGTAAAACTGCATTGTTTCTATTGTAATAAACGATCTTATGACTACTTTAAGGGCTATTAATTACTGTGGCCATTGCACACTATGCTTATCCAAAAAACAATTTTCCAGCTTGATCTCACTGTGTAAGAACTAAGATTCCAAAACAGAATCAAAACATCCATCCACACTTTGGCAAACACATTTTCTGCAAGAAAATTAACTTAATCTTATTTGACATTTGCCATCCTGTGACAAAAATAATTAGGGATAAGGACCAATTCCCCTCCCCATGCCAAGATTATGTGTAAGCACAAAAATCTCCTTTGACCACTTCAAACTTGACTAGACTGGTGAAAAGATAGAAAACCCATAGTGGTTCCGGCAAGTTTTCGTCACATAATAATTCAAGATAAAATTATTGATATATTCTTAATTATTAATGAAATTTTCAATTTTAACCCAATTGTTATTTTCTTCTCCTATCTCAAAGCAATCATCCCACCACCATTGCCAACATCAAGAACAACAAGCACCCTAATTTTCATCGCAGATGCTACAATGTTGCCTAATACTCTTAACCCAAATATTGAAAGAATGGAACAACAAGAACAACAAAAGAAATATTCTTTTTTAATAAATTTTGAAATAAATCATTTGTCACTTTTGATTGCTAAATTACTCAAAACTCAGAACCAGTTTCAAATTAATCATTCCCAAACATTAAATTTGGTGAAATCGAGACTTGACTCACTCAACCAAAATTTCACCAGATGCTTTTCATGAAAACCCATACCAATCTCTCCACAAGAAGATGAATTTGCTTAGAGTGCAACAAAGCAACCATAAGACATACTTGATGGTAGAAAAACCCATGGATTCTCTAGCACTAGTTGAAAAGCAAACCAGAAGAAAAAGGGTGATGGAAATTGCTTACTAGAAGTAGGATAAGAGGAAGGAAAAGAAGGATGAGGAGAAAAGGAAGGTAGTGTATCAGTCATAACCTTTTGATTTGGATCCAGAAGTCCAAATGGTAATACAAGAAATAAAATGATTTAAAACTCATCAAATCTCCTTTAACAAATCTAGACCAAAACTAATAAAAATCATCACTATAGATATGCAAAGATCCACCAAACAATTTATATGCACTAAACACTTTTTGATTGATTCCAATTCATGTGGCTCTAGGGGAGATGGGGTATATGGCGGTTGTGACGGCGGTGGTGTTTGTTTTGGCTTAAAAATGGAGGAATAAGAAAATGAAAGAAAAAGAGAAGAAGAAGAAGTAGCACATTTTCTTTTTTTCTTTTTACATAATTTGATTTTTGACTAATTCTGTTTAAAGGGTAGTTTTTGTTCATAAAAACTTATGGTTAGAGAACTAGGGCATTTCAGTCTTTACACATTAATTTTTTTCTTACATCATTGAATTTCACAACATTCCCGTAGTCCAAGGGTTTAATTGCCCACGACCTATGGTCAAGGGGGTTTTGTCCTTACACAAAACCTTAAGGGATTATAGTCTTTGGGACATTACTAGGGGAAGGGGAGTTGTCCTTAATCCTTATCCATATAATTATTATATCATACAAATTTGATAAATTGCAGTTATGAAAAGAAACCATTTTGAGTAAATTCAACTGAGAAGGGAGAAGAAATACAATAACGTTGTCCATAATAGTAATGTAAAAAAATAACATAATGCCAATTTCAAATATTCATCTTACAAAGTTCAACATCTAAAAAATAAGTTCATAAAAAATAGGGAGATACGAATACAATAACAGTTTCTTATACAACTACAAACAACATCAATCCCATCGAATTATTTAGTAGTATAGAAAATATATAACTAATTAATCTTCTCAAATATATTTGGTGAACTCGACCAACAAACTGGATGGTCCTTAAAAAGTGACACAACATGTGCAATGTAAATGTAAACTAGTTATCAGTTTTAGAAGCATGAACATATTGCCAAACATGAAACATAAAAGATATTAAAAACAATAAATAAATTTAGTTGAAATGGATACAAACCTCATGGAATACCTTATCAATGCTCTTGTTTTTATCCTTGTACGCATCCAAATGGAAAGAAGTGTGGACACGGTGGTTGCTTCCAAAATGCTCCTGCAAAGTGAAAATCTCAAACATTCTATTTTTAGAATCAACTATAACACAAACTTGAAACTGACTCCGAGTTAAACAAAAGAAACTACGATCTTTAGAATGAAAGAAGAAGTAATATCTACACCAATGTGAAAGTAATAAAACCTTTATCTTTTCGACGAAACTTAAAACCTCCTCAAATCTCCTTGTGAGCTCATCAGTGGTAACCTCTTCTTCATTATCCAGCGCGATTTCAAACCCCTGGGGCAAGAATTTATTGAAACCAAGAAGTAAGTTCGGATGCCCTACAAACAGTTTTTTCAATCTAGCAATGACTCCCGGATTATCAACCCTGTGAAATATATCCATGAGTTATTCAAATTTAAATAAGATTGAAACATAAGAACATATATTCAAAATGATAAAGCTTGTGTCCAAGAAAGTCAGGTTATATATCTTTTATCTTTGTACTCCCTCATAAGGGCAATGAACGCATCATATTTCTCTTTTTGATCTATGTAAGTGTCCCTAACTTCCCTCATATAGTTTATGGCATCTGTTGTGTCATATACAATCGGGGGATTCTGGCTGGTGTTTGAAATGAGAATGAGAGGACCAAATTAATAGACAATTTCATCCAAAACTCATTAGCGAACCAGGAAAATTGTACTACACCCAAGTGGAAAAGAAATATTCGATTCTTGGTTTTCTAAATACCCAAAAAAAAACACCGATCCTAATACCCTCACAAAAGATCTTTCATACCACTTGGAAAGTGTACCTGTCACCTCAAGATAACTGGAATGAAGGACGCAAAGAACACGTTGTATTAATTTCTAACAGGTCTGGATGATTGTTACATAGCAGTTCGAAATCAAATTCCCATGATAGAGCCTCTGCCTGATGTGAAGCGAGCTTAATCTATGGTCATGACAGTGGAGAAACAGACTCAAGTGAGTGTGATTTACAGCTCAGTTACTGATCAGAGTGCAATGAAAGTTTAACAAATGACACAAGTATGTCTGATGCAGCTATGCTAACTCAGAACGAGAAGTTTAACAAGAATCAGAGGGAGAATGATCTTAGAAGAGATAAAGCAGCCAAGAAGCTGTTGTACTGTGATAACTGCAAGATGACTGGTCATAATAGAGAAGGATGTTTTCGCATCATTGACTATCCGGAATGGTGGAATGACAATCACAAAGAGGGATGGAAGACACAGTATCAGAAGTCTGGGAATCACTCAGCAAACTTGGCAAATTCAAAGATGGAACAGCAGTAAAAAAGTCAAGCTGGTGATGGAACTAATATTCAGCAAGTGATGAATACTTTGATGAGGCTTCAACGGGACATGGGGAAGTATATGAAAGGCAAGCAACCAGTGGATGCATATGATCGGGTGAATTTTGCTCATTACCACAATTTTGCAGGTATGAGCACCTTTAAGGCTTTGAATTCTATGAGTACTGCTGAAAGAATGATGTTACTTACTTTATGGTTTTTAGACACAGGGGCTACTGGTCATATGTGCTATTTGCTGCATCTTTTCAATTCTTTTAAACCTGTTTCACAATACATTCCAGTTTGTTTACCCGATGGAAGTATGAAAAGTGTAGATCACATGGGCACTGTCATGCTTGCAGATAACTTACAACTTAATGATTGTTTACACATACCTTCATTCAAATATAACCTGGTTTGAGTGAGCAAATTAGCCAACTCTTCCAAATTGATTGCTTGTTCTCAACAAACTTTTGTTTATTACAGAACCAAGCGACTAAACAGATTCTTGCAGTTGGCAGTGTTGTCAGCAAGCTATATGTTCTGAGTCACACCTCTTTTTCACCTGACAGAATTAAGACTTTTATGCAAGGCCATATAGATCATCCATTTATTTTACATCTTAATTCTAGAAATTGTTTTCTGTCCAATTCAGTTTGTAAAAATTCAGATAATGCTTTGTGGCATCATAGATTAGGTCATGTGCCTGTATTGTCATCAATCGTTTAGGCTTATACAATAATGATGATGATGATTTTTGTTCAAAGCAATGTACTGTTTGTCCCTTAGCCAAACATCAGCGAATAAAATTTTCGATCAGTTCTATCCAAACTTCTTCAGTGTTTGATCTTGTTCATATTGATATATAGGGGCCACATTCACAGAAAACACTTAGTGGAGCACAATATTTTTTGACTCTTGTAGATGACTATAGTCGATCTACTTGGACATATCTAATGCTTCACAAACCCCAAAAAGTTCCTATACTTTCAGCCTTCTTAAAAATGGTCAAAACTCAATTTCATAAAAATGTTAAGATGATTAGAACCGACAATGATTCTGAATTTCTCAGTTCTCATACTTCATCAAAGATCTTGTGTTTATACTTCACAACAAAATGACATTGTGGAGCGAAAACACAAATATCTTCTAGAAATGTCAAGGTCCTTACTATTTCATTCAGGACTTCCAAACTATTTTTGGGGAGAAACCGTACTTACGGCAACTTATTTGATCAATCGATTACCTTCCTCTGTCCTTCATTGGAAAGCACACTATCATATTCTATTTTCTAAACCTTGTGATCTTCACAATCTCAAAGTGTTAGGCAGTCTATGCTATGCAACTAATACCTTACCCCATAAATCGAAATTTGCCTCTAGAGCCATAAGATCAGTTTTCATCGGCTATCCCTCAAGCCAAAAGGCCTTCAAACTTTTTTATCTCGATGCCAAGAAGGTGTTTGTTTCCAGAGATGGGGTCTTTCATGAGACCACATTTCCATTCTTAACTAAGAACCATACACCACAGTTCACAAATCAGAATGCTGCAACAACACCTAATCTCCATTCCAGCAATCCAGTGTAATTCCCAAGATTCAACTTTTTTAGATCACTCAACCATGTCTCATATCCATTTAGATACAAATACAACAGCCAATTCAGCTCATCATCAATTTGATCTATCTCCATTGCCTTTGTCCAATGTTCCTTTGGACATTGTCCAGCAAGAACCTTCTCAATCTCATACCAACATTCCTCTTAGACAGAGCACTAGAATCAGACAGAAACCTACTGGATGAATGATTACCTCACTGAAACTGCATGTCTTGTTCCTGATGATTCTGATTCTGTTCATGAACATAACAAACACACACCTCATAGTTTTCCTTTTTATCCAATGCACAATTGCACAGTAGCTCATATGTCCTTTTTAGCCAAAGTAGATAGCATCAAAGAAACTCATAGTTATTCAGAACCTAGCCAGCATCCAGGTTGGAAACAGGCCATGAGTGCTGAGATTGAAGCCCTAGAAACAAACCAGACGTGGGATGTCACTGATCTTCCACCAGGGAAAAGAGCCATAGGGTACAAATGGGTCTACAAAGTCAAGTACTATGTTGATGGCAATGTTGAAAGATTGAAAGCAAGGTTAGTGGCTAAGGGCTACAATCAAATCGAAGGGGAAGACTACTACGGCAGTTTCTCTCCTGTTGCGAGAGTGGTTACAGTTAGGTTAATGTTGGCCCTTGCAGCTGCTTTTGGATGGTTCCTTCATCAGCTAGACATCAATAACGTCTTCCTCCATGGTTATTTGGAGAAAGAGGTGTATGTGATGACACCAGAAGGGTATAACAAGGTGCCAGCAGGTCAGGTATGCAAGCTTAAACGATCCTTGTATGGATTAAAACAAGCATCCCGGCAGCGGAATGCTGAGTTTTGTTCAAGGATTCAAGCATTTGGTCCCAAACAATCCCCACATGACCCCTGTTTGTTTATCAAAGATCAAGCAGGAACCTTTGTAGCCCTATTGGTGTATGTGGACGATATTCTGCTTGCAGGACCATATGAACATGAAATCATTGCTGTAAAGAAAGCGTTGGATACTGCTTTCATATCAAGGACTGAGGAAATGCAAAATATTTTCTGGGGATTGAACTTATCAGATCAGATGAAGGGTTGTATCTCAATCAGAGAAAGTATATCCTGGATATACTGAAATCAGTTAGACTTTTGGGTTGCAAGCCCACTACTACGCCTCTTCCAAAGGGCCACCAATTCAGTGACAAGCCAGGAGAACCTATAGATGAAGCTTCAACGTACAGGAAACTGGTAGGTCAGTTACTTTACCTCAGTTTTACTAGGCCTGACATCCAGTTTGCTGTCCAACAGTTAAGCAAACATGTTCGCAAGCCATGTGATGATCACTGGAATGCTTTAATCCATGTGTTGAAGTACCTTAAAGGAACTCCTTCACATGGACTCTTCTATGCTGTTCAAAGTTCACCTCAGCTGTCTGCTTATAGTCATGCAGACTGGAACTCAGATCCAGTTGACAGGAAGTCGGTTTCAGGTTTTTGTGTATTTCTGGGCTCATCCTTGATTTCCTGGAAGACAAAACAACAAGGTACAATCTCATGCTCCTCAGCTGAAGCAGAATATATGAGTATGAGTTTTACGGCTTGAGAAATGTTGTGGTTGTCTTATTTGTTGTATGATTTTCACATTTTCATCTCTCTGCCAATTCCTTTAAGATGTGATAATCAGGCTGCAATCTATATTACTGAAAATCCAATGTTTCCTGAAAGGACAAAACACCTTGAGGTGGATTGTCATTTCGTGAGACATCAGTTTCAGCAAGGTTTCTTGGTCCCATTGCATGTTTCATCTCAGGAACAAATTGTAGATGTGTTTACTAAGTCGCTACCTTATCCTTTATTCTGCAAAATGTTGTCCAAGCTTGGCTGGAAGAGTGTTCTTCTAGCATCAACTTGCGGGGGGAATGTAGAGTATGATGATCAAGGTTGTGATCAAGTTCATAAGACACCTTGAAGAGTATTGTACATACAGTATTGCTAGATCTATGTAAAAATGTAGTGTTGGTAGTTTTGTAAATATAATGTATAGTCAGTGACTAGTATGTAAATATGTGTGTCAGTTATTTATAATCTTATGTGGCAGGTAGTTAGTTTAGACTGATAGCTGTATATATATACACAGTCGTATACTTGTACAGATAACTTTTCAGAATATTCAATATACAGAGAGATTCTTTTCTTTCCCCAATTCAAAACCCTAACTATCAATCGAAGTAATTTCCTTCTCAAACCAATTTCTAAGTCAAGACTTTTGTCACTGGTGTTATGTGTATTGCAACTTTATGTGATATTCTAAGTACTCTTTACTTCTGCTTATAGTGCTAAACTTCTGCATATAATCGAAGGTTAATTTGTCTAAGAGTTTTTACCATATATTTATCCAAGTGTAATTGATTCACTTCACATAAAAGAATTGTTGAAGCATGGACCCTGAATTTACGTGTTTTCTACCTGATCGGGATTATCCAAGACATATATATATATATATAATTGTAATCGTAAAAAAATGGAGATGATTAATAGGATTAAGACATATATACGGTTTATCCAAGAACTTCAAATCAGAATCCATTAACAACATCAAATCCACAAAACATTAATACAGCATGTAAGGACAAAAACCTCCGCAAACAATATATAACAAGGCAGTTTAACCCCGAGATGATGTAAAAGTGGCTCACTTTGATAATGTAAGAAAAAAAAAAAAAGCAAACTCACAAAAATACGCTTTTAATTTATGAATGTTGAATTTAACCAATTTATAATTAATCTTTCATACCTAATATTATTTTCAAAGAGACCCAAATTTACAAATATTATTTTAGTTATCGATGGTCGCCATATTTTCAAGTATAATATATTTATGTAATTTTTTATTTTTTATTTTTGACATTTTGTAATGTATAAATTTTGTTGCAATTTAAGTTGTCTCTGTTTTTTTTCCTTTATCTATATTTTAAGGATTTCACACACACACACACACACACACCCACGCGCAGACACACACACACACACGCACACACACACGCACACATATATAGTAATGCACACTCTTAAAAGTCATATACACGTGAGTTAACTTCTATATTTCAATTTATAAATTCTTTTATTTAAAATATTGCATAAATTATTATGATTTTTCAGTCATTTTATTCCAATAGACTATTGACCTTCATTTTATGGCAGGATTTATCCTTATGAAAAAACTTGAGAAGGGATTAATCTTTGAGACATAGTTCAAAAGACATTTTATCCTTATCCTACATTTAAAGGTTAATTAATGGAAGAATTTGTACGATCTATCTCTAGAAATTTGATTCTCCTTCTTCACATGAAGTAATTATACTTACTCATTTAGTTATTTAGAGAGTAAAAAAGCCTCTTGAGTATTATGTCACATACTTGTGTGCCATCCTTGTGACACTAAAATGATGTCAAATGTCTCTTGACTTAATATATCCCAACCCAAAATAAACTCTAGTTAACTCATGTAATTAATTAATTTACTAAAATATAATAACAAAAAAACATATCTGAATTTTTCAGATAAATATTTGAAGTTTCATTTTTATTACCATTTGAAGTTTTATTTTTATTATTATCACTTGTACAAAAATCGGATAATCATTCCAAAATGGAATTAGTATGCTTTTACCTGTTTTCTCTAAAAGAAATTCCTAGACAAAGCGGACTCTCACCTAAATTAGATACTGCTTTTGTCTCGAAATAAGAGTCCAGTTTAGATTTTTAGGTTTAATACATATTTTACTAAAAATAAAAATTCAAATTCGATAATAATTTTGAATAGAGAAAGTATGTACTAATGACACAATCCGAGCAGTAAATCGGGCGCATCTACAATCAGACAGTACCTTGTATATCTAATGTTTTCCCATCTACATCTCTTAATCGATTCTTTATGGGTCTACAATTAATCTTTGCCCATAGTCATTTTTTTTTCCAATCATCTTTTAGTTTTTTCAAGGATTGAAGTAGCTATATATCATGAGAAGAAAACCTTAGCCGAGTTACTACTAACAGGAGGATTGTCAAATTTGGTCAACATACCACGGGCAAAAAATGCGCTGATCTTCTATCTTTGCAGCAATGTCAACTATTGTTTGTTCAAACTCTCAAATTTCATCATTTCAAAAAACTTAATTAATTAATACCACTAAGAACATAAGTTGAATCCAGAAGCCAAAAGGCCAAAAACTACAAATCAAGATTCAGGATTAATCCCTTTACAATCGTAAATCCCATAAAATCATCAGAAATACGAGCCTAACTTCTTTTCTTCTGGCTATAATCTAGTGAAATCCTGCAGCAAACCTTCAACTTGTCAAGGAAAAGCTCGGGTTCAAATTTTCTTCATCATTCAAGGGTGATTTCATACCCCTTGGGCAAGAATTTGTTAAAACCTTGAATTAAGTTCGGATGTCCTTTGAATAGATGTTTGACCCGAGTAATCACGCCTCTAACATCACTTCTACAATGAACCCATGAGTTAGCACATTAAATTAAAATTAATCCAGCAAATAAACAAATTGATCGCATAAAGATAAAAACAGGGAAAGATCATAGTAAATTAAATTTTAACATAATAGTTGATGCATATGTGTTAATTACTCACTTTTTGTGGTTAAAAGAACATGCAAATGAATAATTCACACATCAATCATTATGCCAATATAATTGTCCATCTTTCAAGTTATTCATTTTTTTGGTTGAAATAAGCTTTTATGTTTCGGGAAGTTTTGGAGGAATACCTTCGAGCCCTAAAATCTTTGATAATGTCAACGAACGTATTGTACATCTCTCTTTGGTCTTGAAACGTGCTCTTAACTTCATTCAAATATGTTAGGGCATCCTTCGTCGTAATATTCTGTGCACCACCCCTGCCACCACCTCCACCCCGCACAACACTTCCACCAGTACCGCCGCCACGCTCTGCTCCGGCGGTTCCACCAGGAGCTTGTTGTGGCTCCCCATTCCTTCAAACGTGAATACAAGACAAAGACATTGGGTCAAAATATACGATCATGCAAATTTATTAAGGCTGTTTGCTACGAACTCATTGGCTAATTAACGAAATTGTTCCACCTGATTGGAATGAGTTTTGCAAGTTTGTTAAAAAGAGAAAAAAAAAAAATCCGACCCTACATTACTCTCTCTCCATATATATATATATATATATATACCGGCCAAATATCTTCTGTAAGTAGTACTATCGAAGAAAAGAAGCCAGAATCGCAGAATATATATATTTTTTGAAGAAAAGAAACCAAATAAATATGATGCCTCAAAACACAATCTAATGCATGGGTGAATGGTGATCGATCTTTCCACAATCATGTAACCAAATAAGCCCAGAATTTTTTTAAAAAACCCTAATTCGAGATTAAAATGCAGAAGATATCCACGAACTCTCTTGATCATGAAAGTTTAAACAAGCAAAACCAGACGACACTAAATCTTGATAGTTAATCAACAAGGCAATAAACCAAACAATTACACAGTCAAGATCAAATTCACGACCCTAGCAAATCACGACAAAGTTCAAAGCGAAAAGAGCTCACGATTCAGCAAATGGCCACGAAGGGTTCGCAATTTCATCCATTATGCGATCCATATCTCTGCAAGAGAAACTAATTAACACCGACCATGATAATTAAGTTCATCTGAAAAGACTACTAAAATCAGATAATAGAACACCAACTATATTCATCTGAAGAAACCTACCTACGGGTTAGTAAAAAAAAACTAGAGCGAGAGACGAGGAGGGTGGAGGGCAAAATATGTATATATATATATATATATATATATATATATATACACACACGAAATTTTAGAGTCCCGTTCCTTTTTTACTAAACTGTTCCCTTAAAATTCGAGAATTTCAACATAATTTTAATTAAAAAAATTTAAAAATAATTATCACCAGCAGTTTACTTAGTGAATTTTTTAAAAATTACCTAGACAATTCATTTGTAAATTGATTTTTTAATCCACAAGTTATTTTTCTAAAATATATTTTTACTCATTTTTTCGCTGGTGCCTCTCCCTTCCTCACGCCGCAACAACACTTACCTCGGCGCCTCTGTCATCCCATTTACAACATCATAACCCGGCCGAGCTACCACTTAGCATCGCCGGTTTATCTTTATCAATAACATCGTCATGCATGCATATATATATATATATATATACACACATATATCTATATCTAAAACCCTAGCCGATCAGAATTGAAATTGGGGTTTTGACTTTAGATTTGAACTTCTAAGTTGATTGAGAAGAATTAGGTGTTGGATTATTCAATTTGATTCTTTCTTGTACTAATTATTTGGTAAATTAGTTTCATAAATCTGAATTTGAAAGCAAAAAACACTCAACCTTTTTTTTTTCTAAATGATGGAGGTGGCTGTTGATACAAGGTAGTGATGGTGCGACAGTGCGGCGGCGGATTTATAAAATGTAATGGTTGTGCAGATGAAGAAGGAAAATAAAGATTATTTTTATAAAAATAAAAAATTTGATTGATTACTGAATACGGTGCAATCGGGTATATTTCTTTGAGTACTGATAAGTACAAGGAAAAAATAATTAAAAAAAAATGATAAGAAATAATATGTTAAGATCTTAACTATGCCCTAACCTTAAATTCATATACCTGTTTGAAAAGTTTTAACAATGGATGGATGAGATTATTTTCTTGTAATTTTTCTTTGTCTTTTTTTCTTTACACCAATCATTACTCTATTTCTTTACAATATGCCCTACATGACTATTTTTTGGAGCGCAAATAGTAACAACAAATGCTATATTTGTGTGATAGAGAGGATTCAATCCGCAATGAAAGTATTTACTTAAACATGAAATTAGTTAAATACACACGTACAAGAGGGAAAGAAAATATGTAAGAAAAGCGGTGTAATGATATAGTGCACGCAAAAGTAACCCAATAAATTAGTATGATGATCTACTCAATTTGGTCATTACCTTAATTAATATGATAACACCAAAAAGGTAATAAGAAAACTAATCAAATTGGGAATAAATAAAGTATGGCATTGGCAGCCACTAATTGTAGATCTGAGAAGTTTAAACAAGCGAAAATCCTAATGGCATTCAATTCTAGTGAATTATGTTATCCAGGATCAAAATTAGCACTGAGGATGAAATCCAGGTTTTTTTTATAAAAAAAAAAAAAGAAAAAACAGACAAACATCACTGAACCCAAAGCAAAAACACGAAAACACACCACCACAAAATTCAGAGCAAACATAAAATTAAAGAAGAAAACGAGCTCACAATTCATTCATGGCAATGATCCGCATTGATACGCAAAAAGAGACACTGACCTGAAATTAAGTTCATCTCAAAAGATACAAAACTCAGAACGACGGAATACCAAGTGATTAAAGAAAAAACTAAAAATAAAAAAAAAAAAATTGTGTTTTTCGGACCCTTCCCAAGTTGTTCCCCTAGGAAGTAAGAACCTCCAGGAACCTTGAAATGCTCCAAACTCATCGCAAAAACCCCAATCTTAAGACCCCAATCTTCCTAAGGAAGGATTGCAGCTAGCCCTCTATCCTATATTAAGCCTACCATAAGTCTAGCTATATAAATTTGTCCCCAAGTCATTTTAATCTTTTTTACTGTCTCCAATTTATTTATTTTTTAACAGAAAGAAAATCCATCTTTGCTAACCGTCCTTTTTTATCACCTGAGCAATAGCCCAGATAAATTTTCTATGTAAATATTTTTAATTTTTTATTAGTTAAGGATCTAACTAAAATATTAATAATAGTTCCTAGTATAATAAGTATATTTTTATGGCGACATTTCTCACTTCACAAAGTCTACTTTTATTTAGGTTGTACACGATATAATAATAAATCTATTACAGCGGAAATCATAATAAATAATAAAAGAAAATCCCTTTTAGAAGGAATGTTTGCTTTTCCGATGTTACAAAATACGTGAACGATAAAAATACACGTAGTTACGTTCAACGCACTATTTATATGGTTTTGATGATTAAATATAATTATGTGAGTGGTATTATTTTTTAAATAACAAGAACTCTTTTTTTCCAAAAGTAGTTATGTACGGTAAAGATATCTCTGTCTATATTATATATTAAGGCAAAAACCAGATAGAGAAAGCCTCTTTTATTTTCCCTATGCGACATAGGATTAAATAATTCTATGTGACAATTCTCTAATTTCTTCATATTTAAATGAACTAAAAGAAATCAAAAGAGAGAAATGTCCATACGATTAAGTAAAGGATATGATACTACTAGTGAATAAAAATAGTGACAAAATATAGTGATTGATGTGGAATAATCGTGGCTCTTAGTTTTTTGCTACTTTTCCATTGAAGTTTTATTTTTCTCCCAAAATTACATTTTTAGCCTTAATTAATAAATAGACATGTTTAGCAAGTAAATGGTGTATTTGTATTTTTATTTGTCACTATATATTTTCACTGTACTTAGTCACTGGATGTATCATTGCTGTTAAGTAAAATATCGAGTTTCAATTCCGTTAGAACTCTGACATATATTAACTCTGATTCGAATGGAAACAAATCTCAACCAACTTTGTAATCTTTTGTAATGTTATTTGAGCAGCAAATTACATTCGGCCGTGTATTCTGGTATCAACTAATGATTCTTATATTCAAATCATGGCAACAATAAAATAGGTGAAGATAAACCAACAAATCCGTTATAATCTCTTGAACAATGATAACTACAGTTTGCACCAATATCACGGTGGATATTTTATCCCCATCATGCAAGAGCCGGTTACCAAATGGTGGGAGAGCAATTTAATTTGTTGAGGAATGAACGCCAGCCCCACCAAGAATTTTACAGCTCCGATGATGAGCAGATTCGTGGGCACTGATTCCACAAGCAGCTTTGGTCACAAAGTTGTTTATCAATTTGCGGAAGCTCATACGGAAATGGCGGTGAAGAAGACTAAGGCCGCTCTTGATCTGATTCGTGAATGTCCATATAATTTGTCCGGCCGTGACTTGCCGTTGAATTTCAGGGAGATGGAACTAGATCTTTGTCGCAGGATTTATTGTCTCTATATATTGCTCTTGCACCGGGGAATCACACTGCTACCGGGTCGGCCCTATTGCTTATTTATTATTACACATTCTACATTAGGGTCAAATAATTACTGGATTGGCTCCAATTCCGACATTCTCAATGCTTTCTTTTTCCTTGCTCAATACTACCTCAACAACCTTAATGCTCATGTTGCTTGTGATTCTTCAATCTGGGTACCTTTTGCTCTTATTGCTTAATAAGTTCAGAGAATCGAATGTTGTCGTACTTCGAAACTTCAAAGAGTGATTTTTTCACTAATCTTTAAAGCTTCGGATGTGTTAATGGTCTTCTAAGTTTCAGAAAATTAAAGCAACTTGCAAGAAATAATAATTCACTGGTTTTCAGATACTTAAAGTTTTACATTCTCAAAATGAGTAAACTAATTTTTTTAAACTACATGCAGGAGGTGGAAGTGTTTTGGAGTTTCCATTATTTAAACCCAAGTGAAAAGCTTGCTTTCTGTCAAATGACATTTCCTGCAGAATATAATAACAATTACATTATCGAACTTTTTTTTTGATACTATTTGGATGTTGAAGTTTTTGTGTTATGATATTTGGTAGAAATAGAGTTTCAATCTTTTTTAATCCATATTTCAGTTCCTAAGCAACCTAATAATGTTTGAGCGTTGAGAGTGAGATAATACTTCTGATTTCTGAATGTTACAACTAGAAAAAGGAATTTCTCAAGTTTAGTTGGATGTGGGAAACAAATTGGTTACGCTCAATAGAGTTCTTCATAAATGATTGCCTGCTGAATCTTGATAAGTGTGCTTTGTATCACCTAAGAATAGTGCAAACTAACGTGTCCTGGTGTCTGCTGAACCTTATATAATCTGGTTATTGAATGATTCTACCTTGGAACATATGCTACACAAGAAGAAGCAACAACTGCATATGACATGGTGATAACATTTAAAATAGACCCCTTTTAACAGATATTTCTTACTCATTTTTAACTTAGGATTATATCTAAATTAAGTAGATTTAGTTTACTTTTGTGTCGATTTTGCATTTCAGGGTGACCAGAGGGCCAATATGGAAAATCAGCATAAATTGGGACCAAATTGCACAAAACTACGTAAAAAGGACCAAACTGGAAGTTGCTGGAAATCATAGGCCGGAAGGATCAATTGGAGCTGATCAAGTGGAGAAATCCTTGCTGGTGAAGGAAGATTGACTGCAGATGATCTCAATTGGCTGAACTCTGCAGCAGCAAATCAAGGAAAGAAAATGTCAACTACTCTGCTGCCAAGTTGCTGCTGCAGTTGGTGTTGCTGCTATCAATCAGAAAGAATAGAGCTGAAATCTTGCTGCCAAAGGAAAGAATTACTTCATCATCACTACAAGTTGCTGCTGCTACAAGTGGAAGAAGAGAAAGGGAGAACATGAAGAAAGAAGTAGCTGCAACTCTGCTACTTGCCATCTACTGCTGCTGCTGACTGAAGTGAAAGAATGGCTATTGTAGGAGGTGAAAAATGATGCAGCAAGTGATCTCGAAAGACAAGGAAGAGAAGAGTAGAAGATTTGAGGCCTAATTGGGGGCTGAAAAGGAAGAAACATAATGATTGAAGGGAAGCAGGCTGTTGATACTACTGCCTGCTACCTTTGTTATTGAAGCTGTTGAGGATTAAAGATAGAAGGAATAGAGGTTTGTGGCTGGAAACGGTAAAGAGGTGCCGGAGAAGAAGACTAGAAGAAAAAACAATGATGAGAGGAAAATGGCTAATTACGGCTGGAGAAGAAGGAGCCACCAAAAAGAAGACAGCAACTTGGCAATTTGGACAAGTTGCTGACCAGAAAAATCTTCAGCTGTTGCAATTTGCAACCTCTATCTGCTGCAAAGGAGAAGGCCAGAAATAGCCTCTCCAATTCTCTATAAATAGTCAACCAATAGTAGTTAAAAAGACAGCAAATTGGGTAGTGAGAATCATATAAAAAACCAGAGTAGTTAGTTAAGTTAGTTAAGATAGAAACAGTGCAGTAGTTGCAATAAGAGTGCAGACTGTCAATCGGACAAGTGACGAAGTACACTTCCCCATGGGAGCAGATAGAATCTGCTCTGCTACTACTCTTCTGTCCTCTAACCTTTTGTCCATTATCATGTTTACTCGTAGCTAAACTCAGTTAAGGGTCTAATCCCTATTATCTATATGTGAAGGTATTGATTCAGTTTCTTATATGAGTCATTGTTTCTAGTTTAAGTTTTTTAATTAACCTTCTAGTTAAACTGACCACTTAGCTAAATGTGCATGCATAATTATGGAATCCTGAGAGGGTGAACATAGTTTTAAAACGGCTTAAATTAGTCTATGACAAAGGAGACAACAACCCTTTTGGTTTCAATCATCAAATGAGAGTTAGTTGATTGGCATATGTGATTAATAAGGTTTAAGAACTTAATGGCTTAGAATAACGAATATTTATTACTGAGAGGTAGGTAATTTGGTTAATATGGGGCTCTTTACTTGTAACGAATGGGAAGGTAAAGAATATAAGTGCCTAATCAAACAATAAATCATATGAAACAAGAACTGAGATCAATCAAAACTGGATCATATAGATAGGAAGGTGGATGACCCTTCTACTTTCTCACTCTGACAAGTGACTATTCTCACTCTCCCAAGTGACAGTCTGTTCAAGTTCATTTTTCTTTTGCTTGTACATTAATCAGATTTTAAGTGGTTCACTACCATCTTTGTGGATCAACTCTACTTACTGCTAGCTAATAGTTTTAAGTAGGTATTTATTTTTGTTTTGAAGTTGTCAACGACCGTCTACCACATGGCAGCTACAGAGTACAGGGGACTTAACACCGTTACCAACTTCAACTTAAGCCGTGGCTTAGACCTGACAAAAGTGGGGATGGTTCGTGTAAAGGATTTGTCCATTCTCCTAAGCAAGAAAAGGTCAACCTCAACGATGCTGAAGTCAATGATTCCAGTCCAGAAATTGAGAAAAAGTTCCTTCAACAACCACAACTGTGGACATTCTCTTGCATTCATCAAAGTTTAAGGAAATGCTAGAGTGGACATCAGCTGTGGACAACCCATCATCTCCACCAGAGTGGGCGGAACTACCACATAGGAGCTTCCTGGATGATATTCAGACTATCTTTGATTGCCAGGGCGCTAGCAACTTTCCAGAGGAGCATGACAATATTTTTGGTGATTATAATTCATTTGCATCGACAATATTTCCCTGTGAGTGGTTGGTGTCAAACCAACAAAAATAAATAAAACCAACTCTTAACAGATATTGTAGTATAGCAGTGAGTAGGGTCGTCTTCTCAGGGAACAAGTAAGAGAATTTATATCTAATTAAAAGGCAACTAATAGAAAGAAAGTGGTTTTGATTTTTAAATAAGTAAAAGAAAACTAAATGAAATAAGTAAAGTGAAGATGTCAATAAAGAGAAAAAGATTCTAGTCAAAGGAGTTATTTCCAACTTGATTCAACCAATTAATCCTTGATGCAAAAATAAATTCATATAATTCACAAATAAATTGGTTATAATTGTTGACACGGTCTAACAACCAGTTTCTCCTTACTTTATCGGTAGTCAATATACGATCGTTAACTACTTCTCTAATCAGTAGCGACTTACGGTCTCAGGGAACCTAGAGCGAGTTTTGAAATTTAGGCCTTATGAAAATAAAAAACTAAAAAAGAAAAAAAGTTAACCTTTCTCCTTATTCATATTATGGATCGATAATTACAAATCCAAAAATTCATAGTAAGCGAATTTAAGGTTTTATAATTTTTAAAAAAAAATTAATTCAGCCTAATAAATATAAATAATTTTTGAGTTAAAAATCAAGCAAATAAATTTTTTTGGTAATAGATTTTTCTTAAAAATATATATACATTTATATGATATTAAAAATACAAAAGAAAAATTAGGGGCCCCTAATAATTGGGGGCCTAAAGCGGCGGCTTCTGCTTTATGGGGAAGCTGCCCCTATCTCTAATCAAAAGACAACCCTAGAGACGCTCGTAGGATTTAGTTTTCCAACAGCATTAAGATATAGAGAAACCCAATTCCAATTAAGGAACACATAGTTGGAATCATTTAAATTAGATTACTTATTTTCACATCATGCATCAACTGCTTACTTAGGGAGTCTGAGTTGTTGATTGCCACTTATTAAAACTAAATAAATGATTCCGGATTTGCCGTTTCAAATAGCTATAGATCAATTCGAATGAATCAAACAGAGCACACCTACTCAATCAAACAAAACCAATCATAAACCTTAAAATCAGGAAGTAAACAAATACTCATGAATATATGAAAAAGATACGATCAATTAGATCTCACAATTGTCATGAATCAAGATTTCAATAATCCTTCAACTAGAGAAATTCCTGAGTACACCGAGTTGTTGAAAGCAGACGAGTGGCCAGTCTCATCTTATATTTCTCAAGATTGTTCTCCAATAGATCCTTCCGAAAAATACATAAAAGTGTTTACAAAGCTTGGGATAAAATATGGAACTGTTGGCTTCCTTCTGGTGTCAATGAGAGGCTCTTAGAGGGTGAAAAATTTGATTGCAAATACGGGACTCTCACATCAAACATGAGTTTTGGTTTGATATCTTCCCCTTATCTATCAATTTGAAGTTAAATTGAATTATGAAATCCGACTTAGTTATAATCAATCAAATCTTTAGAAACCTTATGAGAATTGGATCTCTTTACATATCTCATAAGCAACAACAATGGCCAATGAATTACTGTAGAGGCAGCAAGAACAACAATAAGAGGCAGGTACAACAGTTGCTATGAAAGATCATTTGTAATGGGAGCTTGAGATAAACCATCTTCACCGACATTGGTCACGAACGATGAGTAACCTAAAAGGTAGCAATAACAATAATCAATTTGTCTTGAATTTCGAAATAATATTCCCATTTTTTCCGAAGGTATCTGAAGTGTTTAGGAAGTTACTCACGTTGCTGTTTTGAAGGATAATGAAGCAGATGCAAAATCTAATTAGCAACGCAGTAAGAAGGAAAGATAACATACAATAATAATGATAAAAGGTAAAACATTAGCTTTATTTAAAAACCTAAGGTGGCATTTGCTTTTAATAATTATATGTGGACTTGCAACCTAATTATTAGAAGAGGCAGGTCTGATATAGACTAAAATATTCAAATGGTCCCTTACATTTGGGCCTACTTAAATTTACGTCCCTAACATTAACATTTCAATATCGTAGTCCCAAATATTATGGTTTCACACTTTTTTGGTCCCATTTCACTGTTTTCGCCCGTTGACATGCCGGAATCAGGGGTATTTTTGTCAATTAACTTAATTTGAATTTTTATTAAAATTTAAATCATTAAAAATATTTTCAAAATTCAAATTTCATTATTTAATTATTAAAATATTATTTATTAATTAAAAATATTATTATACAATTTTAAAATTTATCGTTATTATCAAAATTACTTATTTCATTTATTATTTATTTTAAGTATACAGTAAATGATAATTATGTTGCACTTTTAATATTGGGCCCACTGTAACTTAAAAAAATTTACCAAATTACAGTAGAGAATTCAAAATTTAATTAATTTTTTTTAAAAAAAGAAAAAGCAAAACTAAGATTTTTTTAGTCTAACCACTACAATAAACCTTAAATGGTAATTATGTTACACTTTTAAACTTGGGCCCACTGTAACTTAAAAAATTTACTGAATTACAGTAAATAATTCAAAATTCAACTTTTTCTTAAAAAAAAAAAGAAAAAGCAAAACCAAGATTTTCCATCTGACGGTTCTAATACCTAATATATTGAATGAGAATACTAATTTCACTACAAAAAAAATGGGCTTCGGGACCAATAGATTCTGGTCAATAAAATGCCCTTTGGTGACAAGAACTGGTCACCAAACACTATTGGTGACCAACTTTTGCTTGGTCTCCAGGTTGTCAATAAAGCCTCGTCACTAATCGCTTTGGAGACCAACTATTGTGAGCCGGTCACTAACTTCGGTACCAAGAGAAGTTGGTCAATAAACACGTGTTGGTCACCAAATTTTGTCGGGCAGCCCTGGGCAGTTAAATTTTAGTGACCACTAAGAGCTGGTCTTTAAAATAATATATTTAATGAAATTATATTTTAATAATATTTATTTGAATAATATTTTTCATTTAAAATCCTAAACTTGATGACCAAACTTATGGTCTAGCTCTTGATGACCAATTGACCAAAGTCAAAATTGCCAGAATTATTAAACAAAAATAAATCTATTATACAAAAAATAATTTCCGAAGTAAGAGTATAATAATTAATAAAATCCAAGCACAATCCAAAACAATTAATCTACGAATCTAAATTATTACTTAACCTACTAGAGTTCTCTATCACAACTTTCTCTAGCAAACCATGCTAGAACATTGTTGTATAACTTCAAAAGACAAGCATGAGCTTCAACTTGCATACCAACAAGCTAGGTAGGTATTCTTGTGTACATCGAACCCGCGCCATTTTCAACTCCTACATCAAGAACATACAACAAACATATAAGGGTAAGGCAATCTATATACTAATATACATCATCACTCATAGACAACTAATAGCTTGCATATCGTTAAGTGGCACGTTGAGTCATGTTCGAAATTCAAAACCAGATATGTGAAAACACATTGTATGACGCTTGCAACCATTTTAGATTCTTATCATCAAGATGAAGATAACAGTTTTACCTTGATTTTGTCAAAATTCGTTTACTGGACAAACTCTTGCAATATCTCATCAACCTTCATTGATCTCACATCTTCATCGTACCTCTGGATTGTGAGGATTTAGAGAGCACAACAGCATTTCAAGCAGAAAGACAAAACAAAATCAGTTCCAACTAGACTAGACTGAAGACCTTTTGGAGACCTAGATTGGTACCAAAGGTTTTAAAAAAAAATGAAAGCCAACATGAATCTATTTGAACAGCCAAGAAACCAATTTGATACAAAGTATAACACTACCTGCTTCATAGGAGAAGTAGATACATCTAATTTGCATGAAATCCCATTGCTTACACCTCTATTGCAACCTGAAAAATAAACCAACTCACTTATCAAGAGATGCATTTAATTCATCAGAGGAAAATTATAGCATGCCCAAGTCACTGCGAACACTAAATCATATATCATGAACATGCAACTAACATTCCCTCAAAAACAAAAAAAAAAAAGAAAAAGAAAAAGAAAAAAGCAAACAAGCAAATAACATAAGATACATACACAGAAGTTAAAGCCAAAGATATCTTTGAAAGACAATCCATATTGCAGTTTCAAAAGAAAATGAAAATATATACATATATATTAGCAAGGAATTCATAATGTTTTGCACCGCATGTTGAATGTATTTGGCTCAACATAATGCAAGCAACTTATTCTTTAACTCCTAGCTTATGATATGTTTGTGAGATTTTTCCCAAATAGCGATAAAAAGCAAGACTGATATCAACAATACATAACATTAGAAACACAAACAGCATCAAAAGCATCAAGTTAACTAGCTTTGAAGTAAAGGAATATCAAGGTAGTTACATAATTCAGTTCCATACGTTTCAGCTTCCATACCTAAAGCAAGCTAGATAGGAGCCTAATAAATAAAGATCAGAATAGAATTTTGAAACTTAACCATTTCACTAAGAACAGGATCTTTTCTGAATGTAGAATTTACAGCCCTGCTATAAAACCACAAACGACTACGCACTTCAGTTTACATCAATCGATCAACGGCTGCCGAGAAGTTTCAAAAAGCGACGCAAACCTGGATCAATAACTAGTGAGAAACCTCATAACCAGAGACAAGTTCGACACATCTTCCATTAAGTGAAATTTGAAAGCCCCAAGTATCAGATAATGCATGCTAGAGCACAAGACAACCTTCTATACTATGTCAGTTAGCACTACAACAACAAAGCAAGTGTTTTTATCAGCTTTTTTGGACCAATTAAATCAACTAATTTCTGGTTCAGTTCACTTCATAAAACCACAAACCTCACATTTCAAACTTAAGAATTTGACAAGAGGAATTCAAGAAGAATTCACAAGTACTAAGAATTTAACAAAACCTAATTACCTCCATCAGCTGCTTGGCAAGAGAAGTGGCCTCCATTTTTGCTTTCATTAATTCTTCCAACAAAAGCCAATAGTTTGCACCCTGATTATACATCTGAAGCCAAATTAAACATCATTGAAAATCCAGCAAAGGCTCACAAAAGAATCAAATTTGGAATGTCAAATAGTGAAAGAGAAACCTGTTCTTGAATTTCTGTTGCAGGTCCACAAGCCTAATCCCCGTGTTTCTTATAATTTGGAATACAAAAAAAATTGAAAGATTAAAAAGGATAAAAGGAGAACAACAAAAGGAAATAAGAAAAGCATGATACAGCAAAACTACCAAGCCATGGCTTTTGTGTGACTACAAAATGAGCGCTCCTCAATCTTGAAGCTGTTTCCAGCTCTGCTACAAGATTCCCATAGTCTGAAAGACATAAGACATTTAGAAATCTCCTAGCAGCTAAAGACCAAATATGTGCAAAGAAATGGTACGTGACTTCCCCTGAAAATTCAGTTTAACTTCATAAACATTATAAACATAAATTTTAAGTCGGTAAAATCAGCTGCAGCAAATTCCGAAGACAAAACTGGAGCACAAAATTAAATTTTTTTTTTTTTATAGAAAAAGGCTCTGCAAAATTCAAAAGTATAAAAATCAAGTCTTCTAGCAGCTCCCATCACAAAAAAAATGAAATCAAAGCGTAATAGTCATAAGAACTAACTCAGACAAAAGGAAACCCATCTGAGAGCTTCGAAACATGAAAAGAAAAAAAATTAGGATACCCCCGATGGGAAAAACAAATTTAACGTACAATAGCGAAGCTACAAAAATTGACCTACACCTTCAATAAAATTTTGGAGGTTTATTCTGATTGAAACATAAAGAAATTTTTCACGCACGGAATGATAATTTTACCTGTATCACTCGTTAAAATTATTTTCTTGATTGACTGAAAGAGAGGGAGAAACAAAGGAGAAATAGAGGGAATTTCTGTTTGCAGGTCCACAAGCCGCCGTCTGAAAAACCATCCACTCTTAATCCATCCACTCTTAAGGGATCTGTTTGTTTTTTTCTACATAAAGTAAAATCGGTGTCGTTCCCAGTCAAAAACAAAACAAGAAAAATGAAAAAACAAAGAAAGGAAGAAAAATCACTAAGGCGGGATTCTTCCCCCTATGTGTTTTGCCCAAAAATATTTCCCTCCATCGAAATAAAATTCATCGTCATTACAATCAAGAGAAGAAAAAAAAAGGTAGGAGTACTAGTTTGTCTTTTTTCTTATCTCTTCGTTTACGTAATCTATAAAAAGTTCAAATTTGCTGGTAATTTTTTATTATCCTTAATTGTAATTATAGTGTCGAACAGTTATTAACTAGTAACTAGATATATTTCTTCTACTCTTAAAATTAACTCTGATATACTAAGTGAATCTCCTCTTATTTGTGTGATATTTTGCGTATCTAGTTACTTATTATTTTCTTTGTCCCAAAATTATTATCTAAAAAAATAAAAATATAAATTAGACAATAATTTCGGAACAAGGAAAAAATACGGTTTTGTTTCTAATATATAATTGTATTGCCAGCGTCAATAGTATATATGTGATGGATTATGTTAATTGTTAATAATGAGTTGGGTGGCTCATCATTGTCCTTATAACATAAATAAATATTTCACACAAATATTGAGCTGGTGGAGCCTCGTACATTAATTGGGGCAAATTATTATGGATAAATGCACATCATAGAAGATCATGATATTTATTATACAGTAGTAATGACCTGCTACATTACAGAAAAAAATTGCATGTCCCCAATAAGATACTCTGTCCATCTCAAAATTATTGTCCAATTTGAATTTTAAGTTTTACTACGAATCGAATTAAAATCAAAATCCAAACTCGACAATGATATCTGGACAAAGGTAACATATTTTTTAATGATTAAAAGTCATAGTATGAATAATCGTTGAACATATTGTTCAAAGATGGAGATGCTGAATTACTCATTATGATTATTCATAAGTATTACACCATCAAATTGGAAGTATTTTTCAACATAATTTATACGTACCAAACACACAATTCAGTACACGTATACATTAGTAATCTAAAATATTTCTCTGCATGATGTGTATTTTAGTCATAAATTGAAAAATTCATGATTAATAAAAAGTTTTGGGTCCATTTCATAATTATTAGGGTGTCATACTAAAATTTTGATTAACTAAGGATATAGAAAGTAGATAACAAAAAAACCTCGGCCCAATTAGTTTTAAACAAATTTGTTATAAATTTATACTTGCAAGAATTGGGCTCTAATTAAACTTTGGGCCAGTGGCCAATATTACAAAAAACAAATAAATGAAAAAACATGAGAGTGAGAAGAGTTTCGAACTCTAGATCTATGCAAGCAAAATTAAGATTTACCACCAGGCCAACCCGAGTGCTTCGGTAATTTCTCGGCACATTGTTTTAATATATATAAATTCAGGTTTGATTGATTAGTTAAAGATGTATTCAGGTTTGATTGATTAGTTAAAGATGTTTTCATTAATTACAAAACTATTGATGCATAAAGTATTTATCAATGAATTATTAATTATAAAATCATAATCGAAATACAAAATTTATAAGTTTTAAAGTTATTTTAATCGTTGAAGAAAATTAATCCCCATTAAAATTATTTCTACCAAATAAAAAAATATTCCTAGTTAAAGGTGTATTTTATTTTTTAGCCAAAACAATTTCATGACCAACTTTTTTCTGGTCACCAAACCTTGACGGGTAATTACCCCACCTAATGATTAGTGATCAACAAACAATTCGGGCAAAAATAAAATGGTGGGCTTCTTTCCTGCTATAACTTAGTGACCGGAAAAGTAGTCACTAAACTTTTTATGTGTAATGACCACTAATTCTGGTCACCGAAATAAAAAATTAATGATGAATCCCAGACTTGGTCACCTTTTGGTCACAATTTAGGGACTTTTGTTCCCGCTGCAAGTTTTGTGACGAAATCAATGACCAAGTTATTTTCTAGTCACCAAATTCTTTTGTCGACCAAACTTTGGTGACCAAGTGAAAAAGTTGGTCAACAAAGACTACACTTGGTGACTTATTTTTTACTAGTCAAAAAAATTTGGTCACTAAAGGCCATTTTTATGTAGTGTTTCGTCCAAATAATTGTTGTTTAATAATTTTGACTTAATTGTGTTTTCTAAGTTAATAGTATCTGCATACAACCACATCTGCTATTTGATGACTTTTGTATAACAAAGGAACTCTATTAAGGAAAATATTTACTTTTTTAATAATAAGAATAACGTTTCTTAGTTGTTTACTGTTAATATAAACTGCACTCCATCCAAGCCAATAAAGTATCATTCTGACTTTTTTAAGCACAATTAATCATTATATTGACATTGTTTCTCCATATATATAGTGTTGATCTTGTCCTAAATTGTTGACTATCAATCTAATTCAGTACACCTGGTTTAGAATAAAGCAATTTCGAACATGCTCTCACTGTATAAGAACTAGGAATTCATAAACTGAATCAAAACATTCCATCTATACTACGGAAATCATGCATTCGGTGAGAAAGTTAAACTAACCTAACCAGAACATTTATCATCATGTCAGAAAAAAAATATTAATTCATAAAAATTGGATAAATTGCAGTTGTGAAAAGAAACCATTTCGAGCTAACTCAATTAGGAAGGGAAAAGAAACGCAATACCTTGTCCATAATATTAATGTAAAAAGTAACATATTGTAAACTTTGAATATTCATCTTACAAAGATCAACATCTCAAAAAGAAGTTCATAACAAACAAGGACATAAGGACATAGCATCAATTTCTTATACAAAAAGAAAAAAAAACATCAATCTCATTGAATCCTTTAGTAATACAGAAAATATATAGATAATTAATCTTCTCGAATATAGTTGGTGAACTCGACCAACAAATCTGGGTCGTCCTTAAAAAGTGACGCAACCTGTGCAATGTAAATGTAAACTATTAATCAGCTTTTAAAGTATGAAAATATTGCCTGAACATAAAAGATATTAAAAATAATAACCAAATTTAGTTGAAATGGATACCAACCTCACGGCAGACCTCATCCAAGCTCTTGTTTCCATCCTTGTACGCATTCAGATGGTCCAAAAAAGAAGTGTAGATACGGTCATTGCTTCCAAAACGCTCCTGCAAAGTGAAAAAGTCCCAAACATTCTATTTTCAGAATCAACTATAACGCAAACTTGAAACTCACTCCTAGTTAAACAAAAGAAACTACAATTTTTAGAATGAAAGAAAAAGTACTATATGCACTAATATGGAAGTAAATATAACCTTTATCTTTTCGACAAAATTTGAAGCCTCCTCAAATTCCTGTTTGAACTCATCAGGGGTAACCTCTTCTTCATTATCAAGCGTGATTTCAAACCCCCGGGGCAAGAATTTGTTGAAACCTAGAAGTAAGTTTGGATGCCCTACAAACAGTTTCTTCAATCCGTCAATGACTCCTAGAGTATCAACTCTGCAAAATATATTCATGAGTTAGGAAAACTTAGATACGATTGAAACATGAGAATATATACACAAAATAATAAAGCTTGTGCCTACGAAAAATGGGGTATATACCTGTTATCTTTGTACTCCCTCATAAGGGCAATGAATGCATCCAATTTCTCCTTTTGATCCAGGTACGTGCCCCTAACTTCCCACAAATAGTTTAGGGCAACTCTTGTATTAGATAAGACTAGGGGATTTTGCCTGGTGTTTCAAAAGAGAATAAGGGGGCCAAATCAATAGACAATTTGCTCTAAAACTCATTAGCAAACCAGGAAAATTTTTACTAAACCCAAGTGGAAAGCTATTCACTTATTGGTTTTCTAAGTTCACCAAAAAAAAAAAAGATCATTTCTAATGCCCACGCAAAAGATCTTCCGTACAACTCAAGATTTGATTCATAGTGTATGCAAAATAAAGAACCCAAGTTTGCATATTCGAAAATGGGAAAATATGTATATGAAAATAGCAAAATAATCATTGTTGCATAAGTAAATTAATGGTGTCACTAAAGATTAGATCCGCAATATATTTATTATAGAAAATTCCATAAAAAATAAACCAATATGCATACTAAAAAATGGTAGAAAAGTTTGAAAACCTCAAAATAATCATCACAACAAAAGTAATTAACAAATAAATGGTGCCATTCAAGATTCGATTCACAATACTTCCACCATAAGGAACACCGCAAATTGTTAAAGATAAAGGAAGATATGATAATTGCAAAGGGAGAATAAGAAAACCTTGGGATGATAATTCGTGTTGAAAGTAACTAATGCGTAAAATAAAAACTTTAGTCAAATAATCATTTCCCGCAATTACCAAGAGAAAAAAAAACCACAAATATTTAACCTAATTCGATTGGCAACGTAAAGTAGGACATCAAATCAGAAAAGTTTAAACAATCAAACACCAAACTAATGACACTAAATTCAAGTAAATCAACTAGTCCAAAAAGCATACATGGTTACACTAAATTTCATTTAGCACGCAATCCAAAAAGAAACATATAGGTAGAAAAATTCACACATTAATCTCATTATCGTCTAAATCAAAATGAAAACGAAGATACATATCAAAAAATTGATCCTAAAGAAAATCACAGAAAAATTCACATCAGAGAAAAAAATGAAAAAGAGTTGAGGACTCACGATTCAGCAGAATGTTGTCTTGATGAATTCATGTTATCAATAGCATTCAAGGGACGATCCTTGTTGATCTAAAAGATGGAAAAACAAATAGACAATATAATTAGCTTTATCTTAATGATTATAAAAATCAATTGAAAAAGAGAGAAAGGAGATCTTGAGATGGTTTTTTTGAAGCAACTGACATATACTAAAAAACTGAGCGCGTTGATGAGAACAAGAGGTAGGAACCAACACAAGATTGTGAGTAAAAAATATGTGTGTAACCATGTGATAAATACAACAAGCTATTTATATAGGTGATGAGGAGGGAGAGAGATTTAGTACATTAATGTTTTCTTTGGTCAATAAATAATTAACAATCAATTTCAGATTGTGTGAATCTGTGTATACTTTTATTTTGATTTTTTTCTTTTTCTGAAATATTTGTGATGATATATCTTCTCAATCCCAAAATGGTATCAGGTTAAGTTGTAATTGTAAAACCAAAGGACATTCTAGAGTCATGTATGTCATATGGTTTTCTTGGTGTTGCAAAATATGTGAATGATAAAAATACTTGCAATTACGCAGAAAAATATTATTTTTATAGTTTTGATAATTGAATATAACTACGAGGATGACATTATTTTTCCAAATAACAATAACCTAATTGTTTAAAAAGAAAAGTTTTGTATTGTAGGGATATACATTTAATGGGAATATTAATTTCATTCAATTAAATGTTGTTTGTTAAATTTGGAGTAATTGTTTTTTGTAAGTTAGCTGTATCCGCCTATAGCCACATATGGTATTTGATGACCCTTGTATAATAAAGGTACCCTATTCAGGAAAAACGTTATACATTTTTAAGAAGAATAATATTTACTAATTGCTTAATGTTGACGTAAAACTGTACTCTTTCTATTCCAATAAAGTATTTTTGTGACTACTTTAAGCGCTATTAATTACTGTTGCCATTACACACTATGCTTATCAAAAATACAAATTTTCCAGCTCGATCTCACTGTGTACGAACTAAGAATTCAAAAACGGAATCAAAACATCCATCCACACTACGGCAAATACATTTTCTGTGAGAAAATTAACTTAACCTTATTTGACATTTGTCATCCTATCACAAATATAACTAGGAATAAGGACCAACCCCACTTCCCATGCCAAGTTTATGTGTTAGCCCAAAAATCTCCTTTGACCACTTAAAACTTGTAGTCAGACTAGACATGTGAAAAGACAAAAAAACCATGGCAAATTTTGGACATATGCATAATAAGCCAAGTTAAAATTATTGGTCTAGTCTTAATTATTAATGTAATTTTGAATTTATACCCTATTGTTATTTTTTCCTCCTATCCCAAAGCAATCACCCCAGCACCACCGCCAACATCAAGAACAACGAGCACCCCTAATCCTCATCGTAAATCTTTATCGCAGATGCTAAAATGTTGCCAAATACTCTAAACCCAAACACTGAAAAACGGAACACCAAGAACAACAAAAGAAATATATATATATATATATATAATTTTGAAATAAATCATTTGTGAGTTTTGATTGCTAAATTACTCAATACTCATAATATTAAAAGCTAGTTTAAAAATTATCATTCCCAAACATTAAATTTGCAGAAATCGAGACTTGACTCACTCAACAAAAATTTCACTAGATGCTTTTCAAGAGAACCACCAATCTCTCCACAAGAAGATGAATTTGCTTAGACAACAAAAAATCAATTATAAAACATGCTTGATGGTAGAAAATCCCATGGATTCTCCAGCACTAGTCAAAAAGCAAACTAGAAGAAAAGGGTAATGGAAATTGCTTACTAGAAAGAAGATAAGATGAAGAAGAAAAAGGATGAGGACAAAAGGAAGGTGGTGTCTCAGTCCTAACCTTTCGATTTGGATCCATAGGTCCAAATTCGTAATATAGGTGATAATATTATTTGAAACTCATCAAATCTCATTTAGCATATCTAGGCCAAAACTATAAAAATCATCACCATAGATATACAAAAATCCAACAAACAGTTTAAATGCACCAAAAACTTTTTGATTAATTCCAATTCATGTGGCTCTAGGGGTGATGGGGTATATGGTGGTTGTGACAGTGGTGATGTTTGTTTTTGCTTAAAAATGGAGGAATAAAAAAAAAAGAAAAAGAGAAGAATAAGAGTCAACACATTTCTTTTTTTCTTTTTAGATAATTTGATTTGTTTACTTATTCTGTTTAAAGGGTAGTTTTATTCATAAAAAACTTATGGTTAGAGAAATAGGGCATTTCAATCTTTACACATTAATTTTTTTCTTACATCATTGAATTTCAGAACATTCCCACAGTCAAAGGGCTTAATTGCCCACTACCTATGGTTAAGGGGGTTTTGTCCTTACACAAAACCTCAAGAGGTCATTTGTCTTTAGGATATTACTCGGGGCGAGGTAGTTGTCCTTAATCTTGATCACATATATATATATATATATATTAATTCATGAAAATTTGAGAAATTGCAAGTATGAAAGGAAGCCGTTTTGAATAATTTCAACTGAGAAGGGAGAAGAAATGCAATAACCTTGTCCATAATATTAATGTAAAAAAAATTACATTGTAACGACCCAACTCACCTATCTACTTTCATACGTCATGCTTGGCCACGAGTTGAGCCGTCCGCCGGGCTCTCGTCCAAGGCCCAATACTTCTATTTATCTTTAATACAAATCTAAACATTGACTTAACATTCTTACTAGCTAAAACCTATTTCATCTTACAATCTATTAGTGACAATATTTGCATATCTTCTTTGACAGAATGCTTTCCATGAACTCATCTGTATCCGTTCTAAACCTGGGAGTGGGATAAGGGGATAAAATATAAAAGAGGGTGAGCGCCAAGCTCAGTGAGGTTCTCACTATTCTACTACGACATTTTTATTATAACTATTTTCATAAAATAAAATGCAATAATAAAACGAACTTTTCATATAATCATTTAACAATCAATTATTTCACATAAATCAATTAACAATGGGCTGGATACGGGAAAATCTAGTAAGGCATGTCAAGGGCCGACGTGGCAGAAGGACGTTATTCCAAACTAGATTTAAACGATCAATCAATATTTCACCTGAAGGAGTGACCTTACCGACTAACAATAACAATTCACTATTCAATCTTCACCTTACTCCTGTCGCGACCGGGGTCACTCTATCGAGTTTCTGACAGCAAAGAATGGTGACCAAGCCTGATACCGGCTCACGTTCTTTCCTCGCCCAGTGCCAAGGCCCGTGCTCCAGGGCAACCGAGATCACCCGAGCGTGTGTACACATCAATGATTGTATGCACAAATAATACACTTTTCCGGGGCGATAAAGTACACCACCGGGTACAATACATTAAACGATAACACTGCAAACTCTGCCGAGGTGATGTCACCATCAGAAACATTTCCATTAAAACATTTGACTTTAGCACAATGCGTTCAACATTCAACACTTATAGTCAATCATGTAACTAGCCAGTAGCAGTCCAATTCATTAACACATACGATCAAAACTAGTAACACTTATAACAATTAAACACTTACCCCGAGACGATTAAGTACACCATCGGGTCATTTAACAATATGTATCTAATATTAAAATAATATTTAGAATGTGCTCGCTGGTGCAGTGACTTTCAAATTTATATATTCTCATACTCTCGGTTTTCAAAACACTTTTAAAAGAGTGAGAATTACTTACAAGTGTTGCTAAGCCCTTTCAGAGCCTTCATGTCCTTTCTCTACAAGCACGTTTAACAATGTTACTGCAACGTTGTGATACTAGCTAGAACCAACTGTACACGATTAAGGTACTTTAACTTCCTTAAACAAGACTCTGGTAGAAAATTGACAAACTACTCGGTTAATGTGTTTGTACAAGTTTGTTTCCAATTATCAATTTATTGTTATTACCATTTTCATGTTTATCTACTGAGTTTCTTAGTTGGGCCATTGTAGCAGTACTACTTTATACGAGTCTGTATCCAGTATACCCGGGGGCACCGTGTACCCCCTCCTATTTTTCGCATTTTTAGTGTTTATTGTACTTTTTTTTATCAATCTTTCTATATTTTGCAAGTTTAGTTCCTGTCATTTTTTCTCTCTCATCCAAAAAAAAATCTCTAATCTTTCAACGAACATATCTCCCAATCTGTGAAGAATTTGTGAACAAATTATATATGAAATTTATAGTACTCGTCGATATCTATCCAACAAGATCTATAGTGAATATTTTTTCGGGCTTAAAAATGACTTAATTCTGATGGGCAGAATAAAGGTGGATATCCAGTTTTACAAGATGGATAACCAACTTGTTCTAAATTGGTTATCCATTGTGTTCATGCTGATTATCCAATTAGTTTGAACTGGTTATCCATTTTGTTTGTACTGCTTATCCATTTGATTTGTATGTCTATCCAACTTGTTTGTAATGGATATCCCACTTGTTTGAAATGGATATCCAACTTGTTTGTACTGGATATCCATCCATTTGGTCTGTATGCCTATCCAACTTGTTTTGTAGTTGTAATCCAACCGGTTTGTATATATATCCGACTTGTTTGTACTGGATATCCAACTCGCTTGTACTGGATATCCATCTATTTCTTGGTTTCTGTGTCTATCAACTTGTGTGTACTGGTTATCCAAAAGATTTATATGGCTATCCAAACTGTTTGTATTTTATTTCCTTGCTCTTTTATGAAAATGATTGTCAAACTTTTTTGTACTGATTATCCAACGTGTTGCACTGATTATCCAATTATTTTCTATTGATTATCTAAATTGTTTGATATGCTTATCCAATCATTTTTTCTTTCTTTCTTTCTTTTTTGTTTTTGAAGAGTGAATGTCAAAAATATGATTGTATAACAAGTACAAACAGAATGGATAATCAGTACAAATCAGTTGGATAATCAGTAGGCACACAACGGATAACCATTTTTCAAAGAAAAAAGAAAAACACATTTCTTGATTTCTGCCCGTAAAATTTAAATGCATTTAAAGTTCAAAAAAAATATTCAACATGGATCTTATCGGATAGATTTCGTCGAGCACTATAAATTTCATGTAAAATTCGTATTCTAATTCTTTACGGATCAAGAGATATATGCGATACAAGAATCTTAATCTAAACTAAACTGGTTATCCATCTTTCTAAACTAGATATCCATCTTATTCTGCCCATCGAAATTTAGCCATTTTTAAACTCAAAAAAAATGTTCGACATGGATCTTGTTGGATAGATCTCGACGAGTACTATAATTTTCATGTGTAACACGTTCTCTAATTTTTTACGCATCATGAGATATGGTCGTTTAAAGATTAGAGATGTTTTTTAAAGAAGAGAAAAAAAAATCAAAGGGACTAAACCTGTAAATTATATGATGTTATTTAGAAAAGTGGAAAAAAGTATAGTAAGGATTAGTAGTGTAAAAAATAGAAGGGAGAGTATAGTGCTCCTGGGTATACTGGATAAATTGCCCTTTATATACCTGATTTGTGCAAGTTGCTTCATCTTCTAACACCCTTTGTTCTAATTAAACCTTTTGATGGATGGTTATTGGGAAAACAACATGCAAACTTTTGTACGTTAAAGTTTGACTTTAAGACACACCTTCTTTTCTCTATTGTTTTAGTACCTAATATATAGTAGCAATTTACGTTGAGCTTCTAGTATTTGTTTTCAAGGCTTTAAAGGCTTCTTAGCCTAACCAAATTGCCCCAAAGCCAATCAATTAATCATTGGTCCAAACTCTCTTTCATCTTTCCTATCGTTTTTATATTTTCTCATGTTGTCTTAACGTTTTATTTTCTAGAAGAAATAGATTAAATTTGATTTAGTAAGTACAGGGTTAGAATATAAAATTATACCAAATTCCAGCTTGACTTCTTAATACAAATTAATTGGGGTCAATTCCTCTTTCCTGGGTTCTTTCTTGATTCAAAAACACCTATAGACTAGACGAAATCATTTCCCACTGAAGCTACTAAAGCAATTCGGGTTCATCTCTCTTTTGTGCTTTTAATCTGGACTTCCTAAACCCATGGTATAGCTTTCATTCTCCTCACTATCTAAATCTAAACACCTTGATAATCTGAGGCGACAGAGGTGTAGAAGATCAACTAGCCACCCATAAATGACAAAGATTAACGTTCGTTTTAGTGGAGTAAATTAAACCACTTTGTTTCTCAATGTCAAAACTAACGGCCTTGTCTTCAACTAACTGAATCAATAGATAACAAGATGATTCATGGACCGGAGGGGAGCATCAATTACCAATTGAAACCGCAACTGCATACGGCGGCGCCGAAATCAAACGCCAAAACATCCTTTTTGCTTCCTCTGGTTCCTTCCTCTCTCTCTCTCTCTCTCTCTCTCTCTCTCTCTCTCTCTCTCTCTCTCTTCTCTCTCTTGTTGTTCTTTTGCTTTTAATTCATGTCCTCGCTAATCCCTTTGCTTGCCATAGTAGCTAGTCAAACTGAATGTTTCTTTAGTCGGTTAGTCGGTGTTGGAAATTTTAGTTTGTAAAATAAAATAATTAATTTAAAATTGAAGGATAAAATTAAGTTGGCAACCCTTCACATGCTTGGTGGTTATTTCCTACAAGCCAAGGGTTGTGTACTTATTTTGTATCCTTTTATTTCTGCAAATGTTGCCTATAAATAGGTGAACTAGTGCAGGAATTTTTTTTAACTTTTGCATTCCAAAATCCTGAAGAACATTCAATAAGTTGCAAATTGCATGTTCTTGTGTTCTTAAGTCCTAGAGGCAAATTGCCGTTCAACCCTGTTTACAATCTAGTGGGGGCAAATATTGTCTTAAGGGCAGTGTTTGACACGATTAGAGCACTTTCAATTCTTTGTGAATTTCCTTTTGTTGTTGAATTTCAGATTCCATCAATAAAGTTTCTTTTCTCCATCTTTGTTCTTTGGTTCATATTGTGTTGTTTCTTTTGTTTCCATTCCCCGATTTCTTTCAATCTTAAGACAATAATTATCATGGAATCAACACAAGAGTCTGCCATGAAAGTGATGAACCAAGACTTTGTTAAGTTGGATCGTCTTGATGGATCTGGCACTAACTTTAACCGTTGGAAGGACAAGTTGATGTTCTTTCTCACGGCCTTGAAAGTGGCTTATGTTCTAAGCCCCAATTTGGAGGAGATCCCACCGCCTGCGGAAGGAGAGTCTGATGCAATCAAGAAGAAGCGTGCACAACGTGAGGAAGATGAGATCATTTGTCGTGGTCACATCCTCAACAACGTGTCAGATTCAGTTTATGATCTCTTCTCAAATGTGAAAAACCCAAGAGAGATTTGGGCTGCTATTGAAAGGGAGTATGCAAATCAGAAACAAGGGGCAGATAAGTTTCTCATTAAAAACTACTTTGAATTTAAGTTACTTGCTAATTCTCCTCTTATGGATCAAATTCACAATCTCCAAGTTATAGTATCAAAACTAAAAGACATTGATGTTGAAATCTCAGAATCTTTGCAAGTTGGGGCAATTATTGCCAAGTTGCCTCATACTTGAAACGATTAACAAAAGAAACTGTTGCACACTTCTGAGAATTTGACTGTGTCTAATGTTTTGAAACACTTGAGAATTGAAGAAGGGGCAAGGCTTCTTCAAAACTTGGAAATTGGAGAAAATTCTAATAAAGTGAATTTTGTGGCTGAAAATGGGGCAACAAAAATAAGAGGAAGAAACCTGGAAATTCTAATGACAAGAAAAAGGATAAAAAATGTTTCAACTGTGGTGTAAAGGGTCATTTTAAGGCCGATTGCAAGTCTAACAAGAAGCAAAAGGGAAATAACATCCCAAGTGCAAATCTTGTTGAAGATAGTGCACCGGTTGTGGCGGTTATCTCGCTTGGAACCGTGACCGAGTTGAACATGGCAACACCACTTCCTTCCAAGGATTGGTGGTATGATTCTGGGGCTGGAATTCATGTGGGCAATGACAAGGATCAGTTTAAGAACTACGTTGTTCTTGAAGGACATGAAGTTGTAATGGCAAATGGTGTTAGGGCTCAAGTTCAAGGCAGAGGAGAAGTGCATTTGCAATTCACCTCGGAAAAGAAACTAGTCCTAACTAATGTACTTCATGTTCCTAGTCTTGTTAAGAATCTTGTATCAGCCGACATCCTTAATAAAAAGGGATTGAAGGCAGTCATTGAATCTGACACTTAGAATAGGGAAATTGTATTGTATTCATCATATGTTGTGCACAATATACAGACTATATATAGACAATAACAAACCCTATAATAGGAAATATACTAAATATTACAATACTGACAATGTAATCTTGTCAAAGAATGGGGTGTTTGTAGGAAAGGGGTACTCTTGTAATGGCATGTTCAAGTTGAGTATCAATAAGATGAATGATGTTTCTATTTATTCGATTGAGTCTTCTTATTTTCTTTGGCATGGTAGATTAGGACATGTGAGCCATAAAGTTGTTTCTTTTATGTCTAAAAATGGCCTAATCAATTTAAGTGACTTGGAAAATAAGAAATGTGAAACTTGTGTGCAAGCCAAAATAACAAAGTTACCATTTCCTAAAGTTGAAAGAAATACATCTTTGCTTGAATTGGTGCATTCGGATGTATGTGAACTTAATGGATTTCTAACTAGGGGAGGTAACAAATACTTTGTGACTTTCATAGATGATTGTTCAAGATTTGTGCAAGTTTATCTAATGAAAACAAAAGATGAAGTATTTGGTATGTTTAAAATTTACAAGTCCCTAGTTGAGAATCAATTAAGCAAGAAAATAAAAATTTTGAGAAGTGATAGAGGAGGTGAATACTTCTCGAATGAATTCTCAAAATTTTGTGAAGATAATGGTATTGTGCATCAAACTAGTGCACCTTACACACCACAACAAAATGGTTTGGCTGAAAGAAAAAATAGAACTCTATGTGACATGGTAAATGCTATGTTAGTGAGTTCTGGATTGCCAAATAATTTGTGGGGTGAAGCTTTATTGGCTGCATGTCATTTGCACAATAGAATTCCGTCCCTTAAGACTAAAATGTCACCATATGAAATATGGAAGAGAAGAAAACCAAATCTGAATTATGTGAAGGTTTGGGGTTGTGTGGCCTATTATCATGTCCCGGATAACAAAAGAACAAAGTTGTGACCTAGAGCACTCAAAAGTGTGTTTGTGGGCTACGCTGAAAATTCTAAAGCCTATAGGCTACTAGATGTTGATTCTAATGTTATTGTAGAATCAAGAGAAGTGCAATTTTTTGAGAATTTGTTTCTCAAAGATTCAAAAGTAAGTAGTGGTCCTTTTTATGTGCCTAATACTACTCAAAATGTGGCAATTCCAAGTAGTTCTTTTAGTGAGCTCAAAAGGAAAGAAAATGATTCTCCTATGGAACCAAGGAGAAGTGGAAGGCAAAGGAAAGAAAAACAATTGCCTTCGGACTTTATATCTTCTCAAGCTATTGTTTTCTTAGTTGAAGGCAATAGAGATTCTGTACTTAGCAAAACTCCAATTTTGCTTAGTGTAGAAGAAGATCCAAAAACTTTTAGAGAAGCTATGAATTCAAGAGATGCCACTTTTTGGAAAGAAGCAGTCAATGATGAAATGGATTCAATATTATCTAATAATACTTGGGTTCTAGTTGACTTGCCTCAAGGCTCTAAGCCAATTGGGTGTAAATGGGTATTTCGAAGGAAATATGCCACAAATGGAACTATACTTACTTATAAAGCAAGACTAGTAGCAAAAGGATTTAGGCAAAAAGAAGGAATTGACTACTTTGATACTTATGCACCAATGGCAAGGATTACTTCGATTAGAGTAATCCTAGCTTTGGCTTCCATTTACAATTTACCAGTTCATCAAATGGATGTTAAGACAGCATTCTTAAATGATGATTTGGATGAAGAGTTGTACATGGAGCAACCGGAAGGCTTTGTGCTACCGGGTCATGAAAACAAGGTGTGTAAGTTGGTTAAGTCATTATATGGACTTAAACAAGCCCCGAAACAATGGCATGAGAAATTTGAATCTGTTTTACTTTCACATGGTTTTAGGTATAATCATGCTGATAAATGCATTTATACCAAAGCATGTGATGAGTATACAGTGATCATTTGTCTATACGTTGATGATATGCTCATTGTTGGTACCACATTGAAAGGTGTGGTTGAGACTAAGAAATATCTTTCTTCTAAGTTCCAAATGAAGGATCTTGGTGAAGTAGATACTATCTTAGGAATTAAGGTTAAGAAGCATAGTGAAGGTTTTGCACTCTCTCAATCACATTATGTGGACAAGATACTAATAAAGTATCAACACTTGAATGTGAAGGAAGCATCTTCTCCTTATGATCGTAGCATGAAACTTTGTGTAAATAAGGGTAAACCAATTGCACAACTAGAGTATGCTAGTGTGATTGGAAGCCTTATGTATGCTATGAGTTGTACAAGGCCAGATATCTCTTATGCAGTATGTTACCTTGCAAGGTTTACTCATTGCCCTGGTATGGAATATTGGAAAGCTATCACTAGAGTCTTGGGATATCTTAAAAGAACCAAAGATTTGGGACTCTATTATAGCCGATTTCCTAGTGTTCTTGAGGGTTATTCTGATGCCAGTTGGATATCTGGAAGTAATGAGAAGAACTCCACTAGTGGTTGGTTGTTTTTACTTGGTGGTGGTCCTGTTTCTTGGGCATCAAAGAAGCAAACGCTTATAACTCATTCCACTATGGAATCTGAGTTTGTAGCTCTATCCTCAGCTTGTAAGGAGGCAGAATGGTTGAGAGATCTTTTGTTAGATCTAGAAATTTGGCCAAAACCCATGCCGCCGATAACCTTACATTGTGATAGTGAAGCAACAATGTCTAGAGCATTGAACAAAGTGTACAATGGTAAATCTAGACATATCAGTATAAGACATGAATATGTCAGAGAAATGCTGAACAATGATGTTGTCTCAATTGTGTTTGTTAGAACACACAAAAACTTGGCGGATCCGTTGACTAAACCTCTTGCGAGAGAGTTAGTGGTTTCGACAACATCCGGAATGGGTTTAAAACCTTGTATCTAAAATTACTAACAATGGAAACCCAACCTTCTTCTAGTACTACCCCCAGATTGAAAGGTTTAAAGGGTAATAACAAGTTGTTTAGTAATTGGGGCACCAAATCAGTATATATATCATTCCATAGTATTGGTGCATTTATGTTACTCTTAAGTGAGCAGGTTGAGAGCAATCTCTTAATGAAATTATTCATGATTATTCAATTACGGTAAAGTAATGAATTTGAATAAATTTCACCTATTTGACCATAGAAGTGGTGTCGCTTCTAGCAAGAGTTTGAGGTTATCTCTTGTACATGGTCAAGAATCTAGGATGAGCACATGGCCGGTAATAGTGCTAAATGATAATGTGGATTACAAGGAATGCTATGAGTGTTTGCGCGTGAATTATTAAGTCTATACTAGACTGATTATTGGTTTAAGCAACGAGCCACCAATAACTTAGCTAGTTAGGTGACTTAATTCCACTACGATGTGGTTTAAGACGAAAGTCACCACCTCTTAAGCGCGATTCTCATAATTGTGTAATTATTTTATATTACAAACTAAGTGGGGGAATGTTGGAAATTTTAGTTTGTAAAATAAAATAATTAATTTAAAATTGAAGGATAAAATTAAGTTGACAACCCTTCACATGCTTGGTGGTTATTTCCTACAAGCCAAGGGTTGTTTACTTATTTTGTATCCTTTTATTTCTGCAAATGTTGCCTATAAATAGGTGAACTAGTGCAGGAATTTTTTTTAACTTTTGCATTCCAAAATCCTGGAGAACATTCAATAAGTTGCAAATTGCATGTTCTTGTGTTCTTAAGTCCTAGAGGCAAATTGCCATTCAACCCTGTTTGCAATCTAGTGGGGGCAAATATTGTCTTAAGGGCAGTGTTTGACACGATTAGAGCACTTTCAATTCTTTGTGAATTTCCTTTTGTTGTTGAATTTCAGATTCTATCAATAAAGTTTCTTTTCTCCATCTTTGTTCTTTGGTTCATATTGTGTTGTTTCTTTTGTTTCCATTCCCCGATTTCTTTCAGTCGGTATAGTGTAAGCTTCCATTATATTTATTTATTTTTAGCTCCTGTTTTAAGTTAGCTTCCACGCCAATTTGGACAACTTGATAGCATGCAGTAGATCAATGAAAATAGGACAGCTCTTGCTTAGGTTGCATGCATATACAACTTTTTTTGGGTAAAAAAGAAAGTCAATACCCAACATAAATTTAAATTAAAACTTTGCACGAATAAAAAACTCTGACAATATCATGCTCTAACCACGACTTCACCCCAGATGACGGGTCAACAATCCAATGCACTCCGACCGCATAGCTAGCAGCTAAGGACGCCATACAACTTGATTAGATATTTTCCAAAAGGTTCCGCATTGTTCTGTTTAGTACCCCAAAGACTTCAAAATGGACATGGATTTGTTTAGACTTGCATCTACTTGCTCTCCCTTTTTTTTTTATTAGTATTTACATCAATCTCATTTCCTATTCTAAACTAATATTATATGATCCCATTTTCAAAGGACAAAACAAACTTCCTCCATTGTAAACTTCCTAAACTTCTCACTCAAATTATTATATATCTATACATGCATTATACTGATTTTATACATTTATATGTATATACATCTTAAATTAATTAATCCGGTTTATTCTCTATTAATTTATTTATTCGGTGTTTCAAGATTAGCCTCTAGAAGCTTAAAGTTTATCATTGTCGCATTATTAATTTGATGTCAACGCATACTCTTAAAGTTTATCATTTTAGCTTTATCTTAATGATCATAAAAATCAATTGAGAGAGAGAGAGAGGAGATCTTGAGATTAGTTTGTTCATAGTATATATAATAAGAATAAGGTAAAAAAAAATGTAGAACATTTTATATTTTTGGATAGAAATATTTGATTTGCATAAATAAAAGTGAATAGAGTAGAATTGAAAAAGTGATGTGCTAAAGTTAAAATTAGGTTCAATTGAAAATAATTTAAAAAATCGGGATAAAAATTAATAAATTGTAAAATTTTAGGGAAAATCTATAATTATATTTTCATGAAAATAATTAAAAAATCATATTTGTCTGGAATAATGGTCGGATCCGGCCAATAGGATCAATTTTGAACCAAAAAAAAACTTTCAGGACTAATTTGTTCGCGTGAAAAATATTCGGGACAAAAATTGAATCGAAAAATACTTTAAGGATTTAAAAGATCGGGCGCCCTTTTTTATAAGAACAATATTAATAAATTTAAAATAAATCAACAGGTCATGAAACCATACATGGTTACATGAAATTTCAAATAGCATGCACACCAAAAAATAGATAAAAGAATTCACTCATTGATCTCATCATCATTAGGATCACAATTACAACAAAGATACATATAAATGAAAATTGACTCTAACAAAATCACCGAAAATTTAACTCAGAAAATAAAAATGAAAAAGAGATGAGGGCTCACGTTGTAGTAGAAGGTTATCTTGATGAATTATGGTTGTCAACATCATTAGGGGCATGCTGATTTGGAAGAGGGGAAAAAGTCGACAATTTAATTAAGTTTTTCTAAACAAAAGATTACAAATATTTGAACGATATAACATCGAAAAGAAAAATTAGATCTTGAGGGACTTTTTTAAAGCAACCGCCATACACAAAATAAACACAATGATAATGATGACTGGCAGGAGCTTAACTTGTGAGTGGAAATTATGTCTGTGTAACCACGTGATAAATACAACACAATTAAGTATGGGAGGCCGACTTATTCTCATTAAACATGTTTTATCTTCAATCCCGATTCATGTGTTCTCGGCTATACCTTCCCCAAAGTCAATAATTCATAAAATGGAAAGTAGGTGCCAAAAGTTCTTATGGTGTGGAGTTGCGGATGAGAGAAAACGGCATTAGAGGTCTTAGGGAACGAATTACTCTTCCTATTTTGGAAAATGGTTTGGGGATACGAGGCTTTCAGGAAAATAGTTATGCTTTAACAGTTAAAATTTGGTGGAAATGGAAGCCAAAAAAAACGGGAATTTGGAGTAAGTTTTTATTTTTTTTTATTTTTTTATTAAGGTAAATTGTATTGACTTTCTCAAACTTCAACCAATCGTTTACATTTGCCTGTCTTTCAGCTAAGCTTTCTTTGAAACTGTTACATTGCTATAAAAACCTATTCTAGACAAAAATTCTTCATCTCCTGATTTAGTTTTCATGCAGCAGACTTTCAGCTTCCATAATATTTCAGTTTGAATCATTCTTGCTCTGGATTCAACATCTCGTCTTTTCCCCTCGAACTTCCTTCCATTCCTTTCTAGCCAGACATGATAAATGCAGGCGTTAACAGCAGCAAATAGAACTCCTCGCTTAACCCTGTTATACTTCCACATTTTCCTTGGCCTTTTTTCACAAGCCAACTTGTTTCTGGGCAATGGCCTGATTGCCATCCATTCTTCTAGCTTTCCTAATAATTGATATGCATAACAACAGCTGAAAAACAAGTGGTCTTCTAATTCTTCTTGTGCTTGACACAATTCACATTGAGCATTTCCAGCCAACAAATGCAGTTTGGCCATTCTGTCTTGAGTCCATAGTTTTTTCTTCCAGTCTACCCATGAGATAAAACTGTGTTTTGGTTGACACAGCCTATTCCAAATGATCTCACCCTCTTTCAGTTTTGAATGATCACCCCGAATCCATCGGTATCCGGATTGAACAGTGTAGAGAGAAGTGGAGTTCCCAACCCAGCTGTTACCTTCCACTCCCCCTTTGATTTTGTCTCGTACTTTCAGCAAGGCTTTCCAATGCCAGCTGGAATCTGCCTTGACTTGCAAATCCCAGAAGCATTGGTCTTTTATATAGACTTCATGCGCCCATTTCACCCAAAGGCAGTCTTTTTTCAAAGCTAGCTCCCAAACCTGCTTCCCTATTGCAGCAGTGTTCCAAGCATTTGGCTCTTTGATGTTTAATCCACCATGTGCTTTTGGCCTGCACACTATGTCCCATGCTACCAGTGGATGTGCTCAGCCATCTTTTTTTATACTCCAGATGTACTCTCTACAGATTCTTGTGATTTGTTGAATGACTTTTTGAGGAAGGATTAAAACTCTAGCCCAATGCGTATGCATAGTTATCAGCACTGAGTTGGCTAATTGCACCCTTTCAGCATAGAGCAGATGCTTGGAAGTCCAGCAGTTAATTTATGCTGTAACTTTATTGATCATAACCTGGCAATCTTCTTCCTTCCACTTTGTTGGGGAGAGTGGCACGCCCAAATACTTCACGGGAAACTCTCCATTCTGAAAACCACATACTTTATATATTTCGCTCTTTTTCCTGAACTCCACCACAGTAGCTGTTGGATTTTTGCAGATTTGCTTGCAGGCCTGTTGTTGCAGCAAAATGGTCCAGAACGGACTTCACTCTTCTAACTGTTTCAACCTCAGCTTTACACATAATTATCAAATCATCAGCAAAGCTGAGATTTGTAATTTTGAGTTTTCGGCAGTGAGGATGAAACTTAAAACCAGGCCTTTCTGCTTCTGTCTGAAATTTCCTTGCGAGATATTCCATACACATAACAAAGAGCAGGGGGGATAGGGGGTCCCCCTGCCTTAATCCTCTCCTGCCCTCAAAAAATCCCACATAATGCCCATTCATGTTTAAAGTATAGCAGCTAGAAGTAACACATTTCATGACCCACCATATAAATCTGTCAGGAAATCCAAAATAAAACAGCATCTCTTCAACAAATTTCCAGGAGACTGAGTCAAAAGCATTCTTTATGTCCACTTTCATCAGACATCGAGGGGAAGCTGCCCTTCTGTTGTACATTCTGATGAGTTCCTGCAACAGGAGGACATTGTGCAGTATTGACCTGTTTTGAACAAATGCTCTTTGGTTTTCATTAATCAGCTCTGGCAGTACCTCTCCCAACCTAGTGCATAATAGTTTTGACAGACATTTATACAGAGTATTGCAACAGGATATTGGTCGATATTCTGTTGCATCTCTGAGCACAAGTGTCTTAGGGATCAAAGATATTACCGTGGAATTCCACTGCTTTAGCAACTCTCCTCTAGTGAAGAACTCCTGAATTGCAGAACATACATCTTCTCCGATAACTGCCCATGCTTTCTGATAAAAGCCGCTGCCAAAGCCATCTGGACCTGGAGATTTCGTTTTATCCATGGAAAACATTGCAGCTTTTACCTCAGATGTTGTGCATTCCCCTAACAGCATAACTTTCTGTCGTAAAGTAAGCGTATGACCAGCTGCAAATACCTCTTTTCTGATAGTTCCCTCTGTTCTTCTTTCCCCAACGGTCTCTGATAGTATTCAAGAAAATGACTTGTTATTTTACTCCAATCCTCTTCAAGTTTTCCCTCAGAGGTGGTGTATGCCAGAATCTTATTCTTCCTGTTCCTTTGTTTTACTACAGCGTGAAAATAAGCTTTGTTCAAGTCTCCCTCTTGCACCCATTTCTCCTTAGCCTTCTGTTGCCAGAAGCTATAAGCTGCTTTACTTTTTTGAAGATATCTTGCTGAAGCTTCCTTCTCTTTCTTTTGCATCTCTTCATTTTGAGGTTGGGATTGAAGATACATCTGAGTGGCCTCCAACTCCTCTCTACATTGCTGCACCTGTTGATCAATATCAGAATAGTGTCTTTTGTTTAGTGTCCGAAATACTCTTTTTAAGTTTTTCTGCTTCATAGAGATGCTGTATTGTTTATATCCAATAATCTTCTCTTTCCATGCAGTTTCGACCATGTTTAAAAACTCTGAGTGATCTGCCCACATATTGAAATATTCGAAATTTGCTTTCCTTCGTCTTTTCCCCTCATTCCACTTGATTAATAACGGGCTATGATCAGACAGCCCTTCTGGCAAAACAGCTGCTGTGGCATCTTCAAATTGCACAATCCACTCTTCGTTGATGAGTACTCTATCCAACCTGGAACATATTCTTTTGGTGCCAACCTGCTTATTACTCCATGTGTATAGTCCCCCATATGTTTTCAGCTCCACCAAATGGCTTTGCTGAATTGCAAACTGAAATTGCATTATATCATTCATATTGGTTGGATTCCCTCCTATTTTTTCTCTGCTATCTAATAACCAGTTAAAATCCCCAGCTACCATCCAAGCTTTTGTAATCTTGGATGCCAAACTGACAAGCCCATCCCATAAAGCTATTCTTCCTTCAGCCTTATTCTCTGCATATACCACCGTGACTTCAAACTCTTTCTGCTGCCCAATCTCTTTGGCACTGCAATGCACAAATTGCTTATGTGTCTGCAGTATGTCAATCTGAAATTCATCCGGCCTCCAACACAGCATTATCCTTCCCTTTCTACTGATTGCGTGATTACTGTAAATCTCATAGTTACTCCATTCCTTCCTTTTCATTTTCTCTATCCATTCCTTCCTTTTCATTTTCTCTAGTGTTTCATCTGTGATTTTGGTCTCCACTAATCCAGCTAAACCAACTTTATTTATAGAGAGATAATGTAGCACCTCTCTACGTTTCAGGGGGTTGGTTAGCCCCCTCACATTCCAAATTAAGATGTTATCCATTGAGGCTAAGCCTCTGGTCTTTCTCTTTACTCCTTCCCTTAGCTTCTTTTCTCTTTAAGATCATTATACCATTAACCTTCTGAGGAATTTTTTATTTCAATGAGTTCTGATCACTCTTCTCTTGCAGCAGGCCCAAACTAGCATCAAGTTCCATCATGTCTTGGTTACAGTCCTGAGTAACTTCTTTACGCTGTATCACTTCTTCTTTTGAACCAGCTGCTTTTTCAGTCGCTTGCTTCGGCTGCCATACTTCCTTTACAACTGGTGTTTTCCTGCACGTTACTCCTTCATGTCCAATTCCTTGACATTTCGAACACTTGACTGGTAACCATTCGTATCTGAGTGGCTGCATGAGTAATTGGCCAGTTTCATCCTTATACCACACCTCTTTGGGCAGGTCTTCCTGAATCTTCACTTCGATTAAAACCCGGGCATAAGCTGCTCTTAATTTCTTTGCGGTCATATCGTCCATCTGAATGGGCTTCCCTACTACACTGGCCATCCTACTCAGGGATTTGGCATTCCAGTACTTCAATGACAACTGTGGAAGCTGCAGCCAAAAAGGCACTATTGAGACTTCATCCTTCTTAATTCCATCTTTTAAGCTCCAATCCTTTGCTATAAAGGGTTTGTTATCAAAATGATATACATTACGCCTTAACATATCCTCTTTAGCTTGGATTGTCTTAAACCGGACTATATAAATGCCATTCTCCATAAGAAGGATCTTATCCATGCCTAATCCCCCATCACACTATATGGGATACTAGCTCCCAACAAATAGCAAAGAACAGAGGGTTTCCAGTAATCCACTTCTTCCTGCACATCCATATACTGCATTTGACAGATTAGCCAATCCTCTACTTTAACAGGTTCTATATATTCCAATTGATTTTCGGATTTACACAGGTCAGCCCAGCTTCTTTCCTCGTTCCCATTTCCTTCCTTAGTCATAGAACCTCTACCATCGTTCCCCATTGCACTACTTTCCCCAATTTCAACAATTTTAATAGCACATAATGATTCAAGTAGAGAATCATGACTAAAAGACGGTAATGGTGCAGATGGGGATCAACCTTTGCCGAAGCAAGCTTCGAATTAGAGCTTCCAATTGACACAGGCTGAAATCTTCCCCAGGGATTAGAGATCTCGTCTTCTGGTTGTAGATTGTTCTTCTCCATGATTGTTTTCCCTCTCCGTTTGGACCTCCCTGCCATGGCTAGCACGAATTGTGCCGGAGACTTTCTGGTAAATCGCACACACGAAGCGTGAAATCGCACGCAGTAGAGAGAGAAGTTTTTATTTTTTACTCTGACTTAGTACAGAAATCAATAATATAGAGTAAGTTTTTGGAGTCATCATCTCGGTCTTCGAAGAGGAAAACATCGTGGAACCGAATAAAAAGAATTGAGCAGCGCGCGGTGCAACACACTAAAGTCCTTGTGCGAGAAGGAGAAGCTTTTTGGTTTGATAATTGGTCGCCTTATGGTATGCTATGGGATGTCAACCATGATGATCCGCCGTATCCAAGTAAAAGTATAAGAGAATTCTTTTTACAAGCAACATTTTCTCAATGAAGTAAAAGATATACTCTCTGATCATGTCTTTAATTTTCTTGAGGAGTTTTTGTATGAATTTCAATGATATAATTTTTTGGCAACATACTTCCCATGGAGATCTTACTGTTAAATCTGCCTTTGTAGCTTTGAGGCGTAAGCAACCGAAAGAGGGTTGGGCGAGAAATGTGTTTAATTTTATTATTCTATTAAGAGTTTCAACTTTTGTTTGGAGGTTGCGCAACAGATTGGCTGTTGCCATTTCCTGAACTCTTAAGACGAATGGGGATAAATATTTCTCCATCAATATGTAGTCTGTGTATGGCTAAAAATATGGAATTGATTACTGTTTCTTTGTTAGCTAAAAGGCCTGGCAGATATGGTTTCATTTTGCTGCCATTATGCGAATCGATGCTATGGGGGTTAATTCACTTTCATCAATGCTACAAAGGTGATGGAGGAAGGTAGATTTTAAAATGGCTTATGGTGCACTTCGAAAACTTATCGCAACGGTTATTTTATGGGAATTTTGGAAGGCCCGTAATAAGTCAATTTTTGAAGGAAAGCGCCCAAACGTGCATGGATTAGTTCGTGTTACTATGGACCAGGCTTGTTCTCTTTTGTCCATTCATGATTTGAAGAACTCCAACAAATAAGAAAGAGATTTCATTAGACTGAACTTTGGTCCTAACCTAATCTGAATTATTCGGCCGAGGTTTTTTTTTTAAGGTAGTTTGGTCTCCCGCGGCTCCTAATTCTTTTATTTTGAATACTGATGGCTCGTCCTTGATTAATGAGTTTGGTTATGAATTTGTGGTTCGCGGGGAAGGAGATCTCTTTGTGTATGGGGAGAGTGGCTATCTAGAAGGGGAAATAGCTTCAAAGCAGAAATTTTTGGTGCACTTTTTAGCTTGCGGAAGTTTGATCTTTTGAAGCTGTTAAATGTGACTCTTCAAACAGAGAACAAGGCCTTAGCGGATGTCTTCGTCCTTGGTTCAGGTTTTCCATGGGAGTACTACAAGCCTTTGTAGGAAATGTCATTTATAATTCACAAAAATGAATATCAAGTGCTGCATATTTATGGAGAAGCAAACTCAGTAGCTGATAGATTAGCTAAAGTACATCTTCTGGCACTTCAAAAAATGTATACTAGTTTAGCTTCTTTATCTGGAGATGTAAAAGGATTATTGATTTTATATCAATTTTCCTTTCCCTATGTTAGAACTCGATATGCTTGATGTAAAAGACTAATGGTTAGAATATACTCTACCTTGGTGCCTTTTTTTTTTTTCTTTAAATGCAATAACGAATGGAAGTGTATGTATCAAGCCGAAAGTCTGATACCAACTGTTACGAGCTGCTCTTTTTAATAGCAGTTCATACGGCATTAGCTCACTCAAACGTGTAAAGTAATGCTGGCTCATCCTATCTAAAGCAAAATTCGCAAGTTTGGAATGAGAAATTTAGGAAGAAAGAAAGGTTCTTAACCTAACTCAAAGAATACCTCTCAAGTTATTTAGAACCATTTCAATTCTATATATTTCTACGATATTCTACATATGCCTATAATAATCTTTAATAATCTAGAACATTCTAAATATTTCTAGAAAATTTCACGACCGTGACACATAGGAAATCTAGAGTTATATGACCGACCACAAACTTAAAATGTCTACTTTTGTTGTTTAAATTCATCTTACAATGAAACTCAGATCGATGATACAACTTCCTCGTCTCACCATATATAAGTACTTTTTTTACCCAAGAAAAATAATTAATATTTTTTGTTCAAATATCAAAATTCATCGTGAACTATCTTTATACAAATATTAAAACTCAGTGTAAACTAATTTTTTGGAATACATAGATAAAACATATATAAAAGGTATATTATGTCTAAGTACAACCCTACACAACTCAATCCTCCTCTAGATGTATATCGATCCTTAAGAGATACATGAAGATACCACAGTAAATTGCCCCGATCAATGAGAAGAATGAGAAAGAACCACCACCACGCAAAAGTGTAATCAGACGGTAAACTTAAGAGAAGAAATTTATAGTATGTGGAAAAGGTTGATTAGAAAACCTTCATATCCTATGAGGTTGAGTGTACAATCCTTCGAATCATCAAATTAAATTTGAGTTTCTCTTACCACTCACAATTTTGAGAATTAACACCTCAAAACTAAAAACATCAAACTTTATCGAAAAAGTTCCTTCGATTGCATATTCCGGTGACATGTAACCACTACATAGAACCATCAAACTTATTACTTGTAGAAACTTAATAAGAAAAAAAAGAAAGTAAAGATGTAGATGATTCATAGTCAGAGGAATGCAAATGTAACTTACAATGTTCCGACAATCCTATATTAGTGGTGGGTTCCGTCTCGTTCGGTTTGCAAATTCTTGCCATACCGAAATCAGCCATTTTGGGCTTTATATATTGATCCTGTAACACATTACTAGCGGTGGATCCGCCAGAAGGTCTAACATACGACTATTCAGTCTTAAAGTCAAAATAGAGATGGCTGAGTATCATTCATAACTCTAAAACTGATTGATAAGCGTACACTAATAATTGTCATAGTAAAAAATCTAATCTTTATCCTGTTCATGTACGCTAGAGCCTCCGCGTATTCATCAGCTTTTCTGTTGGGTATTTTACACCAATTTGGCAAGAAAGTATTAAAACCTTTAACTAAGTTAGGATGCTCTTTCAATAGATCTTGAATCCTAGCAAGAAGGCAATTGATACAAATTCTGCCAATGTATCAATGAGTTAGTAAATTATAAAATTAAAATGAATCAAAACATTAGGAAAAAAAATGAGGTTTAACATAACAGTCTTTAATTAGGAAAGATACTCCACCTTTGAGCTAGATTCCCCTCAATAGGGCATAGAACATATCATGCTTTTCTCTTTGATCATAGAACGTTTCCTTTAATTCCTTTGCATACTTGTAGGCATCCTCCCTCGTAGGCTTTGTTGGTGCACCACCCCAACGACCACCTCCACCGCCACCCACACAGCTTCCACAACTACTACTGCCGCCGTCTCCTCCTCCGGTTACCCTACGAGTTTGTGGTTGCCCATGGCTTTAAATGAGAATAAAAAAAGGGAACAAAAAAATTTCCATGTATTAATTGATTCAAAGACTTCAGATTTTCGTTCCAAAACTCATTAGTCCAATACCGAATTGGAGAAGCTATACATTTGATGCTTTGATAACCGGAAACTATATTCGTGTGATAGAGAGGATTCAATCCGCAATTAATAAAATTATTTACTTAAACACGAAATTAGTTAAAGAAATACACACATCTACAAGCGGGAGAAAAATGTGTAAGAAAAGCGGTATAATGATAATGCGCGGAAAAAGTAACCCCAATAAATGAATCTGATATTCTATTCAATTTGGTCATCCCCTTAATTACGTAGATAACCAAATAAGACAAAAAAAGTTAAAAAGAAAACTAATCAAATTGGGAGTAAAAGAAGTGCAGCTACGAAATCTAGATCTGAGAAGTTAAAAAAAAAAAAGAAGCAAATTTCTAATGGCTTTCAATTCTAGTGAATTATGTTATCAGGATCAAACTTAACACGAAGGATGAAATCCAGTGTTAAAAAAAAAAAAAACAAAAAACAAACAAACAAACATCACTGAACCCCAAACAAAAACACAAAAACACACCACCACAAAATTCAGAGCAAAAATAAAATTTAAATCTTTTTAATCTTTTAATCTTTTTTCACTGTCTTCAATCTATTATTATTATTATTATTATTATTATTATTATTACAAAAGCAACTCATTCTTTTTTTGGATAAAATGTGAATTTCATTCATCATGAAGAAAGATGTATATACAAGTATTAGCTTCTAAACTGTATGCCTAAAGTTTCCAAAAACCGGACATCATCACCACTACCATTTCTATACAAATGCAATAGCCTTACACGTATTTCGTTCTGAATTTTACAACTTCTTTGAGCTACAGTTTCTGATGATGATCTAAAGATCCTGGCATTTCTTTCTGTCCAAATATGATGAACTGCTGCATTTAGACAAGCAAACAGCAGCTTCCTTCTCAGTGTTTTGGTCTTCCATATGTTCAAAAGTTGGCCAATATTCAGACTGATTATGCGCCTTCTGATACCCAGCCAATCTGCTATAGACTTGATCAACTCAGTACTATATTCATAGTGAAAGAAGAGGTGCTGGATGGATTCTGGTTTCTTGTTGAATAAGATACACTGTGGATCATTCACTTGTACTCCCATCTTCACTAGTCTATCTCTTGTTAACAGCCTTCCCTTCCAGGCCAGCCAGCTCACAAAGCTGTGTTTTGGCACTGAAAACTTACTCCAAGTTATCAATCCTGCCTTGAACTTTTCTTGCCTTCCTCTCAGCCACTGATATCCACTTCTAGATGTATAACCTTTGCCTTTGTTTGCCATCCATTGATCTTGTTGAACAGCATTTTGCAGTTGATCCTTCACTCTGATTAGTTTCCTCCAATGCCAGCTACAGTATGCTGGCAGTGAATATTCCCACACTGGTTTGCCTTTGAGGTAGTAAATGTGCATCCATTTGATCCATAACCTCTCTTTGTTTAAGTGCAAGTCCCACAGTTGTTTCCCATGTAGAGCTTTATTCCATGCTCCTGGTTCTTTGATGTTTAAGCCTCCTTCTTCTTTGCTTCTACACATATCATCCCATGCTTTCAGTGATAAACATCTCCCATTCTCCTTACTTCCCCATAGAAATTTCCTTCAACAAGCTGTTACTTGATGAATCACTGATTGGGGAATCAAGAAGATACTGGCTCAGTAAGAGTGAAGTGTCATCAGGACAGAGTTCACAAGTACTGTTTTACCAGCATAAGAAAGATTTCTGGACTCTTTAACTTTTGATTCTCATAGTAACTTTGTCTACAAGATACTGACAATCTCCTTTAGACCAAGAAGTGGGAGCCACAGGCAGACCTAGATACTTCATAGGAAAAGAACCAATCTCAAAGTTCATGATGGTTCTAATTTCTTCTTGTACTGATTCTGAGGATCCACCAAAATACAAGTTAGATTTATTAAGGTTGATACTCAAATCTTTAGTGTTAGCAAAATGATCAAGCATCGCCTTAATCTTCCTTATTATCAACATCAGCTCCACTAAATATCAGCAGATTGTCTGCAAAACTTAGTGAAGTGATTTGCAGTTCCTCACAATGTGGGTGCATAATGAATCCTTCCTTAGCTGCTTCAAGGTTGAATAACCTCCATGATCATTACAAATAGCATGGGAGAGATTGGATCTCCTTGTCTGAGTCCCTTTCCCCTTGAAAATATCCAACACTGTTACCATTCAGACTTAATGAGAACTTACGGGTGGTAATACACTCCATGATCCAGTGGATGAATTTATTTGAAAACTTCAGTCCTTTCAGCATTTCCTCAATAAAAGTCCAATGCACAGAATCAAATGCCTTTTTTAGATCAACCTTCATCATACAGGAAGGTTTAGCAGTTTTCCTCTTGTACATTCTCATCAATTCCCGTGCCAGAAGAACATTATGAAGGATCAATCTATTCTGGACAAAAGCACCTTGATTTAAATTCACAATTTTAGGCAAGATCCTGCTCAGTCTTTTGCATAGCATTTTAGATTTACATTTATAGACTGTATTGCAGTAGGAAATTGGCCTGAATTCAGCTACATTCTTAGGACAGTCATTCTTTGGTATCAGAGCTATAGTAGTTGCATTGAATTGTTTCAATAACTTCCCAGATTTGAAGAACTCTAATACTGCATTACTGAAATCTTCTCCTACTATGCTCCATGCTTTCCTGTAAAAGCCACTGTTATAGCCATCCGAACCTGAGCTTTTACCTTCATCAATACTATAAACTGCCTCCTTAACATCCTCTTTAGTGAAGTCTTCCACCAGTTGCATTTGCTGATCAATGGTCAACTGAGCTCCTCACTAATGGCTGGAATTCTTTCCTGTTCTTCCCCAGCAGATCTTTAAAGTAGTTGATGAAGTGCTCTTCAACTTGTTGTGGATCCTCAATCAATTCTCCTGAATCTGCAACTATGGCCTTGATTCTGCTTCTGACTGTTTTTTGCTTGACAGCAGCATGGAAGTATCTAGTATTAAGATCTCCCTCATTAACCATTTTTCCTTCAACTTTTGTGACCAAAAGCTCATTACTGCTTTGCAAGTATCTGTGTATTCCTGACATGTTTCCTTTTCCTGCTTTTGCAATTCCTCATTCAAGGGGTTCTGTTTCACCGCTTCCTGTATCTGTTCCAGCCTTACTTTGCATATCATCTCCTTCTCCTCAATTCTTGTAAAGTATTTTCTATTGAATTCCCTCATAATTGGCTTCAACAACTTTTGCTTTTTCATCAAGATAAACTGGTCAGTACCTTCAATCTGTTTTTGCCAGCTCTGAATAACAGTCTCTTTAAACTGAGGATATTGAGTCCACATGTTAAAAATTCTAAAAGATCTTTTAATTTGTGAATTAGTATCTCCCCAGCTGTTCAATAACCGGTCCTTTTTAATCATCTGAGCAATAGCCCAGATAAATTTTCTATGTAAATAAATTTAATTTTTTTAATTAGTTAAGGATCTAACTAAAATATTAATAATAGTTTTTATTATAATATATATTTTTTTGTGGCATTTCTCACTTCACAAAGTCCTGTATAGTACTTTTATTTAGGTTGTACATGATATAATAATAAGTCTATTACAGAGGAAATATAATAAATAACCAAAGAAAAATCCCTTCTAGAAGGAACGTTTGGTTTTTTCCGGTGTTGCAAAATATGCGAACGTAAAAAATACATGTAGATACATTCAACGCACTATTTATATGGCTTTTATAATTACATATAATTGTGTGAGTGTTATTATTTTTCTAAATAACAAGAACCTTTTTTTCAAGATATAGTTATGTATTGTGGAGATATATATTGAATGGGAGTAGTGATATCGCCCAAATAACTGTTATTTACTAATTTTGAATTAATTGTGTTTTGTAGGTTGATAGTATCTGCATGCAAGCACATATGCTATGTGATGACTTTTTGAATAACAAAGGAACCCTATTAAGGAAAAATATTTCCCTTTTTCTTTTATAAGAATAACATTTCTTAAAAACTTACTATTGATATGAAATTCCACTCCTTCCGCCAATAAAGTATCAATGCGACTACTTTAAGCACAATTAATCATCGTATTGACATAGTTTCTACATATATATAGTGTTGATCTTGTCCTGAATTGTCAACTATCAATCTAATATAGCACATAGGGCTTAGAATAACGCAATTTTCCAACTCACTTTCACTATATAAGAACTAGGAACTCAAGAACTGAATCAAAAAAATCATCCACACTACAACAATCACCCATTAGGCGAGAAGGGAAAATTCAACTAAGAGGGTAAAAGAAATGCAATAACCTTGTCAATAATATTAAATTAAAAAGTAACATAATGTCAACTTTAAATATTCATTTTACAAAGTTCAACATCTAAAAAACAAGTTCATAACAAACATGGACATAAGGATATAGTATCAATTTCTTATATGATAGCTAATTAATCTTCTTGAATATATTTGGTGAACTCGGCCAGCAAATCTGGGTGGTCCTTGAAAAGTGCCGCAACCTGTGCAATGTAAATGTAAACTATTTATTAATTTTTTGAAGCATGAATATATTCCCAAACCTTAAATATAAACGATATAAATAACAATAAACAAATTTAGGTAAAATGAATACAAACCTCACGGTAGAGCTCATCAATGCTCTTGGCTCCATCCTTGTAGGCATCCAAATGGTCCTCAAAAGAAGTGTAGGTAGGGTGGTTGCTTCCAAAACGCTCCTGCAAAGTGAAAAATTTCCAAACATTCTATTTTCAGAATTAACTATAGACATAAACTTGAAACTTACTTCGAGTTAAACCAAAGTAACTACGTTTTTTGAAACGAGAGAAAAAAGTACTATGTGCACTAATGTGAAAGTAAATATAACCTTTATCTTGTCAACGAAACCTACAGCCTCCTCATATCCCCTTTTGAGCTCATCAGGGGTAACCTCTTCTTCATTATCCTCATATTCCCCTATGAGCTCATCAGGGGTAACCTCTTCTTCATTATCCAACGTGATTTCAAACCCCAGGGGCAAGAATTTATTGAAACCGAGAAGTAAGTTCGGATGCTCTACAAACAGTTTCTTCAACCCGGCAATGACTCCCGGATTATCAACCCTGCAAAATATATCCATGAGATAGAAAATTTAAATAAGATTGAAACATAAAAGTATATACACAAAACGATAAAGCTTGTGTCCAAGAAAGTTGGGGCATATACCTTTTATCTTTGTACTCTCTCATAAGGTCAATGAACGCATCATATTTTTCCTTTTGATCTAAATACGTGTCTCTAACTTTCCTCATATAGCTTATGGCATCTGTTGTGTCATATACGATTGGGGGATTCTCCCTGGTGCTTCAAATGAGAAATTAGGGGGCCAAATTAATAGACATTTTGCTCTAAAACCCATTAGCAAACCTGGAAAACTGTATTATACCCAAGTGGAAAAGCCATTCACTTATTGGTTTTCTAAGTTTACCAAACAAAAACATCGTTCCTAATTCCCCCACAAATGATCTTATGTATCACACAAGATTTGATTCATAGTGTATGCGCAATAAAGAAATTAAGAGTTTGCATATTCGAAAAGGGAAAAATATATATGAAAAAAAAATCTTGCTTACAAAAGTAAATTAATGTTGTCACTAAAGATTGATCCGAAATATATCCATCATAGAAATTCCATAAAAAATAAACCAAAATATGCATAATCAAAAAGGGTAGAAAAATTTGAAAACCTCAAAATAATGATCGCTGCCAAAGTAATTAACCAATAAATGGTGCCATTCAAGATTCGATTCGCAATACATCCACCATAAGGAACACCGCTAAACAATCATTCTGTTAAAGATAAACTTAGATATAATAATTAAAAAGGGAAAATAAGTATGAAAACTTTGGGATAATGATTCATGTTTAAAGTAACTAATGCGTAAAATAAAACTTTAATCAAATAATTGTTTCCCTCGATTACCAAGAGAATAAAAACCACAAACATTTAACCTAATTCGATGGTCAATGTAAAGTAGGACATTAAATCAAAAAAGTTTAAACAAACCTAACCATACTAGTGACAATAAATTCAAGTAAATCAACTAGTCACAAAATCATACATTCATAGAGCATGCTCACCAAAAACAAAAATGTAGGTAAAAAAATTCACTCACTGATCTCATTATCATATGTATCAAAATTAAAACAAAGATACATATCAAAAAATTGATCCTACAGAAAATCACTAAAAAATTCAAATCTTAAAAAAGAAAAAAAAAAGAGTTGAGGACTCACGATTCAGCAGAATGCTGCCTTGACGAATTAAGATTATCAGCAGCATTCTGGGGATGATCCATGTTGATACGAAAGAGGGAAAAAATAGATAAAAATCAATTAAAAAAAAGATAGAGAAGATCTTAAGAAGGCTTTAATTGAAGCAACTGACAAACACAAGAAACTGAAGCGCGGTGACGAAAACGAGAGAGAGGAGCCAACAAAAGATTGTGAGTGAAAAAAGTGTGTGTAGTCACGAGATAAATACAAGAGACTATTTATATAGGTGATGAGGAGGAAGAGAGATTTAGTACGTTACAATTCTCTTCGGTCAAAAAATAATTAACAAATCAGTTCTAGATTGTGTGAATCTGTGAATACTTTTATTTTGATTTTTTTTCTTTTTCTGAAATATTTATGATGATATTTTCAAACCCTCAAAACGGCATCAGGTTAAGTTGTATAATTGTGAAAGCCAAAAGACATTCTAGAGTCAATGTCTCTCGTAAAGTTTTCCCGATGTCACAAAATATGTGAATGGTTGAAATACATGAAATTGTACAACACGTTATTTATATAGTTTTGATAGTTAAATTTAACTACATGAGTGACATTATTTTTCCAAATAACAATAGCCTATTTGTTTAAAAAATAAAAGTTATGTATTGTAGGGATATACATATAATTGGAATGTTGGTTTCGTTCAAGTAACTGTTGTTTGTTAATTTTCAAATAATTATTTTTTGTAAGTTAACTGTATTTGCGAACAATCATATACGGTGTTTGATTACCTTTGTAAAACAAAGGTACCCTATTAAGGAAAAATATTTTACCTTTTTAAGAAGAACAATATTTACTAATTGCTTCCTGTTGAATTAAGACTGCACTCTTTCCATCCCAATAAAGTATCTTTGTGACTACTTTAAGTGCTATTCATTACCGTTGCCATTGCACACTATGCTTATCAAAAATGCAATTTTTCCAGCTCGATCTCACTGTGTAAAAACTAAGAATTCAAAGATGAATCAAAGCATCCATTAACTATCTAACAACTGAGAACTACGGCAAACACACATTCTTTGAGAAAATTAACTTAACTTTATTTGACATTTGTCATCCTATCACAAATATAATTAGTGATAAGGACCAACCCCCTCCTTGAGTATATCCCAAAGACTGATAGCCCCCCCCCCCCCCCCCCAAAGGTGTCGAGATTATGGGTTAGCACAAAAGTCCACTTTGACCGCTTTAAACTTGTAGTGAAAAAGACCAGAGTTGTGAAAAGACAAAAAAAACCCATAGTGGTTCCGGCAAATTTTTGACACAAAATAATTCAAGATAAAATTACTAGTATATTCTTAATTATTAATCTAATTTTTAATTTCTACCCGATTTTTTTTCTCCAATCCCAAAACAATCACCCTAGCACCTCCGCCAACATCAAGAACAACGAGCACCCCTAATCTTCATTGCGGATGCAAACACAGTTGCCAAATACACTAAACCCAAACATTGAAAGAAATGAACAACAAGAACAACAAAATCAATTTTGAAATAAATCATTTGTCACTTTGGATTGCTAAATTACTCAAAACTCAAAATATAAAAGCCCGTTGCTAATTGATCATCCCCAAACATTAAAACTGTAGAAATTGAGACTTGACTTACTCAACAAAAATTTCATTCATGAAAACCCATACCAATCTCTCTACAAGAAGATGAATTTGCTTAGACAATGAAAAATCAACCATAAAACTTACTTGATGGCAGAAAATCCTATTGATTCTAATGCATGACGATTCTAATGCATATTATTCCACGAAGAAACTGTCTTACAAAGATCAACTTTAATCTCATGACAGTTCTTATTTATTTAAAAGAAAAATTTTTAACTAAGACTCTGTCTCAAAAAGATTTTGTCTATAAATCTCATGATAGCTTTATACTCTATTCTATCTAATTCTAATATATGGGAAAGATTTTTTATATAGGAACAAAATACCTCTTAAAGATTGTGCAAGGCTAGACATGCTTTCATATTCAATTGATTTACCATTTGAAGCTTCCTTTGAAAGTACACATGTCAGTGCATCTTAAAAAATATGTTAGATTGTAATCCAGTGCAGTTCATGATGCCTCTTATTTGTGTCAGTGGCAAGTTGTGTCTCTAAGGAAAATTTTTACCTTTGTTGAGCATTTGAACCACAACTTTATTGTTTGTTTGAATCTTGACTATGTGGTATACTTGTTTTTCTGCCCATTTTATGCCTCTAAGAATTCCCTCTATTTCAGCGGCAATGCTGAGATTTTCTCCAATATGGGTACATGCTGTTTTTATGAAATTTCCATATATTCCTTGAGCCACAAATCCCCAACCAGCTGCTCCTAGAGCTCCTAATGTTGAGCCATGTGTATGTATGAGTATTTTGTCAGGTTCTTCAGGCAGCATCCAACATAGCGATTTCATTTTTTTCTTTTTCCGCTCCCCAACCCTAACTTCAAAGATTTCCTCAAGCTCTTTCGCCTCAGTTGCATTCTTTGCTCTTAGCTCATGAACACTTGGGATCATACAAATGTTAGTACAAATTGCACGAGTCACAAGATCCAAAGAAAATTATGTACCTTCAAAGAAACACTTATTTCGAGATTACCAAATCTCCCAAAGGACAAAAGCTGGACTTATCATAATTATAGCTTTCTTTGATAAATTGAAATCCCAAATCGAATACCAAGCTTGTAAAAAACTCCACAAACCTGCATTGAAACGTAAGAAAATGCCATACAAAGCCAAAAAAATATGACAAGACCTGCCTCGCTTTTGGGCATTCAAAAAATACATGTTGGATGCTTTCTTCTGCTTGAAAGCAAAATGGGCAGCGCAAAGGTTGAGAAGCGAAGCTCACTCGCTGCAAAACTTTAGGAAAAGGCATCAAGTTGTTAAATAGTCTCCATAAAAAGAAAGAAATTTTTAAAGGAATTATTTATTTAAAAAATTCTTCAAAATAGGATTTTCGCTTCTGCTTTCCCGAATTTCAGAATATGCAATGGCTAATGTATATTCTCCAGAGATTGATGGCTTCCATATATGTCGATCTTCTTCAGAAGAAGGTATCCGATTCACGGGCTGTCCTATGGTCCTATCGAATCATTTAGTAATTTATTAATATATAACTAATTAATCTTCTCAAACCTATTCGGTGAACTTGACCAACATATCTGGGTGGTCCTTGAAAAGCGACGCAACCTGTACAATGTAAAATGTAAACTATTTATCAGTTTTCAAAGCATGAACATATTGCCAAACTTAAAATATAAAAAATATTAAAAAAATAAACAAATTTAGTTGAAATAGATACAAACCTCTTGGTAGACCTCATAAATGCTCTTACTTACGTCCTTATACGCATCCAAATGGTCCCAAAAAGAAGTGTAGACATGGTGGTTGATTCTAAAATGCTTCTGCAAAGTTAAAAAGTCTCACACATTCTATTTTCATAATAACTATAACATAAACTTGAAACCCACTCTGAGTTAAACAAAAAAAAACAAAAAACTACGATTTTTAGAATGAAAGAAGAAATACTATGTGCATTAATGTTGAACTAAATATAACCTTTATCTTTTCGACAAAACTTAGAATGAAATGAACGCATCATATTTCTCCTTTTGATCTAGGTAAGTGTCTCTAACTTCCCTCGTATAGTTTATGGCATCTGTTGTGTCATATACGATCGAGGAATTCTACCTGCTGCTTCAAATGAGAATAAGAGGACCAAATTAATAAACAATTTGCTCCAAAACTCATTAGCGAGCCAGAAAATATATATTCTACCCAAGTGGAAAAAGCTATTTTCTTCTTGGTTTTCTGAATTTACCAAAAAAAACACACCGATCTTTGCACCACTCAAGATGTGATTCATAGTTTACGCACAATAACAAAACCAAGCGCATATTCAAATATGAAAACAACAAAATAATCATTCTTGCAAAAGTAAATTAATGGTCTCATTAAGGGTAGATAAGTTTGAAAACCTCAAAATAATTATCACTGTAAAAGTAATTAACTAATAAATTTTGCCATTAAAGATTCGATTCGCAATACATCCACCATAATGAAAACCGCAAAACAATCATTCTATTAAAGAAAAACTTAGATGTGATAATGAAAAGAGAAAGTAAGTAAGAAAACCTAGAAATGATCATTTGTGTTGAAATTAACTAAAGCATCAAATCAAAACTTTAGACAAATAATTGTTTCCTCAATTACCCAAAGAATCAAAGACTACAAATATTTAACCTAATTCAATTGACAACATAAAGTATGACATCAAATAATAAAACTTTAAATAAACCAAACATCAAAATTCAAGTAAATCAACTAGTCACGAAAGTATACACGGTTGCACTAAATTTCGTAGAGCACGCACACCAAAAAAAAGTAGGTACATAATTTACTCATTGATCTCATTATCATCATGATCAAAATTAACACAAAGGTACATATTAAAAAAATTGACCCTAAAGAAAATCACTGAAAAATTCAAATAAAGAGAAAAACAAATAAAAAATAGATGAGGAGTCACGATTCAATAGAAGGTTGTCTTGGTGAATTAAGGTTATCAGCAGGATTCGGGGGGGAATCGATGTTAATCTGGAAGAAGGAAAAAATATAGAGAATATAATTAGTTTTATCTTACAGATCACAAAAATCAGAACAATATAATATCAAAAAAAAAAGAAGATTTTGAGATTTTTTTTTATGCAACCAACATACACAAAAAACTAAAGTGTGATGGTGAAAGCGAGAGACAGGAGCCACAAAAAAAGATGGGAGTTAAAAATATGTGTGAAACAACGAGATAATACAACACACTATTTATATAGTGATGAGGACTAAGACATATTTAGTACGCTACTGTTCTCTTTGGTCAGAAAATAATTTTAAAAAATAATTTTATATTATGTGAATCTATATATACTTTTATTGTGATTTTTGTTCTTTTTTAAAAAAATATTTATGATGATATCCTCACCCCCAAAACAACATCAGATGAAATTGTAATTGCAAAGGCCAAAAGACATTCTAGATTCATGTCTCTCGTATGGTTCTCCTCGTGCTACAAAATAAGTGAATGATAGAAAAACATATTTATATAGTTTTGATAATTAAATATAATTATGTGAGAAACAATTTTTTTTCCCAAATACGAAAACCTAATTGTTGTTTTTTTTTTATAAAAAAAAGTTATGTATTTTAGGGATATACATCTAATGGGAATATTGATTTCATCTAAATAATTATTGTTAGTAATTTTGAAATAATTGTTTTTTAAAAGTTAGTTGTATGTGCCTACAATCATATATAATATTTGATGACTTTTGTATAACAAATGTGTCCTATTAAGGAAAAATATTTTACCTTGAACAACATTACGAATTGTTTACTGTTGACATAAACCTGTACTTTTCATCGCAAAAAAGATATCTTTGTGACTACTTTAAGCGCAGTTAATTACCGTGTTTCCATTGTTTCTTCATGTACTATTGGTCATGTCCTTAATTGTCGATTATCATTAATCTAGTACATTGTTCTTATCAATAATGCAATTTTTCCAGCATGATCTCATTATGTAAGAACTAAGAATTCAAAAATTGAATGAAAACATCCATCAACATTACGACAATCACGTATTCTATGAGAAAATTAAGTTAACCTTATATGACGTTTGTCATCCTGTCACAAATGTAGTAATTAATTCATAATAATTTTCTAAATTGGAGTTATAAAAAGAAACCATTTCTAGCAAATTCAACTGAGACGGGAGAAGAAACGCAATAATCGTGTCCATAATATTCTTGTAAGCAACATAATGTAAACTTCGAATATCATTTTACAAAGTTCAACATCTCAGAAACAAGTTCACAACAAACAGGGACATAAGGATATTGTATCGCGTCCTTATACGACCATGAATAACATTAATCCCATGGAATCATGTAGCAATACAAAAAGTTATAACTAATTAATTTTCTGGAATATATTTGGTGAACTCGACCAGCAGATCTGGGTGGTCCTTGAAAAGTGGTGCAACTTGTGTAATGAAAATGTAATATATTAGTTTTTAAAGCATGAACATACTGTCAAAAATGAAAAATAATAGATATAAAAATTAATAAATAAATTTAGTTAAAACGGATACAAACCTCACGGTAGACTTCATCAACGCTCTTGCCTCCATACTTAAACGCATGCAAATGGTCTAGAAAAGAAGTGTAGACAAGGTGGTTGCTTTCGAAACGCTTCTGCAAAGTAAAAAAGCTCAAAACACTCCATTTTGAAAATGAATTGCAGACTTGAAGAAACTCACTTTGAGTTAAACAAAAATAACTATGGTGTTTGGAATAAAAGAAGTACTACTTTTTCACTAATGTCGGAGTAAATATAACCTTTACTTTCTCGATGAAACCTAGAGCCTCCTCAAAATCCTTCGTTGTCTCATCAGGGGCAACCTCTACTTCATCATCTAGGGTGATTTCAAACTCTCGTGGCAAAAACTTATTGAAACCAAGAAGCAAGTTCGGATGCCCTACAAACAATTCCGTTAATCCCCCAATGATGCCTAGATTGTCAACCCTACAAAATATATCCATGAGTAAGCAAAATTTAAATAATATTGAAACATAAGAATATACATATGAAAAAAACTCGTGGCAATAAAAATTGGGGTGCATACCTTTTATCTTTGTACTCCCTCATAAGGGCAATGAACGTATCATACTTCTCCTTTCGATCTAGGTAAGTCTCCCTAACTTCCCTCATATAGTTTATGGCATCAGTTGTGTCATATACAATCGGGGGATTCATCCTAGTGTTTAAATGAGAATGACGGAACCAAATGAATACATAATTTTCTCCAAAACCCATTAGCAACCAGGGCCACTATATTGTACTCAAGTGGAAAAAACAATTCGCTTCTTGGTTTTCTAAGTTTACCAAAAAAATAAAACACCTTTCCTAATACTCCCTGAAAAGATCTTCTGTACCACTCAAGATTTGATTCATAGATTAACCACAATAGCGAAACCAAGTTTGCATAAATTAGAAAAGGGGAAAATATGTATATGAAAACAACGAAATAATCATTCTTGCGGAAGTGACCAATTAATGGTGTCCCTAAAGATTAGATCCGCAATACATCCATCATAGAGATTCTATAAAAAGAATTTTTTTAAAAAAAAAACAAAATATGCATAATAAAAAGGGTGAATAAGTTTGAAGACTTCAAAATAATCATCTCTGCAAAGGTATTTAACCAATATATGGTGTCATTTAAGATTCGATTCGCAATACATCCACCATAAGTAATAGCACAAAACAATCATTCTATTAAACATAAACTTAGGGGTGACTGGTTCAACCCTACTATGATAGTAGGAAATAGCTTTCATAGAATGTAATGGGATTCATAGAATAAAGATGGCTAAGGGTTTGAAAACTTTTATTTTTACTGCTTGTTTACTGTGTATGATAGAATTGGAATGGAGCCAAAATTTCATTTTTATCCTTAACAAACTCTCCATGTTCAATGATATCTTCTCCGTTGCCTCACCAGACCAGCCACATCCACCTTTTCTTTCTTCACCAAAATCACCATTCTATCAACCTTTCTTCATTTTTGTCAACCCCAGAACACATCATATTTGATTCAAATATAAACTCCCCAATAAGCAACAAATTAATCTAATTATTGAATAACTTAACAATCAAACAAAACTCAAATCATAAGCTCAAATCACAAGTAGTCGAATTTCAATTGCAAAGTTGAGGGAGCAGGTGGCCACTAAGGTATTAGCAGCCCAAGGAGTGGGCCAAAAATGGAAGTATGGTTTTACGGTAGGAACAACAAATCGCCGGTGCCCAACTCCCGGTTGAGTCTTTGGTTTCTTAATTTCACAAAACCTGAATTTGGTTTTGTTAAATATGTTAAGATTGGAGATGAGAAGTTGCAGGGGACGGGGTTGTGGGGAGAGCAAGATGGAGAAGAGATTTGAGATGTGAGGATAGGAGAGCAAGGGTTGTGGGAACAGAAAAAGTGAGAAATGGTCGGTGATGTGAGGATGAAGAAGGTCAGTAAGGAGAATTCTAGTTGGAGCGACTCAAACCCTCTAAAATAGTGGGGAATGGGTTTCTGGAATCAAAGTAAATTTGGTGGGACCTTTCCATTCCAAATTTCTGAACCAAGCAGCAAAAATAATAAAATTGGGAATGAATCTCATGTTTTGGGTATGAAACCCCCCAACCTGACACACCCTTAGATATGGTAAGAAAACCCAAAAATGATAAATCTTGTTGCAAGTAACTTGTGTGTAAAATCAAAACTTTAGTCAAATTCTCATTTCCTCAATTACCAACAGAACAAAATACCACAAAAATTTAACCTAACTCAATTAGACAATGTAAAGCAGGACATCAAATCAGAAAAGTATGAATGAGCCAAACACCAATCAAATGACACTAAATTTAAGTAAATCAACTGGTCACGAAGCCATACACGGTTCTTCAAAATTTCAAAGACCAGGCACACAAAAAAAAAGGTAAAAGAATTCACTCATTGATCTCATCATCGTTCGGATCAAATTAAAACAAAGATACATATAAAAGAAATTGACCCTAACAAAATCAACAAAAAAATTCAAATCAGAAAAAAAAAAAATGAAAATGAGACAAGGACTCACGATTCAGCCGAAGGTTGTCTTGATGATTTATTGGTATCAACATCATTCATGGGGCAATCCATGTTGATCTGGAAGAGGGGAAAGAATCAATAATTTAATTAAGTTTCTCTTAAAGAAGATTGCAAAAACCAGAATGATATAATATCAAAAAGAAAAATTAGATCTTGAGGTGAGGTTTTTTGAGCAACAGACATACGCAAAAAAAAAAAAAAAAACTAAAACGCGGTGATGAAAATGAGAGGCACGAGCCAACAAAAGGTTGTTACTTGTGAGTGAAAAATATGTTTGTGTAACCACGAGATAAATAGAGCACACTATTTATATAGTGATAAGGAGGAAGATAGATTTAGTATGTTAATGTTTTTTTTGGGGAGAAAATAATTAAAAAATCAATCCTATATTGTGTAAATCTATGCATACTTTTATTACGATTTTTTTTCTTTTTTTTGAAACATTTATGATGATATCTTTTCACCCCCCCTAATGACATGAGATTAAATTGTAATTATAAAGGAAGGCACATCTTTTAGTTCCCTTGTAAACCTAAGCAATCAAAGTATTTCTATTTTCAAATCGAGTCATTAAAATTTGGGCTAATACAAAAACATTAACTAATGAAGTTATTTTTATTGGACAATATACAATAATTTGTGATCTTTCTGTTTGTCACTAGGATTTATATATTATTGAAACTTTAAGTGTTATTCTATTAGCACCGACATTATTTCAGTGAATAATGCTTGATTTGTCAGGAATTATTGGCCATCTAAACTTTCGGATATATTTAAAGGTTAATCAAAGAATTTTGACGTTCTATCTAGAGAGACATTTCTCTTCACATGAAAAAATAAACGGTTAGTATCAAAAACACCCCGAGGTTTATTCAATTATCAAATACCCCTTCACTGTTTGAAAATATATCAATAACCTCCGTTGACCGGCAAGTCAAATATCAAATCCATCCCTTGATACCTGAATGATGACCTAGCCTATGATGTTTGCAAAACAGAGGACCAAGAAAGACGCATTTGCAATATACTTAGACTTTGTTGACTTTGCTCTGAACACTGCAGGCGATTACACCATAACTGTGTGTAATGGGCTCTTGATTTCTGCCGCAAATCTGGGATTACCATGAGAATCTGCTTGGACAAAGTATCAACAGATTAGCTACAAACAGTGAAGTTCTTCAATCAGGAATGAAACTGAATCTACATTAGCAGACTTTTCTGATCAAGGACTTCACCACAGCAGAAGTCAAGGAGGCTATGTTTAGCATTGATAGTAATAAGGGTCTTGGTCCTGATGACTTTAATAGTGGTTTTTATAAACAAGCATGGAGTATACATGGGAAAGAAGTGTGTGAAGCTGTTCTGGAGTTCTTTGAATCAGGGAAATTATTGAAGCAAGTTAACACTACAATGATCTCCTTGATACCTAAAAATGAAGCTCCAAAGATGCCACTGAGTTTAGGCCTATTGCATGCAGCAACACTCTTTACAAATGCATTTTTAAAATGTTGTGTAAAAGATTATGTCAAGTACTACCTGAACTAATTGACTTGAACCAAGGTGCGTTTGTTAAGGACAGAATGATTTTGCACAATTTCCTGTTAACACATAACTTGATTAGAAAAATAAAAGGAAAGAGAGTCATCACAGTACATCTCATCCGGCATGTGATTTTGTCTAATGTTTTATATATTTCTAGTTTATTGTGTAGTTTAATTTCCTTGCTCAATAGTTGAGATATGATACTTATTTTACTCATCAGCCTTGTGTTGTACATGACTTATATCGAGGATTACCGTTGGATCAGTGAACAACCTGGGGGCTTTATTTCTTTTGGTGAGGCAGTGGCAGTACCAATGCAAGTTGAAGGGTCGTTGGACCTGTGGCACAAACAATTTCGTCAATCGTCTTTTAAGGTGGTTGAGAAATTGTGTCGTGTTAATCCTAGCGATTCCGGTGGAATTTCCAATAAAGTATTTGATATTTGTTTGTATTCGAAGCTTGCGGGAGATAGTGTTTTGTCAAGTGAAAACAAAACTGTTGAACCTTTTCAGTTGATTCATTTTGATTTGTGGAGTCCTTATAGTGTTCTTACTTCTTGTGGAATGCAATATTTCTTTACTATTGTGGATGACTTTTCTATAGCAACATGGATTCATTTACTTCCTGGTAAGATTGCTATTTCTGTCACTTTGTGTAATTTTTTTATGTGGGTGAAATGCCAATTTGATAAGTTAGTCAAGGTTGTTTGATGTGATAATGGTTCTGAGTTCCTTTGTTTAGGTGGTTATTTTTGTGAGCATGGTAATCTTCATGAACCTCATGTATTGGTACTCCATAGTAAAATTGGAGTGTTGAACATAAACATCAACATATTATTAATGTTGTTCGTGCTTTACATTTTCTAGCCAACTTGCCTATTGAATTTTAGGGTCATTGTGTTTTGATTGCTAGTTATTTCATTAATCGTACTCCTACTGCGATTTGGCATGGTCGAACGCCATATGATGTGTTATTTGGAAAAGTTCCAAACTTTGCTTATTTGAGGGTTTTTGGTTAATTATGTTATATTCATAATTTAAATTGTCGAGGAGACAAGTTCGTTCCTTGTAGTAGAAGATGTTTTTTTTCTGGTATATACATTTGGTAAAAAGGATGGTCTGTCTATGATCTTGGTTCTAAAACTTTTCTTGTATATTGTGATGTCAAATTTTGTGAGTATGAGTTTCCTTTATATCTTGCTGAGTTTAAGTGAGTCGAAAAATATTTCTAAAAATCACTTAGGGAGTTGACTTGTAATTGAGGTGGACGATGATGATGAGATTGTTAATTCAGTATCTCCAGGTGAACTTCACTCGGATCAAGTTTCTCCCGATCAAGATCCATCTTTTGATCGGTACTGACGTCAGGGAGGACTATCCTACACCAGCTCCTGTAGCTTCTGAGAATTGTTGGGCCGTGGTCATCGTTCTAAGGTTCCTTCCACTCGCCTGCATAGCTTATTCATCACACAAATTTGCCCCCTGCTAGTTCATCATCGTCCTCATGTATGCTCTATCCTATAGCTCATTATGTTAATTGTAATTCTTTCTCGCCAGCACATCAAAATGTTTTGGCAGACACATAATGAGCCTAATATTTTTGCTGAAACTATAGCGAATGAGCATTTGTGTGTTGATATGCAACTTGAGATCCAGAATCTTGAGAAAAACAACACTTGGAGTGTTATGCAACTTCCTCCTTGAAAGAAGGCTATTTGTTGTAAGTAGATATAAAAAATCAAAACTCTCTTAGTTATTCTTGACAATAACCAAGTTGAGAGTATTGATTGCAAAGAGATGTTTGCACCTATAGCGAAGTTGGTTAGTGTTTGTACTTTTCTAGATGTAGCTGCTGCAAAAATTTGGAGTTTCATCCTATGAATACGCATAGTGCTTTTTTTCATGGTGATCTGATGAGGAAGTTCTCATGAAATTACCCCTCGGTTTTTGCTCCAGCTTTCCTGGTCAGGTATGCCGCCTGAAAAGCTCACTTTATGGAATAAAGCAAGTTCTTCATTGTTGGTTTGTCATGTTAGCTGTCTAGCTAAATGTGTTGATATATCTTGATGATCTTGTAATTTCTAGGAATGATTCATTCCATGTGTCTGCTTTTAAGAATTATTTGAGTACCAGTTTTTACATGAAAGATATCAGTGCACTTAAATATTTTCTTCGCATTGAACTTACTCGTAATACTCTGGAATTTTTCTCTTTCGACGAAAATATGTTTTAAACATTATATATGAAGTTGGTTTGTTTGGAACCAGCTGGCTCTCCACTGGAAGAATCGGTTTCCCCTTGCCGTTGGCGATCCGCTTTCTGATTCTGAGCGGTATCATTGCTTAGTTGGTTGTTTAATCTATCTGGTAGTTGCCACCCCGAGCTCTCTTATTCTTTTCATATGCTTGTTCAGTTTATGCAGAAACCCGTGCAAGCACATTGGGATGATACACTTCATGTAGTTCGATAATTGAAAGGAAATTTAGATCCGGGTATTATATTGCGGGTTGACTCTGACTTGGGACTCTATGGTTGATGTAATGTTGATTGGGCTGGCTATCCATTAACGCGTCATTCTCCTTATGTTTTGTTTATTTAGTTGTGTAATTATTCTGATTCTTGGAAGACCAAGAAATAGCATACAATTGCTCGTTCTTCTACTGAAATTGAATGTCGCTCTATGATTTCTATTACTTGTGAGTTAATCTGGTTAAATCTTTGCTATTATATCTGGGTGTTTCTCATTCTCAGCCTATTCAGTTTTACTGTGACAGGTAAGCAATTCTTCACATTTCCGCTAATCCCATATTTTTCATGAGTGAACTAAGCATATTAAACTTGATTGTCATTGACGAATTTTTTAAAGACACTGTTTCTTACATTTTTGTGTCTACTCGTGTGCAGCTAGATGACATTCTTATTAAAACCTTGGGAAAACTTGCATTTGATTTCTTCCTTAGCAAGTTGGGTATTCGAAATTCGCATGCTCCATCGTAAGGGGGTATTAGAGCATGTAATTAGTAACAACACTATTACTAATTAGTCGTGGTAAATATAGTCCAATAATGTTTGCAGTTTCCTTATATATTCTGATTACTTCTAATTGATACGTATAATGAAAATCAACCCAATTAGTATTTTCTAAATTTTTGTGATCCATTACGTGATTTCTCACCTGAGGAACTCCGCCGGTAATTAGCCGCTGTCACCAGGATCTAAACTTTTCGCCCATATATCTTGTACATGTAGAATATTTTAATGTACTAATTGTCTCAAGTTTTTTTTTTTATTATTATTCAATACATTGTTTATAAGAGTTTGGGTTTCAATTAGCAAAGCAATACAAATGTATACAGTTGCCGACCTGTTTTCATCATTGTTTTAGTCATTTTGGTGGCATCTTTTAGATTAAGATAATGAATGCTTTTGAACATCGAGGTTGAATGTATCTTTTTTTTTACAAAAAAATTGATTCATTTTTTTTAAACCTTACGTATGGAAAACATTTCTATTTCAAATAACTAGATCCCCTACTCATTTAAGAAGTCAAGAATATAGAAGTGTTAAGTAATAACTTTAGTGTTTCCCATTCTTACTAATTCATTCGCTACTGAATTGAGCTCGCAAAAGATATATTGCACCGATGCCTTCATAGTCACCAAAATTTGAATGATTGAGAATCAGTTATTTTCATGTCTTTAAGATCAGTTATTATGATTTTTCAAGGTTTGCAGTAATACTTTGGAGTCGAATTCTACTTCAACCTGTCGTATATCAAGTTCTTATAATTGAGAAAAACCCCGCAAAAACGCAGCAAGCTCAGCTTGGAAGTTAGTAGCATGGTCAATGAATTTGGATTCAGCAAAGATTACTTGGCCATTTGAGAAACGATGTATTGCTTTTAGGAGATGAATGAAACCAAGTTTCTGATTCATTCAGTCTAGGGCAAATATGCAATTTTAGTCTATTATTATTTATGCAATAATATCAACATTTGGTTTTCCATTTTTTTCTTTTACATAACAACAACTGGATTTGATTAAACACATCAAGACATACAGATGTTTCCTCCATTACTGGAATGGGCTGAATTTGATAATGCATTAATTAATTCAATAAAAAAATTTCTCCTTGACCCTACGATATTGAAGAAGATATTAAAATCTTAATAAACTTGTCATGTTTTGGCAAAAATCTAACGAACTCGTTCAACAAACCCTGGGCGGTACCTTCAAGAGTGCTGCGGCCATTTTATAAGCCACAAATTAAAAAGACAAAAATTTAGAAGAAATAGATAAACCCCCTTTGCTGGCTTCATGAATTTCCTTAAAAAGACATGCTCAAAATGTTGATGCAATGCAACTTCTTGGGGTATTCAAAATGTCTAGAAAAACATATGGTAGACATGATTCACACTTTCAGGAAAAAGGCCCAAGCATGCATAATAATGATCAGTTACAACTTTCTTTTAGATGGATATCATTATATTTTAAATTGGGGTTATGAAATAGTGTGAAAGTGTAACAGTTATCTTGATAACCGAGAAAGAAGTCTCCCCTAATTTAACTTTTCTCTTGGGTGGGACGTTTTATTCATCATTGGGGGCGATTAAATTTCATACCTCTTTTGTCGCTGGTGTTATGTGTATTGCAACTTTAAGTGATATTCTAAGTACTCTTTACTTCTGCTTATAGTGCTAAACATCTATATATAATCTAAGGTTGGTCTAAAAGTTTTTACCATATATCTATCCAAGTGTAATTAAGTCACTTCAAATGAAGGAATTGATGAAGTATGGACCCTGAATTTATGTGTTTTCTGCCTGAGAAACTTCGCAGGTAAGCCGGACTCACCAGATTCACCTGAACATTTTTTAGTAATATCAATGAAATGAAATCTATATACATCACCTAATAGATTCTTTGTGGGATCTATATGTTTTCCCCGTCATCATTTTTTTTTCTTTTTTAGAATCTTTTTGTTTTGTTAAGAATTTATAAAATCTAATTGTCATGTAAATCATTTTTTCCTGTAAAATTTTATAGGAAAGCTTACCTGGTCGCTAATTGATTCCCTGCTGTAATGCAACTTATATTTTTCATCTCTTCGGGAATATATATATATATATATATATAATATAAACGTAAACATAACAAAATGGCGATGATTAATAAGAGCAAGACATATATATGGTTTCTCCAAGAACTTCAAATCAGAATCCTTAACTACATCAAATCCACGAAATATTAATACATCAAATTCCAGGGAGCACTAATACAACATCAAATCCAAGTAACATTAATACAAAAGAGAAGTCTTTTTTCCAAGAAAAAGAAAAAAAAAACCAACAACAGAATCTCCCTTCATACAGAACTTGTTTCATTGTTTTATGCTCAGAGCTTAGAGATCAGGTCGTACAACATGGCGAACGTGAAACCTTGGGGCAAAAACCTTGTGAACTGATGCAACAAGTCTGGATGATATTTCAGAAGTGCAGCAATCTGCGTATACGTACAAGCAAAATTAAAATGATTGAATCAATCTTGAGCATCATATCAATTACCAAAAATGTTTAAAAAAAATGAAATTTTCAATGGAAATAGATACAAACCTCTGGATAAAGTTCGTGCATGTCCTTGAGTCCCTGCCTGTGCAAATGCAGAAGGTCCAAAAAAATAAAGTACACATGACCTTTCCCGTTGAAACGTTTCTGAAGTTAAAAAAAAAAAAAATTGTTTCATAGATTCTAGTTCAGAACCAGTTACATAGAACCTTTAATTAAACTAAAAGAGTAACGATACACATCTAACCATACATGTTATATATTCATTCATTCTACCGTTTATATGAATTAATCAATCACATTGATACCTAGTGGGTGAGTAAATGGAATGTAAGGTGTTATCATTGCTCGAAACTTATAAGAGCGCAAGAATGTGAATGTGAATGTAAATATGTATATTTACCTTGACCTTATGAACAAAAGCTAGGGCATCCTCGAAATCAAGTTTTTCCTTGCGAGGGACACGTGCACCACCTTTCAGGGTAATCTCGTACCCCCTAGGCAAGAACGCGTTGAAGCCATGGATTAAGGCAGGATGATGTTTGAATACAGCCTTAACTTTGGTAATGACAGCCTTGCTGTCAATTCTGCAATAATGGCCATGAGTTTTATTATCAACTCAAAATGAAGCATGAGACATATATTAAAGGAATAAAAGCTTCAGTTTTGGGAACCTTGAGGGTTAATTATATACCTTTGGTTCTGAAAATCCTTCATAATGCCTATGAACATCTGATACTTCTCTTTCTTGTCCTTGAACGCGGTTTGAACTTTCGTCAGGTAGCGAAGTGCATCATCAGCAGTCAGCCCGGCTGGTTTTCGGCCTTTGCCTCCACCACCTTTCCCTGCAGCTCCACGGGGAGCTGGTGGCCCGGAGCTTCAAATGAAAATATAACACAAATGAGGGAATGATCTACACATTCTAAGGAAAGTTTTTTTTGCTCCAAACTCATCATCAAACTCACAAAAAGAATACTATGTGCACAACAGCTGCAAAAGCTACTAGTTGCTTAATTTCATATAAGCTTTCGAGACAATAGAAGACAACACCATCCCCAAACAATGTAGCCACAAAAGATCCAATCAAACAATGCATCCACCCAAAAGATTTTTTTACTATGACAAGATATTATAAACTGTTGATGTTTTTGTCCCTGAGGCAAAGAATGCAAGTATTTAAAGCTTTTTGGGCTTGAAGACCTTTTTCATTTTATGTACTCATATTAAAATTGATGCTACAAAACACAATCCAATGCACACACACAGAAGAAAAAAAATCAAAATCAAAAATCAAAAAATAAAAATAAAAAAAATCAAAAATCAAAAAACCAAAAATCCAGAAAAAAATAATAAATAAAATAAAAATTAAAAACAAACCAAAAATAAGCCACAAAAGTTGACAAAACAAACCAAATTAATTAAATCGAAGAGTGAGGCATTCCACAAACTTAATTAACTCGATCTGAAAATGAATCAAGCAAACACCAAATGACACTCAAATTCAAGTGAATTGACTGATCACGAATCATACGGTCACTCTAATTGATTTCAAAGATCGATCACAAAACAAATCATAGGGTTCATCATGAAGTAATCACAAGATGGAACTTAAAACATACGATAAAATCAAGTTAAACAAAAGCCACATAATTATACAATGAAAATCCAGTTGATCCAACAAAGATCGGCTCATATATACATCACAAAAATACACCACCGCCAAGTTCAAAGCAAGAAAAATAAAACCAATGTTTCGATGGAAAAAGGGAGAAAAAAGAGCTTACAATACAGGGACAGCGCCGAACGGCCAGGACGGGCTCTGAATCTTAGCCGTGATACGATCCATAACTGCAAAGATAAACACCGATCATAAGCTCAACCAAAAAGATTACTAAAATCTGAATGATATACATAAGAAAAAACCAATGTTTCAATGAAACCAACGTACAAACCACCTGAGAAAACTCTGCTGAATGCGGTGCAAAAAAAGTGAACTGGTGATGAAAAATGAGTGAGGAGCCGACAATGTGAGGTGATGGGCAAATATATAACCTCGAGAAATAAACAAAGCACTACATTTATTCTACAAAAGAGCCGTGATAGAAAACTACATTGACAGATAAGTATATGTTAAAAGACGAAATCAATTACTAACTATAAACAAGAGGATACCCTCCAAATAATCAAACGATATACATTTATGTCTTTGTACATATGATATATCAGTTACTATTTTATTTTTTCACTCCATATTTCCACTAAAAGATTACATATTACACAAAAAATGCGTGATAGAAAATTATACTGACAGATGTCCAAAAGATTATATATTACATGAAAAAGACGTGATTGGAAATTTATACCAACAGATGTAAGTCTGACATATATATATATGTGAAAAGACAAAATTATTAACCATAGACAAGAGAATACCCTTCTAATAATCGAACTTAAGAGATAAAGTTCTGTTTTTGTACATATGACATATCAGTTACTATTTTATTTTCACCTTATATTTCTATCAAAAGATTACATATTACACGAAAAAGACGTGATAGAAAATTATACTAACAGATGTAAATTTGACAGATAAGTATATGTCAAAAGACGAAATCAATTACTAACTATAAACAAGAGGATACCCTCCAAATAATCAAATGATATACATTTATGTCTTTGTACATACGATATATATATGTTACTATTTTAGTTTTTCACTCTATATTTCTACTAAAAGATTACATATTACACAGAAAATACGTGATAGAAAATGATACTGACAGATGTCCAAAAGATTACATATTACACGAAAAAGACGTGGAAATTTATACCGACAGATGTAAGTGTGATAGATAGATATATGTGAAAAGACAAAATTACTAACCATAGACAAGAGAATACCCCTCTAATAATCGAACTTTAGAGATACAGTTCTGTCTTTGTACCTATGACATATTAGTTACTATTTTATTTTCACCCTATATTTCTATCAAAAGATTATATATTACACGAAAAAGATGTGATAGAAAATTATACTGACAGATGTAAATTTGACAGATAAGTATATGTGAAAAGACAAAATTACTAACGATAGACAAGAGAATGCACTTCTAGTAATCGAACTTAAGATATACAGTTTTCTTTGTTCACATGATATATCAGTTACTATTTTATTTTTCACCTTATATTTCTATCAAAAGATTACATCTTACACGAAAAAGACATGATAGAAAATTATACTGACAGATATAAATTTGGCAGATAAGTATATGTAAAAAGACAATTACTAACAATAGACAAGAGAATACTCGAACTTTAGAGATGCAATTCTATCTTTGTACATATAATGTATCAGTTACTATTTTATTTCCGCTTTATATTTCTATCAAAATGTTACATATCACACGCAAAAGACGTGATTGAAAATTATACTGATAGATGTAAGTATGACACATAGGTAGATGTGAAAAGACAAAATTACTAACGATAGATAAGAGAATACCTTTCTAGTAATCGAACTTAAGATCTACGGTTCTGCTTTGTACCTATGATATATTAGTTACTATTTCATTTTCACCCTATATTTCTATCAAAAGATTACATATTACATGAAAAAGATGTGATAGAAAATTATACTGACATATGTACGGGTGACACATAAGTACATGTGAAAAGACAAATTTACTAATGATAGACCAGAGAATATCCTTCTAAATTTAAGAGATACAATTATGTGTTTGTACAATTGGTACCAGTTACTATTTTATTTTTATCCTATATTCAAATCAAATTTTTTTTTATCTACCTAGTGAGTGTGATGAATAAGTGAATTTAAAAAGATTAATTAGTAATGATAGACAAGAGGATACCTACCTAATAATTAGAGGTCTGTGACAGATAAGGGAATGTGGGAAAAAAAAAACTAAATTACTCTCCTAATAATAAACGAGAGAATACCCTCTTAATACTCCAGTGAGTGTGATGAGTAAGTGAATATTAAAAGATGAATTAGTGATGATAGACAAGAGGATACCTACCTAATAATAAGAGAACTGTGATAAATTAGTGAATGTGAAAGAAACCTCCTAATACTCCAGTGAACGTGAAAAGACGAAATTATTATTGATAGACAAGAAGAAATCCTCCAAATAATCTAATTTAAGAGGTACAATTCTGTCTTTGAATGCCCTGGTGACTATGCTATATAAGTGTATGTGAAAAGACGAAATTGTTCAGAAGACAAGTGGATACCCTCTTAATTATCAAACTTAAGAGGTACAATTTTGTCTTTCTACATATGATATATCACTTACTCTTTTATTACTGTTCTGGTGATTATTGAAGAAACTTTGTCTAAAAACTGAAGATCTATCTAGGTAGCTAGAGAAGTTGACCGAGTGATTTGTTAGTAAATTTGGAAATCTAAATAAGGTAATGAATAATTGTGAACTTTAATTAATTAAAATCCTTATCAGATATCACCACTATATGTAATAACTAAATCCCTACTTGAAAGCTTATCGTGCGGATTTCTGTTGCAAATGCTTTTGACTTGATTTTTCTTATTCAGTTTTACGTTTTGTTATTCTCTTTTAATATAAATATATATGTGTTCTTTAGTGTTCCATCCTCTTTGTCCCAGAAACCTCCACCTCTGTGGCTTAATAAACTAACGCCATCTTTTTTGAAATCATTTCTTCTACTTTCATATGCCTAATAAAAGAAATAAATTCAACAAACGATCTTTTCCAGCTAAAAAAAAAATTAGAACTTCCATATTCAATATATATTTGCTGGCTAGGATTATTTTTTCCTTTCTTTTTTTTTTTGGTTGACAAAAGCAGGTTATTGCAGTTGCATTAATTAATCATTAAAAACTTTCGATAAAAAATGAGAAGTAAACGAATATAAGGCAAAGTACTCGGTATCCTTGCAATTACATTTTCGTTTTTGTACTGTCTATAAAAGAAACTCAAACAAACACCAAACACCAACTCCCTTCATATGCGCGCTTTGAGAAAGCACATTTAGTTGAACAATTCACCTAATTTGATATTGTCGATAATAATGTAGTACAATATTGTTAGAGAGTACTTATATTTGAAAAGCAAATTATGCTATTGATATAACAAAACTACTCTCGATTTATTCATCTGCCATATTTCCATTTTCAATCAATTTATTTAAATGATTAACAAATTAATTACTTTCAATATTTTTTTGGGAGTAGGGGAGATCCAAGATTTTAACCATTCTCTAACATTGCACTTATTTTTTAAAAGACAGGATAACCCTAATCAATGGGATACAATATTAATAATCTATGTGAGAATTAAATTTAGAACATTAAACAACTTGATGTAACGTGTCATCATTCTTAAAAATGTATAAGAAGAAACAACTATTATAATTATTTAGTTCTGACCTCAATTTTAGTGTAAACCTGAGTTGCGATCAAATACTTAAAGAGATTACTAACCTTATATGAAATCGAGGAATGTATTCACTTGAAAGTTATTTCTAAAAAGAATACATCAAAGCATGCTTTTATAGCACGGTTGGTGCTTAAGAGGAGAGTTCTAACCAAGGGCAGATTATTGAAAATGAATGTGAATGTGCTCGATGATAGATGGTGGTTACGTAAAATGGAACTTGAGACTAATGATCATTTATTTTTCCAGTATGAGTATTCCTAAAAGATTTTGGAACTGCTGCATGTAGAAGTAATTAAAATGCAGGAAGATGCACTTAATGGCAGAAGTAATTAAAATGCAGAATTGGACATAGGACGAATCAGAGATGTAGTATTGCTGAAGGAAGAATTTTACATTAGGTTTTTTTTTTTTATCCTATTTAGTGTGTAAATAGGTGCTGTTGAATGATGCTATGTAGAATGTCTGTTGAGAGGTGCTTAATGGCCTCATCAATTTTGTAATAGACAGTAGAACTGAACCGGATTGTAAAGAGGTTTTCACTGTTTTAGTGATTTGTATAAAATGTTTACCTTTTCGCCAAAAAACAAATATTGAGAAAAATTATCGTAAATTTTTGCAGGAATAAAACCTATTTATAGTGGAAAGGGATAAATAGTAAAATTTTTCAAACGTAATTAAATGTTTTCTTGGAATTAGAAAACATAACATAGAGAATGCCATAATTGTATTCATGCATTTTTTTTTATTTTTTATTTTTGGAAGAATATTCATGCATTATAGTGTATTGTATCTCGCTTTTAAAATGTGCTAATAACAAGACAAGAATTTCCAAGCAAGAGAGAGATTGTTATCGACTTGTGTTTTCGGGCTTTTATAACTTTTCTCTGTTTGGGCCATACAGATAAATGAAAATATGATGGCCTTTATAGTTGAACTTTAACCTGGCTGCCTTTTCCCTCCTATTTAAAAGCAAATGGATCTTCATTACCGCCATACCTTTTAAAACTTAAATCCCCTAATTATATATTATTATTGTTGATAAATTAATAGCCGATTTGTTTTGAAATATCTCAGTAAACTCAACCAATCCATATGTTGCTTTGGCCATCAACTTGATATACGTATATGAATCTTATGATCTTTCTAAGGAATTTGGATATTAAAACATAAAAATAATCATTTTTTTTTTAGAGGGTTGAGTGGGATAGTAAGGATAAATTGTTTTCTTGCAGTGTCTTTTAACACCTCATTCGAGCAATCTATGTTATACTATTTCTTAAACATAGAACCAGGCCAAACAAATGATAACCATATAAATGGGTCAAAGCTCAAAACTTCTTCTATTTAAATTAGGTTTTTTTGTTTTGCTTAAACGTCTGTTCATAATTCTAATCAAAACTCACCTAAACATAGCAAAATTTAGCCATATATTCATTGGTTTACTTGTGTGGAACTCAATTATAATAGTACTTTTATTTTGTTATATCTTAAACATATTAATTGGACTGAACAGACATACCGAAACTCAGTAGACATACGACTGACCTCCATTTTGTTTTTGTTTTTTTTTTTTTTTAAATTTTGTTTTGGTGAACTCAACACATGTTGTTTTTATGAAATTTCCATATATTCCTCGAGCCACAAATCCCTAACCAGCTGCTCCTAGAGCTCCTAATGTTGAGCCATGTGTATTTATGAGTATTTTTCCAGGTTCTGCAGGCAGCATCCAGAATAGCGATTTCATTTCTTTCTTTTTCCACTCCCCAACCCTAACTTCAAAGATTTCCTCATGCTCTTTAGCCTCAGTTGCATTCTTTGCTCTTAGCTCATGAACACTTGGGATCATAGAAATGTTAGTACAAATTGCACGAGTCACAGGATCCAAAGAAAATTATGTACCTTCAAAGAAACACTTATTTCGAGATTACCTCCCAAAGGACAAAAGCTAGACTTATCATAATTATAGCTTTTTTTGATAAATTGAAATCCCAAATCGAATACCAAGCTGGTAAAAAACTCCACAAACCTGCATTGAAAGGTAAACAATGGCATACAAAGCAAAAAAAATACGACAAGACCTGCCTCGCTTTTGGGCATTCAAGAAATACATGTTGGATGCTTTCTTCTGCTTGAAAGCAAAATGGGCAGAGCGAAGGTTGAGAAGCAAAGCTCATTCGCTGCAAAACTTCAGGAAAAGGCATCAAGTTGTTAAATAGTCTCCATAAAAAGAAAGAAATTTTTAAAGGAATTATTTGTTTAAAAAATTCTTCAAAATAGGATTTTTGCTTCTGCTTTCCCGAATTTCAGAATATGCAGTGGCTAATGTAAATTCTCCAGAGATTGATGGCTTCTATATATGTCGATCTTCTTCAGAAGAAGATATCTAATTCACAGGCTATCCTATGGTCCCATCAAATCATTTAGTAATTTAGAAAATATATAACTAATTAATCTTCTCGAATCTATTTGGTGAACTTGACCAACATATCTGGGTGGTCCTTGAAAAGCGACGCAACTTGCACAATGTAAAATGTAAACTATTTATCAGCTTTCAAAGCATGAACATATTGCCAAACCTAAAATATAAAAGATATTAAAAAAATAAACAAATTTAGTTGAAATAGATACAAACCTCACGGTAGACCTCATCAATGCTCTTACTTACGTCCTTGTACGCATCCAAATGGTCCGAAAAAGAAGTGTAGACATGGTGGTTGATTCTAAAATGCTTATGCAAAGTTAAAAAGTCTCACACATTCTATTTTCATAATAACTATAACATAAACTTGAAACCCACTCCGAGTTAAACAAAAAAAAAAAAAAACTACGATTTTTAGAATGAAAGAATATATACTATGTGCATAATGTTGAACTAAATATAACCTTTATCTTTTCGACAAAACTTAGAATGAAATGAACGTATCATATTTCTCCTTTTGATCTAGGTAAGTGTCTTTAACTTCGCTCATATAGTTTATGGCATCTGTTGTGTCATATACGATCGGGGCATTCTACATGGTGCTCAAATGAGAATAAGAGGACCAAATTAATAAACAATTTGCTCCAAAACTCATTAGCGAGGCAGAAAATATTATATTCTACCCAAGTGGAAAAAGCTACTTGCTTCTTGCTTTTTTGAATTTACCAAAAAAACACACCGATCGTTGCACCACTCAAGATGTGATTCATAGTTTACGCACAATAACAAAACCAAGTGCATATTCGAAAAGTAAATTAATGGTCTCATTAAAGGTAGATAAGTTTGAAAACCTCAAAATAATCATCATTGCAAAAGTAATTAACCAATAAACTGTGCCATTAAAGATTCGATTCGCAATACTCCACCATAAGAAAAACTGCAAAACAATCATTCTATTAAGGAAAACTTAGATGTGATAATGAAAAGGAAAGTAAGTAAGGAAACCTTGAAATGATAATTTGTGTTGAAATTAACTAAAGCATCAAATCAAAACTTTAGATAAATAATCGTTTCCTCAATTACCCAGAGAATCAAAGACTACAAATATTTAACCTAATGCAATTGACAACATAAAGTATGAAATCAAATAATAAAACTTTAAATAAACCAAACATCAAAATTCAAGTAAATCGACTAGTCACGAAAGTATACATGGTAGCACTAAATTTCGTAGAGCACGCACACCAAAAAAAAGTAGGTACAAAATTTACTCATTGATCTCATTATCATCATGATCAAAATTAACACAAAGGTACATGCATATTAAAAAAATTGACCCTAAAGAAAATCATTGAAAAATCCAAATCAAGAGAAAAAGAAATAAAAAATAGATGAGGACTCACGATTCAATAGAAGGTTGTCTTGATGAATTAAGGTTATCAGCAGGATTCGGGGGGCAATCAATGTTGATCTGGAAGAGGGGGAAAGATATAGAGAATATAATTAGCTTTATCTTACATATCACAAAAATCAAAAAAATATAATATCAAAAAAAAAAAAAGATTTTGAGATGTTTTTTTATGCAACAAAAATACACAAAAAACTAAAGTGTGATGGTGAAAACGAGAGACAGGAGCCAAAAAAAAAATGTTGGGAGTGAAAAATGTGTGTAACAACAAGATAATACAACACACTACTTATATAGAATGAGGACTAAGACATATTTAGTACGTTACTGTTCTCTTTGGTCAAAAAATAATTTAAAAAAATAATTCTATATTGTGTGAATCTATATATACTTTTATTGTGATTTGTTCTTTTTTTAAAAAACTATATTTATGATGATATCCTCAACCCCAAAACAATATCAGATGAAATTGTAATTGCAAAGGCCAAAAGACATTCAAGATTCATGTCTCTCGTATAGTTCTCCCCGTGCTACAAAATAAGTGAATGATAGAAAAATACATATTTATGTAGTTTTGATAATTAAATATAATTATGTGAGAAACAATTTTTTTCCCAAATAACGAAAACCTAATTGCTGTTTTTTTTTAAAAGAAAAAAGTTATGTATTTTAGGGATATACATTTAATGGGAATAATGATTTCATCTAAATAATTATTGTTAGTAATTTTGAAATAATTATTTTTCCAAAGTTAGTTGTATCTGCCTACAATCATAGATAGTGTTTGATGACCTTTGTATAAAAAATGTATCCTATTAAGGAAAAATATTTTACCTTGAACAACATTACGAATTGTTTACTGTTGACATAAACCTACACTTTCCATCGCAAAAAAAAAATCTTTGTGACTACTTTAAGCGCAGTTAATTACCATGCTTCCATTGTTTCTTCATGTACTGTTGGTCATGTCCTTAATTGTCGACTATCTTTAATCTAGTACATTGCGCTTATCAATAATGCAATTTTCCAGCGCGATCTCACTATGTAAGAACTAAGAATTCAAAATTGAATAAAAACATCTATCAACACTACGACAATCACGTATTCTATGAGAAAATTAAGTTAACCTTATATGACATTTGTCATCCTGCCACAAATGTAGTAATTAATTCATAATAATTTTCTAAATTGGAGTTATAAAAAGAAACCATTTCTAGCAAATTCAATTGAGAAGGGAGAAGAAACGCAATAATCTTGTCCATAATATTCTTGTAAGCAACATAATGTAAACTTCGAATATCATTTTACAAAGTTCAACATCTCAAAAACAAGTTCACAACAAACAGGGACATAAGGATATCGTATCACATCCTTATATGACAATGAATAACATTACTCCCATGGAATCATGTAGCAATACAAAAAGTTATATAACTGATTAATTTTCTGGAATATATTTGGTGAACTCAACCAGTAGATCTGGGTGGTCCTTGAAAAATGGTGCAACCTGTGTAATGAAAATGTAATATATTAGTTTTTAAAGCATGAACATATTGTCAAAAATGAAAAATAACAGATATAAAAATTAACAAACAAATTCAGTTAAAACGGATACAAACCTCACGGTAGACTTCATCAACGCTCTTGCCTCCATACTTAAACGCATGCAAATGGTCTAGAAAAGAAGTGTAGACAAGGTGGTTGCTTCCGAAACGCTCCTGCAAAGTGAAAAAGCTCAAAACACTCCATTTTGAAAATGAATTGCAGACTTGAAGAAACTCACTTTGAGTTAAACAAAAATAACTATGATTTTTGGAATAAAAGTACTACTTTTGCACTAATGTCGGAGTAAATATAACCTTTACTTTCTCGATGAAACCTAGAGCCTCTTCAATATCCTTTGTTGTCTCATCAGGGGTAACCTCTACTTCATCATCCAGGGTGATTTCAAACTCTCGGGGCAAAAACTTATTGAAACCAAGAAGCAAGTTCGGATGACCTACAAACAATTCCTTTAATCCCGCAATGACGCCTGGATTATCAACCCTACAAAATATATCCATGAGTTAGCAAAATTTAAATAATATTGAAACATGAGAATATACATACGAAAAAAACTCGTGGCAATAAAAATTGGGGTGCATACCTTTTATCTTTGTACTCCCTCATAAGGGCAATGAACGCATCATACTTCTCCTTTCGATCTAGGTAAGTGTCCCTAACTTCCCTCATATAGTTTATGGCATCAGTTGTGTCATATACAATCTGGGGATTCGGCCTGGTGTTTAAATGAGAATGACAGAACCAAATTAATACATAATTTTCTCCAAAACCCATTAGCAACCAGTGCCATTATACTGTACTCAAGTGGAAAAAAACAATTCGCTTCTTGGTTTCCTAAGTTTACCAAAAAAAAAAAAAAATCCTTTCCTAATACTCCCTGAAAAGATCTTCCGTACCACTCAAGATTTGATTCATAGTTTACCCACAATAGCGAAACCAAGTTTGCATAAATTCGAAAAGGAGAAAATATGTATATGAAAACAACAAAATAATCATTCTTGCGGAAGTGACCAATTAATGGTGTCCCTAAAGATTAGATCCGCAATACATCCATCCTAGAGATTCTATAAAAAGAAATTTAAAGAAAAAAAAAAACCAAAATATGCATAATAAAAAGGGTAAATAAGTTTGAAGACTTCAAAATAATCATCGCTGCGAAGGTATTTAACCAATAAATGGTGTCGTTTAAGATTCGATTCGCAATACATCCACCAAAAGTAATTGCACAAAACAATTATTGTATTAAACATAAACTTACGGGTGCCTGGTTCAACCCTACTATGCTAGTAGGAAATGACTTGCATAGAATATAAATGGGATTCATAGAATAAAGATGGCTAGGGGTTTGAAAAATTTTATTTTTACTACTTGTTTCTTGTGTATGATAGAATTGGAATGGAGCCAAAATTCCATTTTTATCCTTAACAAACTCCCCATGTTCGATGGTATCTTCTCCGTTGCCTCACCAGACCAGCCACATCTACCTTTTTTTCTTCACCAAAATCACCATTCTATTAACCTTTCTTCATTGAGGGAGCAGTTGGCCACTAAAGTACTAGCAGCCCAAGGAGTGGGCCAAAAATGGAAGTATGGTTTTACGGCAGGAACAACAAATCGACGGTGCCCAACTCCCAGTTGAGTCTTTGGTTTCTTAATTTCACAACACCTAAATTTGGTTTTGTTAAATATGTTAAGATTGGAGATGAGAAGTTGCAGGGGACGGGGTTGTGGGGAGAGCAAAAAGGAGAAGAGATTTGAGATGTGAGGATAGGAGAGCAAGGGTTGTGGAAACATAAAAAGTGAGAAATGGTCGGTGATGTGAGGATGAAGAAGGTCAGCAAGGAGAATTCTAGTTGGAGCGACTCATACCCTCTAAAATAGTGGGGAATGGGTTTCTGAGAATCAAAGTGAATTCGGTGGGACCTTTCCATTCCAAATTTCTGAACGAAGCAGCAAAAATAATAAAATTGGGAATGAATCTCATGTTTTGGGTATGAAACCCCTTGACCAGGCACACCCTTAGATATGGTAAGAAAACCCAAAAATGATAAATCTTGTTGCAAGTAACTTGTGTAAAATCAAAACTTTAGTCAAATCCTCATTTCCTCAATTACCAATAGAACAAAAAACCACAAAAATTTAACCTAACTCAATTAGACAATGTAAAGTAGGACATCAAATCAGAAAAGTATGAACACGCCAAACACGAATCAAATGACACTAAATTTAAGTGAATCAACTGGTCACGAAGCCATACACGGTTATTTAAAATTTCAAAGAGCAGGCACACAAAAAAAAATTAGGTAAAAGAATTCACTCATTGATCTCATTATTGTTCGGATCAAATTAAAACAAAGATACATATAAAAGAAATTGACCCTAACAAAATCAACAAAAAAATTCAAATCAGAAAAAAAAATGAAAACGAGATAAGGACTCACGATTCAGCCGAAGGTTGTCTTGATGATTTATTGTTATCAACATCATTCTGGGGGCGATCCATGTTGATCTGGAAGAGGGGAAAATAATCCAATTAAGTTTCTCTTAACGCGGTGATAAAAATGAGAGGCAGGAGCCAACAAAAAGTTGTAACTTGTGAGTGAAAAATATGTCTGTGTAGCCACGAGATAAATAGAGCACACTATTTATATAGTGATTAGGAGGAAGAGAGATTTAGTATGTTAGTGTTCTTTTTGGTGAGAAAATAATTAAAAAATCAATCCTATATTGTATAAATCTATGCATACTTTTATTATGATTTTTTTCTTTTTTTGAAATATTTATGATGATATCTTTTCACCCCCTAATGACATGAGATTAAATTGTAATTATAAAGGCCAAAAAGGCACATCTTTTAGTTCTCTCGTAAATCTAAGCTATCAAAGTATTTCTATTTTCAAATCAAGTCATTAAAATTTGGGGCTAATACAAAAACATTAACTAATGAAGTTATTTTTATTGGACAATATACAATAATTTGTGATCTTTCTGTCTGTCACAAGGATTTATATGTTCTTGAAACTTTAAGCGTTATTCTATTAGCACCGACATTATTTCAGTGAATAATGCTTGATTTGTCATGAATTGTTGGCCATCTAAACTTTCGGGTATATTTAAAGGTTAATCAAAGAATTTTGACATTCTATCAAGAGAGAAAATTCTCTTCTCATGAAAAAATTAACGGTTTGTATCAAAAACACCCCGAGGTTTATTCGATTATCAAATACCCTTTCACTGTTTGAAAAAATATCAATAACCTTCATTGACCGGCAAGTCAAATATCAAATCCATGCCTTGATACCTGAATGATGACCTAGCCTATGATGTCAGCAAAAAAGAGGACCAAGAAAGACGCATTTGCAATATATTTTGACTTTGTTGACTTTGCTCTAAACACAGAGCGATTACACCATAATTGTTTGTAATCGGCTCTTCATTTTTGCCGCAAATCTGCGGTTCCCATGTGTAAAAGAATCAAATAATCGCGGGAATTCAGCAGCAAGGGAGGAGCTGGAGCAACCAGAGGAAGAACGGAGGCGAGTTTCAACACAACCAGCTCAATCAACTACGAAGCAAGTAAGTTCCAGCTCGATTTTGAATAGTAAATCTATTTCAATTCTTGAGCAACTCTGTTATCAGAATGTAATTGATGTTGGAGAATGTTCAAAACGCAATAGTAGTGATGAATCTGATGTGAGTAAGGATAATCTAGAACAGAATGCTTAGAATAAGTTTGATTTGAAAAAATAGCAAGGCACGGAACGAAAGCTGAAATTTATTGAACCAGAGATCAGTAATAATCGATCCATCAGTAAAATTCTAAGGAAGAAGTACAGACTGAGCTTGATTACTGGAAAACTTCATTGATCTACTATGTTTTGGGAGCAAATCCACCATATGTTGTGGTTAATGGCTTCATAAGACGTAATTGGGGAAGTTTGGGGGTGGACAAGTTTCTGTTGTTAGAGAATGGTTTGTTTGTGGTTCATTTTAAAACAATGGCTGCCAGAGAGGAAATGTTGAAGCACAATGTATACCACTTTGATAGCAAACCCTATATTGTGAAAGATTGGACAGTACATGATGAAATAAGTATGGCAGAAATCAGGAAAGTTCCTGGGTGGGTGAGATTACCTAAGCTGAAACTAAGGTACTGGAATGTAACTACCCTTAGCGGAATCACTAGCTCACTTGGCATTCCTTTGGAGATGGACGAAATGACAGCCCGGAAACTCAGAACAAGCTTTGTCATGGTGTTAGTTGAAATTGAAGTTTAGGAAAAATTGCATTAAAGTGTTTGGTTTGAAGATGAAAATGGAGTTTTGCAAGAGCAGAAGATTGTTTATGAATGGAAACCTATCCAATTCAATAATTGCAAAGGATTTGGTCGTGATCAGAAGGTTTGTAGAATTCCAGTAAAGAAGGATTGGAAGCAGAAGGATGATATCCAGAAGCAGCAAGATCAGACAGAAAAGAAAAATGAAGAGCGGACAGAAGGGAAGGATAATTTGCATGCAAGCCCTAAGGTTGCAATAAATGCTGGTCAGAAACATGAAGGAAAGATTAGTACGCCTCAGAAAAGCTTGGAGAATACGAGAACTTCAACTGGAAGTGGCATACAAATCCTCAATCATAAAGGACTGAGAATTGAAAAAGGAAGATTTACTGATAAAACAAAGACAATTACATCCATCTATTATTCAGATACTAGTCACCCTCCTGGAGGGCCTATCCATCATGAATAATCTCCTAGCTTGGAATGTAAGAGGACTTAATAGCCCTCTGAAACACAGGGAGGTAGAAAACTTCCTTTCTGTGAATAATGCTGGCTTGGCAGGGCTTGTTGAAACCAAACTTACAAGAGATAAAGTGGATGAACTACTAAGGAGGAAATGGCAGCAATATGATTATATCAGTAACCATGATGGCAAGGAGAAAGGTCGAATTCTACTTGTTTGGAGGAAAGGTGAATATAGACTGCAAGTACAAGTACTCACTAAACAGTATATACATTTTTTGGTGGAAGAAACTAACACCTGCAGGAAGTACTTTTTTACCATAGTTTATGTTGACTACTTATCACAAGGTAGGATCAGTCTATGGGAGGAATTATCAGTTGTTTTAAAGTCTGTTAATGATGCATGGTTGATGATGGGAGACTTCAATTGTTATTGAATAGTGATGAAAAGTTGGGAGGGCAGGATGACATAACATGTGACAGTGACAAATTCAGTAAGATGATAGAAACTTGTGAAGTTTGGGACTTGCAAAGTCGAAGGGGGAAGATTTACTTGGTGTAATAGGCAGCTGGGGACTAATAGAATCTACTCTAAGCTAGACAAAACTATGGTAAATGTTGAATGGCTGCAGAGATTCCGGGAGGCTTTTACTGTTTGTCCAGCTGATCAGATCATAATGCTCTTTTGATCAGATGGGGAGATGACCAACCCATTGAGAATAAGTCTTCCAGATTCTTTAATATGTGGTGTCAAGATCCTGAGTTTCAGAAGATAGTAAGTACTATATGGCAACTAGAAGTAAAAGGAACAAAACAATACCAAGTGGTGCAAAAGCAGAAAATGCTAAAGCCAAGGCTGAGGGAACTTAATAGAAATAAATTTGCTAACATTGAAGAGAAGACACAGGAAATGAATTGTAAGCTGATCAATATTCAAAAGTTCATTGCTGCTGATCCTAGAGCTGCTAATTCGGGCGGTTTGGGTGAAGTTTGGTTCGGGTTAATCGGATTTTTTCCTCCACGATACCCGCCCAAAACCAAACCAAAAAACCAATTGCACCGAACTGAACCGACCGATTAAGCAATCGGGTTTTCGGTTCAGTCCCCGATTCAACCGAAACATATACAAATTCTCTGCACATCCCTATCCTTCCTCACCTTCAAATCCCTCCATCATCTTCGAATCTTCCAATGACCAATGTTCCTGGCTTTCCTCATCAGCCTAACCCCTCTTCACACTCCAAATGACACAGAGTCAAAACCACCATCATTAGATCCCACAAAAATTTTATTTACAACAAACTTACAATCTTTTTTCTTTCAAGTACATAAGAGAAAAAAGATGAAGCAAGAATTACGATGTCCGCTGCAAGGGGAAAAAAGACACATTCCTTGCTCATTGAATTCCAAAAAAAAAAAAAACCTTCAAATTTGGATTCATCATTATAACAGTTTCTCTTTCTCTGTTCTTTTGCCACCATTCTTCAATTTTGCCCGCTTGATTCTCACTCATTGCTAAAGATCTCAAATCTCCTACTTCATGAATAAAAGATCTCAGATCTAGAAGGTGATAATCATCTTCTTCTTTTTTTTTTTTTTTGAAGGAGATGGTTGGATTGGTGGTGGAATTGTTTGATTGAGATGGGAGGGGGTGACGTGGAGGTGGAGGTGAGAAGTGGGAGGTGGAGGAACGGCGGCAAAGAGGAGAAAAAAGAGGTGGAGGAACGGCGTCAAAGACTAGAGGGAGAAAAAAGAGGGAGAACGGCAGCTAGGTTCAAGGAAGAAAGAAAATAGGATTGGATAATGATACCCTAATATATCTAATATGTATATACATATATATATTTTTATAAAAAAATTATTTATTATTTCATGTTTTCGGGAGGTCCCTGAACAAATTTGTTTCCCCCGCACCCGCACCCGCACCGAATAGCTATTCGGTTTTTTCAGTTGGAACCATATAACCCGAAATTAACCCAATTATCCGAAACGTTTGGCCCGAAATGAGTTCGGTTCAGGCGGGTTGTCAGGGTTGGCCGCTTAACTGACAGCCCTAGCTGATCCACTGAACCAAGCACTCCATGAAGCTGAAAAGGAGGTAATCTTGTCTGTTCTAGAATCCAGTCAAGCTGTTTTGAGCTTTTGGAATAAAAAATTAAAGGAGAACTGGATATATGGAGATCTTAATACCAAGTATTTCCATGCAAGTGCTAAAATGAAGAGAAAGAGGAATCGTATTAGATCATTTGTCAATCATGATGGTGAACTAATTGAAGATCTTGCAGAAGTGCAGAGGCATTTCTTGGATTATTATGAGAATCTGCTTGGACAAAGTATCAACAGATTAGCTGCAAACAGTGAAGTTCTTCAATCAGGAATGAAACTGAATCTACATCAGCAAACTTTTCTGATCAAGGACTTCACCACAACAGAAGTCAAGGAGGCTATGTTTAGCATTGATAGTAATAAGAGCCCTAGTCCTGATGACTTTAATAGTGGTTTTTATAAACAAGCATGGAGGTATAGTTGGGAAGAAGTGTGTGAAGCTGTTCTGGTGTTCTTTGAATCAGGGAAATTATTGAAGCAAGGTAACACTACAATGATCTCCTTGATACCTAAAAATGAAGCTCCAAAGGATGCCACTGAGTTTAGGCCTATTGCATGCGGCAACACTCTTTACAAATGCATTTCTAAAATGTTGTGTAAAAGATCATGTCAAGTACTACCTGAACTAATTGACTTGAACCAAGTTGCGTTTGTTAAGGACAGAATGATTTTGCACAATATCCTGTTAAGACATAACTTGATCAGAAAATATAAAAGGAAAGAAAGTCATCCCAGCTGTGTTATGAAGGTTGATCTGAGGAAAGCCTATGATACTATCCATTGGGAATTTATTGAAAAAATGTTGCACCACTATAAGTTCCCTCAGAAGTTTATTGACTGGATCATGTGTTGTGTTACAACATGTTCTTACTCACTAAATTTTAATGGCAATAGTGAAGGATTTTTCAAGGGAATGAGAGGAATCAGATAAGGTGATCCAATATCACCCCTGCTGTCTGTTATGGTCATGGAGTATTTGACCAGGTCCTTTAAGATCAAAGCTCAGCAGAAGGAGTTCAAATTTCATCCCCTCTTTTGTGGTGCTGATATTCCTACTGTCAATATGATTAAAGGCTGTTTAGATGAATATGGCTGCACAACAGGGCTCAGAGTGAATATACAAAAGTCCAACCTTTACTTTGGAGGGAAAACAGAAGCTGTACAGGAAAAAATTCAAGAGATCATGGGCTTCAATACATGTGAATTTCCAATGAAGTACTTGGGATTGCCTTTATCTATTGGAGCATGGAATAAAGAAGATTGTTAGGTTTTTGTGGATAAAATCACTAGTAGAATGAACTGCTGGACTTCCAGACATCTGTCATATGCTGGAAGAACCTTGCTAATAACTATTGATGAGTTTACATACATACTGGGCTAGCGTTTTTTTGATCCCTCATAATATCATTCAGCAAATCACAACCAAGTGTACAAAGTTTCTTTGGGAGAAAAGGAGAATGGAAAGTCATGGACTTTGGTAGCTTGGGATGACATATGTAGGAAAAAAAAAACGAAGGTGGATTAAACATCAAAGAGCCAGGCACAAGGAATAAAGCATTGTTGGCTAAGCAGATTTGGGACCTGGAAAGAAGGAAAGAAATCCTCTGGATAAAATGGATGCACATTTACTATCTCAAAGGCAGAAGTATTTGGGATATAAAGCTCCAAATGATTCAATCTAGCATCTGATATGGACAAGGGAGGAGTTCAAAATAGGAAATGGCAATCTCTGAATCGGAAGCCTTATACCACTCAGAGTGGTTATACTTGGATGAGAGGAGACAAAGAAAAGATGAAAGAGGCTCAACTGATATGGACAAAATTCAGCCTCCCCAAGCATTGTTTTATCAGCTGGTTGGCCTGAAAAGATAGGCTACTAACCACTGAGAGATTAAATAGACTGAATGTGCCAATCACTGATCAGCTGTGCAGTCTTTGTTGCTTGGACTGTGAGACAAGAAACCATCTGTTCTTTAGTTGTATATATGCTAAGGAAGTCATAACATGCATCAGAATGTGGCTTGGCTTAAGAACTGATCTGACATAGCTTAAGTACAGAAGGATCAAGCAAATATGGAAGTTCAGGAAATGCAGGAAACAAGTTCTGTTGGCCTGTCTGAACACAGCTATTCATCATGTATGGACAGAACGTAATGCAAGAAGATTTGGCAACACAAAAATGTTATCAGCAAAAAGAGTTGAGTTGATACAGCAAGAAGTAAAGTGGAAGGTAGAGTTTAATTGCAGAAAGGGTAGTAATGATGACATACGGTTTCTGGAAAACATAGGAATGGATACAAGTTTGCTGATCAAATGTAATAGCGGATTAGCTTTGTACAGATACTTTGTGAAGAAAGCAATACACATTTACGGTTTTTTAAAAAAAGATGCATTTGCCCTTTTTTCCAAAACATAGTTATTTTTTTTTCCTTGTTGCTAACCTAAGTGCAGGAAATTTGTGAAATGACAAAAAAACCAACACTTCCGGCCAAAATATAAAACAAAAATTTAGAAAAGAGGCAAAGATGTGTACTGCCCCATATCAATTCCCCCACTCCACTTTTATTTTTCTTCTACCCAGCCTCACCTCATTACCACCTTATTCACCATTGTTGCTAATTATTTCTCCAATCCCGCTTGACGTTGTTGTTGGGAAGAAAGCCTTCTTGGGTGGTGGCTAAAGACACAACGCCTGACAAGATCAATTGGAGAGGATGTGCGCCGAGCAAATCTACAAGTAATCATGGCGCTTTGAATATTAGGGTTTTAGGTACTTTTTGGTGGCACAGTTGCAAAGGTTTTTAGGCTATGTTGCGGACGTGATGGTGGCGTTGGAAGTTAAATGAGGATGGCAACTTCTGGCGGTAGATAGTTGTAATGAATTTATTTGTAATTGAAACAAATTTCTTATGAGTCTGATATCCATCTATTTAACTTTAATTCGTTTGAAATTTCGATAGTTTCTTAAATTTTTATGTGCAATATGGTCATAGCTGTTATAGGTTCATAGCTGATATATTAAAGATTTTTTTTCTCTGCTTTTTGGAGTGTGATGGTTTTTTGAGTGGACTGAGTTTCATTTTGAATTTTCTTGAATTGCTGGATGCAGTTTATCCTTACTGGGATTGATGAGGTAGGAAATTCATGGTAGACAATCGGTGGAGGGTGGAAATCGGATAAAGTTGATTTTCTAATTCAATTGCTCAATGTTGTAAGTTTCTTGGTTTGTTCATAGTATCACCTTTCTCTCTAGATTTCATAGGGGAAGAGATGAGGCTGCTGCTGGACGAGGTGAAGGAGAAGAATAATATGGCTGTGGTAGTCTAGAAGCACCGGTGCGGTCGGGCCGGTAATGGGAGGAAATTAGCAAAGAAGACTTCTTGAGGAGAAAAAAGAAAAGAAAATCAGAAAATGTGATGTTTCTCAGTGGGTGTTTATCGGAAACTCTAGGAGGTTTTACTCATTGTATCACTTTAACCATTTGACTTTTAAGTTTTACTGGTCAATGGAGGTTCTTGATATTTCTTTAAACAGTAATAGTGTATTTGACACTCGGATAAACCTCGGGGGTGTTTTTTATATTAAACCTAATAAACCATGCACTTGGTGTTGGACTTGAAATTAGTAACGTTACTGTTACAATTTAGTCGCGATAAATATAATCCAGTAATTTTTATCTTTTCTTTAGATAGGGACTACGTCTAATGGATATGTACAATGAAACTCAACCCAATAAGGATTTTTTAAATTTCTATCATGGCTAGCTAACTTGGATGGAGTTTCCTTCGGTTAGAGTTGTCTTTGCGTGGCTGAATTTGTGCTTGAGGGAGAAAAAAAAAAACTATTTTGGAGCAGTTTCCTTCGGTTGGAGTAGTCAATTTTTAGCTTTGAAAACACAAACCATATTTGTTTTGCATGAAGTGCCATGATGCATGATTATAGTGGAGCTGGTTTTTACGGATCAGTTTCTTGTGGAGCTATTAATGAGTTTATTACATTCAGCCCCACCAAGTAGAGTTGACAGATTGAATAGTCGTCATTTTTCTTATTATTGGATGTTTGATTATGGTGCAACTTACTAGATAACGGTTTTTTTTTTTAATTATTTGACCGATGTCCGTGAAATTGAATATTGTTCGGTGCAGCTACCAAAGGGGACATTAACAATGGCTACCCAAACCATCACCGTACATCTCTTCCGACATGTGATTTTGTCTAATGTTTTATATATTTCTAGTTTATTGTGTAGTTTAATTTCCTTGCTCAATAGTTGAGATATGATACTTATTTTACTCATCAGTCTTGTGTTGTACAGGAGTTATATTCGAGGATAACTGTTGGATCAGGTGAACAACTGCAGGGGGGGGGCTTTATTTCTTTTGGTGAGGCAATGGGAGTACAAATGCAAGTTGAAGGGTCGTTGGACTTGTGGCACAAACGATTTCGTCAATCATCTTTTAAGGTGGCTAAGAAATTGTGTCGTGTTAATCCTAGTGATTCCAGTGGTATTTCCAATAAATTATTTGATATTTGTTTGTATTCAAAGCATACGAGAGATAGTTTTTTGTCAAGTGAAAACAAAATTGTTGAAACTTTTCAGTTGATTCATTTTGATTTGTGGGGTCCTTATAGTGTTCTTACTTCTTGTGGAGTGCAATATTTCTTTACTATTGTGGATGACTTTTCTATAGCAACTTGGATTTATTTAATTCCTGGTAAGATTGCTATTTCTGTCACTTTGTGTAATTTTTTTGCGCTGGTCAAATGCCAATTTGATAAGTTAGTCAAGGTTGTTTGATAGGATAATGGTTCTGAGTTCCTTTGTTTAGGTGGTTATTTTTGTGAGCATGGTATTCTTCATGAACCTCATGTATTGGTTCTCCATAGTAAAATTGGCGTGTTGAACATACACATCAGCATATTATTAATGTTGTTCATGCTTTACATTTTCCAGCCAACTTGCCTATTGAATTTTGGGGTCATCGTGTTTTGATTGCTAGTTATTTCCTTAAACGTACTCCTACTGCGATTTTGCATGGTCGAATGCCATATGATGTGTTATTTGGAAAAGTTCCAAACTTTGCTTATTTGAGCGTTTTTGGTTAATTATTTTATGTTCATAATCAAAATTGTCAAGGAGACAAGTTTGTTCCTCGTAGTAGAAGATGTGTTTTTCTGGTATATTTATTTGGTAGAAAGGATGGTCTGTCTATGATCTTGGCTCTAAAACTTTTCTTGTATATTGTGATGTCAAATTTTGTTAGGGAGTTGACTTGTAATTGAGGTGGATGATGATGATGAGATTGTTAATTCAGTATCTCCGGGTGAACTTCGCTCGGATCAAGTTTCTCCCGATCAAGTTCCATCTTTTGATCGGTACTGAAGTCAGGGAGGACTATCATACACCAGCTCCTGTAGCTTCTGAGAATTGTTGGGCCGTGGTCCTTGTTTTAAGGTTCCTTCCACTCGCCTGCATAGCTTTATTCATCACACAATTTGCCCCATGCTAGTTCATCATTGTCCTCATGTATGCTCTACCCTATAGCTCATTATGCTAATTGTAATTCTTTCTCGCCAGCACATCAAAATTTTTTGGCAGACACATGATGAGCCTGATATTTTTGCTGAAACTATAGTGAATGAGCATTTGTGTGCTGATATGCAACTTGAGATCCAGAATCTTGAGAAAAACAACACTTGGAGTGTTTATGCAACTTCCTCCTTGAAAGAAGGCTATTGGGTTAAGTGGGTGTACAAAATCAAAACTCTCTTAGTTATTCTTGACAATAACCAAGTTGAGAGTATTGAATGCAAAGAGACGTTTGCACATATAGCAAAGGTGGTTACTGTTTGTACTTTTCTAGATGTAGCTGCTGCAAAAATTTGGAGTTTCATCCTATGAATATGCGTAGTGCTTTTTTTCATGGTGATTTGATGAGGAAGTTCTCATGAAATTACCCCTCGGTTTTTGCTCTAGCTTTCCTGGTCAGGTATGCCGACTGAAAAGCCCACTTTATGGGCTAAAGCAAGTTCTTCGTTGTTGGTTTGTCAAGTTAGCTGTCTAGCTAAATGTGTTGATATATCTTGATGATCTTGTAATTTTTAGGAACGATTCTTTCCATGTGTCTGCTTTTAAGAATTACTTGAGTACCAGTTTTTACATGAAAGATATCAGCGTACTTAAATATTTTCTTTGCATTGAACTTACTCGTAATACTCTGGAATTTTTCTATTTCGACGAAAATATTTTTTAAACATTATATATGAGGTTGGTTTGTTTGGAACCAGCTGGCTCTCCACTGGAAGAATCATCAGTTTCCCCTTGCCGTTGGCGATCCGCTTTCTGATTCTGAGTGGTATTGGCGTTTAGTTGGTTGTTTAATCTATCTGATAGTTGCGCACCTCGAGCTCTCTTATTCTTTTCATATGCTTGTTCAATTTATGCAGAAACTCGTGCAAGCACTTTGGGATGATACACTTCATGTAGTTCGATAATTGAAAGGAAATTTAGATCCGGGTATTTTATTGCGGGTTGACTCTGACTTGTGACTCTATGGTTGATGTGATGTTGATTGGGCTGGCTATCCATTAACGCGTCGCTCTCTTTATGGTTGGTTTATTTAGTTGTGTAATTCTCATGATTCTTGGAAGACCAAGAAATAGCATTCAACTACTCGTTCTTCTACTGAAATTGAATGTCGCTCTATGATTTCTATTACTTGTGAGTTAATCTGGTTAAATCTTTGCTATTATATTTGGGTATTTCTCATTCTCAGCCTATTCAGTGTTACCGTGACAGGTAAGCAATTCTTCACATTTCCGCTAATCCCATATTTTTCATGAGTGAACTAAGCATATTAAACTTGATTGTCATTGATGAATTTTTTAAAGTCACTGTTACTTACATTTTTGTGTCTACTCGTGTGCAACTAGATGACATTCTTATTAAAACCTTGGGAAAACGTGTATTTGATTTCTTCCTCAGCAAGTTGGGCATTCGAAATTCGCATGCTCCATCTTAAGGGGGTATTAGAGCATGTAATTAGCAACAACACTATTAGTAATTAGTCGTGGTAAATATAGTCCAACAATTTTTACAGTTTCCTTATATATTCTGATTACTTCTAATTGATACGTATAATGAAAATCAACCCAATTAGGATTTTCTAAATTTTTGTGATCCATTACGTGATTTCTCCCTGAGGAACTCCACCGGTAATTCACTAGGATCTAAGCTTTTTGCCCAAATATCTTGTATATGTAGAATATTTTAATGTACTAATTGTCTCTAGGTTTTTTTTTATTATTCAATACATTGTTTATAAGAGTTTGGGTTTCAACTAGCAAAAAAATATAAATACATACAGTTGCCGACCTATTTTCATCATTGTTTTAGTTTTTTTGGTGGCATCTTTTAGATTAAGATAATGAATGCTTTTGAACATTGAGGTTGAATGTATCTTTTTTTTTTACAGAAAAATTGATACATTTTTTTTAAACCTTACGCATGGAAAACATTTCTATCTAAAATAACTAGATCCATACTCATTTAAGAAGTCAAGAATATAGAATTGTTAAGTAATAACTTTAGTGTTTCCCATTCTTACTAATTCATTCGCTACTGAATTGAGCTCGCAAAAGATATATTGCACCGATGCCATCATGGTCACCAAAATTTGAGTGATTCAGAATAAGTTATTTTCATGTCTTTAAGATCAGTTATTATGATTTTCAAGGTTTGCAGTAATACTTTGGAGTCGAATTCTACTTCAACCTGTCGTATACCAAGTTCTTATAATTGAGAACAACCCCAAAGAAACGCAGCAAGCTTAGCTTGGAAGTTACTAGCATGGTCAATGATTTGGATTCAGCAAAGATTACTTGGCCATTTGAGAAACGATGTATTGCTTTTAGAGATGAATGAAACCAAGTTTCTGATTCATTCAGTCTAGGGCAAACATGCAATTTCAGTCTATTATTATTTATGCAATAATGTCAACATTTGGTTTTCCTTTTTTTTTCTTTTACATAACAACAACTGGAGTTGATTAAACACATCGAGATATACAGATCCTCCATTACCGGAATGTGCCGAATTTGATAATGCATTAATTAATTCAATAAAAAATTTTCCCCTTAACCCTTGAATATTGAAGATGATATTAAAATCTTAACAAACTTGTGATGTTTTGGCAAAAATCTAACGAACTCGTTCAACAAACCCTGGGCGGTACCTTCAAGAGTGTTGCGGCCATTTTATAAGCCACAAATTAAAAAGACACAAATTTAGAAGAAATAGATAAACCCCCTTTGCTGGCTTCATGAATTTCCTTAAAAAGACATGCTCAAAACGTTGATGCAATGCAACTTCTTGGGGTATTCAAAATGTCTAGAAAAACATATAGTAGACATGATTCTCGCTTTCAGGAAAAAGGCCCAAGCATGCATAATAATGATCAGTTACAACTTTTTTTTAGATAGATATCATTATATTCTAAATTGGTGTTATGAAATAGCGTGAAAGTGTAATGGTTATCTTGATAACCGAGAAACAAGTATCCCCTAATTTAACTCTTCTCTTGGGTGGGATGTTTTATTCATCATTGAGGGCGATTAATTCTATACCTCTTACTCAAAGGTGTTGTGCATAAAGGAAATAGTAGCTTCTTGTTTGATCAATGGTCAAGTTTGGGCCGCATATGGGACATCCAGGATATGGATCCTCCACTGCCAAATCTTACAATCCGGGAATTTTTCTCAATGAAGAATCTCTACTTACAAGCGATTCGGGATTGGTTGGAGGATAGAGCTTTTCATGCCTTGGAGGAAATGGATTTATTCTTTAACGAGGGGGAAGATAAACTGATTTTGAAACCGACCCCATTGGGAGTATTTACAATCAAGTCAGCGTATGAAGCACTACGGAGGAAGCAAGTTGAAAACCCTAGCCTGCGGAATGTATGGCACAAATTCATTCCCTTGCGCATCTCCTTCTTCATGTGGAAGTTTGGTAACTCACTTCTCCTTTTTACGGAGAATTTATGTAAGATGGGCATATATTTGCAGCCTTCAATTTGCTGGAAGTGTAAGTCTTCCTCTGATTCAATGAGGCATCAATTCCTTGAGTGTGCTTTTGCGCGCCAGGTCTGGAACTTTTTTGCTGATTTTTTTGGTCAGGTTGCGCATGGTGCAAGCCTTGGAGAATACTTGAATTTATGGTGGCTATCAGGAAACTTTAAAACAGCTATTGGGGTCATAAAGAAGGTTTTGCCATCCTTTGTAGTGTAGGAATTATGGAAGGCACGAAACAAGTTCTTTTTTGAAAATGTTGACTCTACCTTTTCAGGTGTCATCAAAGCTGTCAAAGAGCATCTTCATGGAATGATGCTAGTCCATATACTCAAGGCTCGGAATGTTGTAGAGAGGGAGTGGCTTCAGTATATCTTTCCAAATACACCTTTCAATCTTAAACAGAAAAAGGTGCGCAAGGTTTCTTGGCAACAACAGTGCAAGTATGTGCTGAACACTGATTGATCTTCCAACCCCCAAGCTGCTGGGTATGGCTTTGTGATCAGAGGTGAGAAGGGGCTTTTTCTTTATGGGGAAGCTGGATTTTTGGGAAGTGGAGATAGTCTTCAAGCAGAGGTTTATGGCCTACTATTTGGAGTTCGGAAATGTGAGCATCTTGATCTATTCCAGGTGGAAGTTCAAACGGATAACCAATTTCTGGCAAACATTCTTGCCTCTGGAGGTCCTTGTCCGTGGAGATTCTATTTCGAGTTGAAAGAGATTCTTGCAATTCTTGAGAGAAGGGATTACTCTATACACCACATTTACGGAGAAGCGAATGCAGTAGCAGATAGTTTAGCTAGATGTGCTTCAGATGAATTTTCAGTAGAATTTTTATCCTTAGGAGACCTTCCGCCCTTCACTAGGGGGTCTCATTACTCTAGATCAACAGTCTATGCCGTATGTGAGAGTGCGGTAATAGTTCGGATGTAATAGTGAGATAATACTTTTCTTGTATCCTGGTAAGTTGTATGCACTGCCAGCTTTAACCTATGAATTTTAATAATATATATGGTAAGAAGGGAACTAAGGAACTAGATGATATATATGTTCATCCCTTGGGTACATCCCTTGGGTGTGTTTATATCATCTGGCTATAATTGACTTAAAAATCCATCTCTTGGGTAGACCCCTAGAGTGTTTTTGAGTCAGTTAGAACCTGAATCCTCTTCTGAACCTTCCTATTGGCAAAAAAAAAAAAAAAATTCTATACCTCTTTTGTCGCTGGTGTTATGTGTATTGCAACTTTAAGTGATATTCTAAGTACTCTTTACTTCTGCTTATAGTGCTAAACTTCTACATATAATCAAAGGTTGGTCTAAAGGTTTTTGCCATATATCTATCCAAGTGTAATTAATTCACTTCACATGAAGGAATTGATGAAGCATGGACCCTGAATTTACGTGTTTTCTGCCTGAGAAACTTCGCCGGTAAGCCGGACTCACCAGATTCACCTGAACGTTTTTTAGTAATATCAATGAAATAAAATCCATATACATCACCTAATAGATTCTTTGTGGGATCTATATGTTTTCCCCGTCATCATTTTTTTTTCTTTTTTAGAATTTTCTTTTGGTTTAGTTAAGAATTTATAAAATCTAATTGTCATTTAAATCATTTTTCCCTATAAAATTTTATAGGAAAGCTTACCTGGTCGCTGATTGATTCCCTGCTGTAATGTAACTTATATTTTTCATCTCTCCGGAAATATATATGTATATATATATATATATAATAAATGTAATCATAACAAAATGGCGATGATTAATAAGAGCAAGACATATATATGGTTTCTCCAAGAACTTCAAATCAGAATCCTTAACTACATCAAATCCACGAAATATTAATACAACATCAAATTCGAGGGAGCACTAATACAACATCAAATCCAGGTAACATTAATACAAAAGTGCAGAGTTTTTTTGCCAAGAAAAAAGGAAAAAAAAAAAAACAACAGAGAATCGCCCTTCATATAGAACTTGTTTCATTGTTTTATGCTCAAAGCTTAGAGATCAAGTTGTACAACCTGGCGAACTTGAAACCTTGGGGCAAAAACCTTGTGAACTGATGCAACAAGTCTGGATGATATTTCAGAAGTGCAGCAATCTACGTATACGTACAAGAAAAATTAAAATGATTAAATCAATCTTAAGCATCATATCAATTACCAAAAATATTTTAAAAAAAAGAAAGAAATTTTCAATGGAAATAGATACAAACCTCTGGATAGAGTTCGTGCATGTCCTTGAGTCCCTGCCTGTGCAATTGCAGAAGGTCCAGAAAAGTAAAGTACACATGACCTTTCCCTCTGAAACGTTTCTGAAGTAAAAAAAAAAATTGTTTCACAGTTTCTAGTTCAGATCCAGTTACATAGAATCTTTAATTAAACTAAAAGAGTAACGATACACATCTCACCATACATGTTATATATTAATTCATTATACCATTTATATGAATTAATCAATCACATTGATACCTAGTGGGTGAGTAAATGCAATGTAAGGTGTTATCATTGCTCGAAACTTATAAGAGCGCAAGAACGTGAAAGTGAATGTAAATATGTATATTTACCTTGACCTTATGAACAAAAGCTAGGGCGTCCTCGAAATCAAGTTTTTCCTTGCGAGGGACACGTGCACCACCTTTCAGGGTAATCTCGTACCCCCTTGGCAAGAATGCATTGAAGCCATGGATTAAGGCAGGATGATGTTTGAATAGAGCCTTAACTTTGGTAAGGACAGCCTTGCTGTCAATTCTGCAATAATGGCCATGAGTTTTATTATCAACTGAAAATGAAGCAGGAGACATATATTAAAAGAATAAAAGCTTCTGTTTGGGAACCTTGGGGGTTAATTATATACCTTTGGTTATGAAAATCCTTCATAATGTCTATGAACATCTGATACTTCTCTTTCTTGTCCTTGAACGCAGTCTGAACTTCCGTCAGGTAGCAAAGTGCATCATCAGCAGTCAGCCCGGCTGGTTTCCGGCCTTTGCCTCCACCACCTTTCCCTGCAGCTCCACGGGGAGCTGGTGGCCGAGAGCTTCAAATGAAAATATAACACAAATTAGGGAATGATCTACACATTCTAAGGAAAGTTTTTTTCTTCAAACTCATCATCAAACTAACAAAACGAATACTATGTGCACAACTGCTGGAAAAAGCTACTGGTTGCTTAATTTCATATAAGCTTTCGAGACAACAGAAGACAACACTATCCCCAAACGATGTAGCCACAAAAGGTCCAATCAAACAATGCATCCACCCAAAAGATTTTTTTACTATGACAGGATATTACAAACTGTTGATGTTTTTGTGCCTAAGGCAAAGAATGCAAGTGTTTAAAGCTATTTGGGCTTAAATCCCTTTTTCATTTTATGTACTCATATTAAAATTGATGCTACAAAACACAATCCAATGCACACACACAGAAGAAAAAAAATCAAAATAAAAAATCAAAAAATCAAAAATCAAAAAAAAAATCAAAAATCAAAAAACCAAAAATCCAGAAAAAATAATAATAATAATATATAAAATTAAAATTAAAACTTCACTCAGGTGATGTTACTCTCAATTATATAGCTAGATAACCAAATAAGCCACAAAAGTTGACAAAACAAACCAAATTAATTAAATCGAAGAGTGAGGCATTCCACAAACTTAATTAACTCGATCTGAAAATGAAACAAGAAAACATCAAATGACACTCAAATTCAAGTGAATTGCACGAATCATACGGTCACTCTAATTGATTTCAAAGATCGATCACAAAACAAATCATAGGGTTCATCATGAAGTAATCACAAGATGGAACTTAAAACATACGATAAAATCAAGTTAAACAAAAGCCACATAATCATACAATGAAAATCCAGTTAATCCAACAAAGATCGGCTCATATATACACCACAAAAATACACCACCGCCAAGTTCAAAGCAAGAAAAATAAAACCAATGTTTCGATGGAAAAAGGGAGAAAAAAGAGCTTACAATGCAGGGACAGCGCCGAACGGCCAGGACGGGCTCTGAATCTTAGCCGTGATACGATCCATCACTGCAAAGATAAACACCGATCATAAGCTCAACCGAAAAGATTACTAAAATCTGAATGATATACATAAGAAAAAACCAATGTTTCGATGAAACCAACGTACAAACCACCTGAGAAAACTTTGCTGAATGCGGTGCAAAAAATGTTAACTGGTGATGAAAAATGAGTGAGGAGCTGACAATGTGAGGTGATGGGCAAATATATAACCTCGAGAAATAAAGAAAACACTACATTTATTCTACAAAAGAGCCGTGATAGAAAACTACATTGACAGGTAAGTATATGTGAAAAGACGAAATTAATTACTAACTATAAACAAGAGGATACCCTCCAAATAATCAAACGATATAAATTTATGTCTTTATATATATGATATATCAGTTACTATTTTATTTTTTCACTCTATATTTCCACTAAAAGATTACATATTACACGAAAAATGTGTGATAGAAAATTATACTCACAAATGTCCAAAAGATTACATATTACACGAAAAAGACGTGATTGGAAATTTATACCAACAGATGTAAGTGTGACAGATAGATATATGTGAAAAGACAAAATTACTAACCATTGACAAGAGAATACCCTTCTAATAATCGAACTTTAGAGATAAAGTTCTGTTTCTGTGCATATGACACATCAGTTACTATTTTATTTTCACCTGTTATTTCTATCAAAAGATTACATATTACATGAAAAAGACTGACAGAAAATTATACTGACAGACGTAAATTTGACAGATAAGAATATGTCAAAAGACGAAATCAATTACTAACTTAAATAAGAGGATACCCTCCAAATAATCAAATGATATACATTTATGTCTTTGTACATATGATATATCACTTACTATTTTATCTTTTCACTCTATATTTCCACTAAAAGATTACATATTACACGAAAAATGCATGTTAGAAAATTACACTGACAGATGTCCAAAAGATTACATATTACACGAAAAAGACGTGACTGGAAATTTATACCAACAGATGTAAGTGTGACATATAGACATATGTGAAAAGACAAAATTACTAACCATACACAAGAGGATACCCTTCTAATAATCGAACATAAGAGATAAAGTTCTGTTTTTGTACATATGACATATTAGTTACTATTTTATTTTCACCTTATATTTCTATCAAAAGATTACATATTACACGAATAAGACGTGATAGAAAATTATACTGACCGATGTAAATTTGACAGATAAGTATATGTGAAAAGACGAAATCAATTACTAACTATAAACAAGAAGATACCCTCCAAATAAACAAATGATATACATTTATGTCTTTGTACATATGATATATCAGTTACTATTTTATTTTTTCACTCTATATTTCTACTAAAAGATAACATATTACACAAAAAATGCGTGATAGAAGATTATACTGACAGATGTCCAAAAGATTACATATTACACGAAAAAGATGTGATTGGAAATTTATAGCGACAGATGTAAGTGTGACAGATAGATATATGTGAAAAGACAAAATTACTAACCATAGAGAAGAGAATACCCTTCTAATAATCGAACTTTAGAGATATAGTTCTGTCTGTGTACATATGACATATCAGTTACTATTTTATTTTCACCCTACATTTCTATCAAAAGATTACATATTACACGAAAAATACGTGATAGAAAATTATACTGACAGATGTAAATTTGACAGATAAGTATATGTGAAAAGACAAAATTACTAACGATAGACAAGAGAATGCACTTCTAGTAATCAAACTTAAGATATACAATTTTCTTCGTTCACATGATATATCAGTTACTATTTTATTTTTCACCTTATATTTCTATCAAAAGATTACATCTTACACGAAAAAGACGTGATAGAATATTCTACTGACAGATGTAAATTTGACAGATAAGTATATGTAAAAAGACAAAATTACTAACGATAGACAAGAGAATACTCAAACTTTAGAGATGCAATTCTATCTTTGTACATATAATATATTAGTTACTATTTTATTTCCACTTTATATTTCTATCAAAAGATTACATATCACACGCGAAAGACGTGATAGAAAATTATACTGATAGATTTAAGTATGACAGATAGGTAGATGTGAAAAGACAAAATTACTAACGATAGATAAGAGAATACCTCTCTAGTAATCGAACTTAAGATATACGGTTCTGTCTTTGTACCTATGATATATCAGTTACTATTTCATTTTCATCCTATATTTCTATCAAAATATTACATATTACACGAAAAAGATGTGATAGAGGATTATACTGACATATGTAAGGGTGACACATAAGTACATGAGAAAAGACAAATTTACTAACGATGGACCAGAGAATATCCTTCTAAACTTAAGAGATACAGTTATGTGTCTGTACAATTGATATCAGTTACTATTTTATTTTTATCCTATATTCCAATCGATTTTTTTTTATCTACCTAGTGAGTGTGATGAATAAGTGAATATAAAAAGATTAATTAGTAATGATAGACAAGAGGATACCTACCTAATAATCAGAGGTCTGTGACAGATAAGTGAATGTGGGGAAAAAAAACTAAATTACCCTCCTAATAATAGACAAGAGAATACCCTCTTAATACTCCAGTGAGTGTGATGAATAAATGAATATTAAAAGATGAATTAGTGATGATAGACAAGAGGATACCTACCTAATAATAAGAGAACTTTGACAGATTAGTGAATGTGAAAAAAAAACCTCCTAATACTCCAGTGAACGCGAAAAGACGAAATTATTATTGATAGACAAGAAGAAATCCTCCAAATAATCTAAGAGGTACAATTTTTTCTTTGAACGCCCTCCTGACTATGCTATATAAGTGTATGTGAAAAGACAAGTGGATACCCTCTTAATTATCAAACTTAAGAAGTACAATTTTTTCTTTCTGCATTTGATATATCACTTACTCTTTTATTACTGTTCTGGTGATTATTGAAGAAACTTTCTCTAAAAACTAAAGATCAATCTAGGTAGCTAGAGAAGTTGACCGAGTGATTTGTTAGTAAATTTGGAAATCTAATTAAGGTAATGAATAATTGCGAAGTTTAATTAAAGAAAATCCTTATCATATATCACCACTATATGTAATAACTAAATCCCTATTTGAAAGCGGTATTGTGTGGATTTTTGTTGCAAATGCTTTTGACTTGATTTTTCTTATTCAGTTTTACGTTTTGTTATTCTCTTTTAATATAAATATATATGTGTTCTTCAGTCTTTCATCCTCTTCGTCCCAGAAACCTCCACCTCTATGGCTTAATAAACTAACGCCATCTTTTCTGAAATCATTTCTTCGACTTTCATATGCCTTATAAAAGAAATAAATTCAACAAACGATCTTTTCCAGCTAAAAAAAAATTAGAACTTCCATATTCAATATATATGTGCTGGCTAGGATTATTTTTTCCTTTCTTTCTTTCTTTTTTTTTTTTTTTGGTTGACAAAAGCAGGTTATTGCAACTGCATTAATTAATCATTAAAAACTTTGGATAAAAAATGAGAAGTAAAAAAATACAAGGCAAAGTACTCAGTATCCTTGCAATTACATTTTCGTTTTTGTACTGTCTATAAAAAAAAAACTCAAACAAACACCAAACACCAACTCCCTTCATATGCACGCTTTGAGAAAGCACATTTCGTTGAACAATTCGCGTAATTTGATTTTGTCGATAATAATGTACTACAATATTTTTAGAGTACTATATATTTGAAAAACAAATTACGCTATTGATATAACAAAACTACTCTCAATTTATTCATCTGCCATATTTCCATTTTCTATCGATTTATTTAAATGATTAACAAATTAATTACTTCCAATATTTTTTTGGGGGTAGGGGAGATCCAAGATTTTAACCATTCTCTAACATTGCACTTATTTTTTAAAAGACAGGATAACCCTAATCAATGGGATACAGTATTAATAATCTATGTGAGAAATAAATTTAGAACATTAAAAAACTTGATGCAACGTGTCATCATTAATAAAAATGTATAAGAAGAAACTACTATTATAATTATTTAGTTCTTACCTCAATTTTAGTGTAAACCTGAGTTGCGATCAAATACTTGAAGAGATTACTAACCTTATATATAATTAGCTTTATTTTACAGATCACAAAAATCAAAACAATATAATATCAAAAAAAAAAGAAGATTTTGAGATGTTTTTTTTATGCAACTAACATACACAAAAAACTGAAGTGTGATGGTGAAAACGAGAGATAGGAGCCAAAAAAAAAGTTGGGAGTGAAAAATATGTGTGTAACAACGAGATAATACAACACACTATTTATATAGTGATGAGGACTAAGACATATTTAGTACGTTACTGTTCTCTTTGGTAAAAAAATAATTTAAAAAAATAATTCTATATTGTGTGAATCTATATATACTTTTATTTTGATTTTTGTTCTTTTTTAAAAAAAATATTTATGATGATATCCTCACCCCCAAAACAACATCAGATGAAATTGTAATTGCAAAGGCCAAAAGATATTCTAGATTCATGTTTCTTGTATGGTTCTCCCCGTGCTACAAAATAAGTGAATGATAGAAAAATACATATTTATGTAGTTTTGATAATTAAATATAATTATGTGAGAAACAATTTTTTTCCCAAATAACGAAAACCTAATTGATGTTTGTTTTTTAAGAAAAAAGTTATGTATTTTAGGGATATACACTTAATGGGAATATTGATTTCATCTAAATAATTATTGTTAGTAATTTTGAAATAATTGTTTTTCCAAAGTTAGTTGTATCTGCCTACAATCATATATAGTGTTTGATGACCTTCGTATAAGAAATGAATCCTATTAAGGAAAAATATTTTACCTTGAACAACATTACGAATTGTTTACTATTGACATAAACCTGCACTTTCCATCGCAAAAAAAATATCTTTGTGACTACTTTAAGTGCAGTTATCTACCGTGTTTCCATTGTTTCTTCATGCACTGTTGGTCATGTCCTTAATTGTCGACTATCATTAATCTAGTACATTGTGCTTATCAATAATGCAATTTTCCAGTGCGATTTCACTATGTAAGAACTAAGAATTCAAAATTGAATAAAAGCATCCATCAACACTACGACAATCACGTATTCTATGAGAAAATTAAGTTAACCTTATATGGCATTTGTCATCCTGTAACAAATGTAGTAATTAATTCATAATAATTTCTAAATTGGAGTTATAAAAAGAAATCATTTCTAGCGAATTCAATTGAGAAGGGAGAAGAAACGCAATAATCTTGTCCATAATATTCTTGTAAGCAACATAATGTAAACTTTGAATATCATTTTACAAAGTTCAACATCTCAAAAACAAGTCCACAACAAACAGGGACATAAGGATATCGTATCACATCCTTATATGACAATGAATAACATTAATCCCATGGAATCATGTAGCAATACAAAAAGTTATATAACTGATTAATTTTCTGGAATATATTTGGTGAACTCAACCAGCAGATCTGGGTGGTCCTTGAAAACTGGTGCAACCTGTGTAATGAAAATGTAATATATTAGTTTTTAAAGCAAGAACATACTGTCAAAAATGAAAAATAACAGATATAAAAATTAATAAAAAATTCAGTTAAAACGGATACAAACCTCACGGTAGACTTCATCAACGCTCTGGCCTCCATACTTAAACACATGCAAATGGTCTAGAAAAGAAGTGTAGACAAGGTGGTTGCTTCCGAAACGCTTCTGCAAAGTGAAAAAGCTCAAAACACTCCATTTTGAAAATGAATTGCAGACTTGAAGAAACTCACTTGAGTTAAACAAAAATAACTATGATTTTTGGAATAAAAGTACTACTTTTGCACTAATGTCGAAGTAAATATAACCTTTACTTTCTCGATGAAACCTACACCCTCTTCAAAATCCTTTATTGTCTCATCAGGGGCAACCTCTACTTCATCATCCAGGGTGATTTCAAACTCTCGGGGCAAAAACTTATTGAAACCAAGAAGCAAGTTCAGATGCCCTACAAACAATTCCTTTAACCCCGCAATGACGCCTAGATTATCAACCCTACAAAATATATCCATGAGTTAGCGAAATTCAAATAGTATTGAAACAAGAGAATATACATACGAAAAAAAACTCGTGGCAATAAAAATTGGGGTGCATACCTTTTATCTTTGTACTCCCTCATAAGGGCAATGAACGCATCATACTTCTCCTTTCGATCTAGGTAAGTGTCCCTAACTTCCCTCATATAGTTTATGGCATCAGTTGTGTCACATACAATCAGGGGATTCTGCCTGGTGTTTAAATGAGAATGACGGAACCAAATAATAATTTTCTCCAAAACGCATTAGCAACCAGGGCCATTATACTGTACTCAAGTGGAAAAAACAATTCGCTTCTTGGTTTTCTAAGTTTACCAAAAAAAAAAAAAACACCTTTCCTAATGCTCCCTGTAAAGATCTTCTGTACCACTCAAGATTTGATTTATAGTTTACCCACAATAGTGAAACCAAGTTTGCATAAATTCAAAAAGGAGAAAATATGTATATGAAAACAACAAAATATTCTTGCGAAAGTGACCAATTAATGGTGTCCCTAAAGATTAGATCCGCAATACATCCATCATAGAGATTCTATAAAATTAAATTTAAAGAAAAAAACAAAAATATGCATAATAAAAAGTGTAAATAAGTTTGAAGACTTCAAAATAATCATCGTTGCAAAGGTATTTAATCAATAAATGGTGTCGTTTAAGATTCGATTCGATTTACATCCACCATAAGTAATTGCACAAAACAATCATTGTATTAAACATAAACTTAGGGGTGCCTGGTTCAACCCTACTATGATAGTAGGAAATGGCTTTCATAGAATATAAATGGGATTCATAGAATAAAGACGGCTAAGGGTTTGAAAAGTTTTATTTTTACTGCTTGTTTCCTATGTATGATAGAATTGGAATGGAGCCAAAATTCTATTTTTATCCTTAAAAACTCTCCATGTTCAATGGTATCTTCTCCGTTGCCTCACCAGACCAGCCACATCCACCTTTTCTTTCTTCACTAAAATCACCATTCTATCAACCTTTCTTCATTTGTGTCAACCCCAAAACACATCATTTTTGATTCAAATATAAACTCCCCAATAAGCAACAAATTAATCTAATTATTGAATAACTTAACAATCAAACAAAACTCAAAACATAAGCTCAAATCACTAGTAGTCAAATTCAGTTGTAAAATTGAGGAAGCAGGCGGCCACTAAGGTACTAGCAGCCCGAGGAGTGGGCCGAAAATGGAAGTATGGTTTTACAGTAGGAACAACAAATCCCCCGTGCCCCACTCCCGGTTGAGTCTTTGGTTTCTTAATTTTACAAAACCTAAATTTGGTTTTGTTAAATATGTTAAGATTGGAGATGAGAAGTTGCAGGGGACGGGGTTGTGGGGAGAGCAAGATGGAGACGAGATTTGAGATGTGAGGATAGGAGAGCAAGAATGATAAGATTGGGAATGAATCTCATGTTTTGGGTATAAAACCCCCCGACCAGGCACACCCTTAGATGTGGTAAGAAAACCCAAAAATGATAAATCTTGTTGCAAGTAACTTGTGTGTAAAATCAAAACTTTAGTCAAATCCTCATTTCCTCAATTATCAATAGAACAAAAAACCACAAAAATTCAACCTAACTCAATTAGACAATGTAAAGTAGGACATCAAATCAGGAAAGTATGAACAAGCCAAACACCAATCAAATGACACTAAATTTAAGTGAATCAACTGGTCAAGAAGCCATACACAGTTATTCAAAATTTCAAAGAGCAGGCACACAAAAAAGAATTAGGTAAAAGAATACACTCATTGATCTCATTATTGTTCGGATCAAATTAAAACAAAGATACATATAAAAGAAATTGGCCCTAAATCAACAAAAAAATTCAAATCAGAAAAAAAAATGAAAACAAGATAAGGACTCACGATTCAGCCGAAGGTTGTCTTGATGATTTATTGTTATCAACATCATTTAGGGGGCGATCCATCTTGATCTGGAAGAGGAGAAAATAATCCACAATTTAATTAAGTTTCTCTTAAAGAAGATTGCAAAAATCAGAACGATATAACATCAAAAAGAAAAATAAGATCTTGAGGTGAGTTTTTTTGAGCAACCGACATACGCAAAAAAAAACTAAAACGTGGTGATAAAAATGAGAGGTAGGACCCAACAAAAAGTTATTACTTGTGAGTGAAAAATATGTCTGTGTAGCCACGAGATAAATAGAGCACACTATTTATATAGTGATAAGGAGGAAGAGACATTTAGTATGTTAGTGTTCTCTTTGGTGAGAAAATAATTAAAAAATTCAATCCTATATTGTATAAATCTATGCATACTTTTATTACGATTTTTTCTTTTTTTGAAATATTTATGATGATATCTTTTCACCCCCTAATGACATGAGACTAAATTGTAATTATAAAGGCCAAAAAGGCACATCTTTTAGTTCCCTCGTAAATCTAAGCTATCAAAGTATTTCTATTTTCAAATCAAGTCATTAAAATATGGGGCTAATACAAAAACATTGACTAATGAAGTTATTGTTATTGTACAATACACAATAATTTGTGATCTTTCTGTTTGTCACGAGGATTTATATATTATTGAAACTTTAAGCGTTATTCTATTAGCACCGACATTATTTCAGTGAATAATGCTTGATTTGTCATGAATTGTTGGCCATCTAAACTTTTGGGTATATTTAAAGATTAATCAAAGAATTTTGACGTTCTATCTAGAGAGACAATTCTCTTCTCATGAAAAAATTAACAGTTCGTATCAAAAACACCCCGAGGTTTATTCGATTATCAAATAACACTTCACTATTTGAAAAAATATCAATAAGCTCCATTGACCGGCAAGTCAAATATCAAATCCATCCCTTGATACCTGAATGATGACCTAGCCTATGATGTCAGCAAAAAAGAGGACCAAGAAAGACGCATTTGCAATATACTTTGACTTTGTTGACTTTGCTCTGAACACTACGGGCGATTACACCATAACTGTGTGTAATCGGCTCTTGATTTCTGCCGCAAATCTGAGGTTACCATGAGAATATGCTTGGACAAAGTATCAACAGATTAGCTGCAAATAGTGAAGTTCTTCAATCAGGAATGAAACTGAATCTACATCAGCAGACTTTTCTGATCAAAGACTTCACCACAACAAAAGTCAAGGAGGCTATGTTTAGCATTGATAGTAATAAAAGCCCTGGTCCTGATGACTTTAATAGTGGTTTTTATAAACAAGCATGGAGTATATTTGGGAAAGAAGTGTGTGAAGCTGTTCTGGAGTTCTTTGAATCAGGGAAATTATTGAAGCAAGTTAACACTACAATGATCTCCTTGATACCTAAAAATGAAGCTCCAAAGGATGCCACTAAGTTCAGGCCTATTGCATGCGGCAACACTATTTATAAATGCATTTCTAAAATGTTGTGTAAAAGATCATGTCAAGTACTACCTGAACTAATTGACTTGAACCAAGGTGCGTTTGTTAAGGACAGAATGATTTTGCACAATACCTTGTTAATACATAACTTGATCAGAAAATATAAAAGGAAAGAGAGTCATTCCAGCTGTGTTATGAAGGTTGATCTGAGGAAAGCCTATGATACTATCCATTGGGAATTTATTAAGAAAATGCTGCACCACTATAAGTTCCCTCAGAAGTTTATTGACTGGATCATATGTTGTGTTACAACATGTTCTTACTCACTAAATTTTAATGGCAATAGTGAAGGATTTTTCAAGGGAATGAGAGGAATCAGATAAGGAGATCCAATATCACCTTTGTTGTTTGTTATGGTCATGGAGTATTTGACCAGGTCCTTTAAGATCAAAGCTCAACAGAAGCAGTACAAATTTCATCCCTCATGTGATAAGTTAGGGATTACATCATTAAGTTTTGTTGATGACTTAATGATCTTTTGTGGTGCTGATATTCCTACTGTCAATATGATTAAAGGCTGTTTAGATGAATTTGGCCGCACAACAGGGCTCAGAGTGAATATACAAAAGTCTAACCTTTACTTTGGAGGGAAAACAGAAGTTGTACAGGAAAAAAATTCAAGAGATCATGGGCTTCAATACAGGTGAATTTCCAAAGAAGTACTTGGGATTGCCTTTATCTACTGGAGCATGGAATAAAGAAGATTGTCAGGTTTTGGTGGATAAAATCACTAGTAGAACCAACTGCTGGACTTCCAGACATCTGTCATATGCTGGAAGAACCTTGCTAATTAGTATTGATGAGTTTACATACATACTGGGCTAGTGTTTTTTTGATCCCTCATAATATCATTCAGCAAATCACAACCAAGTGTACAGAGTTTCTTTGGGAAAAAAGGAGAATGGAAAGTCATGGACTGTGGTAGCTTGGGATGACATATGTAGGAAAAAAAGGAAGGAGGATTAAACATCGAAGAGCTAGGCACATGGAATAAAGCATTGTTGGCTAAGCAGATTTGGGACCTGGAAAGAAGGAAAGAAATCCTCTGGATAAAATGGATGCACATTTACTATCTCAAAGGCAGAAGTATTTGGGATATAAAGCTCCAAATGATTCAATCTGGCATCTGAAGAAACTGATCAAAGTAAAGGAGAAGATCAAGGGAGGAGTTCAGAATGGGAAATGGCAATCTCTGAATGGGAAGCCTTATACCACTCAGAGTGGTTATACTTGGATGAGAAGAAACAAAGAAAAGATGAAAGAGGCTCAACTGATATGGACAAAATTCAGCCTCCCCAAGCATAGTTTTATCAGCTGGTTGGCCTGAAAAGATAGGCTACTAACCACTGAGAGATTAAATAGACTGAAAGTGCCAATCACTGATCAGCTGTGCAACCTTTGTTGCTTGGACTGTGAGACAAGAAACCATCTGCTCTTTAGTTATGCATATGCTAAGGAAGTCATAACAAGAATCAGAATGTGACTTGGCTTAAGAACTGATCTGACAGAGCTTAAGTACAGAAGGATCAAGCAAATATGGAAGTTCAGGAAATGCAGGAAACAAGTTCTACTGGCATGTCTAAACGCAGCTATTCATCATGTATGGACAGAATGAAATGCAAGAAGATTTGGCAACACAAAAATGTTATCAGCAAAAAGAGTTGAGTTGATACAGCAAGAAGTAAAGTGGAAGGTAGAGTTTAATTGCAGAAAGGGTAGTAATGATGACATACGGTTTCTGGAAAACATAGGAATGGATGCAAGTTTGCTGATCAAATGTAATAGCTGATTAGCTTTGTACAGATACTTTGTGAAGAAAGCAATACACATTTACGGTTTTTTAAAAAAAGATGCATTTGCCCTTTTTTCCAAAACATAGTTATTTTTTTTTCCTTGTTGCTAACCTAAGTGAAGGAAATTTGTGAAATGACAAAAAAACCAACACTTCCGGCCAAAATATAAAACAAAAAATTAGAAAAGAGTCAAAGATGTGTACTGCCCCATATCAATTCCCCCACTCCACTTTCATTTTTCTTCTACCAAGCCTCACCTCATTACCACCTTATTCACCATTGTTGCTAATTATTACGTTGTTGTTGGGAAGAAAGCCTTCTTGGGTGGTGGCTAAAGACACGACGCCTGACAAGATCAATTGGAGAGGATGTGCGCCGAGAAAATCTACAAGTAATCATGGCGCTTTGAATATTAGGGTTTTAGGTACTTTTTGGTGGCACAGTTACAAAGGTATTTAGGCCATGTTGCGGACGTGATGGTGACGTTGGAAGTTAAATGACGATGGCAACTTCTGGCGGTAGATAGTTGTAATGAATTTATTTGTAATTGAAACAAATTTCTTATGAGTCTAATATTCATCTATTTAACATTAATTCGTTTAAAATTCCGATATTTTCTTAAATTTTTATGTGCAATATGGTCATAGCTGTTATAGGTTCATAGAAGATATATTAACGATTTTTTTTCCTCTGCTTTTTGGAGTGTAATGGTTTTTTGAGTGGAGTGAGTTTCATTTTGAATTTTCTTGAATTGTTGGATGCAATTTATCCTTACTGGGATTGATGAGGTAGGAAATTAATGGTAGACAATCGATGGAGTGTGGAAATCGGATAAAGTTGATTTTCTAATTCAATTGCTTAATGTTGTAAGTTTCTTGGTTTGTTCAAAGTATCACCTTTCTCTCTAGATTTCCTTGGGGAAGAGATGAGGCTGCTGGTGGACGAGGTGAAGGAGAAGAATAATATGGCTGTGGTAGTCTAGAAACACCGGTGCAGTCGTGTCGATTATGGGAGGAAATTAGCAAAGAAGACTTCTTGAGGAGAAAAAAGAAAAGAAAATCAGAAAATGTGATGTTTCTCAGTGGGTGTTTATCGGAACTTCTAGGAGGTTTTACTCATTTTATCACTTTAACCATTTGACTTTGAAGTATTACCGGTCAATGGAGGTTCTTGATATTTCTTTAAACAGTAATAGTGTATTTGATATTCGGATAAACCTCGGGGGTGTTTTTTATATTAAACCTAATAAACCATGCACTCGGTGTTGGACTTCATTATTAGTGAATGAAATTAGTAACGTTACTGTTACTATTTAGTCGCGATAAGTATAATCCAGTAATTTTTATCTTTTCTTCATATCCAATGAAACTCAACCCAATAAGGATTTTTTAAATTTCTATCATGGCTAGCTAACTTGGATGGAGTTTCCTTCGGCTAGAGTTGTCTTTGCGTGGCTGATTTTGGGCTTGAGGGAAAAAAAAACTATTTGGGAGCAGTTTTCTTCGGCCGGAGTAGTCAATTTTTAGCCTTGAAAACACAAACCATATTTGTTTTGCATGAAGTGTCATGATGCATGATTATAGTGGAGTTGTTTTTTACGGATCAGTTTCTTGTGGAGCTGTTAATGAGTTTATTACATTCAGCCCCACCAAGTAGAGCTGACAGATTGAATAGTCGTCATTTTTCTTATTATTGGATGTTTGATTATGGTGCAACTTACTACATAACAGGTTTTTTTAAAATTATTTGACCGATGTCCGTGAAATTGAATCTCGTTCGGTGCAGCTACCAAATGGGACATTAACAATGGCTACCCAAACCATCACCGTACATCTCATCTGGCATGTGATTTTATCTAATGTTTTATATATTTCTAGTTTATTGTGTAGTTTAATTTCCTTGCTCAATAGTTGAGATATGATACTTATTTTACTCATCAATCTTATGTTGTACAGGACTTATATTCGAGGATAACTGTTGGATCAGGTGAACAACTGCAGGGGGCCGGGGGGGAGGGGGGGGGCGCTTTATTTCTTTTGGTGAGGCGGTGGCAGTACCAATGCAAGTTGAAGGGTCGTTGCTAACCGATTGTCTACCATAAATATATATAGTTGCCGACCTATTTTCATCATGGTATTCTTCATGAACCTCATGTATTGGTACTCCATAGTAAAATTGGTGTGTTAACCATACACATCCGCATATTATTAATGTTGTTCGTGCTTTACATTTTCTAGCCAACTTGCCTATTGAATTTTGGGGTCATTGTGTTTTGATTGCTGGTTATTTCCTTAAATGTACTCCTACTGCGATTTTGCATGGTCGAACGCCATATGATGTGTTATTTGGAAAAGTTCCAAACTTTGCTTATTTGAGGGTTTTTGGTTAATTATTTTATGTTCATAATCAAAATTGTCGAGGAGACAAGTTTGTTCCTCGTAGTAGAAGATGTGTTTTTCTGGTATATACATTTGGTAAAAAGGATGGTCTGTCTATGATCTTGGCTCTAAAACTTTTCTTGTATATTGTGATGTCAAATTTTGTTAGGGAGTTGACTTGTAATTGAGGTGGATGATGATGATGAGATTGTTAATTCAGTATCTCCGGGTGAACTTCACTCGGAACAAGTTTCTCCCAATCAAGTTCCATCTTTTGATCGGTACTGAAGTCAGGGAGGACTATCATACACCAGCTCCGGTAGCTTTTGAGAATTCTTGGGCCGTGGTCCTCGTTCTAAGGTTCCTTCCACTCGCCTGCATAGCTTTATTCATCACACAATTTGCCCCCTGCTAGTTCATCATCGTCCTCATGTGTGCTCTATCCTATAGCTCATTATGCTAATTGTAATTCTTGCTCGCCAGCACATCAAAATTTTTTGGCAGACACATGATGAGCCTAATATTTTTGCTGAAGCTATAGCGAATGAGCATTTGTGTGCTGATATGCAACTTGAGATCCAGAATCTTGAGAAAAACAACACTTGGAGTGTTTATGCAAGTTCCTCCTTGAAAGAAGGCTATTTGTTGTAAGTGGGTGTACAAAATCAAAACTCTCTTAGTTATTCTTGACAATAACCAAGTTGAGAGTATTGAATGCAAAGAGACATTTGCACCTATAGCCAAGGTGGTTACTGTTTGTACTTTTCTAGATGTAGCTGCTGCAAAAATTTGGAGTTTCATCCTATGAATATGCATAGTGCTTTTTTTCATGGTGATCGGATGAGGAAGTTCTCATGAAATTACCCCTCGGTTTTTGCTCCATCTTTCCTGCTCAGGTATGCCGACTGAAAAGCTCACTTTATGGGCTAAAGCAAGTTCTTCGTTGTTAGTTTGTCAAGTTAGCTGTCTAGCTAAATGTGTTGATATATCTTGATGATCTTGTAATTTGTAGGAATGATTCGTTCCATGTGTCTGCTTTTAAGAATTATTTGAGTACAAGTTTTTACATGAAAGATATCAACGCACTTAAATATTTTCTTTGCATTGAACTTACTCGTAATGCTCTGGAATTTTTCTCTTTCGACAAAAATATGTTTTAAACATTATATATGAGGTGGGTTTGTTTGGAACCAGCTGGCTCTCCACTGGAAGAATCATCAGTTTCCCCTTGCCATTGGCGATCCGCGTTCTGATTCTGAGCGATATCGGTGCTTAGTTGGTTGTTTAACCTATCTGATAGTTGCGCACCTCGAGCTCTCTTATTCTTTTCATATGCTTGTTCAGTTTATGCAGAAACTCGTGCAAGCACATTGGGATGATACACTTCATGTAGTTCGATAATTGAAAGGAAATTTAGATCCGGGTATTTTATTGGGGGTTGACTCTGACTTGTGACTCTATGGTTGAGGTAATGTTGATTGGGCTGGCTATCCATTAACGCGTCGATCTCTTTATGATTGGTTTATTTAGTTGTGTAATTCTCCTGATTCTTGGAAGAAAAAGAAATAGCATAGCTCGTTCTTCTACTGAAATTGAATGTCACTCTATGATTTCTATTACTTGTGAGTTGATCTGGTTAAATCTTTACTATTATATCTGGGTGTTTCTCATTCTCAGCCTATTCAGTTTTACCGTGACAGGTAAGCAATTCTTCACATTTCCGCTAATCTCATATTTTTCATGAGTGAACTAAGCATATTAAACTTGATTGTCATTGACGAATTTTTTAAAGACACTGTTTCTTACATTTTTGTGTCTACTCGTGTGCAGCTAGATGACATTCTTATTAAAACCTTGGGAAAACGTGCATTTGATTTCTTCCTTAGCAAGTTGGGCATTCGAAATTCGCATGCTCCATCTTAAGGGGGTATTAGAGCATGTAATTAGCAACAACACTATTATTAATTAGTCGTGGTAAATATAGTCCAATAATTTTTGCAGTTTTCTTATATATTCTAATTACTTCTAATTGATACGTATAATGAAAATCAACCCAATTAGGATTTTCTAAATTTTTGTGATCCATTACGTGATTTCTCCCCTGAGGAACTTCGCCGGTAATTAGCTGCTGTCACCAGGATCTAAACTTTTCGCCCAAATATCTTGTATATGTAGAATATTTTAATGTACTAGTTGTCTCTAGTTTTTTTTATTATTCAATACATTGTTTATAAGAGTTTGGGTTTCAATTAGCAAAGAAATATAAATATAAGATCAGTTATTATGATTTTCAAGGTTTGCAGTAATACTTTAGAGTCGAATTCTACTTCAACCTGTCGTATACCAAGTTCTTATAATTGAGAACAGCCCCAGAGAAACGCAGCAAGCTTAGCTTGGAAGTTAGTAGCATGGTCAATGAATTTGGATTCAGCAAAGATTACTTGGCCATTTGAGAAACGATGTATTGCTTTTAGGAGATGAATGAAACCAAGTTTCTGATTCATTTAGTCTAGGGCAAATATACAATTTCAGCCTATTATTATTTATGCAATAATGTCAACATTTGGTTTTCCATTTTCTTTCTTTTACATAACAACAACTGGAGTTGATTAAACACATCGAGACATACAGATGTTTCCTCCATTACCGGAATGTGCCGAATTTGATAATGCATTAATTAATTCAATAAAAACTTTTCCCCTTAACCCTAGAATATTGAAGATGATATTAAAATCTTGATAAACTTGTGATGTTTTGGCAAAAATCTAACGAACTCGTTCAACAAACCCTAGGCGGTACCTTCAAGAGTGTTGCGGCCATTTTATAAGCCACAAATTAAAAAGACACAAATTTAGAAGAAATAGATAAACCCCCTTTGCAGGCTTCATCAATTTCCTTACAAAGACATGCTCAAAACGTTGATGCAATGCAACTTCTTGGGGTATTCAAAATGTCTTGAAAAACATATGGTAGACATGATTCTTGCTTTCAGGAAAAAGGCCCAAGCATGCATAATAATGATCAGTTACAACTTTTTTTTAGATAGATATCATTATATTCTAAATTGGTGTTATGAAATAGCGTGAAAGTGTAACGGTTATCTTGATAACCGAGAAAGAAGTCTCCCCTAATTTAACTTTTCTCTTGGGTGGGATGTTTTATTCATCATTGAGGGCGATTAAATTCCATACCTCTTTTGTCGCTGGTGTTATGTGTATTGCAACTTTAAGTGATATTCTAAGTACTCTTTACTTCTGCTTATAGTGCTAAACTTCTACATATAATCAAAGGTTGGTCTAAAAGTTTTTACCATATATCTATCCAAGTGTAATTAATTCACTTCACATGAAAGAATTGATGAAGCATGGACCCTGAATTTACGTGTTTTCTGCCTAAGAAACTTCGCCGGTAAACCGGACTCACCAGATTCACCTGAACGTTTTTTAGTAATATCAATGAAATAAAATCCATATACATCACCTAATAGATTCTTTGTGGGATCTATATGTTTTCCCCGTCATCCTTTTTTTTTCTTTTTTAGAATTTTCTTTTGGTTTAGTTAAGAATTTATAAAATATAATTGTCATTTAAATCATTTTCCCTATAAAATTTTATAGGAAAGCTTACCTGGTCGCTGATTGATTCCCTGCTGTAATGCAACTTATATTTTTCATCTCTCCAGAAATATATATGTATATATATATAAAATAAACGTAATCATAACAAAATGGCGATGATTAATTAATAAGAGCAAGACATATATATGGTTTCTCCAAGAACTTCAAATCAGAATCCTTAACTACATTAAATCCACGAAATATTAATACAACATCAAATTCGAGGAGCACTAATACAACATCAAATCCAGGTAACATTAATACAAAAGTGCAGAGTTTTTTTGCCAAGAAAAAAGGGGAAAAAAAAAACAACAACAACAGAATCTCCCTTCATATAGAACTTGTTTCATTGTTTTATGCTCAGAGCTTAGAGATCAGGTTGTACAACCTGGCGAACTTAAAACCTTGGGGCATAAACCTTGTGAACTGATGCAACAAGTCTGGATGATATTTCAGAAGTGCAGCAATCTGTGTATACGTACAAGCAAAATTAAAATGATTAAATCAATCTTAAGCATCATATCAATTACCAAAAATGTTGAAAAAAAAAAAGAAAGAAATTTTCAATGGAAATAGATACAAACCTCTGGATAGAGTTCGTGCATGTCCTTGAGTCCCTGCCTGTGCAATTGCAGAAGGTCCAGAAAAGTAAAGTACACATGACCTTTCCCTTTGAAACGTTTCTGAAATAAAAAAAATTGTTTCACAGATTCTTGTTCAGAACCAGTTACATAGAATCTTTAATTAAACTAAAAGAGTAACGATACACATCTCACCATACATGTTATATATTCATTCATTATACCATTTATATGAATTAATCAATCACATTGATACCTAGTGGGTGAGTAAATGCAATGTAAGGTGTTATCATTGCTCGAAACTTATAAGAGCGCAAGAACGTGAATGTGAATGTAAATATGTATATTTACCTTGACCTTATGAACAAAAGCTAGGGCGTCCTCGAAATCAAGTTTTTCCTTGCGAGGGACACGTGCACCACCTTTCAGGGTAATCTCGTACCCCCTTGGCAAGAATGCATTGAAGCCATGGATTAAGGCAGGATGATGTTTGAATAGAGCCTTAACTTTGGTAAGGACAGCCTTGCTGTCGATTCTGCAATAATGGCCATGAGTTTTATTATCAACTGAAAATGAAGCAAGAGACATATATTAAAATAATAAAAGCTTCTGTTTGGGAACCTTGGCGGTTAATTATATACCTTTGGTTCTGAAAATCCTTCATAATGTCTATGAACATCTGATACTTCTCTTTCTTGTCCTTGAATGCAGTCTGAACTTCCGTCAGGTAGCGAAGTGCATCATCAGCAGTCAGTCCGGCTCGTCTCCGGCCTTTGCCTCCACCCCCTTTCCCTGCAGCTCCACGGGGAGCTGGTGGTCCGGAGCTTCAAATGAAAATATAACACAAATTAGGGAATGATCTACACATTCTAAGGAAAGTTTTTTTGCTTCAAACTCATCATCAAACTAAAAAAAGAATACTATGTGCACAACAGCTGGAAAAAGCTACTGGTTGCTTAATTTCATATAAGCTTTCGAGACAACAGAAGACGACACCATCCCCAAACAATGTAGCCACAAAAGGTCCAATCAGACAAAGCATCCACCCAAAAGATTTTTTTACTATGACAGGATATTACAAACTGTTGATGTTTTTGTGCCTAAGGCAAAGAATGCAAGTGTTTAAAGCTTTTTGGGCTTAAAGCCCTTTTTCATGTTATGTACTCATATTAAAATTGATGCTACAAAACACAATCCAATGCACACACACAGAAGAAAAAAAATCAAAATCAAAAATCAAAAAATCAAAAATCAAAAAAAAATCAAAAATCAAAAAACCAAAAATCCAGAAATAATAATAATAATAATGAATAAAATAAAAATTAAAACTTCACTCAGGTGATGTTACTCTCAATTATATAGCTAGATAACCAAATAAAACACAAAAGTTGACAAAACAAACCAAATTAATTAAATCGAAGAGTGAGGCATTCCACAAACTTAATTAACTCGATCTGAAAATGAAACAAGCAAACACCAAATGACACTCAAATTCAAGTGAATTGACTGATCACGAATCATACGGTCACTCTAACTGATTTCAAAGATCGATCACAAAACAAATCATAGGGTTCATCATGAAGTAATCACAAGATGGAACTTAACACATACGATAAAATCAAGTTAAACAAAAGCCACATAATCATGCAATGAAAATCCAGTTGATCCAACAAAGATCAGCTCATATATGCATCACAAAAATACACCACCGCCAAATTCAAAGCAAGAAAAATAAAATAAATCTAAACATGATGGAAAATGGAGAAAAAAGAGCTTACAATGTAGGGACAGCGCCGAACGGCCAGGACGGGCTCTGAATCTTAGCCGTGATACGATCCATAACTGCAAAGATAAACACCGATCATAAGCTCAACCAAAAATCTGAATGATATACATAACAAAAAACCAATGTTTCAATGAAACCAACGTACAAACCAACTGAGAAAACTTTGCTGAATGCGGTGCAAAAAAAGTGAACTGGTGATGAAAAATGAGTGAGGAGCCGACAATGTGAGGTGATGGGCAAATATATAACCTCGAGAAATAAACAAAACACTACATTTATTCGACAAAAGAGTCGTGATAGAAAACTACATTGACAGATAAGTATATGTGAAAAGACAAAATCAATTACTAACTATAAACAAGAGGATACCCTCCAAATAATCAAACAATATACATTTATGTCTTTGTACATATGATATATCAGTTACTATTTTATTTTTTCACTCTATATTTCCACTAAAAGATTACATATTACACGAAAAATTTGTGATAGAAAATTATACTGACAGATGTCCAAAAGATTACATACTACACGAAAAAGACGTGATTGGAAATTTATACCAACAGATGTAAGTGTGACAGATAGATATATGTGAAAAGACAAAATTACTAACCATAGACAAGAGAATACCCTTCTAATAATCGAACTTAAGAGATAAAGTTCTGTCTTTGTACATATGACATATCAGTTACTATTTTATTTTCACCTTATATTTCTATCAAAAGATTACATATTTCACGAAAAAGACGTGATAGAAAATTACACTGACAGATGTAAATTTGACAGATAAGTATATGTGAAAAGACAAAATCAATTACTAACTATAAATAAGAGGATACCCTCCAAATAATCAAATGATATACATTTATGTCTTTGTACATATGATATATCAGTTACTATTTTATTTTTTCACTTTATATTTTCACTAAAAGACTACATATTACACGAAAAATACGTGTTAGAAAATTATACTGACAGATGTCCTAAAGATTACATATTACACGAAAAAGACGTGATTGGAAATTTATACCAACAGATGTTAGTGTGACAGATAGATATATGTGAAAAGACAAAATTACTAACCATACACAAGAGGATACCCTTCTAATAATCGAACTACAGAGATAAAGTTCTGTTTTTATACATATGACATATCAGTTACTATTTTATTTTCACCTTATATTTCTATCAAAAGATTACATATTACACGAATAAACGTGATAGAGAATTATACTGGCAGATGTAAATTTGACAGATAAGTATATGTGAAAAGACGAAATCAATTACTAACTATAAACAAGAGGATACCCTCCAAATAATCAAACTTAAGATATACAGTTTTCTTTGTTCACATGATATATCAGTTACTATTTTATTTTTCACCTTATATTTCTATCAAAAGATTACATCTTACACGAAAAAGACGTGATAGAAAATTATACTGACAGATGTAAATTTGGCAGATAAGTATATGTAAAAAGACAAAATTACTAACGATAGACAAGAGAATACTCAAACTTTAGAGATGGAATTCTATCTTTGTACATATAATATATCAGTTATTATTTTATTTCCACTTTATATTTCTATCAAAAGATTACATATCACACGCAAAAGACGTGATAGAAAATTATACTGATAGATGTAAGTATGACAGATAGGTAGATGTGAAAAGACAAAATTACTAATGATAGATAAGAGAATACCTTTCTAGTAATCGAACTTAAAATATATGGTTCTGTTTTTGTACCTATGATATATCAGTTACTATTTCATTTCCACCATATATTTCTATCAAAAGATTACTTATTACACGAAAAAGATGTGATAGAAGATTATACTGACATATGTAAGGGTGACACATAAGTACATGTGAAAAGACAAATTTACTAATGATAGACCAGAGAATATCCTTCTAAACTTAAGAGATACAGTTTTATGTTTGTACAATTGATATCAGTTACTATTTTATTTTTATCCTATATTCCAATCGAATTTTTTTTTTATCTAACTAGTGAGTGTGATGAATAAGTGAATATAAAAAGATTAATTAGTAATGATAGACAAGAGGATACCTACCTAATAATCAGAGATCTATGACAGATAAGTGAATGTGAGAAAAAAAAAACTAAATTACCCTCCTAATAATAGACAAGAGAATACCCTCTTAATACTCCAGTGAGTGTGATGAATAAGTGAATATTAAAAGATGAATTTGTGATGATAGACAAGAGGATACCTACCTAATAATAAGAGAACTGTGACAGATTAGTGAATGTGAAAAAAACCTCCTAATACTCCAGTGAACGCGAAAAGACGAAATTATTATTGATAGACAAGAAGAAATCCTCCAAATAATCTAATTTAAGAGGTACAATTTTGTCTTTGAACGCCCTGGTGACTATGCTATATAAGTGTATTTGAAAAGACGAAATTGTTAATAAGACAAGTGGATACCCTCTTAATTATCAAACTTAAGAAGTACAATTTTATCTTTCCGCATTTGATATATCACTTACTCCTTTGTTATTGTTCTGGTGATTATTGAAGAAACTTTGTCTAAAAACTGAAGATCTATTTAGGTAGCTAGAGAAGTTGACCGAGTGATTTCTTAGTAAATTTGGAAATCTAAATAAGGTAATGAATAATTTCGAAGTTTAATTAATTAGAATCCTTATCAGATATCACCACTATATGTAATAACTAAATCCCTATTTGAAAACGTATCGTGTGGATTTCTGTTGCAAATGCTTTTGACTTGATTTTTCTTATTCAGTCTTACATTTTGTTATTCTCTTTTAATATAAATATATATGTGTTCTTCAGTGTTCCATCCTCTTCGTCCCAGAAACCTCCACCTCTGTGGCTTAATAAACTAACGCCATCTTTTCGGAAATCATTTCTTCTACTTTCATATGCCTAATAAAAGAAATAAATTCAACAAACGATCTTTTCCAGCTAAAAAAAAAATAGAACTTCCATATTCAATATATATGTGCTGGCTAGGATTATTTTTTCCTTTCTTTTTTTTTTTTTTTTGGTTGACAAAGGCAGGTTATTGCAGCTGCATTAATTAATCATTAAAAACTTTGGATAAAAAATGAGAAGTAAACGAATACAAGGCAAAGTACTCAGTATCCTTGCAATTACATTTTCATTTTTGTACTGTCTATAAAAAAAACTCAAACAAACACCAAACACCAACTCCCTTCATATGCGCGCTTTGAGAAAGCACATTTAGTTGAACAATTCGCCTAATTTGATTTTTTTGATAATAATGTAGTACAATATTGTTAGAGAGTACTATATATTTGAAAAACAAATTACGCTATCGATATAACAAAACTACTCTCAATTTATTCATCTGCCATATTTCCATTTTCTATCGATTTATTTAAATGATTAACAAATTAATTACTTTCAATTTTTTTTGGGGGTCGCGGAGATCCAAGATTTTAACCATTCTCTAACATTGCACTTATTTTTTAAAAGACAGGATAACCCTAATCAATGGGATACAGTATTAATAATCTATGTGAGAATTAAATTTAGAACATTAAACAACTTGATGTAATGTGTCATCATTAATAAAAATGTATAAGAAGAAACTACTATTATAATTATTTAGTTCTTACCTCAATTTAGTGTCAACCTGAGTTCCGTCAAATACTTAAAGAGATTACTAACCTTATATGAAATCGAGGAATGTATTCACTTGAAAATTATTTCTAAAAAGAATACATCAAAGCATGCTTTTATAGTACGGTTGGTGCTTAAGAGGAGAGTTCTAACCAAGGATAGATTATTGAAAATGAATGTGAATGTGCTGGATGATAGATGCTGGTTACGTAAAATGGAACTTGAGACTAATGATCATTTATTTTTCCAGTATGAGTATTCCTAAAAGATTTTGGAACTACTGCATGCAGAAGTAGTTAAAATGCAGGAAGATTCGCTTAATGGCACAGAGATGGAAACTTCAACTACTATGTATGTGGAAAGGACAGAAACTAAGGCAAGTATTTTCTTTGCTGCTTTTAAGAGTTGTATTTACCACTTATGGCAGGAAAGGAACAAAACGCAATTTGACAGTTTAGAAAGAGCTCTTGAGGCAGTATTCAGTTTGTATTTCAATTGGAACTGAAATACAGAATTGGACACAGGACGAATAAGAGATGCAGTATTGCTGAAGGAAGAATTTTACAGCAGGTTTTTTTTATCCTATTTAGTGTGTAAATAGGTGCTGTTGAATGATGCTATGTAGACTGTCTGTTGAGAGGTACTTAATGACCTCATCAATTTTGTAACAGACAGTAGAATTGAACCGGATTGTAAAGAGGTTTTCACTGTTTTGGTGATTTGTATAAAATGTTTACCTTTTCACCAAAAAGAAAATATTGAGAAAAATAATCGTAAATTTTTGTAGGAATAAAACCTATTTATAGTGGAAAGGGATAAATAGTAAAATTTTTCAAACATAATTAAATGTTTTCTTGGAATTAGAAAACATAACATAAAGAATGCCATAATTGTATTCATGCATTTTTTATTTTTTTATTTTTTGGAAGAATATTCATGCATTATAGTGTACTGTATCTCACTTTTAAAATGTGCTAATAACAAGACAAGAATTCCCAAGCAAGAGAGAGATTGTTATCGACTTGTGTTTTCGCGCTTATATAACTTTTCTTCATTTGGGCCATACAGATAAATGAAAATATGATGGCCTTCATAGTTTAACTTTAACTGGGCTACCTTTTCCCTCCTATTTAAAAGCAAATGGATCTTCATTACCGCCATACCTTTTAAAACTTAAATCCCCTAATTATACATTATTATTGTTGATAAATTAATAGCCGATTTATTTTGAAATATCTCAGTCAACTCAACCAATCCATATGTTGCTTTGGCCATCAACTTGATATACGTGTATGAATCTTATGATCTTTCTAAGGAATTTGTATATTAAAAAAATAAAATGATCATTTTATTTTAGAGGGTTGAGTGGGATGGTGACAAGTCGTCGTCACACTAGTCAAATATTAATTACCTACTTAATACAATTACTAGTAGTAAAGTAGCAAGCATGGTCGATCCCACAGAGAAGGATACCAAGTACCAGGTTAAAATTATTTTTTATTATTATTTAGACAACTAATAATAATGATTTTAAATTAAACTAAACCTAATACTAATAATTAAATCTAATTAATAAAAGAAAACCTAGGGCAAAGGGTTCACCAACCGACTGCTCAGTTTAACTCAACCTATAGATATGTGACTTTAGACTTTCGTTAATCTCACAACGATTCACCTATTTAAGAACTATTCACTGTCGTGATATAATTCTCTTACTCAAACTAACCCTATGACTACTGTCGTGACTATAGGATTTAATTAGAGTACATTAAGAACCCTAGAATCTATAGCTACAAAGACGGTGTTCCAACTTTCGTAGCCCACTATCTAAGTTTAATATTCCCATGAACTATGCTAACATTCAACTGTCGTTCCTTCAGTTAAACACCTTTAAAGCATGCAAGTGGTGATCAAATACTCACATGGAATAAAAACAAGAATATTAAATATCAACTAATGAAAAAAATCACAATCATGAATTAAATTAAATTAAATAATACGGCGGCTACATCCAAAACCCTAGATTAAATAATTTAGCTAGCCATCATCTCAAAAATAAATAAAAAAAATGAAACCCGGGAGTCCGAAATTGCTTGCTTCCTCCTCCGTTGATGATGATGTGCGTAAAGGATGATGGAGGCGTGAGTTTTGGAGTTGGGGGAGGGCTGCGTGGTAAGGTGATGCGTGGAGAAAAGTTTTGGCTGATATTGGTGTTGCGTGGGGTTTGGTGCGTGGTAAGGTGATGCGTGGTGATGATGATGGTGCGGCTGGTGTGCAAAGGTAATGGGGGGGCAGAGGAGTTGGGCTTTAGGCGTGGGTTAAGGTGGTGGAGAAGGTGGTCGGCGGAGGTGGAAAAAGAGAAATTTTGGGCGTAGGTTTTGTGGTGGCTGGATGGTCAAGTTCTGCCCCCAAAAAATAAAACCATAATCCTCTTTTTATAGGCTTTTCTCAAACCCTATTTCTTCAGGAATAAGAAAGTTATTTTTTTCCAAGCCAATTTAAATTAAAACTCCTCCAACTCTTCAAGTGTTTCAATTTCTTCCTTGTCAATTTATCAAATCTTCAATTCTCCCTTTGAGTTGCTTTTTCTTTTCAATTTAGTCCAAAACCTCAACAATTCTTCCATTTGAGTACAAAACCTACAAATAAAGATAAAATAATATAAATAGCATATTTGTACTCAAAATATATTGCAAAAATAAAAAATTAGGGATATAATATATAAGCATATCAGATGGTAAGGATAAATTGTTTTCTCGCAGTGTCTTTTTGCTTAAACGTCTGTTCATAATTCTAACCAAAACTCACCTAAACATAGCAAAATTTAGCCATAAATTCATTGGTTTACTTGTGTGGAACTCGATTATAATAGTACATTTATTTTGTTATATCTTAAACACATTAATTGGACTGAACAGACATACCGAAACTCAGTAGACAGGCGACTGACCTCCATTTTGTTTTTGTTTTTTTTTTAATTTTGTTTTGGTGAATTCAACACATGTTGTTTTTATGAAATTTCCATATATTTCTCGAGCCACAAATCCTTAACCAGCTGCTCGTTGAGCTCCTAATGTTGAGCCATGTGTATTTATCCGCAGGCAGCATCCAGCATAGTGATTTCATTTTTTTTCTTTTTCCACTCCCCAACCATAACTTCGAAGATTTCCTCAAGCTCTTTAGCCTCAGTTGCATTCTTTGCTCTTAGCTCATGAACACTTGGGATCATAGAAATGTTAGTACAAATTGCACGAGTCACAAGATCCAAAGAAAATTATGTACCTTCAAAGAAACACTTATTTCGAGATTACCAAATCTCCCAAAGGACAAAAGCTGGACTTATCATAATTATAGCTTTTTTTGATAAATTGAAATCCCGAATCGAATACCAAACTTGTAAAAACTCCACAAACCTGCATTGAAAGGTAAGAAAATGCCATACAAAGCCAAAAAAATATGACAAGACCTGCCTCGCTTTTGGGCATTCAAAAAATACATGTTGGATGCTTTCTTATGCTTGAAAGCAAAATGGGCAGAGCGAAGGTTGAGAAGCAAAGCTCATTCGCTGCAAAACTTCAGGAAATGGCATCAAGTTGTTAAATAGTCTCCATAAAAAGAAAGAAATTTTTAAAGGAATTATTTATTTCAAAAATTCTTCAAAATAGGATTTTTGCTTCTGCTTTCCCGAATTTCAGAATATGCAGTGGCTAATGTAAATTCTCCAGGGATTGATGGCTTCCATATATGTCGATCTTCTTCAGAATAAGATATTCGATTCACAGGCTGTCCTATGGTCCCATCGAATCATTTAGTAATTTAGAAAATATATAACTAATTAATCTTCTCGAATCTATTTGGTGAACTTGACCAACATATCTGGGTGGTCCTTGAAAAGCGACGCAACCTGCACAATGTAAAATGTAAACTATTTATCAGCTTTCAAAGCATGAACATAATGCCAAACCTAAAATATAAAAGATATTAAAAAAAATAAACAAATTTAGTTGAAATAGATACAAACCTCGCGGTAGAGCTCATCAATGCTCTTACTCACGTCTTTCTACGCATCCAAATGGTCTGAAAAAGAAGTGTAGAAATGGTGGTTGATTCTAAAATGCTTCTGCAAAGTTAAAAAGTCTCACACATTCTATTATCATAATAACTAACATAAACTTGAAACCCACTCCGAGTTAAAAAAAAAAAAAAAAACTATGATTTTTAGAATGAAAGCATAAATACTATGTGCACTAATGTTGAACTAAATATAACCTTTATCTTTTCGACAAAACTTAGAATGAAATGAACGCATCATATTTCTCCTTTTGATCTAGATAAGTGTCTCTAACTTCCCTCATATAGTTTATGCCATCTGTTGTGTCATATATGATCGGGGCATTCTACCTGGTGCTCAAATGAGAACAAGAGGACCAAATTAATAAACAATTTGCTCCAAAACTTATTAGCGAGTCAGAAAATATTATATTCTACCCAAGTGGAAAAAGCTACTTACTTCTTGCTTTTCTGAATTTACCAAAAAAATTTGACCCTAAAGAAAATCGCTGAAAAATACAAATCAAGAGAAAAAGAAATAAAAAAATAGATGAGGACTCACGATTCAATAGAAGGTTGTCGTGATGAATTAAGGTTATCAGCAGGATTCAGGGGGCAACCGATGTTGATCTGGAAGAGGGGAAAGATATAGAGAATATAATTAGCTTTATCTTACAAATCACAAAAATCAAAACTATATAATATCAAAAAAAAAAAGATTTTGAGATGTTTTTTTTATGCAACTAACATACACAAAAAAACTGAAGTGTGATGGTGAAAACGAGAGACAGGAGCCAAAAAAAAAAAAAGTTGGGAGTGAAACATATGTGTGTAACAACGAGATAATACAACACACTATTTATATAATGATGAGGACTAAGACATATTTAGTACGTTACTGTTCTCTTTGGTCAAAAAATAATTTTAAAAAAATAATTCTATATTGTGTGAATCTATATATACTTTTATTGTGATTTTTGTTCTTTTCTTAAAAAAAAATATTTATGATGATATCCTCACCCCCAAAACAACATCAGATGAAATTGTAATTGCAAAGGCCAAAAGACATTCTAGATTCATGTCTCTTGTATGATTCTCCCCGTGCTACAAAATAAGTGAATGATAGAAAAATACATATTTATGTAGTTTTGATAATTAAATATAATTATGTGAGAAATAATTTTTTTCCCAAATAACGAAAAACCTAATTGTTGTTTTTTTTTAAGAAAAAAGTTATGTATTTTAGGGATATACATTTAATGGGAATATTGATTTCATCTAAATAATTATTGTTAGTAATTTTGAAATAATTGTTTTTCCAAAGTTGTATCTGCCTACAATCATATATAGTGTTTGATGACCTTCGTATAACAAATGTATCCTATTAAGGAAAAATATTTTACCGTGAACAACATTACAAATTGTTTACTGTTAACATAAACCTGCACTTTCCATTGCAAAAAAAAAAATATCTTTGTGACTACTTTAAGCGCAGTTAATTACCGTGTTTCCATTGTTTCTTCATGTACTGTTGGTCATGTCCTTAATTGTCGACTATCATTAATCTAGTACATTGTGCTTATCAATAATGCAATCTTCCAGCGCGATTTCACTATGTAAGAACTAAGAATTCAAAATTGAATAAAAACATCCATTAACACTACAACAATCACGTATTCTATGAGAAAATTAAGTTAACCTTATATGACGTTTGTCATCCTGTCGCAAATGTAGTAATTAATTCATAATAATTTTCTAATTGGAGTTATAAAAAGAAACCATTTCTAGCAAATTCAATTGAGAAGGGAGAAGAAACGCAATAATCTTGTCCATAATATTCTTGTAAGCAACATAATGTAAACTTCGAATATCATTTTACAAAGTTCAACATCTCAAAAACAAGTCCACAACAAACACGGACATAAGGATATCGTATCACATCCTCATATGACAATGAATAACATTAATCCCATGGAATCATGTAGCAATACAAAAAGTTATATAACTGATTAATTTTCTGGAATATATTTGGTGAACTCAACCAGCAGATCTGGGTGGTCCTTAAAAAGTGGTGCAACCTGTGTAATGAAAATGTAATATATTAGTTTTTAAAGCATGAAAATACTGTCAAAAATAAAAATTAATAGATATAAAAATTAATAAACAAATTCAGTTAAAACGGATACAAACCTCACGGTAGACTTCATCAACACTCTTGCCTCCATACTTAAACGCATGCAACTGGTCTAGAAAAGAAGTGTAGACAAGGTGGTTGCTTCTGAAACGCTTCTGCAAAGTGAAAAAGCTCAAAACCCTCTATTTTGAAAATGAATTGCAGACTTGAAGAAACTCACTTTGAGTTAAACAAAAATAACTATGATTTTTGGAATAAAAGTACTACTTTTGCACTAATGTCGAAGTAAATATAACCTTTACTTTCTCGATGAAACCTACACCCTCTTCAAAATCCTTTGTTGTCTCATCAGGGGCAACCTCTACTTCATCATCCAGGGTGATTTTAAACTCTCAGGGCAAAAACTTATTGAAACCAAGAAGCAAGTTTGGATGCCCTACAAACAATTCCTTTAACCCCGCAATGACGCCTAGATTATCAACCCAACAAAATATATCCATGAGTTAGCAAAATTCAAATAATATTGAAACATGAGAAGATACATACGAAAAAAACTCGTGGCAATAAAAATTGGGGTGCATACCTTTTATCTTTATACTCCCTCATAAGGGCAATGAACGCATAATACTTCTCCTTTCGATCTAGGTAAGTGTCCCTAACTTCCCTCATATAGTTTATGGCATCAGTTGTGTCATATATAATCGGGGGATTCTGCCTGGTGTTTAAATGAGAATGACGGAACCAAATTAATACATAATTTTCTCCAAAACCCATTAGCAACCAGGGCCATTATATTGTACTCAAGTGGAAAAAACAATTCGCTTCTAGGTTTTCTAAGTTTACCAAAAAAAAACACCTTTCCTAATACTCCCTGAATAGATCTTCCGTACCACTCAAGATTTGATTCATAGTTTACCCACAATAGTGAAACCAAGTTTGCATAAATTCGAAAAGGAGAAAATATGTATATGAAAACAACAAAATAATCATTCTTGCGGAAGTGACCAATTAATGGTGTCCCTAAAGATTAGATCCGCAATACATCCATCATAGAGATTCTATTAAAAGAAATTTAAAGGAAAAAAAAACCAAAATATGCATAATAAAAAGGGTAAATAAGTTTGAAGACTTCAAAATAATCATCGCTACAAAGGTATTTAACCAATAAATGGTGTCCTTTAAGATTCGATTTGCAATACCTCCACCATAAGTAATTGCACAAAACAATCATTGTAACATAAACTTGGGGGTGCCTGGTTCAACCCTACAATGATAGTAGGAAATGGCTTTCATAGAATATAAATGGGATTCATAGAATAAAGACGGCTAAGGGTTTGAAAAATTTTATTTTTACTGCTTGTTTCCTGTGTGGGATAGAATTGGAATGGAGCCAAAATTCCAATTTTATCCTTAACAAACTCTCCTTGTTCAATGGTGTCTTCTCCGTTGCCTCACCAGACCAGCCACATCCACCTTTTCTTTCTTCACCAAAATCACCATTCTATCAACCTTTCTTCATTTTTGTCAACCCCGAAACACATCATATTTGATTCAAATATAAACTCCCCAATAAGCAACAAATTAATCTAATTATTGAATAACTTAACAATCAAACAAAACTCAAATCATAAGCTCAAATCACAAGTAGTCGAATTTCAGTTGCAAAATTGAGGGAGCAGGTGGCCACTAAGGTACTAGCAGCCCGAGGAGTGGGCCAAAATTGGAAGTATGGTTTTACGGCAGGAACAACAAATCGCCGGTGTCCAACTCCCGGTTGAGTCTTTTGTTTCTTAATTTCACAAAACCTAAATTTGGTTTTGTTAAATATGTTAAGATTGGAGATGAGAAGTTGCAGGGGACGGGGTTGTGGGGAGAGCAAGATGGAGAAGAGATTTGAGATGTGAGGATAGGAGAGCAAGGGTTGTGGGAACAGAAAAAGTGAGAAATGGTTGGTGATGTGAAGATGAAGAAGGTCAGCAAGGAGAATCCTAGTTGGAGCGACTCATACCCTCTAAAATAGTGGGGAATGGGTTTCTGGGAATCAAAGTAAATTTGGTGGGACCTTTCCATTCCAAATTTCTGAACCAAGCAGCAAAAATAATAAAATTGGGAATGAATCTCATGTTTTGCGTGTGAAACCCCCCGACCAGGCACACCCTTAGATATGGTAAGAAAACCCAAAAATGATTAATCATTTTGCAAGTAACTTGTGTGTAAAATCAAAACTTTAGTCAAATCCTCATTTCCTCAATTACCAATAGAACAAAAAACCACAAAAATTCAACCTAACTCAATTAGACAATGTAAAATAGGACATCAAATCAGAAAAGTATGAACAAGCCAAACACCAATCAAATGACACTAAATTTAAGTGAATCAACTGGTCACGAAGCCATACACGGTTATTCAAAATTTCAAAGAGCAGGCACACAAAAAAAAAAATTAGGTAAAAGAATTCACTCATTGATCTCATTATCGTTCGAATCAAATTAAAACAAAGATACATATAAAAGAAAATTGGCCCTAACAAAATCAACAAAAAATTCAAATCAGAAAAAAAAAATGAAAATGTGATAAGGACTCACGATTCAGCCGAAGGTTGTCTTGATGTTCTATTGTTATCAACATCATTCAGGGGGCGATCCATGTTGATCCGGAAGAGGGGAAAATAATCCACAATTTAATTAAGTTTCTCTTAAAGAAGATTGCAAAAATCAGAACGATATAACATCAAAAGAAAAATTAGATCTTGAGTTGAGTTTTTTTGGCAACCGACATACACAAAAAAAAAAAAACTAAACGCGGTGATAAAAATGAGAGGCAGGACCCAACAAAAAGTTGTTACTTGTGAGTGAAACATATGTCTGTATAGCCACGAGATAAATAGAGCGCACTATTTATATAGTGATAAGGAGGAAGGGAGATTTAGTATGTTAGTGTTCTTTTTGGTGAGAAAATAATTAAAAAATTCAATCTTATATTGTATAAATCTATGCATACTTTTATTACGATTTTTTCTTTTTTTAAAATATTTATGATGATATCTTTTCACCCCCTAATGACATGAGATTAAATTGTAATTATAAAGGCCAAAAAGGCACATCTTTTAGTTCCCTCATAAATCTAAGCTATCAAAGTATTTCTATTTTCAAATCAAGTCATTAAAATTTGGGGCTAATAAAAAACATTTACTAATGAAGTTATTTTTATTGGACAATACACAATAATTTGTGATCTTTCTGTTTGTCAGGAGGATTTATATATTATTGAAACTTTATGCGTTATTCTATTAGCACCGACATTATTTCAGTGAATAATGCTTGATTTGTCATGAATTTTTGGCCACATAAACTTTCAGATATATCTAAAGGTTAATCAAAGAATTTTGACGTTTTATCTAGAGAGGCAATTCTCTTCTCATGAAAAAATTAACGGTTAGTATCAAAAACACCCCGAGGTTTATTCGATTATCAAATAACCCTTCACTATTTGAAAAAATATCAATAACCTCCATTGACCGGCAAGTCAAATATCAAATCCATCCCTTGATACCTGAATGATGACCTAGCCTATGATGTCAGCAAAAAAGAGGACCAAGAAAGACGCATTTGCAATATACTTTGACTTTGTTGACTTTGCTCCTGAACACTACGGGCGATTATACCATAACTGTGTGTAATCGGCTCTTGATTTCTGCCGCAAATCTGCGGTTGCCATGAGAATCTGCTTGGACAAAGTATCAACAGATTAGCTGCAAATAGTGAAGTTCTTCAATCAGGAATGAAATTGAATCTACATCAGCAGACTTTCTGATCAAAGACTTCACCACAGCAGAAGTCAAGGAGGCTATGTTTAGCATTGATAGTAATAAGAGCTCTGGTCCTGATGACTTTAATAGTGGTTTTTATAAACAAGCATGGAGTATAGTTGGGAAAGAAGTGTGTGAAGCTGTTCTGGAGTTCTTTGAATCAGGGAAATTATTGAAGCAAGTTAACACTACAATGTCTCCTTGATACCTAAAAATGAGGCTCCAAAGGATGCCACTGAGTTCAGGCCTATTGCATGCGGCAACACTCTTTACAAATGCATTTCTAAAATGTTGTGTAAAAGATCATGTCAAGTACTACCTGAACTAATTGACTTGAACCAAGGTGCGTTTGTTAAGGACAGAATGATTTTGCACAATATCCTGTTAAGACATAACTTGATCAGAAAATATAAATGGAAAGAGAGTCATCCCAGCTGTGTTATGAAGGTTGATCTGAGGAAAGCCTATGATACTATCCATTGGGAATTTATTGAAAAATGCTGCACCACTATAAGTTCCCTCAGAAGTTTATTGACTGGATCATGTGTTGTGTTACAACATGTTCTTACTCACTAAATTTTAATGCCAATAGTGAAGGATTTTTCAAGGAAATGAGAGGAATCAGATAAGGTGATCCAATATCACCCCTGCTGTTTGCTATGGCCATGGAGTATTTGACCAGGTCCTTTAAGATCAAAGCTCAGCAGAAGGAGTTCAAATTTCATCCCTCATGTGATAAGTTAGGGATTACATCATTAAGTTTTGTTGATGACTTAATGATCTTTTGTGGTGCTGATATTCCTACTATCAATATGATTAAAGGCTGTTTAGATGAATTTGGCTGCACAACAGGGCTCAGAGTGAATATACAAAAGTTCAACCTTTACTTTGGAGGGAAAACAGAAGCTGTGCAGGAAAAAATTCAAGAGATCATGGGCTTCAATACAGGTGAATTTCCAATGAAGTACTTGGGATTGCCTTTATCTACTGGAGCATGGAATAAAGAAGATTGTCAGGTTTTGGTGGATAAAATCACTAGTAGAATCAACTGCTGGACTTCCGGACATCTATCATATGCTGGAAGAACCTTGCTAATCAGTATTGATGAGTTTACATACATACTGGGCTAGTGTTTTTTTGATCCCTCATAATATCATTTAGCAAATCACAACCAAGTGTACAGAGTTTCTTTGGGAAAAAAGGAGAATGGAAAGTCATGGACTGTGGTAGCTTGGGATGACATATGTAGGAAAAAAAGGAAGGAGGATTAAACATCGAAGAGCCAGGCACATCGAATAAAGCATTGTTGGCTAAGCAGATTTGGGACCTGGAAAGAAGGAAAGAAATCCTCTGGATAAAATGGATGCACATTTACTATCTCAAAGGCAGAAGTATTTGGGATATAAAGCTCCAAATGATTCAATCTGGCATCTGAAGAAACTGATCAAAGTAAAGGAGAAGATCAAGGGAGGAGTTCAGAATGGGAAATGGCAATCTCTGAATGGGAAGCCTTTTACCACTCAGAGTGGTTATACTTGGATGAGAAGAAACAAAGAAAAGATGAAAGAGGCTCAACTGATATGGACAAAATTCAGCCTCCCCAAGCATAGTTTTATCAGCTGGTTGGCCTGAAAAGATAGGCTACTAACCACTGAGAGATTAAATAGACTGAATGTGCCAATCACTGATCAGCTGTGCAGCCTTTGTTGCTTGGACTGTGAGACAAGAAACCATCTGCTCTTTAGTTGTGCATATGCTAAGGAAGTCATAACAAGAATCAGAATGTGGCTTGGCTTAAGAACTGATCTGACAGAGCTTAAGTACAGAAGGATCAAGCAAATATGGAAGTTCAGGAAATGCAGGAAACAAGTTCTACTGGCCTGTCTGAACGCAGCTATTCATCATGTATGGACAGAACGTAATGCAAGAAGATTTGGCAACACAAAAATGTTATCAGCAAAATGAGTTGAGTTGATACAGCAAGAAGTAAAGTGGAAGGTAGAGTTTAATTGTAGAAAGGGTAGTAATGATGACATACGGTTTCTGGAAAACATAGGAATGGATTTTTTAAATTTCTATCATGGCTTGCTAACTTGGATGGAGCTTCTTTCGGCTAGAGTTGTCTTTGCGTGGCTGATTTTGGGCTTGAGGGAAAAAAAACTATTTGGGAGCAGTTTCCTTCGGCTGGAATAGTCAATTTTTAGCCTTGAAAACACAAACCATATTTGTTTTGCATGAATTGTCATGATGCATGATTATAGTGGAGTTGGTTTTTACGGATCAGTTTCTTGTGGAGTTGTTAATGAGTTTATTACATTCAGCCCCACCAAGTAGAGCTGACAGATTGAATAGTCGTCATTTTTCTTATTATTAGATGTTTGATTATGGTGCAACTTACTACATAACGGGTTTTTTTTAAATTATTTGACCGATGTCCGTGAAATTGAATCTCGTTCGGTGCAGCTACCAAATGGGACATTAACAATGTCTACCCAAACCATCACCGTACATCTCATCCGGCATGTGATTCTGTCTAATGTTTTATATCTTTCTAGTTTATTGTGTAGTTTAATTTCCTTGCTCAATAGTTGAGATATGATACTTATTTTACTCATCAGTCTTGTGTTGTACAGGACTTATTTCGAGGATAACTATTGGATCAAGTGAACAACTGCGGGGGAGGGGGGGGCTTTATTTCTTTTGGTGAGGCAGTGGCAGCACCAATGCAAGTTGAAGGGTTGGACCTGTGGCACAAACGATTTCGTCAATCGTCTTTTAAGGTGGCTGAGAAATTGTGTCGTGTTAATCCTAATGATTCCAGTGGTATTTCCAATAAATTATTTGATATTTGTTTGTATTCGAAGCATAAGAGAGATAGTTTTTTGTCAAGTGAAAACCAAACTGTTGAACCTTTTCAGTTGATTCATTTTGATTTGCGGGATCCTTATAGTGTTCTTACTTCTTGTGGAGTGCAATATTTCTTTACTATTGTGGATGACGTTTCTATAGCAACTTGGATTTACCTGGTAAGATTGCTATTTCTGTCAGTTTGTGTATTTTTTTGCGCGGGTGAAATGCCAATTTGATAAGTTAATCAAGGTTATTTGATGTGATAATGGTTATGAGTTCCTTTGTTTAGGTGGTTATTTTTGTGAGCATGGTATTCTTCATGAACCTCATGTATTGGTACTCCATAGTAAAATTGGCGTGTTGAACATAAACATCAGCATATTATTAATGTTGTTCGTGTTTTACATTTTCTAGCCAACTTACCTATTGAATTTTGGCATTGTGTTTTGATTGCTAGTTATTTCCTTAAACGTACTCCTATTGCGATTTGGCATGGTCGAACGCCATATGATGTGTTATTTGGAAAAGTTCCAAACTTTCCTTATTTGAGGGTTTTTTGGTTAATTATTTTATGTTCATAATCAAAATTGTCGAGGAGACAAGTTCGTTCCTCGTAGTAGAAGATGTGTTTTTCTGGTATATACATTTGGTGAAAAGGATGGTCTGTCTATGATCTTGGCTCTAAAACTTTTCTTGTATATTGTGATGTCAAATTTTGTGAGTATGAGTTTCCTTTATATCTTGCTGAGTTTAAGTGAGTCGAAAAATATTTATGAAAATCAGTTAGGAGTTGACTTGTAATTGAGGGGATGATGATGATGAGATTGTTAATTTAGTATCTCCGGGTGAACTTCACTCGGATCAAGTTTCTCCCGATCAAGTTCCATCTTTTGATCGGTGCTGACGTCAGGGAGGACTATCGTACACCAGCTCCTATAGCTTCTGAGAATTGTTGGGCCGTGGTCATCGTTCTAAGGTTCCTTCCACTCGCCTACATAGCTTTATTCATCACGCAATTTTCCCCCTGCTAGTTCATCATCGTCCTCATGTATGCTCTATCCTATAGCTCATTATGTTAATTGTAATTATTTTTCGCCAGCACATCAAAATTTTTTGGCAGACACATGATGAGCCTAATATTTTTGCTGAAACTATAGCGAATGAGCATTTGTATGCTGATATGCAACTTGACATCCAGAATCTAGAGAAAAACAACACTTGGAGTGTTATGCAACTTCCTCCTTGAAAGAAGGCTATTGGTTGTAAGTGGGTGTACAAAATCAAAACTCTCTTAGTTATTCTTGATAATAACCACATTGAGAGTATTGAATGCAAAGAGACGTTTGCACCTATAGCCAAGGTGGTTACTGTTTGTACTTTTCTAGATGTAGCTGCTGCAAAAATTTGGAGTTTCATCCTATGAATATGCATAATGCTTTTTTTCATGGTGATCTGATGAGGAAGTTCACATGAAATTACCCCTCGGTTTTGCTCCAGCTTTCCTGGTCAGGTATGTCGACTGAAAAGCTCACTTTATGGGGTACAGCAAGTTCTTCGTTGCTAGTGTCAAGTTAGCTGTCTAGCTAAATGTGTTGATATATCTTGATGATCTTGCAATTTCTAGGAATGATTCTTTCCATGTGTATGATTTTAAGAATTATTTGAGTACCAGTTTTTACATGAAAGATATCAGCACACTTAAATATTTTCTTCGCATTGAACTTACTCGTAATACTCTGGAATTTTTCTCTTTCGACAAAAATATGTTTTAAACATTATATATGAGGTTGGTTTGTTTGGAACCAGCTGGCTCTCCACAGGAAGAATCATCAGTTTCCCCTTGCCGTTGGCGATCCGCTTTCTGATACCGAGCGGTATCGCCGCTTAGTTGGTTGTTTAATCTATCTGATAGTTGCGCACCTCAAGCTCTCTTATTCTTTTCATATGCTTGTTCAGTTTATGCAGAATCTCGTGCAAGCACATTGGGATGATACACTTCATGTAGTTCGATAATTGAAAGGAAATTTAGATCCGGGTATTTTATTGCGGGTTGACTCTGACTTGTGACTCTATGGTTGATGTAATGTTGATTGGGCTAGTCATCCATTAACGCGTCGCTCTCTTTATGGTTGGTTTATTTAGTTGTGTAATTCTCCTGATTCTTGGAAGACCAAGAAATAGCATACAATTGCTCGTTCTTCTACTGAAATTGAATGTTGCTCTATGATTTCTATTACTTGTGAGTTAATCTGGTTAAATCTTTGCTATTATATCTGGGTGTTTCTCATTCTCAGCCTATTCAGTTTTACTGTGATAGATAAGCAATTCTTCACATTTCCGCTAATCCCATATTTTTCATGAGTGAACTAAGCATATTAAACTTGATTGTCATTGACGAATTTTTTAAAGACACTGTTTCTTACATTTTTGTGTCTACTCATGTGCAGCTAGATGACATTCTTATTAAAACCTTGGGAAAACTTGCATTTGATTTCTTCCTTAGCAAGTTGGGTATTCGAAATTCGCATGCTCCATCGTAAGGGGGTATTAGAGCATGTAATTAGTAACAACACTATTACTAATTAGTCGTGGTAAATATAGTCCAATAATTTTTGCAGTTTCCTTATATGTTCCGATTACTTCTAATTGATACATATAATGAAAATCAACCCAATTAGGATTTTCTAAATTTTTGTGATCCATTACATGATTTCTCCCCTGAGAAACTCCGCCGGTAATTAGCCGCTGTCACCAGGATCTAAACTTTTCGCCCAAATATCTTGTACATGTAGAATATTTTAATGTACTAATTGTCTCAAGTTTTTTTTTATTATTCAATACATTGTTTATAAGATTTTGGGTTTCAATTAGCAAAGAAATATAAATATATACAGTTTCCGACCTGTTTTCATCATTGTTTTAGTCATTTTGGTGGCATCTTGTAGATTAAGATAATGAATGCTTTTGAACATCGAGGTTGAATGTATCTTTTTTTTACAGAAAAATTGATACATTTTTTTTAAACCTTACGTATGGAAAAAATTTCTATCTAAAATAACTAGATCCCATACTCATTTAAGAAGTCAAGAATATAGAATTGTTAAGTAATAACTTTAGTGTTTCCCATTCTTACTAATTCATTCACTACTGAATTGAGCTCGCAAAAGATATATTGCACCGATGCCATCATAGTCACCAAAATTTGAGTGATTGAGAATAAGTTATTTTCATGTCTTTATGATCAGTTATTATGATTTTCAAGGTTTGCAGTAATACTTTGGAGTCGAATTCTACTTCAACCTGTTGTATACCAAGTTCTTACAATTGAGAACAGCCCCAAAGAAACGCAGCAAGCTTAGCTTGGAAGTTAGTAGCATGGTCAATGAATTTGGATTCAGCAAAGATTACTTGGCCATTTGAGAAACGATGTATTGCTTTTAGAAGATGAACGAAACCAAGTTTCTGATTCATTCATTCTAGGGCAAATGTGCAATTTCAGTCTATTACTATTTATGCAATAATGTCAACATTTGGTTTTCCATTTTTTTTCTTTTACATAACAACAACTTGAGTTAATTAAACACATCGAGACATACAGATGTTTCCTCCATTACTGGAATGTGCCAAATTTGATAATGCATTAATTAATTCAATAAAAAATTTTCCCCTTAACCCTAGAATATTAAAGATGATATTAAGATCTTAATAAACTTGTGATGTTTTGGCAAAAATCTAACGAACTCATTCATAACACCCTGGGCGGTACCTTCAAGAGTGTTGCGGCCATTTTATAAGCCACAAATTAAAAAGACATAAATTTAGAAGAAATAGATAAACCCCTTTGCAGGCTTCATGAATTTCCTTAAAAAGACATGCCCAAAACGTTGATGTAATGCAACTTCTTGGGGTATTCAAAATGTCTAGAAAAACATATGGTAGATATGATTCTCGCTTTCAGGAAAAAGGCCCAAACATGCATAATAATGATCAGTTACAACTTTTTTTTAGATAGATATCATTATATTCTAAATTGGTGTTATAAAATAGCATGAAAGTGTAATGGTTATCTTGATAACCGTGAAAGAAGCCTCCCCTAATTTAACTTTTCTCTTGGGTGGGACGTTTTATTCATCATTGAGGGCGATTAAATTCCATACCTCTTTTGTCGCTGGGGTTATGTGTATTGCAACTTTAAGTGATATTCTAAGTACTCTTTACTTCTGCTTATAGTGCTAAACTTCTACATATAATCAAAGGTTGGTCTAAAAGTTTTTACCATATATCTATCCAAGTGTAATTAATTCACTTCACATGAAGGAATTGATGAAGCATGGACCCTGAATTTACGTGTTTTCTGCCTGAGAAACTTCGCCGGTAAGCCGGACTCACCAGATTCACCTGAACGTGTTTTAGTAATATCAATGAAATGAAATCCATAATCATCACCTAATAGATTCTTTGTGGGATCTATATGGTTTCCCCGTCATCATTTTTTTTTCTTTTTTAGAATTTTCTTTTGGTTTAGTTAAGAATTTATAAAATCTAATTGTGAAGAATTTATATTCAAAAGATTACATATTACACGAAAAAGACGTGATAGAAAATTATACTGACAGATGTAAATTTGACAGATAAGTATATGTGAAAAGACGAAATCAATTACTAACTATAAACAAGAGGATACCCTCCAAATAATCAAATGATATACATTTATGTCTTTGTACATATGATATCAGTTACTATTTAATTTTTTCACTCTATATTTCTACTAAAAGATTACATATTACACAAAAAATGTGTGATAGAAAATTATACTGACAGATGTCTATAAGATTACATACTACACAAAAAAGACGTGATTGCAAATTTATACCGACAGATGTAAGTGTGACAGATAGATATATGTGAAAAGACAAAATTACTAACCATAGACAAGAGAATACCCTTCTAATAATCGAACTTTAGAGATACAGTTCTGTCTTTGTACATATGACATATCAGTTACAATTTTATTTTCACCCTATATTTCTATCAAAAGATTACATATTACACGAAAAATACGTGATAAAAAATTATACTGATAGATGTAAACTTGACATATAAGTATATGTGAAAAGACAAAATTACTGACGATAGACAAGAGAATGCACTTCTAGTAATCAAACTTAAGATATACAATTTTCTTTGTTCACATGATATATCAGTTACTATTTTATTTTTCACCTTATATTTCTATCAAAAGATTACATCTTACACGAAAAAAGATGTGATAGAAAATTATACTGACAGATGTAAATTTGACAGATAAGTATATGTAAAAAGACAAAATTACTAACGATAGACAAGAGAATACTCAAACTTTAGAGATGCAATTCTATCTTTGTACATATAATATATCAGTTACTATTTTATTTCCACTTTATATTTCTATCAAAAGATTACATATCACACGCAAAAGACATGATAGAAAATTATACTGATAGATGTAAGTATGACAGATAGGTAGATGTGAAATGACAAAATTACTAACGATAGATAAGAGAATACCTTTCTAGTAATCGAACTTAAGATATACGGTTCTGTCATTGTACCTATGATATATCAGTTACTATTTCATTTTCATCCTATATTTCTATCAAAAGATTACATATTACATGAAAAAGATGTGATAGAAAATTATACTGACATATGTAAGCGTGACACGTAAGTACATGTGAAAAGACAAATTTACTAACGATAGACCAGAGAATATCCTTCTAAACTTAAGAGATACAGTTATGTGTTTGTACAATTGATATCAGTTACTATTTTATTTTCATCCTATATTCCAATCGAATTTTTTTTTTATCTACCTAGTGAGTGTGATGAATAAGTGAATATAAAAGGATTAATTAGTAATGATAGACAAGAGGATAATAATCAGAGGTCTGTGACAGATAAGTGAATGTGGGAAAAAAAAACTAAATTACCCTCCTAATAATAGACGAGAGAATACCCTCTTAATACTCCAATGAGTGTGATGAATAAGTGAATATTAAAAGATGATTTAGTGATGATAGATAAGAGGATACCTACCAAATAATAAGAAAACTGTGACAGATTAGTGAATGTGAAAAAAACCTCCTAATACTCCAGTGAACGCGAAAAGACGAAATTATTATTGATAGACAAGAAGAAATCCTCCAAATAATCTAATTTAAGAGGTACAATTTTGCCTTTAAACGCCCTGGTGACTATGCTATATAAGTGTATGTGAAAAGACGAAATTGTTAATAAGACAAGTGGATACCCTCTTAATTATCAAACTTAAGAGGCACAATTTTGTCTTTCTGCATTTGATATATCACTTACTCTTTTATTACTGTTCTGGTGATTATTGAAGAAACTTTGTCTAAAAACTGAAGATCTATCTAGGTTGCTAGAGAAGTTGACCGAGTGATTTGTTAGTAAATTTGGAAATCTAAATAAGGTAATGAATAATTTCAAAGTTTAATTAATTAAAATCCTTATCAGATATCACCACTATATGTTTAAATAAATCCCTATTTGAAAGCATATTGCGTGGATTTCTATTGCAAATGCTTTTGAATTGATTTTTCTTATCCAGTTTTACGTTTTGTTATTCTCTTTTAATATAAATATATATGTGTTCGTCAGTGTTCCATCCTCTTCGTCCCAGAAACCTCCACCTCTGTGGCTTAATAAACTAACGCCATCTTTTCTGAAATCATTTCTTCTACTTTCATATGCCTAATAAAAGAAATAAATTCAACAAACGATCTTTTCCAGCTAAAAAAAAAAAGTTAGAACTTCCATATTCAATATCTATGTGCTGGCTAGGATTATTTTTTCCTTTCTTTTTTTTTTTTGGTTGACAAAAGCAGGTTATTGTAGCTGCATTAATTAATCATTAAAAAATTTGGATAAAAAATGAGAAGTAAACGAATACAAGGCAGAGTACTCAGTATCCTTTTGCAATTACATTTTCGTTTTTGTATTGTCTATAAAAAAAACTCAAAGAAACACCAAACACCAACTCCCTTCATATGCGCACTTGGAGAAAGCACATTTAGATGAACAATTCGCCTAATTTGATTTTGTCGATAATAATGTAGTACAATATTGTTAGAGAGTACTATATATTTGAAAAAGAAATTACGCTATAGATATAACAAAACTACTATCAATTTATTCATCTGCCATATTTCCATTTTCTATCAATTTATTTAAATTATTAACAAATTATTTACTTTCAATATTTTTTTTTTTGGGGGGTAGGGAGATCCAAGATTTTAACCGTTCTCTAACATTGCACTTATTTTTTAAAAGACAAGATAACCCTAATCAATGGGATACAGTATTAATAATGTTGAATATTTCAAAAAGATTTTCATTGTTACTAAGTTAATTAGTAAAAATGTGTTGTAGAATTGACTTGGTTCATCTCACGTGTTTTTTGGACAAAACCCAAAATGCCAAGTCAAAGTGGAAGAAAGAGTCTTGGTAGTCTGTTTCTAAAATCTGCCCACTAAAAGTGTTAATCTTATCAAATAGAGAATCTTATTTCTGATATTTTGGGGGCAACAACGGGACATTTTGGCACTATAAATAGATGCCAAATTTGAGTGAGAAAAAAATGCACCAAACATTTTCTCTTTTCTCTGATCTTTCTTTCCCTCGTTTTTTTTTCCTTTCGGTCATTCAAGGCTTAAAACCCATTTTCTTCATTCAACACCAAAAAGTTTTGGTTTTCTGTGTTTACTAATTTCGGCACATTAAGTACAAAAGCCTTGAGTTGTTTTAGCACAATTTTCTTTGGTCTTTAAAATAAAAAATTTTCTTTCTCTTATTCTTTATTGTTGGATTAATATTTTTTTAGCTGTTCTTATTCCCTCTATCATTTGAGGAAGGCTTGTTTAGTCCCGGGGAGACATTTTAATACCATTGGAATAGTTTCTTAAGGATAGTGCTTTTTAGTGTGACTCAAGTATTATTTTATTTAATACTTTATTAGCATTTGGCCTACATTTTTCCAACAATCTTAAGAAACTATGAATTCCGGCCAAGCTAATGCTACCAATGTTGATGCTACACAGTCCCTTGGTGTACCAGCTCCACCCTCGGTCCCTGTCGGCTTAACATACGCCAAACCTTTTCCTGATGTTTCGAAGATTGAAGTTTTTGCCAAGGAAAATTTCAAACATTGGCAAGAACGTGTCTTTTCCTTGCTCGACATCTATGGAGTTGCATATGCTTTGACTGATGCCCCCCAACTCAACTGTTGATAGCAAGATTCAAGAATCGTGGAACATGCCAATAAGGTATGTCGTCACACCATTTTGCAAACTCTTTCTAATGAGCTATTTGATGTGTACTGTAGCTACAAAATAGCCAAAGCCATCTGGGACGCATCGATCAAAAAGTTCACCGCTGAAGATGCTACGAAGCAAAAGTTTGTCGTTGGAAAATTTTACCAATGGCAGATGGTTGAAGAGAAGGAGATGAAGATTCAAGTCAACGAATATCAGAAGCTGCTCGAAGATTTGAAGGCTGAAGACATTGAGCTGCCTGAAAAGTTTGCTGCTGGAGTCCTAATCGAAAAACTTCCAGATTTGTGGAGTGAATACAAGAACAACCTGAAGCACAAGCAGAAGATCTTCACAGTAGAGGAATTGGCGACACACATCTTGATCAAAGATACTAACAGAAAGGAGTCAAAGATTGCCAAAGCTAAGGAGATGGCGATCAAAGCAAACTTGGTGCAAAGCAACAACAAGAGGTATGATAACAAGTCCAAAAATTACAAGCCTAATAATCCCTCTTTTAAGAAGAAAGGCAATTGTTTTGTTTGTGGAAAGCCAAATCATCATGCTGCTGAGTGTAGCCAGAGAAAGAGGAATAATGATGCCAAAGTGAATCCTCCTAAGGCTAATATAGTCGTAGGAGATGAAATAATTGCTGCCGTTATTTCTCAAGTGAACATTGCTGCTAATGTCAAAGAGTGGGTTGTAGACTCTGGGGCTACTCGGCGCATTTGTGCAAATTGAGAAGCATTTTCCTCCCATACTTCTGTAGGAGATGATGAAGAGGTTGTCTACTTGGGAGACTCACAGCCTGCAAAGGTTTTTGGTAAAGGGAAGGTTGTCCTGAAGCTCACTTCAGGAAAAACTTTAGCCCTTAACAATGTGCTGCATGTTCCAAACATTAGAGAAAATTTGGTTTCTGTTGCCTTACTGGGGAAAGCTGGGATAAAAGTATCATTTGAATCTGAAAAGATTGTTATGACCAAGAATAATGTGTTCGTGGGGAAAGGCTATTGTAACCAAGGACTCTTTGTCCTCAACATTTCCAATGTGATCAATGAAAATGCATCTGGTTCTGCTTATATTGTTGATTCTGTTTCTTTATGGCATGCTAGATTAGGACACATTAATATTGGTTACATAAAGAAAATGCAATCACTTGGCTTAATTTCTGGTATTAATTTTACTAATACGGATAAATGTGAAATATGTGTTGAAACTAAAATCACTAAGAAAACTTGTAGAAGTGTTACTCGAGAAAATAAATTATTAAGTCTAATTCATACAGACTTAGGGGATTTAAAACAAAGTATGACTAGAGGAGGTAAAAGATATTATGTCACTTTTATAGATGACTATTCTAGGTATACTAGACTTTATTTACTTCGAAATAAAGATGATGCTTATAATGCATTTATACTTTATAAAACTGAAGTTGAAAATCAGCTTAATAGAAAAATAAAAAGAGTTAGGCCTGGTAGAGGGGGTGAATATTTTGCCTTAAATGAACTTTGTGAAAAAGAAGGTATATTTCATGAAATAACGCCTCCTTATTCACCTGAATCAAATGGAGTAGCTGAAAGGAAAAATAGAACACTAAAAGAAATGATGAACTCTATGTTAGTAAGCTCTCAAGTGCTTGATAATTTATGGGGTGAGGCTATACTATCGGCATGTCACTTACAAAATAGAGTTCCTCATAAAAAGACAGGCAAACACCTTATGAATTGTGAAAAGGTTATAAACCTAATTTGAAATATTTAAAAGTGTGGGGGTGTCTTGCTAAAGTATTACTACCAGACCCTAAGAAAAGGAAAATTGGTAGTAGAACTTCTGATTGTATGCTTGTTGGATATGTTGAACCTAGTGTTGCATATAGATTTCTTGTTTTGAAAAGTGATGAGCAAGATTGTAATACTATTATCGAAACGAAGAATGTTGAGTTCTTTGAACATGTTTATCCATTGTCAAATAAAAATTCTCATGCCCTATTGAATGTAATAAAGAAATTCCCTTGAGGAAGAATTTAGAAGGAGCAAAAGGCAAAGAAAAATCTTTTCTTTTGGAAACGATTTTCAAACTTTTCTAGTTGATAATGAACCTTCAAATTATATTGAAGCAATTAACTCTTCTGATGCAAATTTATGGAAAGAAGCTATTCAAAGTGAAATTAATTCCATTGTGAAAAATAAAACTTGGATTTTGGTAGATTTACCACCCAGTGCAAAACCAATTGGTTGCAAATGGATTTTTAAAATAAAATTTAATCCTGATGGATCTATTGATAAATATAAAGCTCATCTAGTTGCAAAAGGTTTTTCACAAAAACAAAATATTGATTATTTTGATACATTTGCGCCTGTGACTAGAATTTCTTCTATTCGAGTACTATTTGCTTTAGCTTCTATTCATAAACTTTTTATACATCAAATGGATGTAAAAGCAGCATTTTTAAATGGTGACTTAGAAGAAGAAATTTATATGGTTCAACCTGAAGGATGTGTTGTTTTTGGAAAAGAAAATAAAGTTTGTAAATTAGTTAAATCTCTTTATGGCCTTAAACAAGCTCCAAAACAATGGTATGAGAAATTTGATCAAGTCTTGAGAGGAGATGGGTTCTCTTCTGTTGAAATGGACAAATGTGTCTATACTAAAAGCATCAATTGTGAATATGTGATTCTATGCTTATATGTTGATAATATGCTTATATTTGGTACTAGTTTACATGTTATAGATAGCACTAAACATTTTCTATCATCTAATTTGATATGAAAGATCTGGGTGAAGCAAAAATGATATTGGTTGTTAAAGTTATAAGGAGAAGCAATGATATAATATTGTCACAAGAACATTATGTTGAGAGACTTCTTAAGAAGTTTGAAAACTTTGATGTGACACCGGTGAGCACTCCCTATGACGTTAACACTCAATTGAAAAAACATCAAGGTAACCCAGTTGCTCAGATTATTGGGAGTCTGATGCATTTGATGAATTTTACACGGCCTGATATAGCATATGTTGTGTGTAGACTGAGTAGATATACTCATAAACCCAATCGTGAGCATTGGTTTACAATTGTTAGACTAATGAAATACCTGAGAGGAACCATGAACTATGGTATCCTATATAGTGGATTTCCCACTTCATTAGAAGGGTATAGTGATGCTAACTGGATCTCTAATTCAGATGAGACAAAATCTACTAGTGGTTTTGTGTTCACCCTTGGTAGTGGTGATATAGCATGGAAATCATCGAAACAGATGATTTATGCTAAATCAACTATGGAATCAGAGTTTGTAGCTCTTGAGCTAGCTGGTTCTGAGGTTGATGGGCTGAGAAATCTCCTAGCGAGTATTCCTTTATGTAAGGATGCCAAGTCTCCTGTCTCTATGCATTGTGATTGTGAAGCGGCAATTAATACTGCTAAAAAAAAAATTTATAATAGTAGAAATCGATACATGAAATTGAGACATGATGTCGTAAAACAGCTGTTGAAGGATGGAATTATTTCCATTGATTATATGAAGTCAGAAATGAATTTGGTCGCTCCTCTGACTAAACCTTTGGGAAGAAAATTAATTCTTCAAACCTCAAAGGAAATGGGACTTAGACCAACTAACTGTCAATAAAGATGGTAACCCAACCTATGTGATTGGAGATCCCATAAAGTAGGTTCATATGGGTAATAGCAAGTCAATATTGACACTAAAGCACTTTTAGTTAAAACTCTATTGTGATGGGTGCTTAAATTGTTATCTATTGTGAGGTTGAGTTAAACTCTTAATGGATTCATATCTCTAACGAGTAGTGTACCTAAAGCAGTGTACACTTGATGAATTCACTTATATGAGAGTGGAGTGGGGCCGCTCCTATAAGATCTTATGGTCGGATCTTTAGAGCACTCGTGAATAACCAGGCGCGTGCATGGCCTATTGGCGCAAAATCGCGTGAACAGCAAAATATGGTTCGCATTGTGGTTAATAAAACCTCTGTCCTACAAATGGAATTCTTGGTTCATAGAAATTTTTATTTCACCAATTATTCTGTAAGTCATGTTTTATTAATCTAAGTTTGGTTCATAGTCCAAAAGACACCAGACTGATTGCACTGCACCCAAACATATCCAGCAAATTTTTGTATGTTTTATTCTTATAGTTTTAAAATCTTTTGAAATATGTGGGGGATTGTTGAATATTTCAAAAATATTTTTATTGTTACTAAGTTAATTAGTAAAAATGTATTGTAGAATTGACTTGGTTCATCTCACTTTTTTTGGGATAAAACCCAAAATGCCAAGTCAAAGTGGAAGAATGAGTCTTGGTAGTCTGTTCCTAAAATCTGTCCACTAAAAGTCTTAATCTTATCAAATGGAGAATCTTATTTCTGATATTTTGGGGGCAGCAACGGGATATTTTGGCACTATAAATAGATGCCAAATTTGAGTGAGAAAAAAATGCACCAAACATTTTCTCTTTTTTCTGATCTTTCTTTCCCTCATTTTCTTTTTCCTTTCGGTCATTCAAGGCTTAAAGCCCATTTTCTTCATTCAACACTAAAAAGCTTTGGCTTTCTTTGTTTACTGATTTCGGCACATTAAATACAAAAGCCTTGAGTTGTTTTAGCATAATTTTCTTTGGTCTTTAAAATAAAAAGTTTTATTTCTATTATTCTTTATTTCTGGATTAATATTTTTTAGTTGTTCTTATTCCCTCTATCATTAGAGGAAGGCTTGTTTAATCTTGAGGAGACATTTCAATACCATTGGAATAATTTCTTGAGCACAGTGTTTTTTAGCGCGACTCAAGTATTATTTTATTTAATACTTTATTAGCATTTGGCCTACATTTTTCCAACAAATAATCTATGTGAGAATTAAATTTATAACATTAAACAACTTGATGTAACGTGTCATCATTATTGAAAATGTATAAGAAGAAACTACTATTATAATCATTTAGTTCTGACCTCAATTTTAGTGTAAACCTGAGTTGCCATCAAATACTTAAAGAGATTACTAACCTTATATGAAATCGAGGAATGTATTCACTTGAAAATTATTTCTAAAAAGAATACATCAAAGCATGCTTTTATAGCACGGTTGGTGCTTAAGAGGAGAGTTCTAACCAAGGACAGATTATTGAAAATGAATGTGAATGTGCTGGATGATAGATGTTGGTTACATAAAATGGAACTTGAGACTAATGATCATTTATTTTTACCAGTGTGAGTATTCCTAAAAGATATTGGAACTGCTGCATGCAGAAGTAGAGTTAAAATGCAGGAAGATTTGCTTAATGGGACAGAGATGGAAACTTCAACTACTATGTATGTGGAAAGGACAAAAACTAAGGCAAGTATTTTCTTTGCTGCTTTAAGAGTTGTATTTACCACTTATGGCAGGAAAGGAACAAAACGCAATTTGACAGCTTAGAAAGAGCTCTTGAGGCAGTATTTAGTTTGTATTTCAATTGGAACTGAAATACAGAATTGGACACGGGACGGAGCAGAGATGTAATATTGCTGAAGGAAGAATTTTACAGCAGGTTTTTTTTTATCCTATTTAGTATATAAATAGGGGATGTTGAATGATGCTATGTAGAATGTCTGTTGAGAGGTGCGTAATAACCTCATCAATTTTGTAATAGACAGTAGAACTGAACCGGATTGTAAAGAGGTTTTTACTGTTTTGGTGATTTGTATAAAATGTTTACTTTTTTACCAAAAAAAAATATTGAGAAAAATAGTTGTAAATTTTTGAAGGAATAAAACCTATTTATAGTGGAAAGGGATAAATAGTAAAATTTTTCAAACATGATTAAATGTTTCTTGGAATTAGAAAACATAACATAAAGAATGCCATAATTGTATTCATGCATTTTTTTAAAAAAAATTTGGAAGAATATTCATGCATTATAGTGTACTGTATCTCACTTTTAAAATGTGCTAATAACAAGACAAGAATTCCCAAGCAAGAGAGATATTGTGATGGACTTGTGTTTTCGGGCTTATATAACTTTTCTCCGTTTGGGCCATACAGATAAATTAAAATATGATGGCCTTTATAGTTTAACTTTAACCTGGCTGCCTTTTCTCTCCTATTTAAAAGCAAATGGATCTTCATTACCGCCATACCTTTTAAAACTTAAATCCCCTAATTATAAATTATTATTGTTGATAAATTAATAGCTGGTTTGTTTTGAAATATCTCAGTCAATTCAACCAATCCATATGTTGCTTTGGCCATCAACTTGATATACGTATATGAATCTTACGATCTTTTTAAGGAATTTGTATATTAAAACATAAAAATAATCATTTTATTTTAGAGGACTGAGTGGAATAGTAAGGATAAATTATTTTCTCGTGGTGTTTTTTAACATCTCATTCGAGCAATCTATGTTATACTATTTCTTAAACATAGAACCAGGCCAAACAAATGATAATCATATAAATAAGTCAAAGCTCAAAACTTCTCCTATTTAAATTAGGAGTTTTTTTTGCTTAAACGTTTGTTCATAATTCTAACCAAACCTCACATAAACATAATAAAATTTAGCCATAAATTGGTTTACTCGTGTGGAACTCGAATATAATAGTACTTTTATTTTTTTTTTATATCTTAAATATATTGATTGGACTGAACAGACATACCGAAATTCAGTAGACAAACGACCGACCTCCTTTTTTAAAAAAAAAGAAAAAAAAATTTGTTTTGGTGAATTCAACACCTACTTGCAAATGCATTGGGGGAGACAAATTCAAACGGATTGATTTGCTCCATTCCACCGAAAGCGAGGAGCCCTCTCAGAAATAGCGTTTTCAATTTTATTTTATATTTAAAAGGAAAATCCGAATTAAATACTTACAAAAGTTGACAGAATCACCGCATGTGGATCGCCTTTGGTCTCATTTTGCTTCTTTCTCTATTATCAATTTACTACTATATTAAATTAAAGTTGATAAAAAAAAAATGCATGAACGAACCAACATTTGGTACAGGAACCTCAGGTTCCTTGAAGCTAACATTACATTACAAAAATGGGATTACAATATTTAATTCATAGTAATTCACACCATCCCACTCGTTATTATTACATCAACACAACAATAATAAGAATACTCAGTCTACGCGTTTTGTTACTCCATCCAAAGCCATTTTATATTTTTAGTACTATATAGTAAGCGCATTCAACCCTTTGTGACCAAATTCTCTCCCAGTTAATTTTCCACCTGCGATCTTCAAATCAAATCATGGTACATTATCGAATCATCACTTCCTTAGCTGTTGTGCTAGTTCTTCAGCTTCTTCTTCTGCTGCCTGTATTCGAAAGCCGGCCTTTGCCCGGGACTAATTCAGCCGGAGATGTTACAGGGTTGTCAAGAGGGTATATGAAATCGCCGGTTTATGGCAACGGAAATCAATGTGAAGCATTGGATAAGTCACTTGGATTTTGTGATCCTTCAGCTATTCATGTGGCAATGACGCTTGATTCAGTTTACTTTAGAGGTACAGTGGCGGCTGTTCACTCCATTCTCCGGCATACTTCTTGCCCGGAAAACATTCACTTCCATTTTGTTGCAGCTGACTCTGGTTGTGCTTCTTCTAGCTTACCTATGCCGGAGGAGTATGATGTAATCTTAAGATCCATTTTTCCGTCTCTGAGTTTCAAGGTATACTCTTTCAGTACACAGCGTGTTAGGAGTTTGATAACTTCTTCAATTCGTCGAGCTCTGGACAACCCTTTAAATTATGCAAGAACCTACTTGGCTGATATCATTGAGCCTTGTGTGAAAAGGGTTATTTATCTGGATTCTGATGTGATCCTCGCCGACGACATCCAGAAGTTATGGTCAGTGAGAGTGACTGGAGACAGAGTAATTGGTGCTCCTACTTACTGTCACGCCAACTTCACCAATTACTTCACCGACAATTTCTGGTCAGACCCGCAGCTTTCAAAGACATTTGAAGGCAAGAAACCGTGTTATTTCAATACAGGTGTAATGATAATGGAGTTGGAGAGATGGAGAAAGGGAAGCTACACAGAGAACATTGAGAACTGGATGGAAATACAGAGGGAAAGAAAGATTTACAGCTTAGGTTCTCTACCACCATTTTTGCTGGTTTTCGGTGGAGATGTCGAAGCCATTAGTCATAGATGGAATCAACACGGACTTGGAGGCGACAATGTTCTGAACAGTTGCAGATCATTGCATTCAGGTCCAGTTAGTTTGCTGCATTGGAGCGGCAAGGGAAAACCATGGGTGAGGCTTGACAATGGAGTGCCTTGTCCTGTGGATTATCTCTGGGCACCTCACGATTTGTGCAGACTGTAGTGACTAGTAACACAAGCATTCTTCATTTCCACCATTCTTTTGTACAGACGAGAATTTTTTGCTCGAGAATCTTTGTTTTTCCTGTCTGAAATGAGTTCCACCATGTGACAAAATACAGAAAGTGGAAATAGAAAACCATAGTTTAATGTATACTTTTGTTCATTCCTATGAAGCAGATATGCTTTTATTCATCTTTTGCAGTGGTCGGCTGCGATTCAGAACATGCAATTCAAAATATCGAGGTGGCACTAGCCACAAAAAAAAAAAAAATAAAGGAAATGTACGTCACTATTTTACACATGGCTTAACAAATGATAACAATTTCTCCATCTTGTTTCTTCTTTCTTTTCAGGATACATGATACACATCTCAAACAACTGTTCTACAAGACAAAAATTTGAAGCAGAATAAGAGCGAAAATGAAGAATATACACATTCCATCCTGCTTCCTCTACTTACAACAAACCAACAGCACAACTTAGATGCAATCTATTTTCCAGGCCTCTTAAATGATGTCCCATTAACATGCACCTGCCATTATCAGAAAGAGAGCTATCATCATTTGGTCCCATGAATTTAAACTACTTTTAAGGTTAAGGGCAATCTCTTCATTTAAGATGTTAATGTCAATAGTAAAACGCGAGCTTGTAATGTAATTGCATATCAATGAAAAAAAACTAACCAGAAAAGAAGCTTTGCTAAGTAGTCCCGGGATGTGTTAATAGTATCATGACATTCGGCAGCATCATCATAGTTCCCCATCCGACCAATACCCGGGTCTTTCGTGTAATAGGAGACAGGGTCTTCTTTGAAAAATCCTTGTAATACATTTTGAGCAAGCTGATGAATGAAATCATCCACCTCTGAGGATGAAGGTCTTGATAATTCGGTAACCTGTGCAGCCAGAATATGCATGCTAAGCACAACAGAGATCACAAAAATGCAACCACAAGTCACTTATAACAGAAAGCAGATGAGGTGACTCACCATATTAGATTCTAAAGATCTCAAGTACTCTAAGAGATCATTGTTGCTCTTCTTCACATACACCATTTGCATATTTTCCTGTTTACAGGTATGCAGTTCCTGAGAAAGAAGAGATACTACAGTCAGACATACATAGGTAGCACAAGTGTAATGTGGGATAAATTTGAATTCATCCAATGAACAAAACAACATTCTGTGAGGCTCATGGCAATGACAGGTGTAAAATCACACTGTCATCACCTTAAATTATTGACATTTGGCAAGTGGACACAGACCGGAGACGTATCAAATGCTGCCATGTTCAAAAAGAAGGAAGCCAAAGTATAAAAATTATCATTCAACTCTAAACAAGATTTGATCTTCCATCTCCATTCTAGCTAATATCTCCAATAGGACAACTGGAATCAAAATGTAATTTCCGAAGGGGTTACTGTTTGTGCTAAAACTTTCAAGGTTGAATTAGGATGGACTCTCACTCAGCTGACATCAACAAATGATCTAATGGTGGATCACACTTAACAGATGTCAAAACATTTTAGACCATGAAACAAGCTCAAAAGGGTATCCACCAAATAGAAAGCAACATATACACAAATTACAAGCCTATTTCACACACTAACCCCAAAATCTAACTTTATACAAACAACTTCAAATACGGCCTGGGGAAGGAAAAACGATTGCCTCAGAACTGAAACGGTCAGATATCAAAAAGAAAAGAGAGAACTTGGGCATGGAAGCTACTACCACTGTCAACCGTGAACATTTCAGTATGAGCTAAACTGAGTGACACTCTCCAGTCTCCTAGACACCATTTCATTGTAACCTCTAATTTTGATTCTGAATGATACAAACCAGTAGAAAACCAACCGAGTAGTTTACTCACCTGTTTCACACTAGACAGCTCTGATTCCAAATGCTGAATGTAGCTCAAAACTTCCGGAGATAAATTCCCCAGACTCTCCATATTCAGACCTTCCAAATCCTCCGAACTTCTGTCAGGTCTAATTTCACTTCCCCTGTTTTCACTGTCTTCTAAGCTCAGCTGCGAACCCCCATTTTCCTCCAAAAGTTCAGGCCTTTCCACATTATCCAAAGATATGTCGAAGTTCCTCATCAACGAAATTCGATACTCCGCATTCCACAAAGTATATCTAAAACCGAGTCAAAGAACAATAATAAACTTTTGTAAGAATCACTACAAAGCAAAACGAGCTATCAAATGAAGAGTAAAATTAAGCTAATAGCGGAGATGGGATGAATGAAGTAATTACCCAGTGATAATGGAAGACACGATGAGGCGATCAAGAGGGCGTCTGGAAACCTTAACAGTAACGGAGAATTGATCGGAAGGGAGCAACCCAAGCATAGTGGAAATGGTCTGCTTCATGGAATCCTTCGCGGCGTCAGACACGCCTTGGGAAATAACGGAGACGTCAAGAGGCTCAATCCGCTTGAGCATATTCGCAATGACGGAGAATTCACGGCTGAACCCAGACTTCCTCGTCGACACGAAGTCGTCGGATACTCCACCCCCGTCCACACCGGAAATCAAACAGCTCACCACCGTAGATGAGGCGGCTCTACGCTTGATGGCCGGAAGCAAAGGCCGGACGAGGAGATTGTGCGAGAACGGCGGAGGTGGTGGTGGTGGTTGTTGATGGAGGTGCCGGAGATAAGACCGGAGCTGAGACGGGTTGGTGACAGGTGAGGTTAACAAACCCCTAACTGTAGATGATGCCATCAAAATGGAAGGGAAACAAAAAAAAAAAAAAAACCCAAATCGAGAATAATTGAATAAAAGCCTCTGGTAATTATCTGGAAATCTGGTTGAACAGTATTTGTGGCGAGGGATGGGTACGGCGGAGCAATCACTGGGGGGGCGGTGGCGGGGCACAACGGCTGTGTCTGTTTGGAAACAGATTCTGTCTTACCCCCTTCTCGGATTTCTCTCAGCCTACCAATTTTTCATCATAATTATGTTTTTTTCTCTATTCTTTGGTGATGATGACTGTGTCAAATGAGTGCCACTGGTTTTCGCGTTATTTTACAGATTCACCACTGGGAGAGAATTGACAAGCGTATCTTTTGTGAATCTTGGGCTTTCTTGTTATAAAGTGGCCCAGCCGCCCTAATAGAGAGAAATGGATCGTACACCATTTTTTTTCCAATTTGCAAAAAAGTGCCCGAGTGCCTCGCGGGAATCACAGCGCTTGCTGACTTTTCTTTTTTCTTTTTTAATTTTTAGATTAGAATTAATTATTTTTAATTTGTACTGTGCTTGTTGCAACTAGTAGGTGAATTATACCACTACTATTATTTTACCACCTACTTGATGATGATTAGAAGGAAGAATGACAAATTTGATGGGTTGATCCTCTTTAATCTTTGTCTGCAAGGTCTAGGTTGTTCAGTTTTAGACCTTGTTCGAAACATGTCTATTGTGTTCAAATAAATTCATATTTTGTAACGTGTAAAGGAATGTCATACTTCTTAGATGATTAAGTGAATAGAAGAAATATTCACAGGTCATAAAATAAATAAATATAATCATTTTAACTTTTATTATGTGTAGAGTGTAGAGCTTTGAAATCCACAAAGGTTAACAAATTGTGTAATGTTTGAGGAATGCCAATAGCTCTGTTCTGACTTCTAAAGGTCACGGTACAAACTTATATATGGTGGACCATATATCATTTGTATTTGAACGAAAAAAAAAAACAGAAGAAGGCAAATAACATAACCAAGTCATTTCCCCTGTCCTTAATATTATACCTTTAAAATATAAATAAAACAATTACTCCCTCCAGTCCTTAATATAAGGCATTTTAATTTATCATAGGTTTAACCGAATACATATTTTTAATTAATGAAAAAACCTTAAAAATATTTCATAACGATCAAGAGAATATGACGAATGTGAAAATATATCTTAAGGCTTTTTCGTCAAGTAAATATGTGTACTAGGGAAACTAATGACAAATTTAAAATGTCTTATATTAAAGACCGGAGGAAGTATTATTCTGGACCCTTTGGAGTACAATTATATTATTTTGACTTTGTTATAACTAATAAAAGCAATGTTGAAGAAATCTTAACGCCATCAAGGAAGAGAACAAAAAATTGAATGCGAAAAACTTGAAAAAACTTAAGTAACCATGGATTTAAAGGTATTATTAAAGTAGTGATTAAAGTATTGTTGGAATTATTATTGATTCCCAATGTTGTTAGGTTGAACAAAAACAACATCAACTGAAATCATATTCATTACAGAATTTGAACCAAACATCAACAATCTATTCATAATAATTGATTATTAAAATATGTTCTGTAGTACGAGTAGCTTTTTCTTTTCTTTGTTTTTTTTTTTTTTTTTGTGTAGGTACGCAACCTTAATTTTAAATAAATCTCATGTTGGGTCCGAGTTGGAAAAGAAAATCAATGAATTTGGGTGGATAGATTTGTCACAGCAATTATAGCTGATAATTTTGCGCGTTTATTTATTACTTTCCAACATTAATTTAGTGACGATGAGGAAAAAGATACTAGTTTTATTTCTTCTGTCCACAACTTGGAAAAAGTTGTTTTTTTTTTATTTGACTTTTTTATTTTCCAAGTAAAATAAAAATCAGCAAGTAGGGCGGAAAAAGTCAAAAAGGATTTCAACGCCGTATTCCAATCGAAGTCTGCCAACCTAAATAATAATAAACACAACAATCGCTACATTTTCGAAGTCGCAACCTTAATTTGACGTCTCTTGGTTTTCTGCCTCCTCCACCGAGAAAAAACACTTGTCAAACAGATTTCCGGCGTAATATCTCCGTTTCGTGCAACTAACTCCGTCGGTCCGATGTCGGCTGCTCCTAAAGTCAATCGATGGATCAGGCCTGAGGTCCCGAATCATACTTTTTTTTTTAACGATTTAAGTGGTTTTTGTATTTGGATCTGCAAGATTATAATGATATGGTGTGTGACTGTGTGTAGGTATTTCCTCTGTTTGCTGCAGTTGGGGTTGCCGTCGGTATTTGCGGCATGCAATTGGTCCGCAACATCTGCACCAATCCCGAAGTCCGGTATGTTTTTCCAATCTTTGTCTCCCCTCCCTCAAATCTAGCTTTTCAATTTTTATTTTTTATTTTTCTTTATTAAAATTATGATGAAACAAATGTGAGGAGATTAGGAATAAACATGTTTGCAAACGTTGGACTCCCTAGAATGGTAGTAAGATCTCATTTTGAATTTCAGGCTTCGAGATCTAAGTCTAAACCAATAATTATTAACACACTACTATTATTTAGAGTTTTAGAGATGTGTACGTAATACTGTGATTTAGGGTTTTGTTACTTTTGACGGATGATATCGTCCTTTGATTACTGGTTTCAAAATGATTGTCAAATCTGTTCTATTATAATGTGACAAGATTGGGTATTAAAACCAGAGAAGTCTATCGAGTTATCAACTAGATGGAAACATATAATTATATTAAGAATGTAATAGTTAGTTGCTAATTGCTTAGAGCTTTGATATGTGTCCACAACCACAATCCACATTTTTGTTTGGCATTCAAAATGTTATCTTCTTTCTTTGTAAGAAAAGATTAACTTATAGCCAACTAGCCATTAGTTACGAGTACCATGTATACGTTCACTCTTGATTAATACTTTTTGTATCAAAACATGTCACAAATTAGATAAGAATCTGAATTAAACGCAAAACAAACGGGTGTTTAAGTATTTTCTTTTCTCTTTCTCTCTTTGGCATTCTTTGATTTAGTGATGAGGAACATGGGCTCAATTGAAATTAGACAGAATAGGCAAACCCTAGCTCTATGGATTTCAGAAAGAGAAGAGTCTTTTGGAAGCTTTAAAAGCTTGGTTTTAAGTATAAAATATCAAAGTAATGTGAATAACAAAGCTGCAGAAGGTCTCTATTTATAGAGAGATTCTGTTTATTCTTAATCCAACTAGACTTAGTAATTTCCTAAAACTTAGGACTTAAATTGACGTTCAAATAAAATACTTAATAGAAAAAGAAACTACTTTTACTAATTTAATAATAAAACTATTTCCCTAAATCTTCCTGCATCAGTTAGTATGTTCTTGGCTCATTGCGTAGCTGAATATATATCTGAAGATTATTTACTAGTATTATTACAATGAATTAATATGTGAATATGATTTTGTGTTTTGGGAAAATGAAGGGTAACCAAGGAGAACCGAAGTGCTGGAATCCTTGACAACTTTAAGGAAGGAGAGAAATACTCCCAACATGCTGTCAGAAAGTACGTTCGTCACAAGTCTCCTCAGATCATGCCGGCAATTAACCGCTGGTTCTCCGACCCCCAACTCTGATGGGATTCTCTTCTATCATACGATTTATTTACCCCCTCACTTCTACATCAACCCCAATGGGGGGTGAACATAATTCAGTGATTTAGGTCGCAATGATTTGATTCCAATAAGTGCTGTAATACATTTTTCTTTGGAATTGTCTCTATAGCATATAGATATGTCATATTTGACATTTGGTTTACCTTTCAAATGATGGGCGATGGCCGCTGAATTATTTACATGGTGTTTTTCATGATTCACTTTTGCAATACATTTATATACATGGGGTGCCTTACAAAGAGATTAAAGGAAAGAAGAGTATTATACATTCTTTTGAGTTTTGAGTATTTTTCGGCATTCTTTCAATTTTTTGCTTCTAAAAAGAATACAGTAACGTGAGTACCAGCATTAAGAGAATCGCACAGCAATACAGTTTCTAAAATCCAAGTGTTTCAATTTCCAAAACTTCACAAGCACTAATCACATCACCATTACCAACCAAATAAGAACGTAAATCAAACTAAAGCAACAAAACCACCCCAAAAAAAAAAAAAAAAAAAAACTAAAATGTACCCATGATGAAAAATTTCACATTCTATTAATCAACTGTGGTCACCTCTTGCCATTCTCCATCAACTGCTTCTTTCCACAAGGTGACATTGTTCTCTCCCACTGCGACGGCCAGCAAGTTTCCGGTCAGGGACCATGAAACCCTCCAGACTGGACACCTAAAATCCTTCAAAACCTTGCCTTCCCATTGATCACCGTCTTTTGCATTTGTCCATATAACAACTTTACCATCTTGAGAAGCACTGGCAATGGTGGACTTTGGCAGCCCCAAATTAGGAGCCCAGGCAACATCCCTAACCCAATCACTGTGCCCCTGAAGAGCAGGGAAGCAATCCATCTTCCAAATGCCACCATTGAGCTTCCACACCTTGACGGTATTATCACAACCACCAGATGCTAGCTTCAGAACCGGTTCCACAAGATTTGTTCCAACTAAAGCGCCAGGAGCAGTTGAAGGAGCCCATGAAACTGAGGTTACACCAACTGGATGAGCTTGATCTATTCTAGCGGTGTCCCAGCCACCACTATTTGTCGCTGTGTAGACATATATATTTCCGTCAGAGGATCCGCAAGCCAAGCAAAGCTTATTTATGTCATGAGGAGCCCAGGCAATAGAATTCACCGATGATGTATGGTCACTGAAAACATGGGCTTGTGACCACTCATTATGCGTGCCCTCTCTCCAGATGATAACTTTACCATCATAAGAACAAGAAGCGAGAAACGAGCCAAACTTAGGATGTGCCCAAGCTACCTGCCAAACAGGACCCTGATGTCCACTCAAAGTGGCAAGATGCTGAGAAGTATTGTTCTTATTCACACCTATAATCTTTATGGTTGAGTCCGATGAAGCGGTGGCTAGACGTTTTCCATAGTAGTCCATGCAGACATCATGAACAATATCTTGATGACCGGTTTCAATCTTCTGAGGCGGCATCTTTGTAATGTTTGTTAACGATATAACTACTTAGGATAACAAACTTCTTACGCAACTGCTGCAATGAGAAATATCCATGTGACGTAAGTAATATAATCAAGTTGAAAAGTGCATCTAACGCCAATGGTTACTGAACAAACAGATTTTCCAAAAGGTATACACTTGTAACTTGTAAGAGACATTATTAACCAACCACTAAAGCCACTTTCATACAAAGGTCTCCAAATACTTTGCAGTAAAAGATTAATGTCTTGATGGGAACTGAATGGGCTCAAATACCAACTCAGCAAATTTATGAGCAATTCTACTCTCACATATATATAGCAGAGAAGAACTATCACAGCCTTAGACAAAGGTTGCTCGTCTAACATACAAAAAAGGTCGGCCCCTCAACCAATAAAAAAGCATTCAGATGAGAATAAATTATAGAAGTTTTAGTAGATGTACAACAAAGGGTTTCCACAGAAACTACTGGCTGGTATACTGAGTGCAATACTGCATAACATAATCTCCAGGAATCCAATGACAGTTGCTCCGGAAAAAATGGTTACCTAAATCTAAACAAGTGAAAAAAGCAACAAAATCAAAAGTTGAAACTAAAGCAAAGTTAAATAGATTGTTCTTGAAGTTAAACTAAGAAACAAAGCCAGAGGACCATACAATTTGACAAAACAAAATCAAAGCACGGCTTCTGAGATAAAATAGATAAATAAACAGAGCAAGTAACAGAGAATTATAGCCACAACCAAGTCCACTGAACTGTTGTTGCAACACCACAAAGCACACAAACACAATCAAATCAAATTTGCCATAGCTTTTCCTTTCCAACAAGAAAACATAAACTTAAAAACAACTTCCACACCTCGAATTTCAGTTCAACCACTGAATCACAAAGATCTGCTTTCCACACAGGATGTTGAAGTGGAAAACAAAAAATCTAAAAGCTTGTATTAGTTTAGTTCCAGAAAAACACACAGTTGCAGAAGGCTCAATTGTATGAACAGAGCGAACGAAGGTCGGCTAACCGGAGATCTGCAAATTCACCCCCGTAGATCTTACGCAAAGAAAATTAACGTATTATTCTGAAAAGGGAAGCCGTCTTACCTTTGACTTGGGAGACCAGTTCGTCGGGATTTTCGTCGGACCAATCGAAGGGAATCGGAGCTCTGAGAAAGAAGACGGAGCCAAAACGCAAGGCAATGCTAACTTTATATGTGTTGTCTTTAGAAGATTATTTGTAAGGTTTTTCTGTTTCTTTTTTTCAATAAATTTTCCACGATGCTTACAAAAACTTGTCAGCCGTCCAATATTCCGTTGACACGTAAGACTTCTTTTTTACTCCCTCCGTTCCAAAATAGGTGTCATTCTAGAGTTTTCACACAATTTAAGAAAACATTAAATATAGTAGTTAAATTACTAGAATATGCTTAACCAACTTCATTAGAATAAATGTTCACCAATAATATTATTTCTTTTGAGGATATGTTTGGAAATTACTGAGAAAAAATGCATTGGAATCCGAAAACGACACTTATTTTGGAATGGAGGGAGTACTTCTTTCTAATGAAAACTCACAACACTGTCAACAGAATAAAAAAAAATAAAAATAAAAAAAGGGAAAAAATCACAACACTTTCAACCCAAGAAAAGAATAATAATAATGAAAAACATCACCTTAGTAAAAAAAAACAAAAACAAAAAAAAAAACAAAAAACAAAAGCAAAAACATCACAACGCTCAAGTTAAGCAAAATTGTGTAGTAAATTAGTCCAAAAATAAACTTATGATTTTTTTTTTTTTAGAAAGAAATCAATAAACTTATGATTGACTAGGTTAGTATTAGTTTTCTGAATTTGTGCAAGGGTTTTAGCGAATTTTTTCATGAAATTGCATATGAATAACAATAAAAATAAAGAGTGTATGGCCACTCATCTATTACTTCCTCTCCTCAAAAACAAAATCTACATTCGTAGTTTGTGAATTGTACTTAAAATTATAATGTAAATTATTTTTCTAGACATAAATAATATATTTGAGATTTTTATTTCATTATTAGGGTTTTACTATTTTTGTACTTCTAATCTTGTGAAAAAAAAAACAACAACAATTACTACTTGTGATTTGAAAGTTGCCATGATTTATTTTTTCTTTTGAAAATGGGCCGTGATTTATTAGACATTTTACAAAATTTGAATATGGGTAATGATATTGTCAAAACAAATACTCCCTCCGTTATACACAAAAATAATCCAGTTTCAAAATGTACAATATTTTTAATTTAGTCAACCCTCCAAGATACAACTCATTTTTTGTTCCAAGAACTTCTAATTTTACCCCAATTTAAAATTTATAGCAAATATGATTCCCATACTTCCTTGATTTCTCTCTTTCGATCTCTCAAGCCGACGATATCAACCGCCGAAGATCCACCGGAGACCTGCCGATTACCTCTTCTCCCCACCGTTATCTTTTCATTTCCACCACCTCTCTACATTTTTTTTTTCAAAATCCGTGTTTAGGAAAAACCAACCTCTTTAACAGTTGTGAAAAAAGAAGAACAGAATCATTATCGTCAGTAAAAGCAGCAATATCAACATTAAAATCGGATATGGGATTCCTCTTCGTCTTTCTCCCAGAAGATCAACAACAATAGCATAAAGAAGAAGGAAACAATTGTTATTATAAGAAAAGATTTCAACAATTTGGTCAATTTCCATCCTTTAATAAGCGAACTAATTCAAGCCATTTTTCCAGAGCTCAATCCACCATTTCGATTTGTCCCCTTCTCATCTTTGTTACTTTGCTTTTGTTCACCCTCTCCACTTTTGAACCATCCGTTGCCTTCCCATTTAATTCTCGGAGACGGTTGATTACTGAGTTCCCAATTAATGCGTAATTAATGCCTAAATTTTGGATTTAGAGATTCACCATCGGATCTCGATCGATAAATCGCCGTCAGAACTGAAAGTTTGGTACTGGTCAGATATGTTTATCAAAAAGGTCATTTAAGTCATTTAACCTGTTTCAATTTTGACTTTTTTTGAAATTGGATTATTTTTTTGGAACGAGATTTTTTATCAAACTAGATTATTTTTGTGAGATGGAGGTAGCAATAGTATCCAAAACAAATTTATTATAAGAAGACAAAAATATCCTTTTAATTCACCACTCAATTTCTACCCCTTTGTTAGTCATGGAACGCTCCTCCCGCCTCCTGCCTCCTTTTTCCTAAACCTTTCTTCAACACTATTAACAATGAATTCAAATAGAAACTAAACTATAGCAAAAGTTATAATCTCAAGTCTAGAGTAATAAATAGACAACACAAGCCCTACTATTCAAACTAAAGACAAACTTCATGTATCTGGGGCAGTTGTAAACTTTCAAGCAACAAAATCAACTTCCATTTTCAAAAAAAAAAAAAAAAACTTTTTATTGAAGATTTTCTTATAATGTGTTGTAAGTTGTAACTAATCAAAAACCCTTTTAATCTTGATGGTGTTCAAAGTACCAGAAAATATATTCTTTATTTTTCCAGAAGCCACAGAGGTAAAGAGTTCACTCCAACTTTACAACACTAGATAAAGATGAGAGTATTTGGTTCAATCTCGGGAGCAAAGAGATTTTTGGGATAATTGTTTCTAATTTATTTTCAAATTCATTGAGCAACTGGAGATGATAAGATCTTAAGGTGAAAAATACTACTGAGAATTTGAACTCTACCTTGGAAACACTACCACAAAAATTGAAGACTCCTCGGTTTCAAAAGTTTATGCTTAAAATTGGGATAGCTATAACTCCATGCTTGAAATTGGGATCAATAGTGAGCACAATTGAAACCAATAATATCAAGATTAAAACAAATGCACAAAAAGAACGATTATGTTAAATTGTTGGATAAGAAAAGGGTGAGAAAAATGATGAACTAGTTAGGGCTGAGGTTTGGAAGTTGCGCGTAGTTAAGAGTAATACAGGAAACAATGAAAAAAATATTTTGGAAGCTAATAATTGTTTCGGTAATATTACTAACCTTTGAATATTAGGTGAGAAGAATGTTATATGAAGAATACAAAAATCACGACAAGTGAATATGAAGCAGTCGATCTCTAAACAAAAACTTTGTTACTCCGAGCTTGATGGCCTATGGCTGTTGTAGCAAATATATAAAGGTTACCTTCTTTTTAGTGATAAAATTTTAAGTTACCTTTTCTTTTTGTGATAAAATTGTTTAGGTTACTTTTAATTTCACAATAGCCATATCCATTAACGTCGAAATAACGCACTACCCAGTGTTAAATTGACACTTGAAAATACGTCACTTATTATTAATAATTTTTTTTTTCGATGAAACTGCAAATTTACATGCAAGACTCCATTATGATATCCCTTTTATCACTGAAATGCGTGCTTTTTTTTTCTTGTTCTGAAACAAAAGAAATATTCTTTTACAAACCATATGAAAGTTGAAATTGAAGGATTGCTAGATTCGTGCCTACTTTTTCATCCCATATTCTTCAATGCAATTTGTATAAACTCATCCATATACAAACTTTCAAAAAAAAAAAAAAAAAATCCCATATACAAAGGAGAAATTTGCTGTCTATTCCTTTTCTTAATCACAATCAATCCTTTGTATTGGAATTTGGAAGCTTCTCCCAAGTCCTTAGAGAAGATGTTGGGAAGGGACAGTGGTAAAGTTTATGTCTTTAGTTTTGGTAAATAAATTACAACACAACGAGTTTACAAAAAATTAAAATACTTTCGTTTCACTGATAATATAATACCGATTCGTAACTTTACAAAATTTAGAAACTGAAAACAATAATTAGAGTAACAACATTCTATAAGCATTCTTCCCTCTTTGCCTTCAAACCACACCCCCAAAAAAAAAAAAAGAGAAAAATTAAAAAAGACAAAAGTAAACTTAATCGATGGGGATAGTGAAATTAGTGATTACAATTTGGTGAGTTTGTCCAAGAATAAAGGAACAAAAAGTGTGGAAAAAATAAAAGGGAAGAAAAGAAAAAACAACAACAACAACATTTTGTTTTGTAGATTTCTTTTTTGGGGATTCTTGCCGTGGAAGAGGATTCAGATTCAGCAGCCAACAAATAAACCACACAAATTTAGTCCCCCCCATAATTAAATGCTATCCTAATAAAGAAAACGTTTTTAGAACAGTCCCTCACTCATCAGATATGGACTCCGTCACTAGATCCACCACCACCACCACTTCCACTTCCGGCCCACTCTGATGGCTTTCTCCTCCCGCCGCGGCGGCGTCGGCGGATGGGCCCAGTCCCTCCTCCCTTCATCCATCACCTCCAAACAACACTCATCCAAACAGCCCCGTAAATCCCGCAGACGCGCCGCTCTCAAGGACTTCGTCCTCACCAACTTCTTCACCATCGGACTCTCCGTCTCCTTCTTCCTTTTCATCCTCATTGTCTTCAGCTTCGGCGTCCCTAAACCCCTCTTGTCATCCCACTTCCGGAGAGGGGTTTCCCGGACCCGGAAGCCGTCTTACCGTAAGTCTCCGGCCAGCGACCCTGTTTCCGGGGCGGTGGTGGATATCACGACTAAAGGGTTGTATGATAAGATCCAGTTCTTGGATGAGGATGGTGGGCCCTGGACTCAAGGTTGGAAGGTGGGTTACAGAGGAAACGAGTGGGATGATGAGAAATTGAAGGTTTTTGTCGTTCCGCATTCCCATAATGATCCTGGTTGGTTGCTCACCGTTGAGGAATACTATAATCGACAGTCTAAACATATCCTGGATACCATCGTTGACACCTTGTCCAAGGTACAATTTATAAGAAATTTATATATAACTTGGGCATTTTTAATTTTTTTGTTCTATCACGTTAGTTTTGATTGAGTCAACTGCTAACTGAATTTTTTTATATTACGGTCGTGAATTGTTATTTATCTGATTCTCATTTGGTTGGACCCGTTTTTTTTATTTTTTTATTTTACTACATTTTAAAGCTTTATGTAATTCATTTGATTGGAATGGTAGGACAATCGGCGTAAATTTATATGGGAGGAGATGTCTTATTTGGAGAGATGGTGGAGGGATGCATCGGACTCCAAGAGAGAGTCTTTCATCAGTTTAGTGAAGAATGGACAGTTAGAAATCGTAGGAGGTGGTTGGGTGATGAATGACGAGGTAAATTTCATACTCATAGCTCTTCATTCCTAGTGCTACTTTCATCTGCTTTTTTTGACTGTTGCTGGGTATTTTCTTCTTAATTGATTTGATAATGAAGCAATTTGATAGAAGAGGTTCTTTAAACTGATGTGGTTAGGAATTCATTGCTGGAAAAAGGAAAAAATGGATTTAATTGGAAACGTTTTGGATGAGATGTCTTCTACGAATTTCTTAGTAGTGAATCTTTGTCCAGTTTGAAGATAGTTTCTGACTGTTAATTTTACTCTGCAGGCAAATTCACATTTTTTTGCCATTCTTGAACAGGTAAAAGTTCTAGCATTTCTTATGTCAACAGTGCTTGCTTCCACTTCTAGTTATTCCAATGTGATTTAAGTTTCAGTTCCTTTCTCGTTTTATTCCAATATGGACTAATTTGTTTTCTGCATGACAATTTCTACTTGAGGTTCTTTCTGAAATATTCCCGCCCCCAAAGAAACAATAGAAAGAAATGGGCAATGGAATGCTACAAAATTATTAGACGGCTGATTATGCTTGGGGAAAATGAGCTTGTTTGATATGTTTAACAGAAAAAATCGATCTGGGAACATTTATAGCAGGGAGTCTACTCTTAAAATTTGATTTGCTGTCTGCCGATCTCTTCGAAAAATACTAGTTGATGCTATTTTTTCATGTGTTTGCGTACTAACATATACTTTATTATGGAAACCTTGAATAGATTCATTATGTAGTTAGCTCCAATGTCCAAAAAAAGTGTTTTCTCCTAACGCGCCTTTCTAGTGCTCAGAGAAATATAACGCTTTATATTTTGGTCAATGCATGTGTATGTTCTTCATCTTCTCTTGATATTATTGCTTGTGGTTGTTGTGATCTGCTTCAGAAATCCCTTTTAAGATTTTGTTTTTCTATTTGCAATTTGTATTCAGATAACTGAGGGGAATATGTGGTTGAATGAAACTGTGGGTGTTATTCCCAAAAATTCATGGGCTATAGATCCTTTTGGTTATTCACCAACTATGGCATATCTTCTGCGTCGTATGGGTTTTGAGAATATGCTTATACAGAGGACTCACTATGAAGTGAAGAAGGAACTGGCCCTGAATAAAAATTTGGAATATGTATGGAGACAGAGCTGGGATGCTAATGAAGCAACTGACATTTTTGTTCATATGATGCCATTCTATTCTTATGACGTTCCACATACTTGCGGGCCAGAGCCAGCAGTTTGTTGTCAATTTGACTTTGCTCGTATGCGGGGGTTTGTTTATGAACTTTGTCCATGGGGAAAGCATCCCGTTGAGACTAATCAAGAAAATGTCAAGGAGAGAGCAAACATGCTGCTTGATCAATATAGGAAAAAATCAACACTGTATCGAACAAACACATTGCTTGTTCCTCTTGGTGACGATTTTCGTTACATCAGTATTGATGAAGCAGAAGCTCAATTTAGGAACTATCAGATGCTTTTTGATTATATAAATTCTGATCCTAGCTTGAATGCCGAAGCAAAATTTGGCACTCTTGAAGATTACTTTCAGACTCTGCGCGAGGAGGCAGAGCGGGTTAATTATTCACGGCATGATGAGGTTGGATCTGCTCAGATTGGAGGTTTTCCATCTTTATCGGGTGATTTCTTTACCTATGCTGACAGGCGGCAAGATTATTGGAGTGGTTATTATGTTTCCCGGCCATTCTTCAAGGCCGTTGATCGTGTACTTGAACATACGCTTCGTGGTGCAGAAATAATGATGGCCTTTTTGCTGGGATATTGCCAGAGAGCTCAGTGTGAAAGGTTACCAACTGGATTCTCCTATAAGCTTACAGCTGCTCGAAGGAATCTAGCTCTATTCCAGCATCATGATGGCGTAACTGGTACTGCCAAGGATCATGTGGTTCAAGACTATGGGACACGGATGCATATGGCTTTACAGGACCTCCAAATTTTTATGTCAAAGGCCATAGAGGTATTGCTTGGAATCCGACATGAGAAAGTTGATCAGTTTCCTGCTCAATTTGAGCCGGCCCAAGTACGGTCTAAGTATGATGCTCAACCAATTCATAAAGTAATCACTGCTCAAGAAAAAACAGTTCAGACTGTTGTAATTTTCAATCCACTGGAGCGAACACGAGATGAAATTGTTATGGTCGTTGTTCAGAGACCGGATGTAACAGTTCTGGACTCAAATTGGACATGCGAGAAGAGCCAGATTTCTCCTGATTTGGACCAGAATAGAAGCACTCTCTTCTCTGGAAGGCATCGTCTTTACTGGAAAGCTTCTGTACCTGCAATGGGATTGCAAACATATTATATAGCTAATGGTTTTGTGGGATGCGAAAAGGCCAAACCAGCAACCATACGCATCTCTAGCTCTGATCAACTACCCTGTCCTGCTCCCTATGCTTGCTCAAAGGTGGAAGGTGACAGCATTGAAATCAGTAATCAACATAAGAAACTCACTTTCGGTGTCGACCATGGTTTGTTGCAGAAAATAACCCACCAGGATGGTTCTCAAAATGTTGTGAATGAGGAGATTAGTATGTACTCCAGCATTGAAAGTGGAGCGTACTTATTCAAACCTAATGGAGATGCTGAACCCATCATCCAAGCTGGTGGGACAATGGTAGTTTCCGAGGGCAATATGGTTCATGAAGTGTACTCATTTCCAAAAACAGCATGGGAAAAAGGCCCAATTTCCCACAGTACTCGCATTTATAATGGTGAGAAGACCATACAGGAACATCTTATTGAGAAGGAGTATCATGTTGAACTTCTTGGAACTGATTTCAACGATAGAGAGTTGATAGTTAGGTACAACACTGATATTGATAACAAACGCATTTTCTTTTCCGACTTGAATGGGTTCCAGATGAGTCGTAGAGAAACATATGACAAGATCCCCTCGCAGGGAAATTACTATCCAATGCCATCGCTTGCCTTTATGCAAGGGTCAAATGGATTGCGCTTCTCTGTCCATACACGTCAGTCACTAGGTGTGGCAAGCCTTAAGAATGGACATTTGGAGATCATGCTTGATCGGCGCTTGACAAGAGATGATGGGCGTGGCCTTGGCCAAGGAGTGATGGATAACCGACCAACCAATGTAATGTTCCACATCCTTCTGGAGGCCAATATATCAGTACCTACCCATCCTTTATCAAACTCTCATCCCTCGAGTCCCTCTCTTCTCTCCCATTTGGTTGGTGCTCATTTGAATTATCCTTTACATATATTCATTGCCAAGAAGTCCCAGGAGATATCTGTGCAGCCACCTCCTAGATCTTTCTCTCCTTTGTCAGTGCCATTGCCTTGTGACCTGCATATAGTCAGCTTTAAGGTTCCTCGCCCTTTAAAATTTTTTCAGCAGCCAGTTGAAGAGAGCAGGTTTGTTTTGATCTTGCAGAGACTACATTGGGACTCATCATATTGTCATAAAGGCAGGTCAGATTGCGCGAGCGTCGCCGATGAGCCAGTGAATTTGTTTGAGATGTTTAAGGGGCTTTCAGTATCAAATGCACAAGCAACGTCGTTGAACCTCTTACATGGTGACACTGATATGTTGGGTTACAGTGAGCAGTTTATGGACGGGGCCCAAGAAGGGCATGTCCTCATATCTCCCATGGAAATACAGGCTTACAAGCTTGCTATTCGGCATCAAGAGTGAGTATGGCACTTGAGAAAGATCTACTGACATGTGACTGTTCTCATGGATACTGTTCTCAAACCATTTCTAGGTTAGAGAATTTTGTTTGGTCCTCCGCCCGCTGCCAATGCAGTTGTGAATGCCCGCTGCCAAATGCAGTTGTGAATGGAACCCGACTTCCTGCAGCCTTTTGGGATTAGACCATTTCACACTACAGCATCGAAAGGTGCTTCAAAGATAACTGTAGTGAATTGCTGAGGGGAAAAAGAATCAGTTGTTGATCGGGAGCCGGGCTGTTTATAGATTAGATAATGTAGATTTCATTGTAGTATATAGTGCCAAGCTGATTTATAGTTTTCTGCATACTATCTCGGAAGAAATGTAATAGGGTCAATAATACTTGCCTAAAACCCGGGTCAATAATACTTGCCTAAAACCCATTAACATCAGAATCCAAGTTTTGTTAGTATTTGAAGAAGTTGAATTTAGTTACACGGAGAAAAGTTGGTCACTGCATATCGTTTGCGTGTGCATGAATGTAAGCAACATGACTGACATTGCGACAACCACAAGCAACTCTATCAGATGGGTAGTACTTTGTTACATATAAAATGGTACCAAGGTTTTCTTTAAATAAAAACTAAACAAAATCGTGTGAACATACCCTGCCTGGCTCTTCAAATCAGAGTAATCATACCCAGCCCAGTTCTTTAAATCAGAGTAATCAATAATACTGCATAGCTTTAAAAAGTCTTGTTCCTGAGCATACAATTCGCCCTATCACTTCCAATATACTGAGAGAGGTAAGTAGTTTCCATCCCAAAACACAGAAAGTTTGTAGACAATTTAGCTGATTATCCACCCAGGCTCAAACAGTCCCATGGATCTCGAAACACGGAGCATCTTTCAAACACAGATTTTACTTGGTGAAAAGATCACTCACTCTGGCAAGTGCCTCCACGTCAGTATTTGCTCATCTTACTTCCACTGCTTAATTGTACGTGACCATATTTCAGGCTTTCAGCATACATAAAGCTCAAAAGCAGCCTGAAAGAATGATGTTCCAACTCAGTTAACTAGGAACACGAAAATGAAACATTTTTTAATACACAACTACAAACCTTGGAAAGAAAATGAGGGCCATGTTCTCAAGTAAAACTGACAGCATTCCACTAGCCTTCCCACCAGAGACAGCCATTGCTCAATGTGTCAAGAATATGCCACGGCGTCGACATAATAATTTCTCAACTATTCTTTCATAGATTGAACTTGTAGAGTTAAATCCTTGATGCCAGCATCATATAATAGGTCGGACACTTGAGCTTTTATATAGGCCTTATCTGCCTCTCTCGAAACATGAAGATGGAGGGTCCCAACCACATCTGTATTTGTCAAACTCCAAACATGCAGGTTCTGAATTCCACTAACACCATCCAAGTTCATAACATTATTTAAAGCACTTCCAAGATCCTTCTGAAGAGTTCTTGGGACTCTTTGCAGCAAAACCTCGGCTGAATTTCTAAGCAATGGGATCACCGAATATACAATTAAGACAGAAATAAAAATAGAGCAGGCAGGGTCGGCTGCAAGCCATCCTTTGTACTTAATTAAGAGTGTCGCAACAACTACTCCGACACTCCCCATGGTGTCTGCTAGAACATGTAGGAAGATACCTTCCATATTATGATCAATATGATGGTGATGCTTCCCTTGCTGCTGCTTACTTTGATCTTTGGGGTGCAGATTACTCCCACCAGATTGAATTTCATGAGAGTGGCCACTGCAACTCAAGGAATCATTATTGACTAGGTGACCGCTCTGGTGACCATGATCAGCGTCGCTATTTTTGTGTGGGCATTTTGAACCATGAGTGTGGTGATTTTCATCAGCATGGCAATCATGATCATGCGCATGGTGTTTGTCATGAACAGAATAAAAGTTCGAACGGGTATCCGAGATGACAGTAACACCCTTTTCATTCCTGTGCTGGCTTTGGTGGTTATGATGATCATGATCCTGTGAATGCTGGTGATCATGGTCATGTGAATGTTGGTGATCGTGGTCATGAGAATGATGGTGATCGTGGTCATGTGAATGTTGGTGATCGTGGTGATGAGACTGATGGTGGTCATGGTTATGTGAAAGTTGGTGATCATGGTGGTGGTGAGAATGGGAGTGGGAGTGAGAGCATGATCCTGAACCACCATGCGCATGATGATGCTCCTCATGAAAGAAAATGAGCCCAACTACATTCACTAGCAGACCCCCCACAGAAACTGCCAACAAACTGCTTGTAGAGATCTCTTGAGGATCAAGAATTCTCTCAAATGATTCCAGTACGATTAATGCTCCGACAAGCACCAGAAGAACAGCATTGACATATCCCGACAGAACTTCAAATCTGCCACGGCCATAGTTAAATTGGCCATTTGCTGGCAGCCGGGAAATGTAGGAAGCATAAAGACCAATTGCCAAAGCAGCGCAATCAAACAACATGTGACATGCATCAGAAATCAACCCAAGACTGTTACTCATGAATCCAGCAACGAATTCCACCACCATATATGCAGTGTTTATCAAGAGGAAAAGAGCAATCTTGCGGGATTTCCTTTCACTCAAAATGTGGCGAACTGGCTTCATAACCGAGGCAGTAAATGAATCTGGTGAATCTACACCTAATTCAAGATAACCAGACCTGTATGGATCTAATCCTCTAACCGAAAACCACAGCAACAATCCACAAATCAGTAAACCCCACAGGGAGAGCTCTGGAAAGTAGATCAACTCCAAAACAACTGTGCAAACAAATGTAACAAGATACTCCTTTTGGAAATCTTTGGATGGAGTCAGTTTCTCATCTGTATAATTCTCACTCAAAAGCACTCCGAAAACAACTGTATTAGCCAGTGGCCATCCGAGGCTTGCTACCGATATACTATCCCCTTCAGCCTCAAAAACAAACATACTAATCAAAGCAGGAATGAAGAGCAGAGCAGTCATGTAAAACAAACAAATTAACCGCACCCGTTTACGACCCATTTCTCGAATAGTTCCCCAATTACTGGAAACCCGCTCATAACATCCTAAAAACCCAGAAAGAAATGGGAGCACCATGGGCCATATTCTAACACAATCCCGGCCAGGGAAAACTGAGAAGCCATTCTTATTGATGTTGATAGATGATAGAGGAAAGCACTCAATACGATCCCAGCTGATAGACAAGAAAATTATTCCACAAAATAAAGCAATAAACCCTTGAATCTTTCCTGAACCAAATCCCCTTTTATCAATGAAATATGGATTCTTGCGCTCAGCAACGAACCGTGCTGCCACATTCCCAGACAATTCAGCAAGGATCATGGCAGCAGTGCCACAGTAACGGAGAGCTTGGAAACGGAGGAGGAATACTATGGCAAGGAGCAGCGACTTGGCCAGCAGAAGTCTATGTTGAGATTTGAGAATTGAAGTGAGAGAGAAAATGGGCTGGCGCTGTTTCTGATAAAAAGGGCCTCTATTGGAAGAAGCTGGTGAAGTGACAAGAGAAAAAGAGAGGGTGAGAAGGAAAGAGAGGAGAGACACAAGGAAAGCGAAGGGGAAGATGGAGAAAGAGGAAGGAGAAGAACGGAGGAAAGGAAGGAGAGAGTAAAGGGAACGAAGAGAGAAGAGAAGGAGGAAGAGAAAAGAGAGGGAGGATGTTTTTGAGGTAGAATATTTGGTGGACAGATACGGCAGCCGTTGTTTAGAGGGGGTTGGCGTGGGAGTCAATGCTGTGGTGTAGGGGAATCCTTGAGTTTGAAGGTGTCCAGTTCTAATAGTGTTTGTCGAGGTAGTGGGGATGGTGGTGCGGGGCGGAAGAGATAAACGGCTAGGCCGATGGTGATCGTGGTGGTGCTCTGTCATTTTCATGAATGGGAGTAGAAGAGCAGAGGCTTCAACCTTGCACCGCCAATGATCTTGAGTGATTGCGAATAGGTTATCGGGTATTTATCGTCTGGGATAAGGTTTCAAACTAGATAGTCTTTACTGTTATCCTGATTGAATTGACAAATCACCTGTCAATGGTCTGTTCCGGCTTCTCTTCAAGAATATTTTGTCTATTTGATGAACTTTTCCAGCTATTGAATGCTGAGCAAGCTAGAACATTGTCCACAGGCTTGAGAAGTTCTGTTCTAACCCAGGCACATCACAGCCCATTTACAGTCCCATCCCTAATAGAAAAGATGGCTGTTCGAGGCAATGGTGACCCAACACAAAAAAAAAGAAAAAAAGAAATCAAATATCAGAACTGGAACCACTATGCAAAGTCGATTAGTTTGTTACTGAAATGGAAGTTAAAAACACATTCTTGTCAGCTTTTAAAATAATTAACAAAGATCTATCAGTGGATGAATGAGTGGTCGCGGCACAGCAGGAGTGAAATATTATTTTATTCTACCTAGATTAAAAAAAGAAAGGAACACACAGCCACAAATAATATAACTCAAAAGCAATTTCATTGCGCTACTGCAACACCTAAAATGGGAAAAAATAATTATAATAGCTGTAAATTTTCCTCCCTGATTAATACTGCTCCACCAGTAATAGACAGTAGTATTAACCAATTATTCAACCCTGCTAAGATATCTAAGTACTTTACAGTGAGAGATTCATGTCTTAATAGGGACTGAATGAGCTTGATTCATAACAATAGGAATCTGTGAGTATTTTCAGTACACTGTACTTTCAGATATTGAACATATAGCATCAAGTGTCAAACAAAAGCAACCTGCCCGTGTAATACACACTAGATAGTGCCTCAAACTCTCGAAAACATCAGATAAGTACAAACTACAGAACTTTCGGCGCAAATTATTAAACTGCAAAAGTAAGGGCCGGCTTTTATATCAAATTAAATAATCAGGGAACTCGTAGCAAAGGGCGATCTCATGTAACCCAAGCGTATCAATAATAGGAAAGGGAATTGTCGAAGCAGTGAAGACCTAAATCTAAACAAGAAAAATCAATCGGAAACTGAAACGGTAACCAGAGATAGAATAGGCTGTTACTGAACATAATTCAAGAAACAAAGCCACTCTACTGTTGGAATTAGTGACAGAACTTAATCATAGATACCAAATTAAAACAAAAGATCAAAAAGGTCAGGGCAGCATTGATAGGCTTGTCGTCCTATTCCTAACTGAAAATGAAAGAAAGAAACAAAGCAACTGAAGAAATAACTAAAGCCAACTCCATTTGAGCTATCACAACACCTAATAACGTTAAACAACATTCTTCCCAGAGCATTTAAAACCTACCAATAACTCAAAACTAGAAAATCAATCAAAGATCCAATTTTGATAAGCAAGTCTTATTAATTCCAAAGCTTCACATGAATATTGCAAAGATCATGAACTCAGAAAATAATCCGAAAGCCTAAAAAAAAATTAAATTTCTACAACACTAAATTGAACCAGTGGTCTGAACGAAGGACTGCAAAAGAAAATCACTAACTAGATGTAAATGGCGGACGAGTCTTACCCTTGACCTGGGAAGACTAGGTTGATCGGATGTCTCGTCGGACCAATCGAAGAACTGAGAAGATAACTAGGGAAGAAGACGGACGCCCTTGCCGGCCAAAACCCGACGGCAACGCGAACTGTTAAATCACTTCAATAACTGCTATAAGTAGAAAGATGGACACAATCCCAGTGTACGACGTTCCTATCCTCGTATTCTCTCCAGGGAAAGAAAAATATAATTACAAAAGAGCCCCTGAATGTTTATGTAACTTTAATATACAGACTTGTTTAATTGAAATCTACACTTAATTTGATCAATTTGATATCTTTTTTTCTTTGTAAACAGTTTTGATGCATTTCAAAAGAACTTGGAATTCCATATCAATTACTCACTCTGTCATAAAAAATAAAAAAAGGTCCACAGTTAATTTTGATTGTATCGTGTTATGATTTCATTTGAATCCCATATTGAAATCAGATTTTTGTAGTTTATGGAGATAAGTCCACACGAAATTAAATATGGGCATCTTCGTACGATTTTTGATGCTTACATTTTTTTAAATTATAACTCCCTCTATACTACAACAACAATAACAAATTTTTTTTCTCACTAGGAAAATTTGGCTATATGAGTCATATGTCGCTATTGTACTCGATCGGTACAAAAATTATAACTTTCTCTATCCAAAAAAAAAAAAAATCTACATTGAGATTTGAAATTGTATTAGTTTTTTTTTAAAAGATTTTGAAAATTCAATGTAAACTATTTTTCTTATGCGGTGAGAGTAGTATTTATTTTTGGATGAAATGATAAAGAAAAATAATAAAATTAATATATATATATATATATTTGCATAGTGAAAAATAATGATTACATTACAGTTTTTTCAACCCACGATCTAGTGACATATCAAATCAAACAATCTCAATGCCCGTCGGTTAATAAATTATTTAATAATCCGAAAAAAAAAAAATCCAATATATAAGACCATCTCAAACACTATCCATAGTCCAATTGTTATTATTGGCCCTCCAAGTCAACTACATTCTTGGCGCACTATTAGGACAGGAGAATGAATTAGAAATTATGAACAGATCACAAGGCATATTGTTTTACAATTTTTTTCTTTTTTTTTAATTATATTCAAACAGAAATGGATGGTTCACCTTCACGGCTTCACCCACATGGTTTCTTACACAGTTCACATCATCGCGTATTTGATTCTCTTTCCGTTCCTATTCCATAGGATTTACAACCATTAGTAAAAAAAATATAAAGTTTTCATATGTATAGTATACGACTTACTTGAATATTTTCCTTATATTTTATGTTTTTTTTTTCATCGTGATTGTGCAATTTAAAATTTTATTTTTAATATAAATTATAAATAAAACTCTAAACAAAACAATCACGGTGCGACATAAGAAATATTAATTTTATTTGTTCAATAGTAATCCTTTGGAATAGAAAGATAGAAGTTCGTACTATTTTTACGAGTATTTTTAGTTAGGGGTAAGAAACAAAAAATTATTGGGTACAACTGCTGTATCTTGTTTTTTAGTGCAGCAAGTATTCGCACCTCTATTTTGGGGATATAACTCCCGTAGAAATTATCTCTCTCCCCCCAAAATTACTAATTTACCCCTATTATTGTGTTTGGTTGCACAATCCTACGTGATACAGTAATTGCACTGAATAATTTCTGGTGATAAGTGGACAGTATAAGTAGACTTGAGACATAAAATTCAACTCCCAATTCGGCGGTTAATTGAACAAACAAAGTCAACCCTTCCAGTAACTTTCACAAATGCTCTTCTTCTTCTTCTTCTGCTGTCAACAAAGTCAACCCTTCTGTGATCAGATGATTTTCTTTGTTAGTTTCCTCACACCACCACCGCCTGATGGCTAAATCCTCCCACCGCGGTGGAGGTGGATCACTCCTTCCCGCCACCCATAACCACACGTGGAAACATCCCCGAAAATCCCGCAAACCACCGACAAGTATCTCCTTCACCGTTGGACTCCCCGTTTTCCTTATCCTCCTTTTCATCCTCATTACCTTCTCATCCAACTTCCAGCTGGCCGTCCAAAAGCACCCGGCCGTGCAGCCGATGGTGGCAACGGCGGATATAACGACCAAGGGGTTGTATGATAAGATGGAGTTCTTGGATGAGGATGGAGGAGCTTGGAAGCAAGGGTGGAACGTGAGTTACAAAGGAAACGAATGGGATGATGATGAGAATAAATTGAAGATATTTGTGGTTCCACATTCCCATAATGACCCTGGTTGGTTGCTCACCGTCGAGGAATATTATGCTCAGCGCTCCAGACACATCCTGGATACCATCGTTGAAGCTTTGTCCAAGGTAATTTTAATTAGAGTACAACTAAAATATCAATGTAGAAAACACAAGGAGCTTTACTTTTGAGTGTGTGTGTGTGTGTGTGTGTGTGTGTGTGATTAATGGTTACAATTTTGGTTTTGTGTGTGATTGGAATTAATGTAGGACAGTCGGCGTAAATTTATATGGGAGGAGATGTCTTATCTGGAGAGATGGTGGAGGGATGCATCGGATTCCAAGAGAGAGTCTTTCATCAGTTTGGTGAAGAATGGACAGTTAGAAATCGTGGGAGGTGGTTGGGTGATGAATGACGAGGTGAAATTTCATACTCATGGCTCTTCATTCCTAGTGCTACTTTCATCTTCTTTTTTTTTTTTTTTTTGACTGTTGCTGGGCAATTTTTTTTTCTTTAATTGATTTGATAATGAAGCAATTTGATAGAAGAGGTTCTTTAAACTGATGTGGTTAGGAATTCATTGCTGGAAAAAGGAAAAAATGGATTTAATTGGAAACGTTTTGGATGAGATGTCTTCTACGAATTTCTTAGTAGTGAATCTTTGTCCAGTTTGAAGATAGTTTCTGACTGTTAATTTTACTCTGCAGGCAAATTCACATTTTTTCGCCATTCTTGAACAGGTAAAAGTTCTAGCCTTTCTTATGTCAACAGTGCTTGCTTCCACTTCGTGTTATTCCAATGTGATTTAAAGTTTCAGTTCCTTTCTCGTTTTATTCCAATATGGACTGATTTGTTTTCTTCATGACAATTTCTACTTGAGGTTCTTTCTGGAATTTATTTTTTCCCCCCCTCTAAAGAAACAATAGAAAGAAATGGGCACTGGAATGCTATAAAATTATTACACGGCTGATTATGCCTGGGGAAAATGAGCTTGTTTGATATTTTTAACAGAAAAATCTATCTGGTAACATTTATAGAAGGGAGTCTACTCTTAAAATTTGAGTTGTTGTCTGCCGATCTCTTTGAAAAGTACTAGTTGACGCTATTTTGTCATGTGTTTGCTTACTACCACATACTTAATTATGGAAACCTTGAATAGATTCATTATGTAGTTAGCCCCAGTGTCCCAAAAAAGTGTTTCTTCCTAACGCTCCTTTCTAGTGCTCAGAGAAATATAACGCTTTATATTTTGGTCTGTATTATGCATGTGTATGTTCTTCACTGCAGAAGATACTACTTGCTGTTATTGAAATCTGTTTCAAAAATATTCTCACCAGTTCATACTTTTTTGAATTGCAACTTACATCTCAGATAACCGAGGGGAATACATGGTTGAATGAAACTGTAGGTGTTATACCTAAGAATTCTTGGGCTATAGATCCTTTTGGTTATTCACCCACAATGGCGTATCTTCTGCGTCGCATGGGGTTCGAGAACATGCTTATACAGAGGACACATTATGAATTGAAAAAGGAACTGGCCCTGCATCAGAACTTGGAATATGTATGGAGGCAGAGCTGGGATGCGGATGAAACCACCGACATTTTTGTTCACATGATGCCCTTCTATTTTTATGACATTCCACATACTTGTGGACCAGATCCAGCAGTTTGTTGTCAATTCGACTTTGCTCGAATGCCGGGGTTTGAATACCAACATTGTCCGTGGGGACAGCATCCAGTTGAGACTAATCAATCAAATGTCAAGGAGAGAGCAACCAAGCTGCTTGATCAGTACAGGAAGAAATCAACACTGTATCGAACAAATACACTGCTTGTTCCTCTTGGAGATGATTTCCGATATGTCAGCATTGATGAAGCAGAAGCCCAGTTTAGGAACTACCAGATGCTATTTGATTATATAAACTCTGATCCTACCTTGAATGCCGAAGCGAAATTCGGTACTCTTGAAGATTACTTTCAGACTCTGCGTGAGGAGGCTAAGCGAGTTAATTATTCGCGGCATGGTGAGGTTGGATCTGCTCAAATCACAGGTTTTCCTTCTCTATCGGGTGATTTCTTTACCTACGCGGATAGACAGCAAGATTATTGGAGTGGTTATTATGTTTCTCGGCCTTTCTTTAAGGCGGTTGATCGCGTACTTGAACACACACTTCGTGCTGCAGAAATAATGATGGCTTTTTTATTGGGATATTGCCAGAGAGCTCAGTGTCAAAAGTTACCAACTGGATTCTCCCCTAAGCTGACAGCTGCTCGAAGGAATCTAGCTCTATTCCAGCATCATGATGGGGTAACTGGTACAGCCAAGGATCATGTGGTTCAAGACTATGGAACAAGGATGCATATGGCATTACAGGACCTCCAACTTTTTATGTCCAAGGCCATAGAGGTATTGCTTGGAATCCGAAATGAAAGTGATGATCAGTATCAAGCTCTATTTGAGCCAGTCCAAGTACGGTCTAAGTATGATGCTCAACCAGTTCATAAAGTAATCACTGCCCACGAAGAGACAGTACAGACTATTGTGATTTTCAATCCGCTGGAGCAAGTACGAGATGAGATTGTTATGGTCATTGTTCAGAGACCGGATGTAACAGTTCTGGACTCAGATTGGAGGTGCATTAAGAGCCAGATTTCTCCTGATTGGCACCAGAACAGTAGCACACTGTTTTCTGGAAGGCATCGTCTTTACTGGAAAGCTTCTGTACCTGCAATGGGATTGCAAGCATATTATATAGCTAATGGTATTGTGGAATGTGAAAAGGCCGAACCGGCAAGAATACGCATATCTAGTCCTGATCATTTACCTTGTCCTGCTCCATATGCTTGCTCAAAGGTGGAAGGTGACAGCATTGAAATCAGTAATCAACATACAAAACTCACCTTCAGTGTTGAGTTTGGTTTATTGCAGAAAATAACCCGGCAGGATGGTTCTGAAAATGTTGTGAATGAGGAGATAAGTATGTACGCCAGCACTGAAAGTGGAGCATACTTGTTCAAACCTACTGGAGATGCTCAGCCCATCATCCAAGCCGGTGGGACATTCGTAATTTCCGAGGGCAACATGGTTCATGAAGTGCACTCTTTTCCGAAAACAGCTTGGGAAAAAGGCCCGGTTTCCCACAGTACTCGAATTTACAATGGTGAGAAGACCATACAGGGACACATGATTGAGAAGGAATATCATGTTGAGCTACTTGGATCCGATTTCAATGACAAAGAGTTGATAGTTAGGTACAAGACTAATATTGATAACAGACGCATTTTTTACAGCGACTTGAATGGGTTCCAGATGAGTCGTAGAGAAACTTATGACAAGATCCCTCCACAGGGAAATTACTATCCAATGCCCTCGCTTGCCTTTATGCAAGGATCAAAAGGGTCGCGCTTCTCAGTCCATACACGACAGGCACTGGGTGTGGCATGCCTTGAGGACGGACATTTGGAGATCATGCTTGATCGGCGCCTGACTAGAGATGATGGACGTGGTCTTGGCCAAGGAGTGATGGATAACCGGCCAACTAGTGTAGTTTTCCATATTCTCTTGGAGTCAAATATATCAGCTCCAGCTAATCCTTTATCGAACTTTCATCCCTTGACTCCTTCTCTTCTCTCCCATTTGGTTAGTGCTCACTTGAATTATCCCCTGCATATATTTATAGCCAAGAAGTCTGAGGAGATATCTATGAGGCCACCACCTCCTAGATCTTTCTCCCCTTTGTCAGCGCCCTTGCCTTGCGACTTGCATGTGGTGAACTTTAAGGTTCCTCATCCTTCAAAATATTTCCAGCAGCCACTTGAGGAGAGCAGGTTTGTTTTGATTTTGCAGAGACGGCATTGGGACGCATCTTATTGTCACAAGAGCAGGTCAGACTGCAAGAGTGTTGCTAATGAGCCAGTGAGTTTGTTCGAGATGTTCAAGGGGATTGCAGTATCAAAAGCACAAGCCACTTCGTTGCACCTTTTACATGATGACATAGAAATGTTGGGTTACAGTAAACAGTTTAAGGATGGTGCACCAGAAGGGCTTGTCCTCATATCTCCCATGGAGATACAGGCCTACAAGTTGGATGCTCGGCATCAAGAGTGAGTACGGCGCATAACCATGATTCTCACTCTATTCGGATGGATAATCACTTCTTACACCAATAGAGAAAAAACAATTGTGTTCTCAACAATACGTCTTGGAACAAAAATGACCTCTTCCCCTTGAAACTTTAACATCAGAATGCTAACTGGTTGGTCACTATTTGAAGTTCAATTTAGTTGTGGGCATGGAACGAATGGTTGGTGCAGGTCTATTGTTCAATTAACACTGGATCAAACAAGGCCAAACGGACAACTGTCCCCTTGCCCCTTGAACCACTTACTCTCTTAGTTCTTGGTGCCAATCTTGCTTTTGGTCATCGAAGACGCCTAGAGATTAAGAGTGAAGACTTTTACCTTTTATAAATTCCCACGCTTACAATGTTAAGCGAGTTCAAGTGCACAAGTGCTTCCATGGCTAATGCGGGCAATTACAATGTAACTAAATACATATGCTTCATCAGAGGAAGAAGAACTTGAAAAAAAAAAAATGAAAAAACCACTTTCTGGTAGCATTAGAAAGCTCATACTTCTTCAAATTAACAAAACTCATTAAAATAAGTTGAACTTGAGAACATATAAAACCCTTACAGCAGAAGGAATTTCAAACTAATCGGGGGGGGTCGGAAGCATTACATTGGAATTCTAGGGACTAACAAGGGGTGGGATCTTATGATTGGTTGCTCTACATGCAAAATGTAATAATGAATTATGTTAACTGCAAAATTTGAGCAACAATGATACATTCACGATATACTGTGGTGGGCTTTGCAAAGCTTCTGAAACCTCAGCTCCATTACCTCATAGAATGATTTCTTCCTGCACACTTACATTGAGGGTTTTATGAGGTAGAACGATGCTATTAATCACAACTACTTCATCTTCAACACCAACAGACTCCCCTGCATAAGCATAATGACAAGTCATTTTCTATCCAAATTCAGTTCCCCATTAGAAAAACGAAAACAATACTCAGATTATCCGGTGAAGTACCTAGAATGGTAGTCCCAAGCTTGGCGTTGTAGTCCCCTTGACCCTGTACATCAATTTTTTTGTGACGCATACGTATAGTTGAAAAATTTTACTGATAAATCACCCAAAACTAAATATAGGTTTTCTGCAGAAGCGACCCTGGCTACTGGTTGATGAATATGTTTCTTACACTCTTCTAGCATTAATAATATTTGCGTCATAATTACCCTCAGATACACTGCTAAACAGATGTGATGATATGATGATAAAACACCTACCACAGTGCAAGTCATTAATATTGCTAAAGCAACAATGAAACACCAGAGTGAATGTTATTCAGAGATAAAACTAAGAAAGCTCACCTGTACACGGGACCACTTCCCAAGAGATGACTTCCACCCAACAATGGCATGCAAAACAACGGCATTTTCCTGTAAGTAGAAAAAACAATTATTACGTTGGACTTTTTTCTATCCATACTGCAAGTAACATCCTAGACTTGTCAATCTTACCTTGATTTCTACATCATCTAGTATGATGCAGTTGATAAGTCTCGCTCCTGCAGCTACACGAACATTTGCCGATATCGAAACATTTGGCCCAATCTGCTTAAAAAGCACAAATCATTTCACATGAAACAGCAGTAGAAATAAAGAAGTTACCCCAAAATGATAATCTTATGAATTGAAAGTGGAAATAAAGTTTCCAAAAGTACAAGTAAGCCAGATTACAGAAGAGATAATAACCTTTGCTGTAGGATGTACTTTTGCTGATGGATGGATATAAACATCACCAACAACTTTTGCACTCCTAGTACCATCTCCACTAGCTAGAAGATGAGGTGTTGTATGACGAAATTGAGCAAGATATAAACCAGAACATTTCAACGACATTCTGAAAAGTAAAACAAAGACTCAAACATCTGAAACACTTCTTATTCAAAATTTAAAGTAGAAGGCAAACACTAGATATCTAACCCTGGAGTTTTTATTTGCTCCCAGAAATCCATAGTTTCATAAGTATAAAACTTTTTCTTCCCAGCGAGGGGGGACAAAATGTCTTGATCCAATCTAACAAAATCTTTTGGAAGAGACCTGTCAATAACAATCTACATCAGAATAATAACAAATCAAAATTTAGAAGTATTTTATCTGGACACACCCATGCACATGCATCAATATGAGTTCTAAGGAAGCTGACAATGTGCACTCAGAAAATATAAAAAGTAGCTAAGTTTCCATCAGTATACACATTTCCTACAAATTTATCGTGTTATAATGACTTTACACCAAAAAAACTTCTTAAGAAAGAGTCCGTACCTAGTCGCTAGTTGGAGAGCTTCAAAACTGGACACACGCCGTAGATTGGCTGCAAGTGGCCAAATCATTGAGTAAGACCAGAAAGCAATTGCAGGCATTATATGAGCAAAGAAGTATAACATGCAACCCTGGCGTGCTTTTTGCATAATGCCAAAAAAAATAACTGTTGCATAGTGTTAATTCGCTTGCAGAGATTCAATTCTTTCCATAAATCCTAATCTGGTGATTGGCAAGAGAAGACCAGTCATTCTCATCCCAAAAACAAGAGAATCTTGGTCATGCTATGCTAAAAACATTCTAGCCAATTAAGTCATACTCAACTCCAGGGACCTCTATATTTCAAATAGATATTTTATTTGGTATGAGAAGAATAGTCAGAAGTATTGTACAGGTTACAGGGTGGCTCACCTCTATCTTCTCTGTGGGATGACACATTGCTTATTGCATCCAAAATTTCTGGAGTAAAAATGTACACACCACAGTTAATCAGATCACTCACCTGTATAACAAATGAAAAGGCTATGAAAATATGTACGAGCTTCAGCTAATGAGCCTTTGTAGAGTGTGATTAATGATTATTTCCAAGAAAGAAGATAAGAACTCTTTATGCAGAAAGAAACATACAAAAGTCTCAGGTTTCTCTGTGTAATGCAGTAGTTCTTTCGTATTTGGATCAGCAACCAATTCTCCAAACTCGTTTGCTGATTCAGCAGAGACCTATCAAGTTTGATATAAAATGCAAGTTGAGTTCAAGTTGGCAATTTTCAATTTCAAAAAAATGAAAGTTTCTTCTACAAGATCTAGTACCTTGATAACCAACAAAGTGCCAATACCACCATATTTCTTATGCGCCTCTGTGAACGGAGTATGAGTGCACAAATTAAATTTTTGGAATTATTTAAGAAGCGAAAGGTTAAAATTGAGGCACAAGAATACTTGAATAAGAAACTCCAAATAATTTAAAATGCATCGTTTGACAGGACTCTTACCAAGCATTTCAGGTAAAGGAAAATTGCAGCAGACATCACAATTGAGCAGAAAAATATGGGACTGCCATTAAAAGCAAGAAAGATTATTATACACAACAAAGTAAGAGTATAAAACCATCATGTGAGGACAACAAGGGGGAAACCAGTAACAAAATAGAAGGGTCTTTGTAGAAACAAAAGATAAGTGTCATCAATAGCTTTGAAGCATGCAATCATAGATAATAAGTAGAGAAATGTAAGAATGAAATCAATGATTCAGGCAATCAAAATGAAGAAATTCACAAAACTTGGATACATACAGGAGAATCCTCCATGATTAGATCTCTGAAGTAGTAGAGACCCCCTGCTGAACCATGAGGCTTGTCTTCTTTCAAATACCTAAGGATGGAAAACCAGACAATTAGATCTGCAATGTGATAGCCACATTCTAATCTACAGCATCACATGGAAACCGAGAAAGGAAGAAAAAAAACATACAAAAATCAAGTAGAAGCAATGCCCAATTTCACCTGACAGGGACTTTAAGCTCATTTGAGATTGAAGAGACATATAATGCAAACTCCCTCTCCTCGTAGAACCCAATGAGAAAAATTTGAGCCAAATTTGCTATCTACATTAAAAACAAATCACTAATTGAGTATTACCTTATGGGTAAATTCAATTCATGGTAGCCATTCGAACTAGCAAGAAACGATTTTTACAGAGAACAGAGACATTATCAAACAAAACAATTGAGGGGAAACATACCCTTTTACATGCAGAGATAGGATGATGAACCATAGGCTGACCAGCCAAAGGAAAGAGGGGTTTGGGAGTATTAAAAGAAAGTGGCCGAAATCGAGTACCTGGGCAACAAAAGAAATGCAGAATTGATATGAATCAATAACAGTTTGCTGACCAATCAAGAACAGTAATTCAACCAAAACCAATGCAAAAAAATAAATAAATAAATAAAAAAATCAAGTAAATATCAGAAAATTGAAAGAGCCTTGAACACACAAACCTTTAGTTGGTCCACCAACCATGATCACGGCTACCACTTTGTCTTCAGAGCTACCCATCTTCCCAAATTGCTCTCTGTTATAGAAACCTCTCTCAATGGGGCAAAATTACCAGGCTTAGAGATGATGGATAGGTGGAAGTGTGGACTGTAAGAGGTTTGGTGAGAGTGAGGATGAGATCTGGGATGAGAGTGGTACCAAATATATATATATATCTAATTCTTCTCTATTCGGCTCTGATGCCCGTACATATATTTTGTTTGCGTGCACAGGATGATGCGGATATGCCTTCTTACTCAAAGGTAGTGGGCTTTTTCCTTTTTTTGAGTTTTTCCTCCTTGACAAAATTTTCAAATACTAGTCCTAACTCCTAATTAGTTTTTTCTAATACATTTATTGAACCCACAAGTCTCTAATGTTCATGTTTAATTCTAATACTCCCTCTTTTAGTTCTCCCTCCGTCTCATAATTATTATCCAGTTTGGGTTTCAACTTTTAGTACATTCATGTTTAATTCTAATACTCCCTCTTTTAGTTCTCCCTCCGTCTCATAATTATTATCCAGTTTGGGTTTCAACTTTTAGTACAACTTTTTAGTAAAAATTCATTGTCCAGTTTGGGTTTTCACTTTTAGTACAATTTGAACTAAAAATAAAAATTCAAACAGGACAATAATTATGAGACGGAGGGAGTACAATTTAAACTGGACAATAATTAAGGGACGGAGGGAATAATACTTTTCGACCCCAAACACAACTATTGTTTTTTCCTTATTTCATTAACTTCCCGGAAAACTGTCACACACATATTTTTTGAGGTACAAAAGGCCAAATTATGTCCCAATATTTTATTTTTCTCATTAAAAAAAAAAAAAAAAAAAAGCAAGTAACAGAGGATTTTATAGCTACAAAGCCTACAACACAGTCCACTGATTAGGTTCTAACGGGGCGAAGGAAGGTCTGCAAATTCACCGCCGTAGATTTTATGCAAAGAAAATTAACGTATAATTCTGAAAAGGGATGACGTCTTACCTTTAACCTGGGAGACCAGTTCGTCGGAATTTTCGTCGGACCAATAGAAGGGAATCGGAGCTCTGATGAAGAAGACGGACTTCCTTTTGCCACCCAAAACACACGGCAATACTAATTTTCCACGATGCCTAAAATAACTTGTCAGCCACCCAATAATTCGTTAACACGTAAGACTTCTTTTTAAGGTTTTAGTACTTCCTTCTAATGAACCACACTCAAGTTTAAGCAAACTTTTTTTTTAGATAGAAGTGTCACTAACTTTGTTGTAAAACGTCCAACCACGATTGATAAAAAATTAAAATCACTAAAATATTACAATCAATTAGAATTCTACAACTAAGAATCAACCGATCTTCACTGCGGATGACCAAGTCACAAACTCTTCCATAGCATCCGCAAAATATCACTTATCAAAGAATAACTCCGATCTTGAATACTTCACTTATCATGACAAACTACTAAACCATTACAATCATGGACAGAAGATGAACTATGACACTAAAATCATGGACAAAATCATAGAGTAAAGATCACACACTACTAAATTACAATCAATAGAACGATATCTATTGATAAACTACTAACACATTAAGATACTAATAATACAAGGCCAACAAAATCAAAGATATGCTGAAGGCTAAATTTATTCAATTAAAATACTAAAAAGAAAGAGAGACAATTATCCCCCATCCTCCCATAGAAGGTAAGATGAGGAAAAAAATTAAACGGAAGAAAAAAAGAAAGAATAATTACCCAATTTGTTAATTAGTGAAGGGAATAAGACGGAATCAAGAAATAATAAAATAAATCTCCCAGTTTTGAAGACCAATTAATATAAATCTCATAGATATGTAGAAATTGGTGAAGAGAAGATGAGAGGAAAAAGAGAGGGAGAGGAGAGGAGCGGTTTTTTCTTAGCTAGGGGAAAACAATTCAGTTTTTACTCTCAAGTTTAAGTAAACTTGTATAATAAAAATAAATAGATTTTTGGAATAAAATAAACTTAAGACTTTTTTCTTTTAGAAATCAAATAAATTAATGATTAATTTGGTTAGTAGCATTAATTTTCTGAATTTGTGTAGGGAATTTCGTGAAATTTTATCCGCATAATAAATAATACAGAAATAAAAAGTGTGTGACCACTTATCTATTATTTCTTTTGTTTTTGTTACACACTGATATATTATTTCATATGCCAAAAAAAAGCTATATTATAGTTCGCGAATTGCATTAAAAATGACATTTCCGACCCAAAAAAAAACCTTAAAATACGAAATTTAGATGACTTAATCTTCAAATTAAAAAATTAAATTGAAAAATTGAATAAAATTTTATGACTATTTATCAATTCAATAAACAATTTTAAATTATACCAATCTCATAGGTCCAATTTTAAATTTATATTTATAAAATTGAATTATTTTTTTGGAACATAAATAATAATTCACAAGTCATAAAGTGAACTATTTTGTTGGAAACAAAAGTAGTATATCATATGATATTTTTATTTCATTATTTGTTTGCAATTTGGCTATTTTTATACTACTATCGTATAATTTATGAAACAAAAGCACTTTTAGTAGTGATCTGAAAATTACCGTGATTTGTCAATCATTTTACACGTTCTGATTGTTAGATGTGAATGATTATATAAAGATATAAAAATCACAGTAATAAGCAGTCAGTCTCTAAGCAAAATCTTTGTTACGTCGACTTTGATGGCTACGACTATTAAATATGTTTAGGTTACTTTCAATTTGGAACGAAAGCTACTCATATTATCAGCAACGGTAAAAATATTTTCTGAAAGAGTAGTGATAGGTACGAGGAAAAAATGATAAGGAAAAATAACAAAGAATGATGTGTCAAGATCTAAGTCTTAATTATACCCTAACCTTAAATATATAAATTCTGTTTGAAAAGTTTTAACAATAAACGGATAAAATTATTTTTTTGTAATTTTTCCTTATCAATTTTTCCTTATTCCAATCATTATTCTTTCTGAAATAACCATAGCCATCAACGCCGAGATAATGCGCAAGCTAGCGTTGAATTAACACTAGAAAATGTCATCTCACAACTCTTGCACCAAATATTAATACATTATTCTGTTTCCAATGATCGATACTGCAAATTACATGCAAGACTCCAATACGATATCCTCTTCATCACTGTAATGTTGATTTTAAAAAAAAAAAAAACAGAAAGAGTATTTCTTACAATATATATATATATATGACCAAATTTATTTAATAGTATATATTTGTAGTAGTCAATAAGAAATCTTCGCATGTTGAATAGGAGTAGTAATAAATAAGAAGTTTTGTTTTGAATTTGGAACATATCAAAGTTCTCATCCTAGAATCCTTAGGATTAATTAATGAAAAAAAAAGGTAACTACTCCTAGTGGTTTGCCTATAAATATGACGGGGTACGAATAGCAAACTCCAGCAGTTAGGGTTTCAGATTCTTTTTTAATCATCGATCCACTCATCAGATGGTTCAGACAAAGTTCTTCCTAGATTTTGTTTCTTTTAATTTTTTTCTTCAAGGTTAAGTAAGCAAAGATGCCGAAGAACAAAGGAAAAGGAGGAAAGAACAGGAAGCGAGGCAAGAACGAAGCGGAGGATGACGTGAAGAGAGAGCTGGTTTACAAGTCCGACGGTCAGAAATACGGTCAGGTCCACGGGATGCTCGGCGAAGGCCGTTGGCACGTCATGTTCAAGGGCGGGATCACGCGCCTCTGTCACATCCCCGTGCGCGTTGCACAGCCGGGTTTACATCACCGCTGGCGACATCGTCCTCGTCGGCCTTCGGGATTTTCAGGACGACAAGGTTGACATCATCTACAAGTATACGACGGACGAGTCTAGGTCGTTGAAGGCCGACAAGCAGCTGCCCGAGAACTTCCGAATCAACGTGGTTACAATCGTCGGCGACGACGACGACGACACCGATCCTGATGTTCACTACGTTGATTACGCCGACGAATGACATTGATGGAATCTCATAGTTTAAAACACTCCTTTGGTGAGACAGTTAATTTATTGTTAAGTTTTTGTATTGATCGTAGGAAGTTATATATTGGCATGCATTAATATGGATTTTCTTTATTTTTTATTTTAAAAAAAATATGTAACTACCACGACTTAAAATTAGAGATGGATTATTTTTGTTAGGACTGATCGAGTAAAAAGTTATGATTCGACTCCCAAAGTTAATCATATCCCAAGTTGCAACTAATGTTACGAATAATCATTCGATAATATACTATCGTGCATGCCATATAAATCGTTATCTAAATTTTGAATTTTTTGTTTTTTTTTTCTCTGTATAAAGAATAAAGAAATTTAATAGTTAAAAAAGAACCTTGTAATAATGATAAGATGACACTCAAAAGTAACTCCCACGCAATAGGATTAGGGGATTAATTGATTCGAAGCATTCGGAACTATTGGGTCGTGATTGGATAGTATAAGTGAAACACATATTGCCAAGAGTCAAATTATATACTCCATCTGGCTCATAATATTTTTTTTTAAATAGTACCTGTTATTAATCATAAGTATTTAGTGTAATACATCGATAAGTATTATAAGCAATATTATGTAATTTAGAAATATCTATCCTGCTCACTTTAATTAGTTCGCAGAACTCAAAAGAAGCTATTAATTGCAATAAAAAAAACAATTTCTAGGACTTCTGTTCGTCCAACTTAACAACCGGTAGAGTTAAATTAAGATAATTTCTTCGAGTTTTATTGTTTTAGAAAAAATGCCCTGAAATAATCTCATCTTTATCCAGTAACTTTTTTGTCAAATCAAGTGTATTAAAAGAAGAGTTATGTTTTTTTATTTACTCATGTAGTTCAACAAACAAGATTCTTAATTGTGGAGTTACTAGCTCTCCAGACGTGGTTACTCACCTCCACTGAGTTGCAGCTTTCAAATGTGAAAGTACTAGGGAATTCCGCAGACTGTTCTTCCTACCTTAGGAGAATCGGATTATTCAAGTCTATGCCTCCCTTTTTTTTTCCCAGAAGGCCGACACTTGAAGTCAATTCATTCATTTAAAAATCTCTAATGAATCTCTAGAATTGACAATATGTTGGCACTCTCTAACTTTTTATTGCAAAACAGAAGTTAGAGATATTATTACTTGACAAACTAATCCTTTATTTTTTATATCAATCAAAATTGACTAATTTTCAACAAAGTTAATTAACTATCTCTTATTTAAGAAAATAAAAACAAGATTCTTCATTAGAGATCGGATATCAAGAGAGTACTATTTTGACTAGCCAACACAAATTAGCTTTTGTGCAGACAAATTTAATTCCTTTCTAGCTGTTTCACATAATAAACATATAATACTGTACATTGCAAAAAAGACAAAAATAATTTTTTTTTCCCCACCTAGATATGTTTTTAGGGTGTTGAAATTTGGTACCTTCTAAATATTATTTTTGTTCACTTGGCTTGATTTTTTGAGTGACTCCTGAAGTGATGGTTGAAACTTACTTATATGGTTCCAGAAAATAGGGGAAAGCACTTATTAATTTTGATTCCATCTTACATTGGGAAAACAAATTTTTTACAATCCAAAACCTACTCGAAGCGTTTGACTAGCTAGCTGTACATTAATCTTACTAATTAGATGAAATATGGAACTCATGAGTTTGATTGTGCTACACAACAAAAGCTAATGAAACACACATTATTTTCTTTAGAAAGAAAACAAAGTTATTATCTATTGTAGTAGATTTCCACTCGTTCTGTTATCCCCCCAAAAGAAAAGGATTTCCACTCATTCAAGTATTATTAATTTCCTGTAATAAGACACAAATTTGAGTAATTTTCATTCAAGTTTATGTCATAAAAAATAAATGACGAAGAGTATAGGAAACTATAATTCATAGAATTTTTTTTTATGCTAGTGCGTAGGCTTTTCATATTCCTTTTATCGCACCGATTGTGAACCAGACAGTACTTGCGTGCTCATTATATATACACTATTAATCTCTGCTCCTTTCATCTTTTGGTTGTTATAACAATCGATCATGAAAAGGTGATTCCAATGCGTGCGTATGCCCACAACGGTAATCGACTATGTTAACCTGACTAACTTTTCTCTCCTCAAAATCAGAGTCAGGTTTATTATGAAATCATAAAACTATACCACATTGAAATGATATTTAAGTACGTTTCGATTGAATTAATTAACTTTTAAATTATTGGATTGCGAAACATAAACACACTCAATTCTTCTAATGATCAATATTTCTAATCTATGAATCTTGAATTTTCTAATTTATATGAAATCTCTTAGGAATATAAGATTTGAAACCATTATTACTATTATCATTCCCAAAACTCGATATTAATTCGTCACCTTTCCACGTTTCATTAGATTAATGAATGTAATTGACCAACTTGATTGGTGGCAAAGTGGGATTGTTTTTGTTTGCCAAACATGAACACAACAACAATTGGTTAGACCGGGAGGAGTGATTTCCATGTCAGTATATCACGAACACAAAAAATCATGAAGGATATTGCGGAGAGGGTCGATGTCTTATCTTCGTCCCCGAAAAGGTAAATTTACGTGATAGCCTTTTATAGTTCTATCATTATTATTATTTTTTATGGACTGAGGAGGACTGAGAGGCACTACTCTAATTTTCTACTTGATTAAAGCTCTATTTTGACCTTAATCTAAAACTATTCGTTCAATAATTTTACTTTTTCTGGTTTAATTTTACTCGTGGAGGTCACTCTAGCTATCTAATACCATTATGTCGACATATGATGTGCTACACTGTGGTCAGCATTGTTTGTGATAAATCTTAAACGTCCCATTCAAAACAAAGTCGGTAAATAAGTGAAAATTGATTTTATCATTCTCTGTCTAGATGGAAACATTTTCTATTTTCACTTATACTCCTTCTGGTCCTTATTATAAGGCATTTTCATTTCGTCATAAGTTTCACCTAGGATGTCCTTGTTATTGAAATAAAAACTTTAAAAACATTTCATAATAATTACGAGAACACAACGAATATAAAGATATATTTTAAGGTTTTTTTTTCAAGATATATGTCCTGGGTCAAGATTAATTCTGATGGATTACTGCTATCTCATTTTGGTAGAGCCTATGCCGGGGGGTTGGTAAGGGATCATCTTGGCCGCTGGCTTGGCGGGTTTGTGATGAATATCGGATTTGATACAATCACGGGAGCTGAGTTATGGGGTTTGTTTCAGGGGTTGCAGCTCGCATGGAACTTAGGAAAAAGATAAGTGATTGCGGAAGTGGATAACTCTAGTGTTGTTCAATTGGTGAAGAAGAAAGATTTTGTTGGGCGGCATGGGAGCTTGGTTCGTGGTATATGCGCGCTATTGTGTCGGGATTGGCAGGTTGAGATCACACATATCTTTCGAGAGTCCAATTTCACAGCAGATTACTTAGCTTTTGAAGCGGCACAATATCCGATGGGATTGTATTATTTGGATGTACCACCTAGTGGAATAAAGCCATGGTTAGAACACGATGTCATCGGCGTTTCTTACCATCGGAACATTCTAATTTAGATTTTCAGGCCTTCTGCCTCCTCTCTTTGTACCGAAAAAAAAAGACATTCTAGATTAAACCTAGGATGAAATCAAAATGCCTTATAATAAAGACAGGAGAGAGTAAATAACTAGAGAATTTATCTATTTTAGTTGCATTTGGGTTCATAGAATAATTTACTTCCAATCGTGGGTAGACATTTTACACTTATCTATTATATTCCACTCATTCACACTGTTTTACTCTTGAAAATAAAATTTCGTAACTATTCAACAACAACAGCTATGCTTGACACTGGAGAAAGGTAAAAATGATGAAAAAGAATTGTACAGTAAATGATTTAAATTTCAACGCAAACATTCTAATAAATCGTTGGGTGATTGATACACACTCCATACTCTCTTGCTCAGCTAAGTATAAATATAAACCTAAAGGTCAGATATCACCCACCAGATTAAGAATCACAGTTGCCTCAAAATCCAAAATGTTTACAAATGCAAATTGTGATTGAAAAATTCGGACTACATCGTGTTTCTACCTTCCTATAATTTTATTAATCAGTCTTCCATATATATTCTTGTTAACTTTCTGCTTTTTTTTTTCTTTTTTTTTTTAGGAAACTAATCTACAAAAATCCTACGTAGAAGAAGTTCATATAATAACTAAGGCTCTGGTTGGAAGGTTTTTTTGATGGTTTTTCCAAAATAATTAAATAATAACTGTCCCATTCCATCATACCTTTTTATATTTTCAATGTACTTTTTTTTATATTTTCAATAAAAAAAAAACCAAAAACACACACTGAAAAAACGATCCAAAAATAGCCTAAGTTAATAGCTCACTCAAACATATAACGTAAGTGGCACGCGATGAACGTGAGGTTTGACTGAGATGGACTTACGCTCACCTTCTTCTTTCGTGTGTGCTCTTTCCACACAAAACCCACTGATCAATTCCAGATTAAACCACCCCCCATATATATAAATTAAATTTAAATTTAATCGCACCTTAAAAATTTTAACCCCCTTAAGAATGATGAATCCAAACCAGCACAGCTTAGATCACAACCAACACTTTTACTAACTAGTTTTGGGATTTATTACGTTTGTAAAACAAACACAAATATTTTTTCCACCTGGTAATTTTTTATTTTTGTTTTCCTTATTAGCTTTTTTCATCCGTTGCGATAATAAATCTGCATGACGAGATTGCTACGTTGCAGACCTGTCGAAATCCCACGTGGCATTGCCTTTGCTCCCACCTGTCCACACCCCACCGAAAAAGGGAAGAACAGTCTCCTTGACCAAAATCTTTTGCCAGATTACATTACACAGGGGCGAGGCAAAAACGCATCAGAAAAATAAAAATAAAAATAATATTAAATTGAGCGGTTTAAATTGATTACAAATTTTAGTTAGTTTTTTTTTTATTTCGCAAGATTTACGAATTTTAGAATAATATTATACTAATATAACTGAAAATAGATATGCGTGGTTTAGTACTTTTGTTGTTGGTGGTATTGTTGTTTTGCAATTTTGCATGAGGACGTATCTCCCTCTTTAGTTTCTAACGTCAGTGACGAGGCAGCCAACTATCTTTCTATCTCTCAAAAGTGGAAATGGCTTTTTTTTTTTTTTTTTCCTGATTTCAGTTTGTAAACTTTTATATCCCCTTCGTACTCTCTCGGTTTTGTAGCTCTCTATAAATATTTTCAGTGTTCCAATTAAGGGACAAAATTTCAGTCATTTTGAGCCAAAAAAGAAAAAAAAATTTGGAACCAAACAGAAATATGGGAAATTCCTGTGATTCTGCAATTCCACCTGATTTTGTTGTTTTGATGTGATTATTTGAAAGATTTTTTGACAAGAAGACTCAAGAAATTAAAGACTGTTACTTTCCAAAACTAGTATCTCACTGAATTTTCTGTTCTCCATTTATCGTTTTGCCATCTCTCTCAATTCTTCGGTCTCTTTCTACATTAATTCCTGCAAAAAAAAAAAAAAAACCCATCTTTCTTTCATGGCCACCTTTACTCAGAGATTAACCGCTGGTCTCAACAAATCATGTGTACTGCTCATTGGTATGTAGAAGTAAATCTTTTCTTTTCTTGATTTCTTTCTCTCTCTTTTTTGTTCTTGTGAGATTGAATGATTTTTTGTTGTGAGTTTAAGACCCAAAGTTGCAACCTTTGATTGATTTTTGTTTGAAAATGCTGTATGTTTCACAGTGTTAGCAGGGCTGGAGAGATTTGCATTCAAAGGGGTGGCTTCCAATTTGGTGACGTATTTAACCGACGTTGCGAAAATGAGCAATTCATCGGCGGCCAAAATGGTGAATAGTTGGTGCGGTTTTACTTCCATGGTACCCCTTTTGGTAGCTCCCCTCGTCGATTCCTACTGGGATCGATACTCCACCGTTCAAGCTGCTTCTTTACTCTATGCCATGGTAATCATCATCGTCATTATTAGTCCTCCAATTTTTCTTTCTCTCTTTCTGTTTTTGTTGGCTTAATTTTCTTGTTCCGTGCACTCTTAGATACTTTTTGTTGCTTGCTTAGTGTTAATTACACTGGTTGCTGTCCTGAGGCCAAATTTTGGACATATGTTAGTGGCATTTGACGTACGAAAACAGGAAAAAAAAAAAAAAAATCCTTTGGGATATTTGGAGAGTAATTTTTACACTGAGGTGGTGATAGCTAGGATGATGGAACCCCGAGTCATTCTCCACTGCTTTTTCTTAGTGAAGTTCCCCTTTTAGTTTTTACTTACACTAGTCAATTCTTAATTATTAGCAACGTAAATTGTGATCCAGCACTTATGCTTTCTCTGTGATCTGTTTAGTCTTCTTGAGGATCATCCCTTTTTCTGTCTCTGCTTTGCTCTGTGTTCCGTTGATGCTTGATGAATTTTTCGGGTATAAAAATGTGGATAATAATCTTTTTACGGTTTTCAGGGACTTATAGTTCTAATGTCGACGGCTATAGGATGGCCTTCAGCTGCAACGAGTAAAATAAGCTCCTCCTCATTCCTGCAATTGTCGCTCTATCTGATCTCGCTTGGCCAAGGAGGATATAATCCGTCCTTGCAAGCATTTGGGGCGGAGCAATTTGAAAACCAGGAGGAATTGCCTAGCAGTAAAGCTGACCAGGGTTCTGATCAAAAGAGGATATTCTTCCAATGGTGGTATTTTGGTGTTTGTTGTGGCAGTCTTCTTGGAGTCTCCATCATGTCCTATATCCAGGATAACCTAGGATGGGGATTGGGCTTCGCCATTCCCGCAGTCTCGTTTGTCGCATCAATTGCAATTTTCGCATGCGGGAACCGGTTTTATGAGCGAAAGAGGAAGGCAAAGAGTGTTGATAACAAGTTTTCAGAAAACCTCATTGAAACTGTAAAAGCATCTCTGTCTTGGATAATCAAGCGCAACAGTAACTCGGATAGCTGCTCAAAGTTAGCTGAGCTAGAGTAAGAGTCGTCACTCTTTTTCATATTCTGATCTTAAGCTTACAAATGTACTAATATGATTTCGTTTTGTCTTTAGACTCGAGGAACAGCCACTGTGTAAAGATCTTGCTGGAAATGAAAGCTTGCAAAAGAGATCGGAGGATGGAAGCAATCATCTTCTTCAAATTGCAAAAGCAGTCCTGCCCCTGCTGCCAGTTTGGACTATGCTTCTAATGTTTGCTGTGATCTTTCAACAGCCTGCGACATTCTTCACCAAACAAGGAATGACAATGAAGAGGAACATCGGAAGCAAATTCCAGATCCCACCAGCAGCACTTCAAAGTGCAATAACTATCTCTATAATTCTTCTGATGCCATTGTACGACATTTGCTTCATCCCCTTGATTCGGATTGTCACACGGAATGATAGAGGTATCAGTGTGATGCAGAGAATTGGATTCGGGATGTTTCTATCCATTGTAGCAATGGTGATTGCTGCTTTAACTGAGGAAAACAGGCTTCAGTTCTGTAGAAACATGAATTCCACTCCTGATTCACCATCAGGAACCGTACCTTTTAGCATATTTTGGCTGCTTCCGCAGTACATTCTGCTTGGAATCTCAGATATATTCACGGTTGTTGGTATGCAGGAGTTCTTCTTTAGTGAAGTTCCTCTTGGAATGAGAACAATGGGGATCGCTCTTTATACCAGTGTCTTCGGTGTAGGAAGCTTCTTAAGTGCTCTGCTTATTACTCTTGTAGAGTACTTCACTAGTTCAAGTGAAAAAGAACATGGTTGGTTCACTGATGACATGAGAAGTTCTCGTCTAGACAGATACTACTGGCTGTTAGCTATACTTAGTGGTTTAAGCTTCATTGCATTTGTGATCTTCAGTAGGTTCTATACTAGTAGAAGTTAATCTTGGTCAAGGTAGCTGTATGCAGTGGCATTTGGACATGTTACTTTGAACAGACTAGATGTGTATAGACGGCATTGTTTTTCCTAGAGGAAGGATCAAAATACAGTTCCTTGTACATTTGATGGCTCACACAGTCCCTTAAATTTTAAAACAATGTTTTGATAATTTTCGAAGTGATTTCTCTGGAATGCCTTTAGCCACTTTGACCCCCTACCTTAGCAAATGCTTGAGAACTGGAATGGAAAAGGAAAATCACATGACCAGATGTTAAAAAACTTGCTGGGAAACACCTTCAGCCCCTTCGATCAGTCAGTCTCTCGAACGCTTGAGAAACTCAACTGCAGAAGTTTGCAAACTCATGCAGTTTCATGTTTTCCGAGGTTTCATACGAGGACTATGAGAAAAGAGAGTTGAGCCAAGCAGCTAGAAGAATGATAATGCCAGCAAGGAGGCAAGGACAATAGTTGTTGGTCTCAAGCCATTTGCCGTTCTATCAAAAGAGTCTTGACATCAATCAATCACATTTCAGCTCCTCCATCACTAACACTAAAAAATGGACGTTCAACAGTTCAAAAACGAATTATCACTGAATTATAGTCAATCTCAATCGTTTATCATCTACGAGGCTGAGCGCTGGAGAAGAAGACTGTCTCACCTGCTTCTAAGTTGTACAGTCAAAATGCACTCCAAGAAGAAAGTTAAAGACAGCTCTTACTTGACAAATGCTGCTGCTATTGTGCAACTAAGAATCCAAAATTCCAAATTTACATTTAAACAGTAGCTCCTCCTCTGAGGAGAACATTGTGTCATGTTGAGTTTTACCATTCATTTATTAAAGAACCAAGCAAAATTGCCAGTGAACCATCAAATGAACATTTCACTCATTATTTCCCGTATATATAATATGTAAGGCCAACAATATGACCTAACTGCTGCATATGCATGGTGAAGTGGGAAAATTTAGTAGTAGCAGGACAAAGACGCAAGCCTTGTATGAGATTGCAAAAGTATTAAACCATAGCTCCCAATCATGAATATTAAAGAAGCATGGAAATTTGCATCTTGATACATTTCTCAAACTCAATACCATTACCACCAGCTAAAGGTAAATCTATTACAACTGATTATCATTAGAACAGGAAACACCTACCCTACATGTCTGATAAGTACATATTGCCGCAATACTAACCACAAAGATCAGTTTCCTTCACTACTACTAAGCAAATAAAAAAATTCTTTGACATTGGACATAGAAAAAGTCACAAAAAATTATCATTGAAATATTGATTTGAATGCTTCCTATCTTTGAACAAAAATCAGAGACACGATTACCTCTTCAATGAGTACCATAGCCATTAACCTCCGAAGCAGGCACTGAAACAATAGCCTTTTGCATTTCCACACTCCTCACTTCTTCAATCCCATTCTCATCATCATCAGAATCCAGAGTAAACTGAGTCTGACCATCCAAATGTGACATTTCAGCTCCAAGAGGCCTATACCGCAAATGATCAGGCCTAATTCCGCGCTTCCTGCAAATAATCCCGTACACCACCACAAGCAAAGTCGCCAAGAAAGCAAGATGGCAATTGAATTGAAGGGTTGCAATGGCTCGACCTCGATGATACTCAGGGTGACCTTTACACTTGATAGTGTAGTTTCCCCTGCTTTTTCCTTGCAAAAAGCATCCCCTCACCATCATATCGGAGAAGAATGAGAAACCCATCTGAACAATCCATAACCCCTGAGAAATCAACCCAACCCCACGCCCCAATCTGGCGTAACTCGATCTGGAATTTTTCAATTCAAGCATAGTACAAAATATGCAAATCCCTATAGGCACTAAGAAAAGATCATAGTAGCGATTCTCGATCCCATCTGGGTCCTTTCTCCGGACGTAGAAAAACACAAATTCTTGACCAAAAGCGAAAAGAAACAGTAAATTCAGCAATGCCGCCGGCAGCCGGAAAGAACCCCTGATGTGGGTTAAAAGACCCAAAATCGAATAAACTAAAAACAGAAGACCAATCGCAAGTACCTCCAACTGGAAGGCGAAGCCGACCTGATCCTTGGAGCTGAGGGCATCGAAGAGTGAGACCAGAGTGTTAAGCACGAATAGGAAGGAAAGGGCAGAGATTGATGCGAAGGTTACGGACGACGACGGAAGCAATCCGCTTTTGGGTTGATTTTGATTTGCCGGGGGACGTGATGCCGGATCAAGGTTGGGAGATTCCGACGAAGCAACGAGGGATTCCCAAGCGCCAATCAAGATGAATCCCCCGCCGGCAATGCTATAGGTGAAAAGCCCCATAATAATTTCTGGTTGGCCAACGCTTGATTCGTGGCCGTGTAACAGCAAGAAAATTCAAAACTTTTGTTGCAGAATCACAGTTAGAAGGAAAGCAGGATTGTAACAGAGGAAACGGATCAAACTCTGTAATCTCTTTGAGAATCCAATGTCAAAGTCTCTGACGACAGCCACCGCGCAGGAAGGAGGTGGAAATTAGGAAGGCCGTCGGCTCTGCTGTTGGAATTTTCATATGTTTGACCGACCACTCTGATTTTGGACTTTGGGAATCGGGTGGATAATTCGGGTCGGTTGTTGGTTTTGGTATGTATTTTCTTTCATTTGTTTTTCAAAAAAAGAAAAAGAAAAAATGAAGCTTCAACAACAAAATCGTCAAAGAGGATCAATGCGTTTTCAGATTATTACATTTCTTTACCAGGAAAAAAAAATCGCATTTCAAAACATACTTAATTGCAACTATAGATTCTAATAAATTACTCTCTAGAACAAAAAGTTATCTACGTACATTATTTATCATACCCTAAATCATTAATATTTATTAGTATGAATTTAATTATAATTAAGTTTTTATTAATTAATTTTGCAATATTTATATAATTTGGGCTAAATTGTCGTATATATAATAATTCCTATAATTTTGTTTGAGCTAATTAAAATAGTCCAATCCCAAATCCGAAGTGAAATTAAATTACTTTAAGTCATATAATGTTTTAAAATCATATAAAGTTTTGATTATTAGTATTATTAAACTACATTCGACAATTAATATAATCTTATAATTATAGACATCTTATTTATAACATTTAACGGTAACACATTTTTCCTTTTATACCATACTAACTTATGCTCCTTATATGCGTCCAAAATGAGAACATTGTGAAGTGATCATTTTAGAAAGAACCTTTTCTTATGAACATAGTGAAAAAATATTTGTATAATGAGATGCGAAATAGTTTTTTTTTTTTTTCCTTTTTGTTGTGTTGGATGGGAAGATTTAAAATTAATATAATTTAATATGAAGATGATTTTATAAGAGTATGAAAGCACTCGAAACTAATTATAAAAGAAGTGATAAATTTTTCTAACAATGTATTTTGGCCCCCACTACAATTTTTTTTTTTAGATCCGCTACTGTCGACAAGATTGGTCGTTGTGAGTATGTTTACATTTTTTGATCTCGAAACATTAATGGAGGCATGAACAATATAGTGGAATAATTAACATCATTTCAAAATGACCAAATAATCATTTTAATAGGTTTGTTACCAGTAAGCCAGTTCTTACACACTTTTTTTTTTTTTTTGGCTTAGTTACTTTGCTCTTTATAATGAATATAAACATGCATGTGACCCAATTCTGATACTGCCGTTTTTGAGATTTTTAAGATGCATACTATATAAGGGGGAAGGCAACGCTGGGTCTACTTAGTACTTTTGCAACATAGCATTATTATAGTGTGTAATAATTAATAAAAATGACAACAAATGTGATAACAATGATGTATCGTGTAATATTGTATTATTGCGTATGATTCATAGTGGATGTCCTGAAGCACTGACCGCCCCCTATAAGGCTATAACCCTCAAATTCTTCAGCAGAAATGGCTTCCCGAAACGCAGAAAAGTGGGGTCTACACTTCCAGAGTGAACAATCCTTTTCGAAAAGCCATTGTGAAAGCTGGTTGCCGGCCGATCGACTCTCTAAAGACCCAAACAATGTCGATTGCGCGGCTGAAGGCGAGGGTCGGGCCAGGCACCGTGAACACCCCCTTCCACCATTTAATTGAAAACAATAAAATTCATAATTTGCAATATAACTTATTTTTAACAGATATAATTTTTTTTTGTTTTTTTAGCATATATTAAATATATTAAGATCCTAACTTTGCTACTCATAGCGACGATGAGATTTGTTTCATCCTTTCACTATTCTTATTTAAAGCATCATATATTAATCGAAATATAAATTCGTGTTTGGAAAAAAAAAAAACACCTCGAAACATAAAACTGACACATTAAAATATTCTTGAGAATTAGTTATAGGGTCATGTCTATGTAATAAATAAACTTTTTTCTTTTTGTTTTTAACTTTTGTTCATTTAGTTGATATAGTCCCTCTAAGAGTTAGAATCTCAAGATTCCAATTCATCATTTTCCTCTCCTAAACCATCTTTCTTTCTTTTAACCATAACACTTAATTTCTTAACGGTAATAGTTCTTTTTTTTTTTTCATAAAAGAATAAGTACACCACAGCCCTTTGTTTCTAAAGTGCCTTAAACGTGTTTACAAATTACAAAATCCACAATTTCCTTTTGTCACATGAAAGAAAAAGAGAGAGAGAATTATACAGATGGAATATGTCTAGTTTATTTTTCAGTTTAAATAACTTCATCAACAATATCAAAATTTCAATATTCTTCATTGCTAGAGCAATGATTAGTGTTCGTTAGTCATGTGGCATGCACAATATCATCACCCCTTCCTTAAATATACATGCAGAATCATTTGTGAATGTGGGGTGATAATCAATAGAATGCGCAAAGTTCTCTAAAAAAAGGAAAGATGCATTATATTCTTCTTTTTATTGACGTCGACAAATCTATAACAAAACAACAAATACAGACCGTGATAGATCATATAGCGAGCATTTGTTGAAAATTCGCACATGAAAATTCGCACATGATAGATCATATGCAATGCATGCAGCGGGACGTATTGTTTATTACTCCATCTATCTCAAAATAATTATTTAGTTTAGATTTTTATTTTTAATACAATTTAATTTAAAAATTAGAATTTAAAATCGGACAATCATTTCGCGAGAACGATAATATTTACTTTCTCGCCGTCTTAAACTAAAAATTGTATTTATTAAACTAAAACAGTACAAAATGGAGCGTAAATTTAGGACAAATTGTATATAGCCCCTCACGAAATTATGTCCCCAAACAAAAGTTGTGGTAACATATTACATATTGCATGATCTTCAAATCGTTATGTGGTTAATTGCTTTGATGTGTTGTACGGAGATTGCTATATTTTTCATATTGGCATAAAAGTTTAATAAACTCCTAAATTTTAAACACTTTTACTAATCTTCGTTTTTACGTTCAACAAACAGTAGGCAAATTCATATTAGAGCGATTGGGAAAGCGTCCCACGTCTACGAGTGATTTTCAATGTCTCCAACAATATATGAAATTGTCCTTCCGCAAGAATTTGTTGCATAATGTGAAGCGAAAAATGACGAAGTGACTTCTAAGTTCTAACATTGTCTTTAATCAACGGAAGAACACACATAACATAACACTACTGAAATAAGCTTAATCACAACAACGTCTAAAGATATACTCAGATCAGTTCACAATCAAATGTCAGGTGTTTTGATAGCACTAACTGGGAATTAGCAAGGATAGTATCAAAAACCCTATTAATTAATTGCCCAATTAATTTAGTACTTTTCAAAATCTCTAGTAACGTTGTGTTCTTACTAAATATATACTATTCCCTTAGGGTTTAGGGTTTACCCTTATTCTAAAAAAAAAAAAAAGAATCCAACAACTCATCAATTTTGCAACGTCAACCAACTGGGTGGGATGATTTGGGAATTTAGCAGGGATTTACTTTAGCAGTCTAATGTCATTTTAAAAGACAAAAAACTAAAGTTTGTTTAATTTTCTTGAGTTTGATAAATTAGGAGTATTTATTTAGAATTTACAAATAAGATCAAATGGAGTAATTTATATTGCTTTTTCTTGATCCAAACAAAAGCTCCTATATCAAATGAACCTCTACCAGTTTCAACATTTTCTTATATATTATCCTTGGGCTCTTATTTCGTGCTATTATTATAATCGGACACTAATTTGAACGTCAACTTCCGCATTTCTTTTTAGATTGATGTGGATTAGGTGCTTGGATTATATATAATGAATAAAAATAGTAAAAAAATATATGGACTGATGTGGATTAATCATGGCATCTAGTTTTTTGTTATTTTTCCATTGAAGTTTTATTTTCCCTCTAAAATTACATTTTTACTCTTAATTAATAAATAGACATGTTTAATAAAGTGACGGTGTATTTGTCTTTTCATTTTTCACTATATATTTTCAATGTACTTAGTCACTGATGTATCATTGCTATAATATATATGACGATTTTTTTTAAAAAAAAAAACCTTGTAGTAAGACTACGGATAAATTAACGTCCCTCCCTCAGATTATCGCAAAGTTGGAAGTCCTCAGGTACCTATGACTTTTGTGCAAAAATTAGCTGCTTGCAACATTTCTCCAGTTCCATCACTAAAGCTGGTTTAGCTTTATTTAAATCTCGATCTAGAAATTATTTTGACCCTTTATATATATATATATATCTACAGAGTTGAGATTCAGAGAACATTTCTGGTTTTGAGAAGATTTGATAAAACTGAATTTTCATTCTATATTGGAAAAAGTTCTGTACACTCTACATATACATTAACACACGCCTGTACAATACTTAACTACAACTATAGTATTTACACAAAACCCCTAGTCTTTACAGAATATACAAACCAGTCCCTAATCATAACTATTACTCTTCATATATACAAATCAAGACAGTATATTCTACACTATATTTACAATATTTACATCCCCCCTCAAGCTCAGCATGGAGAAAATCTGACATGACAAGCTTGGATAACAATGCTGCAAACAAAGGATAAGGCAGGGATTTTGTGAACACATCGGCAATTTGATCCTTAGAACCAATAAACAAAGGAACGAGAAACCCTTGAAGATAATGATGTCTTACTAAATGGCAATCAATCTCCAAATGTTTCGTACGTTCATGAAACACTGGATTCTCCGTGATGTAAATAGAGGATTGACTATCATACCACAAGGGAATCAGAGAAGAAAGCTGAATTCCAAAGTCAGAAAAAAGATAAGATATCCAAAGAAGCTCCCTAGTAGTATGACTCAATGACCTGTATTCAGCTTCTGAAGAAGAGCAGGAAATGATGTGTTGTTGTTTGGTTTTCCAGGAGATGAGGGAAGTTCCAAGAAACACACAAAATCCACTTACTGCCCGATGATCAATGGGATTGGATCCCCAATCGGCATCACTAAAGGCCTCAACATGAAAAGCAGCATTTACAGAGTAAAAGAGACCCTTAGAAGGACAGTTTTTCAGGTACCTGAGAACATGGTGGACTGCTGCCCAATGATCCTGACATGGCTTCTGGACATATTTGCTAAGCTGCTGAACAGCAAAGGTGAGATCAGGCCTTGTGAAAGCAAGGTAAAGCAGTTGGCCAACCACCTGTCTGTAAACAGAAGCATCTGTGAGAGGTGGACCAGGTTCATTTGTAAATTGATGACCCTTGGGAAGTGGAGTAGTAGCCGGTTTACAACCCAGTGTTGGTCAAGATGTCCAGAACATATTTTCGTTGGTTGATATAGATGCCATCAGCTGACCTGGCAATTTCAATGCCCAAAAAATACTTGGCTAGCCCCAAATCTTTAATGGTGAACTGTTGATGAAGAAAAGACTTGACCAACTGTATCGCTTCTTCTTTCTCGCCTGCTATCAAAATGTCGTCAACATAAACCACTAAAGCCAAGAATTATCCTGCAACCTGACCAGTGAAGAGACAAGGATCATTTGAAGATTGCTTAAAACCAAGAGACTGAACGTTTGCAGTGAATTCTACATTCCACTGCCTTGAAGCCTGTTTAAGGCCATACAACGACTTTCGTAGCTTACAAAACTAATTCGGAGCTACTGCAAACCCTTCAGGAGGGACCATGTATACTTCTTCATCCAAAGATCCATGCAAAAATGCATTATTAACGTCTAACTGATGTAAGAACCACTGTTTTGAAGCTGTAATGGCTAGAAGCAGTCTAACTGTTACCACCTTTGCAACGGGGGAAAAACTATCATAATAGTCCTCCCCCTCAACTTGACTAAAACCCTTTGCAACTAGTCTCGCCTTGTACCCGTCGGCAGTACCATCAGAGTTGTGTTTGACTTTATACACCCATTTACATCCAATGGGTTGCTTTCCAGGAGGTAAAGAAGTTAAGCTCCAAGTTTCATTAGCGATTAGAGCATCTAACTCCTGCTGCATTGCCTCAACCCATGCTGGATCTGTTTTAGGTTGTGAATATGTTCTAGGTTCTTTAACACTATCAATCTTTGCTAAGAAAGAGAGATATTCAGGAGCAAAACCTGGTACTTGATAGAAAGGAAATGTGGGAGGTGTATGTGGTGAGCTGGAAAGAGGAATGACTGATGTTTGAGTTACCAGATGTGCTTTTGGTATTTCAAAATCCTGCATCCAGGCAGGATTGGTTTTGACTCTAGTGCTTCTTCTCAGCACTGGCAAAGGAGTTTGATGGTTAGACGGTAAAGAGGCCGAAGATGGTGATGATGAGGAAGATGTTGTAGAGGATGAATAAGGTATAGGAGTTGATGTATGATTAGAAGGTGAAGAAGAAGAATGAAGATCATCTACTGGTGTCACAAGGGGATAGGAATAATCAAACCAATCATTTATCGAATCAGAAGAAGAAACTGCCTGAATGAAATCTGATGAAATTGAATTCTGAAAAGGAAATGTGTCTTCATGAAAGATCACATCCCTGGAAACAAACACTTTATGTGAACTCAAATCATACAACTTATATGCTTTTGACCCCCAGGATATCTTATAAAGGCAGCTTTAATTGCCCTTGGTGCAAATTTTTCTTTATGAGGAATGATGTTTGTAGCATAACACAAACATCCGAAAACTTTGAGATGATCTAGATTGGGAGATTTGTGATGAAGCATTTCGTATGGACTTTTCCAGTTTAAAACTGCTGAGGGTAACCTATTGATTAAGTATGTGGTTGTAAGAACAGCGTCCCCCTAGAATTTTTTCGGAAGCCCTGACTGAAAAAGAAGTGCCCTGGCTATTTGGAGAAGGTGTTTATGCTTTCGTTCTACAACACCGTTTTGCTGTGGTGTGTAGGGAATGGTTTATTGATGTATAATGCCTAATGATGCAAACAAAGGTTGACAATCTGTGCTAGTGAATTCTGCTCCATTGTCAGTTCTGACAATTTTAACAGCAATTTCATATTGAGTTTGTATCATTCTTAGGAAATTAGAGAGAATGGAAACAGACTGAGCTTTTGTATTCAGAAGATATGTCCAAGTACAACGTGTAAAATCATCTACCAAATTAAGGAAATAAGAAGCACCATTATAAGTATGATGCTGATAAGGCCCCTAGATGTCTACATGGACAAGCTCAAAAGGTTTGATTGTATTTACAGAATGTATAGGAAAAACATTCCTATGTTGTTTTGCTAAGGGGCATACATCGCAAACTTTGGAAGGTACATTATTGAAAGAATGAAAACCTAATTTGCGCAACACTAAGTCTGGGACATGACCAAGCCTAAGATGCCATAATTCAGGATCTGAAACAGCTGCAAGATTGATTTGATGATTGACAGAAGATGTGTGTGATGCTGGTGTGTAGGTATGAAGTACATGACTGTGAAGAAAAGAACTGATAATCTCGGATTTGAAAGAGGCTGAATCAAGAACATATAGACTTTGAAGAACTTTGCCAACTGCTACTACCTTCTTAGTCGTTTGGTCCTGTAAGACACAGAAAGTAGTAGAGAACAGGCAGTCTATATGAGAAGAAGAGACAAGTTTGTTTACAGAAAGTAGATTGTATTTAAAAGCCGGAACATGAAGACAATCATCAATTTTCAGGCTATTAGACAATATAAAGGATCTTGTATGTGCTACTGTTTTAATACTGCCATCAGGTAAAGATACCGGGGTGTATTTGCTAACAGGTCTATGATAAAAAAAAAAAAAAGATATAAATGAGGACTCATAGTACCAGGTGCTCCTGTGTCTAGAAACCATAATGACAATAATTCACATTCAGGTAAAACAAGAGCATTTAAGGTTTTGAAATTGCTCATACCTACAAAGTCATGATAATGACTAAAGTTCACATGTTCTGCATTCATCTGCATTAGCTGCTTTCCCTTGATGAGTTTTGCCATCTCAAGCTGCATGTTCTGCATATTCTTCATCATCACTGTAAGCTCATCAGGGCTGTTGGTGTTTGGAGTTGTAGTGGATACTGAACCATCTGAAATATCCACCAGGTTAGCTGAATATTTGTTCTGAGAGTTCCTCTTTGCTTCCAAGTTGCCTTCCCACCAATCAGGATACCCAATAAGTTTGAAGCACCCAGTCCTCAAATGTCCAGTCATGCCACAGTTGTCACATTTCAGAAGCTTCTTTGCTGCTTTGTCTAACCTCAGATTGTTCTCCTTTCCTGTGTATGTGTTGTAATTGTTCTTCCTGAATCCACCTGAGTTATCCCTTGATCCAGAATTGGCTGACCTAAATGGAGTTTTAGATACCATAAGTGCACTTTGATCAACAGGTGTATCATATATCTTGTTGATAACCTGCTGTTTCTCCACATTAAGAGCCATGGAACATGTTTTCTTCACCTCTGGCAAAGGTTCCATAATCAGTATTTGATCTCTGATAGCTGTGTATGATTCGTTGAGACCACTCAAAAATTGCATTAACTTGTGTTGATTTTCTCTGCCTCCATTTTTTATGAAACCGCAAGTGCACCCATTGCAGGCACAAACATCAACAGGATCTACATGATTAAGCTCATCCCACAATCTCTTGAGTTTAGAATAGTATGCAGCCAAAGTAAGATTTTCCTGAGCTATGGTTGCTACTTCCCGTCTTAATCTGTACACTTGTGGACCATTACTAGCACCAAATCGATCTCTAATTTCTTCCCACAGTTCTAACACCGTATCAACCAGATTAAAATCATCAACAATTTCTGGAGCTATTGAATTAAGAATCCAAGAAACAACCCTATCATTAACCCTAAGCCATTGCTCATAACTAGCATCTTCAATACCAGGTTTTAGCACAGTTCCATTCACGAATCCTAGCTTATTTTTCGTTCCAAGAAAGCGCTTAACTGCATGATTCCAAGAGATATAGTTAATCTCATTAAGTTTGGTAGAAATGATTACCATTGATGAATTATCCGACGGATGCAAAACCAAAGGATGATGATAGCCTCCTCCATACTGCGGATGTTCCCATCGTCTCTTCTTCCATTATCTCTGCGTTCGCGCTCACGATTGACCGCAATTGATTCCGATTGATCGATTTCTTGAGTTCGAACTTAGAGTTTCAGCTGAAGTAAAAAAAAAAATGAACAAGATCTGAGAAATTGAGTGAGGATCTGTTGATTTAGACATCAGTAGTGGCTCCGAGCAGGATCAAGACCTGCTCTGATACCATTTACGAGTTGAGATTCAGAGAGCATTTATGGTTTTGAGAAGATTTGATAAAACTGAATTTTCATTCTATATTGGAAAAAAGTTCTGTACACTCTACATATACATTAACACACGCATGTACAATACTTAACTACAACTATAGTATTTACACAAAACCCCTAATCTTTACAGAATATACAAACCAGTCCCTAATCATAACTACTACTCTTCATATACACAAATCAAGACAGTATATTCTACACTATATTTACAATATTTACAATATATATATATATATATATATATAAAATCGTAGAACCGGGAAAGGAATTTTCTATCATCCCAAATAATAATAATAGTTCATGTATAAGCTGTAAACAATTTATATTCATATGTATTATTGTGTCCGTACGAAAAATAATAGATGATCACTTGGATGGGCACCTCAATTCATTCAAATCATATATTTGGGAGTACTCTTTCGAACTTCTCCCAATGGCTAAATATCATCCACGTTATGTGCGACAAAATCTAACATATTAAATAACCAATTTATAAAATAAAATATTAGTATAGTGATACTTTTTCCAAAAAGAAAAATGAATTTCTTCTAGCACTGATCGTGCCGAAAGTGGAAAAAGAAAAACCTGTTGAAATAGTTGGCCTTAAAATGATTTTGAGACATATATGTCACCTAGATTTCCGAAAAAAAAAAAACTAAAAAACAGAACGATTATTAATAATATTGGAGGGAGGCAAGAAAAAAACACAAGTCACATACACACAGCAAAGGGACCAGATCAACCCCTGAGATGTCACACTATGTTTTGTCCGAACATATAAAGGGTGTATGAGTATGAAGTATGAACCTTTAAAATACTTGCAAGGGGATGGAGATAACAATATAGGGTCAAATATTTTCCTACTCGTGCTATATTTCTTAACCAGCAATTGTTATGCATTGGATTTAATAAATACTCCTTTCTTCCTATCTTAGTTTTAGAACACAATTTTATTTATTTTAAATACAACTAAATTCTGGTCACGTGCATTGTACGGGATAGGTTTAGTTATAAATTTTTTGTTGATAATGTACAAACAACTATTTATTTGTTCTATTATTTAAATTTTGAAGGTTTAAATAAAGTAAAATGATCGTGATGAAACGAAATAATAGTTAAACGTTAATAAGTCAAAATATCAAAAAAAAAAAAAAACTAGTAAAATTTGGTCAAAGAATCATACATCGTATCTATGAAAGATTTGAGACCGATTTTTTGGGACACTCCACTGATTGTTAACTTTATTTGAAATGGGAGAACAATTCGCTTATATCCGCTATTATACAGACTCAATAGTGTATAAATAAATTTGAAATATCATATTACATTCTTCTCTACATTTTCCAACATAATATAATCAGACATACTGATAATCTTTATTCAACAAAGAAGTAGAAAAAAAATACCGACTTAATGCAATTTTTTGGAAGATGATTCTGTGAAAATTTCTACCATAATACTACTACAAAGTATAATCAAAAGGAGGCTTATATACACAGTGAACCAACTTTCAATGATCCATGAATAATAAAATGCAGAAAAAAAGTGTACAACGAATTAATTTTAGCAAAATGGTTAAGTAGAGATACAAATCAAATTTCGTACCACCACCGCCAAAAAGAAGAACAAATCAATGCAGATAATTTACAAATATGATTAGTAATCTCTTCGAATTTGCCATATATCTCCCATTTACTCTCTTTTAGTTTGAAAGGGGAAGAACACCATTAGCGGGATGCGAAACCAGGCTAGAATGCAATATGTTGATTCTATTTGTGATTTGTTTCTTCATAGTTGTTGAGAAGTGTTTTTTTAAGTGTCAGTCCAAAAATATGAGTGGAACCCGACCTTACTTAAAAAGGAACGTCCCTATAATTTTTATTTTTTAATTTTTTTAATTTTTTACAAAAAGCCTTTCTTGAGGACAAAGATAGATCTAGCTTCTTTATCACCGAAGGGGGCCAAAATGAAATCGACCAACTGGCCAATCTGTCTTATGAGTATGACTGATGATGCGAATGGTCTCCAATGATATAAACATGCATTTTCATAATCAGTATACGTACGTGTTCCCATTTCATCCGCCTAATTCTTCATTATATTGATTATTCTTGGACACTCATAATTATAGTTTTACACCCGGGAATATATATACCAATACCATTGATCATGAAAATATAGTAGTTTTTATTTCGTGAATTACGTACATTCAAAAGTACAAATTACTCTCTCCGTCCCATAATTATTGTTCAGTTTAGGTTTTTATTTTTGGTTCAAATTGTACTAAAAGTGAAATCTCAAACTAGACAATAATTTTGGGACAGAGGGAGTATATATTAATATGAGACGGAAGAGTACTACAAAGCAACTCTCACACATTGAGAAAATATTCTTATATCGTATTCTAAGTTATATTTTCTCAAATTTTCTTAAATTCCCTTCTTTTTTTTTTCTTTTTTCTCTTTCGACAAAGGGAGTAAATAATAATGACATCAAATCTCTTGATTTTTTCCTCAAAGTCTTCATATAGCATTATGATTTCTAAATTTACGGTTAAAAAAAAAGTTGATGCTATTTAATTTCCATTCTAGAAGTATTCATCTTGATCTTTTTAGGAACAACAAAGAAGTCCATAAATTATTCAAACATTGTAAACTTTCTAGAGTTATTGTCTTTTTTTTTTTTTTTTTCTTTAAGATACTTGTTATAGGTATTACACTTTTTAAACAACGAGACTATTATCTAGAATTTATAACTACACTACAATTATTCTTGTGTAAGCTTTTTTGGTGTTCAAAGATTGACATATCTCACTTATTATAATTAGCGCGCTTTGTTCTATTCACCGGAATAACTGTTTTAGGTTGAGTGGTTTGTCCTTGTTCACTAAGACAACTCATGATTCACGCGCTGAGTGTTATTGTAAATAATACCGAACAATCAACAATTTGTTTCGGTGTAGACATGATTAATATGCACATTCAATTCCAATCACAGCCCACATCATACCCCGTATAGCACAAACTAGACCATCATGGATTCCAAGGCTATTTTACTTCTGCCATCACTTATCAACCTGCCATGCATAATCCACGCAAGTTTTATTCATTTTGGTCTTTTTTTCCTATAATGAGGGAGACCGAAACTCTTAGTACAAATTATCACAAATAAGAAATAAAACACTGGTAATATCATATTTGAATTATTGTCATGTCTCAACTGGTGGTGTAAGGAAGGATTGATATTCACCAGGGTTTGAGAAATAATATTCACCATACACTAATCAGCAACAAAATTAATTTCTCGATAAACATGCATGCTTATTTTTATGGAACTGATGTTGTACTACAGTAGAAATTAGGTTGTTTTATTGTGCTTTACAGAAAATAGCAAATTAAAATGGCAGAAGAAGATTAAATGCTTAATTATGTGTTACACCGAATTAATTAAGTGTGAGTTTCTTTGGACACATGCATGTACCATGAAATTTTAAGAAGACAGATATGACATAGGTACATTGATATTAAACTCCATTGGACCTAAATAGACCTTTTTAAGAGATAAATGCTTCCAGACAATTAGTTGCCACTAGTTAATTTTCGATCTACAAATGTTAATTTGTTCTTTCCTCAACATTATAATGCATTCCAACGTGGAGGAAAAAAAAAAAAAACAAGTTATCATAATACAAGACACGAGAACTACTTAACTAGCAAAAGGAAAAAAAAAACTTTCGCAAATGTTGCTATTAAAATATTCAAAGTGCTGCTTTATGGTGGGATATGACGAGTATGACTCTCTCTGTTTGTTGAAATTAAATTAAACAAAAAAAAAAAAAAAAGTACCAGATGGAGCTACCATCTTATGACTTCTTGAGTTGATATCTCGTTTGCCCTTTCTGAAACACCTTCAAATAATCAAATCACAATAGATTAAACAAAAAAAAAAAAAAGGACATATTTTGCTGAACCAATAATCATGCAGAGAAAAAGAATTATTCTTCTTGTAAATCCTTTTTTTTTTTTTTGTGAAATCTTCTTGTAAATCCAGCCGCAGTTGGAATGAAAGGCAACAAAAGAAATGAGAAAAACTCAAAAGTTCACCTACCAACAGTGAAGGAATTAAAGTGATGCTTAGTTTCAATTACGCAGGCGCTTCAACTAATTAAAGGAGGGGCAGGCTTCACTTGATGGGCTGTATCTCTTTGAAAAGAGATATCGAGTGATCGACAAAAACAACAACTAACAAACAAGCACAGTAGTCAGACTTCGATTATGAATCTGCATCATTTATTTTATTGTATGCATATTAAGTGATACTACCTCCGTCCCATAAAAAAATAATTTTCAAATTTATACTAAAAATAATATAAAATTTAAAATTCAATGTGTACTTTTTTGTTGAGATGGAGGGAGAATATTCTTATTTTATTTTTATTTCATAGTAGTAATTAATTGTGTTACTTCATAAATGAAATAATTTGATCTGATTAAGATTAAAATCAAGTTTATGTACTCTTTTTGTTACCAAAAAAATGATTCATTTTATTCGACTCTTTTACTTCAATAAAATCACAAGTTTCTTTCTGGAATAACAAAATAATATTTATGAAAAATGATGACGTCTTTCCTATGAAATGCTAAAGCAGAAAAATTATTAGAGAATGATACCAAGAATCTTAGCTCATCATGCATATTGATGCATAAATATAAATCCTATAGCTCCTCAGTTCTCAAAGAGACCTAAATAGAGTTTCACTCACATTCCTATACAAAAAAAAAACCTCCTTCCTTTTCCCATAAGCGCCCCCGAGATCTTCCAACAAACACACCATGATCATGACCTATTCAACCCTAGATTCCACCACCAGTTTTTCGAGCGGCGTAACCACCGTAGAGTGCCACAAACAGGTTCGGTCATGGCGGCTCCTCCGCTCGCTCATGGAGCTTCTCATCCGCGGATGCGGCTGCCTTCTGGTGGAAGGAAATGACTTCCGACACAAGAAACATACTCATCACTACAACGTCAGCCAGAACCCTAGAAACTTCTACACATATTCCACCGTAACGGGGACCATATTCGGCTCCCGACGTGGAAAAGTGAGCTTTTGCATCCAAAAAAACCCTAAATCCACCAGCCCGGAACTCCTCCTCGAACTAGCCATTCCCACAGCAACTCTGGCTAGGGAAATGAAAGGAGGGTTTTTAAGAATAGCCCTAAAATCCAAAAATAGTAGTAGTACAACTACTTTTTTGAATGGTAATAATTCTTCGGGTTTTTGTTCTCTTCTTTCCATGCCGGTTTGGAAAATGTTATGCAATGGAAGAGAAGCTGGATTTGCTGTGAGGAGGAGTCCATCAGAAGTTGATGTGGAAATATTGCAACATATGAAATCAGTGGTGGTTGGAGCTGGTACTTTAAGTGCAAAACAACTCCAAAATCAAGATGAAGAAGATGGTGATATTATGTACTTGAGAGGGGAATTCCAAAGGGTATTTCATAAATCTTCCAAATCCGAATCTTTCCATTTGATTGATCCAGATTGCAATGCTAGTCAGGAGTTGAGTTTTTTCTTCCTCAGGTCTTAATTAGAAATATTTTACCCAAAAAAAAAAAGTTTTACTAGTGCATTGAAAATTCATCATACATAGTATAGAAATTATTAAAGCTTAATTAAATGTGCTGCCAACTTAATAAATGGTGTATTCGTAATCATCTATCTTTTTTCTTTTCCTTTTTGTTTTTTTGGTTGGATTTGCAAGTGGCGGCCACACCTCCTAATGTCCTTTTTTTTTTGGAGTTGCTTTATTGCAAAGCTCTCTTGTCTGTATTGTTCGTTGGGGCGGTTGTGGTAAGCTTTTTCTTGATCCACTTCTCTAAAGTGTATATGTATCAGACCATTGAATCTGCTGGAATCCACAGTTTGATTAGTTTTATTAATATTACTATTATTATCATAAGTGGCTGTTTCATATTTATAATACTCGTGTTGTCTTAAAAAAAAATCCACTTTAAATTTTAATATTTTTTTTCCAAACAGTGAAATTAATTTATATATCCTCGATCGGTATATATGATTGTTTGTTTAGTTTATTAATGCCTGGGAGCAGAGCAACTTATACACTAAGAAAATGCTAAAGCAACTTCTGTTTACTATATTCTACTCGATTCTCCATGATGTTCTTGCTTTCATTTGTCGAAAAAGGGCAACTAAATACTACGTATTTATTCTATCTTGTATAGATGATTATGTCTTAGTACAGATAAGCTCGAATTGATTGAGTATTAAGTTTCTAGTTCTTGAGATTAATAATATAACTATATACGCTAATTATTAATGAATTATAATTCTGCATGTTGCAGTAGTCAGATTTGAGTAATAAGGTCAAGTGCTCAAACGGTGATCTTAAGATAGAGGAAGAACCATTATGGAAAGGAAAAAAAAAATAGTGAATAGATTTCTACATGAGCTTAACTTACTCCCTCCTTTCTAGACGGAGTCACGAGACTATTGAATTATAAAATATTAAATTTTAACTTATAGGGTTATAAACACAACATGAAATGCTTGACATAGCTGATATAATCGCGAAGTCAATTTTGGGTTAGAGTGACTTTTGAGGTAGATTTTTTTTTCCCCCGATTCACGATCCATTGAGTTAAAAAAAAAAATTAATGATTTTTTTTTAGAATGAACTATTCTCATAATTGTTGTCCAATCACGATTTATTCTAAAAGGTGGCACTACTACAAAAAGGTCATGTAAGGACGCTCAAAAGTGTCCCGATATGTAGCTTATTAGGACGTATCGGCTATTGGGACATATGCAAAAGTGTCCTCCAGCACAATATCATAATAGGTCTATAAGACACAAAGAAGTGTCCCGTTTGATTAAAGCGTCCCGTTAAATGTTTCCGATTGAGACACTCTTAAGTGTCCAAATAAAATTTTCCAATTGAAACACTTTTAAGTGTCCAAATAAATGTTTCCAATTGAGACACTTTTAAGTGTCCAAACTAGTTCTTTTTTGTACGGACGTTTCAATGTGTCCCAATAGCATCTTCGAAAAAAATAAAAAACAATAAAGAAAAATTCTAATATAATTATTGAACAATCTTCCATTACATCTCAATTGACAATTAAAAAAAATCTCATGGCCAACAAAAAGATACACAAAATCTCATCGCCAACAAAAAGATACCTAAATCTCATCATTTGAGAATGCATACACTTATCTAAAGAACCAAAAAAAGACGCTAAATCATCAAAACCTTCAAGTAGATGAGCTCAATCGTTAAAACCTTCAGATGGATGAAAAGTAGCAGCCAGCCAACATCATTACCCATAAATCACAGAACTCTTAAGTGATAAAAATGGGCAGCCAACCAACACCAAGACTCATCGTTAAGAATCATCATTATCACTTAAATTTCAACACTAACAACACTTACTAAACATTGGAAAGAACTCAGAAAGCTATTACTTCGTCACACTTGGAAACAACTTAATGCATGACAACAGCGAAAGAAAAATAAGAGACCAAGTTCCACAAGAGCATACCTTTTTCTAAGGTAGACACCAAGTATTAAGGTAGTTTATCCAAGCTGAATTGAGAGCTGGCAGAACCCACATTAAACCACCAAAAGTATTGACAGTGACAAGAATCAAAGTTAGGAAAAAAAGAAAAAGGTTCACCTCAATTAGCCACAATCTTATGGGGTGAGTAGGGGGAAGGTCAGCCATGGATTTCCTTCCGAAAATAGAGCAGCAGCAACTGGAGTTAAAAATTAAAGGGTTTCACAATCTTTTTTTCACAGAACTAGACAGAAAATTTTTGTGGCATCACAATTATAAATTTTCCATCAAAGTTTTATCTTTAAAGGAACCAAGCAAAAAGTTCTTTATGATTTCCAAATCTAGAGCAATCCCATAATGTAAGCACAAGTTGAAACATCACATTCCATACAACAAATAACATAACTTAGAATTTTAAATGCAACAGAACTCTCCAATTTTTGTATGCCATAAACACATTGAAGTCGGATATATCAGCCTGACTGTCAACAATAGAAAGCGAAAATCAACTAATAAGATCTACCTGGGCTTATAGTACTGTCAAAAGCCTCACGATTTCCTTCGAAATTGAAGAAGCAACAACCCGGGTTAGAGGTTGAAAGATTTCAAGGCCCTTGTAATTGAACTGGACATCAAAGGATTGCAATCTATCAACTCATGCACAGAGTCCCAACTAGAAAAAAGTTAACCAATGTAAGAGATGATGCTACTTAGTATCAAAAGAAAGAATTCACTACAGCTGCTATAAAAATAGGTAATGTCTGTCTTAGTATCAAAAGAAAGAATTCACCACACCACGTTCAAATGTAATAATAATTATGTAACAGTTAAATTAATTAGCAATGGCAACAACGATCATTATATCAGCCCTTGAGCACTATATACCTTGATGGGCAAAGAATGGATTCAAATAAATTTTATGAGAGCAGAGTTTAAAGTCAAGGAGAAAGAGCACATCAACGTTAGTCTTTTCAATCATGAGTTCTAAATTTTCAGTTTTAGAGTCATAAAGATACCATGTTCAAAGCAGAATTTCTTTTAATCAACCAAAGTATCTAGTTTGCATGGAATTCAGACCACTGATGATCACAGTTGCAATGACTTAAGATCCACTTTCATAAACAACCAACAATCAGGAACAAAAGTAAGATGTCAAGCATGATTATCATTGCATCTAAGGGAATGAAACCTTCAAACAATCAGGAGTGCAAGGAACAGCGTAGCTACTCATATTATAATCAAGGAGCTAAGCAATAAAAAAAACAACACAGAATAATTTCAGCTTAGCATCATTAACAACATAGTCCATACAAACAATTGGGCATACTTCACTTAGAAAAGAACAGTAATTCATCCCATATATGCAAATTGAAATCACTCACCCAAAAACGAGAACAAAACTTCAAAATTAGTACTCATGTTTCCAACAAATACAAATCGGAAATCAACTCCTTTGTTTGCTTGAGAAGCAGCTGCACTTGCAGGATCTGTCAATGCATTAAAAATTGTTTCTCATCAATATAAAAAACCATAGGACTGCAACCAGGAAGGAACCCTAGCAAACATGGAAAAAGATGAAATTGACCTTGTATAATGGCACTCCTCCTTCTATCTCCTTTTATCGCTTCTTTATTTCATCCAACTCCTGTGAATTCAATCGATCAAAAAACTATACAGATCCATTGAATAAACCCACAGAGAGAGAGGGGTAGATAAAAAGGCAAACGAGTGTGGAACCTTAACGGCATCGTATTCAGGTGCTGGTCATGTCGACGTCGGCGTTATCTCCTTCCATTTCACCTTCGTCGGGGATTTTACTGCCATACACGCCATGCTCTTCTTCGTCCATCTTCTTATAATGTCCGATTGAGTCGGAATCTAAGTAGACCCGAAAGTAGCAGTTCCGATTAGCCATTGGGCTCAGTTCAAAACTCGAACGTAATCGTGCAAAGGTTGTGACCAGGTCGAAGCTCTAGTTCCGACATAAGTATACATGCTTTTCGCTTCAAAAATCTACGCGATTGCATGTTGTGGAGGTTGCGGGCGGCGGAGCAAGAGGTTGAGGCAGAAATGGGGCGGTGGAGAAGGAAAAAAAGGGGAAAACTCCAAGGGATCAGATTTGTTGACTTGGAATAATAAAGTGGGACTTGTAGACCTTAAAGCAAAATTCCCATTTCCCTCTTAATTAGCCTTTTTCCCTCCATTTTAATTCCAATTTCCAGTACAGTATAATTTTTGGGAGTAAAATTCCCTCTAATCTAAAATTTAGTTTTGGGGGGGCTTTTCCCTCCTTTTTTTTAAAAAAAAAAATGTTATACATACTTTTGTACTAAAATAAATGCGATTTTTTTTCCAAAAACATACCGTTTGCTTAAATCTTATCAATTATTAGACACAAAATTTTTTTATATTAGTTATAATGGATGTATTATTGTTGAAATTTTAAGATATCTATTAAAAAATTCTCATTAAATCAAAATGATTTGCTTGTTATATTCAAATAATATCATAAAAAATTAATTTGAGGAAGGAATGGTGTACGTATTTAACAAATTCTTATTAAAAATGTGTTATTAAAAATATATATAGGTTATAATTGTGTTACTCCATATCATGAAATAACATTATTTTCAAAATTATATACATAGAGCTTATTATAATACTCTCTCCGTACGTCCAATATAACTATTCCACTATAAATTGTAAATTTTCGTCTCAAAATTATTATCCAGTTTGAATTTTCATTTTTAGTTCAAATTATACTCTAAGTAAAAATACAATCAAGACAACAATTCTAGGACAATGTGAATACTTATTAAGAACAATTTACAATGAGACAATGAAGAATGTTTTTGTGAAATATATGAAGTACTTTAACAGATTAAACTAATACAGTGAGACATAATGGATATTGGATATAGATGAGGTACAATCTATCTATCCCAAAATGATAGTCCAGTTAGGATTTTTAATTTCATCAAAATTTGCATTAAAAGTCAACATCTAAACTGGAGAATCATTTTGAAATTGAGGGACGATATAATAGGAATACTTGTGTGTTTGTGTGTGTGTGTTTGTCTATTTATATATCATTTTATTTAGAAGATAAACTCGTAACTGTATAAGCAATAACTATGTGTACTGTAAAGAAAAAAGTCAATTTCAAATTATTGATATGTAAATGCCTTCGTCATGGTCTAAAATTACATAATGGAATTAGAGACTCATGTATTATTTAACAGTGGTACTTTTAATTAATGAAGAAACAAAATATGTCACGGTGAAAAATCTAATGGGGTGAAAATATAAAATTCAGGGTGCCACACTATTATTACTTAAAGTTTATAAGTACTAATATATATATATATATATATATCATTTTAACTATAGGGGTTATTCTAAAAAATTAAAGGTGTTAAAATACATTTACTAAAAACTAGAACAACAATATGAATGTACAAAATAATCATCAATTAAACATATAAATATATAAGTAGTGCAATCAAACCCCAATTCTTATTTTTTAATTAAAAAAATTGAGTTGAATAAAATACTTATTTTATGACGGGACCTTTTAAAACGTCCCATTAGTTACAAGTATTGGGACGCTTATATTTATTGTGACATTTAAAAGTGTCTCTTTAAATAACTTCAAATTGACACTTTTAATTGTCTCAATATATTTATTATTAGGACAATTTTAAGTGTCATACCCTCATATTGGGACGCATTTTATGAGGACGCATATAATTGTCCCGTTAAAATAATATATTGGGATACTTTTATAGAAATGTCCCAATATATCCATATTGGGACGCTTGTACTGAAAGCGTCCCAATAATTGCGTCCTAATAGCTACATTTTGTTGTAGTGTGGATTATTGAGACACTTTCTTAGTAAATCATATAATTTACTACGAAATTCAACTCTCGAAAAATTTAGTGTATCTTCACAGTTAAGTCTCTATCAGAAAATTTACGATTTATTAGTTTGAATTATTAAGTCATAGGTGCAAAACCGTGTAGTGATATTTCCCATTCGTTATGTTTGTGATATAGTTTTGACGGTTCGACGACAATACTCTAACTAAGACGCTATAGCAAATATATATATAATATATATAGCAGTCTATATTGACTGGTTGATATTGGATTGCTGTCGAAAAGAAGAAACATAATTTTGGCAGTCCACCTATCACCAAAGAAATCTAGACTGTTGGCTGTGGAAAAGAAAAACTACAAACTTATTATTATTATTTTTGTAAAAATCTGAATACATGGAAGAATTACAACCTTTATTATATGTATTGAATAGAAATTCAATTGATGATCAAACGACTCCACGGAGGGAAATGCACTATACGAGGTTCGAAATGGTTGAGAATGAGAGATCAATTATAACTAAAGTTGTAGCATTCACTATATGCAATTTGTATTTCATATATAATTATAATATTTCTAAAAAAAAATTTATGTCCGATATGAAATTCACGTCGTAATAGTACATTCAATAGGTGCATCAGTTCTACAAAAAAAAGAAAAAAAAAAAACAAAAACTTAATAAAAGGGTTAGCCATATTTATACAAACTAATGGGACAGCTCAAAAAAATTTTAAAAAAAAAATTTAAGGGAAAAGAAAACCATGTGTTTAATTAATCATCGTAAAGCTTTCTTTTCTTGTGGTTTACTAAAGGCTTTTTGTGAGATAAAAGAAATGGACAATTTAGTGAAGTCCTGATTCGAAGAGCATAAAGACATTCTCATAATCAAAACTCTTTTTTTTTTTTTTTTTTACAAGAACAAGGATGCTTTTGTAAAAGAAAGTACGACAAATTCTACTCCATCCGTCCTAGAAAAATAGTCCATATTGAATTTTCGATTTTGTGCAATCTTTTGGAACAGAGGTAGTACTTCTTTACTCTTTCTGCGTGGGATTAAGGGAAAATAGTGTTGGTTGGGGAGAATGTTACCATTATTGAAGAAAATAATTTTACAAAGGAATAAAGGTGATAAAATAAGAACGAAAGTAAACCCGGCCCATTGGGTTCAAGGAGCTAACCGCCTAAAAACCGGGTTCATTCCTGGGAACGCGCCAATTTCTTCACATCTCCAACTAACCTTCATACTTACCAGTTTCCTAACTTTCCACTAAATCAGCTTATTTTGGCTGTCAATTCACTAGCCTTTTCTATTTTCACCTTCTCTTCAAACTCTGAAACGCCGGTTGCAAACAGTTGCCTATGACTAGCAGTTCTTGCAAATAATATACTCTGTCTATCATCTACTATATTCCAGAGAGTTATAATGTCTGCAACAGAAGTTTTATTCCAATGGGGTTGCCAAAATTTCTCAACATTTTCAGTTTGGATTTTCACGAACGCAATCACCGATTGCCATTGCACAGTGACGGAGGAAACCGGGAAACCCTTGTTCCCGAAAACGTTAATGTTCCCAGGAATGGGATTGGGAGATCATTCTGGAGCCTGTTGGGTCTCTTAACCTGGAGTGAGTCGATGATCTTTCAATCATTTTTGTTTAAATTTTTTGGTTAATACTTCTATTTTAGAGTGGTATTTTAGTTGGTCTTTCTTATAAGTTGTTCAGATCGATGGTGGATAGTTTAATTAGACCACTGGTGTTTATTGGTTTGCGAATTTTAATGGTGAATCGAAATTGTTTGTTTTAATAGAGAAAAATGATGGTGGGTCGAGGACTGAAGAAGAAGAGAAAGTCTATTCATGGCTATATGCTTTGGCTCAATCCAATAAAGATTTGGTGTACGAATATGTGCGATCCACTGAAAGAGGTGACAAACTTGTGCTCTCTAATCATTTGCGTTATTTTCTCTGTGAAGTTTTTAAGTTTCTTTCTACTTTTGTTTTTTGCTGCTAAAAGTTTACGCTCCTTAAACTTAGTATGATTGCAAACTACTCCCACTGTTTCTAGTTTGAATGTCCAATGTTAGGCGAACAATCTTGGCCCATTTTTATGTTTTTAACACAGAAGACATGTGGTAGAGTGTTTTCGGTTTGATTCAAAGAGGGACAATCTGATGTAAACCTAAAGCATTTTGATAGAGTGATTCATTTTTCAGCTGGTGGACCAAATATCTCAGAAAGTTATTAGTCTAATAGCGGGTGTTCCCCCCGCCCCCCTCCCCCCACCCACTTTTAAAGTAGTAAAACATTCATGCTTCCCAAATGAGGACAGGCCAATACATTAAATTGAATATTGTTATAGTATTATTCCTCTGTAGGCTTGAGCTTCAGGGAGGCTGCGCAGAGACTGAAAGATGCCGGGCCAAATATTCCGATCAATTTTACTTTCCCAAAATGGTGGCATCTTCTTTGGAATTCCTTGTTTCATCCCTTCAACATCATTCTTGTTGTTTTGTCAGTTATGTCTTACATCACTAGTGATGAACCCAATGGAAGCATCATGCTTGTACTAGTCTTCATAAGTGTCTCCCTACGATTTTATCAGGTACCTCTGTCTCTCTCTAGTTCTAGTCACAATATCAGTGGTTTTCTACTTGACTCTTAAGTATAGAACATCGTTTTTCAGGAATATAGTAGCTCAAAAGCTGCAATGAAACTCTCAGAATTTGTACGTTGTCCTATAAAAGTTCAAAGATGTGCTGGTAGAACAGTTCAAACAGAATTAGTTGTTCAAGTAGATCAATGCGATGTTGTTCCTGGTGATATTATCGTTTTTGAACCTGGGGACCTTTTCCCCGGTGATGTGAGATTGTTGACCTCAAAAAACCTGTTAGTGAGGTATACTCTAAAGATATTCTGCTCTCTAGGTTAACCAATTATTGTCTTCAGTTGTTCCCCCTCAGAACTTAAATCTTGTTGCTTTCTAGAACAGTCAGTCTTCACTAACGGGAGAGTTTGGAAGTACCGAGAAAACAGCAGATGTTAGAGAAGATGCCAGCACCCCGTTACTGGATTTAAGGAACATTTGCTTCATGGTGAGTCAAAATATCCTTAAAACTCTTTCTCCAACTTAAAAAACCAATTCACAACTTGTATAGAATGCATTTCTCAGAGCTGAGAAAAATAAATGTTTCTCTTTTTGCCTTAGGGAACAAGTGTAGTATCAGGTGTTGGGACTGGTCTGGTGGTCTCTACTGGAAGCAAGACTTATATGAGCACCATCTTTTCAACCACAGGGAAGCTGCAGCAGCCAGATGACTTTGAGAGAGGCATTCGGCATGTTTCTTACGTACTCATCGCCCTCATACTTGTAGTTGTCACTATAATAGTCCTTATTAATTATCATGCATCGCATGATTCCAGTGAGAGTATAGTGTTTGGCATTTCAGTTGCTAGTGCTTTGACCCCTCAGATGCTTCCGCTCATCATTAATGCTAGTCTTGCAAAAGGCGCACTAGCTATGGCAAGCAAAAGATGCATAGTTAAAAGCTTAAGTGCTATACGGGACATGGGATCCATGTAAGTTGGATTCATTACAGAGTTTTTTTGGACTTGAAATAATCAACAAAATATGAGCACATAAATCTGTTAAATCCATTTTTTTTTTTTTTCTGTTTTTGGATTGTCAAAGATCTTCTATAGTTCGGTATCCATATTGTACATCTCTTCCCCTCTCTGCATGAACTCCTGTGATATGACAATTCTACTGATATCTTTTTGTTGTAGGGATATTATATGCATTGACAAAACTGGTACTCTGACCAAGAATACTGCTATCATGATTGATTACCTAGATTGCTGGGGCACTCCAAAGGAAAAGCTGTTGAATTATGCCTTCTTGCATGCTTACTTTAAAACACAGCAGAAGCATCCTTTAGATGATGCCATAATGGCATATGCATATGCAAATAATTTTAGGTTTCAGCCATCCAAATGGAGTAAAATTGATGAAATTCCGTTTGATTTTACAAGAAGAAGGGTCTCTGTTATTTTGGAGCCTAAGATATTGGATATATCGTGGAACACCTATTTCAGAGGCAGAGTGTTGATAACTAAAGGTGCTCTGGAAGAAGTGGTCAAACTCTGTTCTTTTGTTGAGGATGATGATGGGACTAACTTGTCAACTTTCACTGTTCAAGATAATGAAAGAATTTTAAACATTTCTGAAAAACTAAGCAGCAACGGGTTACGGCTTCTTGGAGTTGCAATCAAAAGACTTGAGACGGTTTGTTCTCATCTTTCTCCCATTCATCATATCTTTTACAGTTATGCTCCTTTTTGTATAGATACTGACAAGTCCTTGGGTTTATATTTTCATATTAGTGCTACTGAAAATTAGTAAAATTGTTTCTATGAACGAGCAATGGAGGTGAATTTTAGAGTAATTGTTAACAACTCTGCCACATTGCTGTCATCGCCTTCATTTAAAGCCATTGTGAGGATAAGTTATGTGCTCTTCTCTAATTAAGTGAAGTCAATTCTATCTTGAAAACTTATTCTGTGTTCAGCATCATATATGATTTCCTCCCGAAGATACGATATTTGGATTTGTCTTATTGCAGGTAAATATTCCAGGAATGGTCTATGATGAACAAATTGAATCAAACATGATCTTCTTAGGCCTACTATCCTTTTTTGACCCACCAAAAGATTCGGCAAAGCAGGCATTGTGGCAGTTAGCTGAGAGAGGAGTAAAAGCAAAAGTATTGGCAGGAGACACACTTTCCCTTGCAATAAGCATTTGCAAAGAAGTCGGTATAAGAACAACTCATGTGGCTACAGGACCAGAACTGGAGATACTTGACACTGGTACTTTCCATGAGACAGTGAAAAGAGCAACAGTTTTAGCTAAGCTCACCCCAACACAAAAGCTCCGGGTAGTCCAATCTCTGCAGACAGAGGGGAACCACATTGTAGGATTTCTCGGAGATGGAGTAAATGACTCCCTCGCCTTGGATGCTGCCAATGTGGGTATATCCGTTGATTCAGGTGCATCAATCGCAAAAGATCTTGCTGACATTATCTTACTTGAAAAGGACCTCAATGTTCTGGTGGCCGGTGTTGATCAAGGTCGTGTTACGTTTGGGAATACTATGAAGTACATAAGAATATCAGTTCTTGCCAATCTAGGAAGCATCATTTCAATTCTCATTGCGACCATCTTTTTCAAATACGAACCCTTAACACCAAAGCAGCTTCTAGTGCAGAACTTTCTGTATAATTTGGGTCAAACTGTTATTCCCTGGGACAAGATGGAAGACAGTTATGTCAAGACTCCACAGAGATGGTCGCTCCGGGGCCTAGCAATGTTTACCCTGTGGAACGGTCCAGTTTGTTCGCTTTGTGACTTGACAACTCTCCTGTTTCTTTGGCTTTACTACAAGAGCAACTCGTCCACATCTTCGCACTTCTTCCATTCTGCTTGGTTCATCGAGGGACTCCTAATGCAGACCTTGATAATCCACTTGATTCGAACGGAGAAGATTCCCTTTGTCGAAGAGGTTGCCTCTTGGCCTGTCACACTTTCCACATTAGTGATTTCTTCTATTGGGATTGCAATTCCATACACGCCTCTTGGAAATGTAATGCAACTCATGCCTGTGCCAGTTTCTTACTTTGGGTTTCTGGTTGTGCTCTTTCTAGGTTATTTTACAGTTGGGCAACTTGTCAAGCGAGCATACCTTTTGGTGTTCAAGACATGGTTTTAATGAACAAATCCAGTCAATTACATTTTTCATTTGTGGACAAGTCTTGCTTAATAACTGAAGGTTACAGTTTGAAGCTTCATCAATTTGCAGCCAAATTCAACTCTTGATATTCCAATCTGCTAAGTTAGAAACTTTTTTTTGTTTTTTTGAAGGGTAGTTAGAAACTTAGAATGGCTATATAATATACTCCAATTCAATGGAGACAGTGGAACTACCTGAAATCCAAGAGCTGGAACAAATTGATGATCAACTTGTATATTGAATGAGTTACAAAATTTGTATACAATGCTGTGTAAGTTGTAACCAGACTATCCCCCTAGTTTCATGGGGGTTTCAGACATTTATTTTTCAGAAATCACCTAGAAATTACCCAAAAAAAAAAAAAGAGAGAGAGAGAGAGAGAATTTGAGGATGAGGAGGATAAGATAAAACCCCAACAGCAATGGGGAAAAAAATAAGCTATATGTGCAGTTTTTTACATTAATAGTCCTGTCATAATGGAAGCTTTCGTGCCATTAACAACCAGATGTTCTGTCAAAAGACGCAGCTGCAAATCATTGCAAGTAAAACGATAATGGTGGAGAAATTCCTTCTTGAAGAAGAAGAACCTACAATAGGAACATCATTGATGGTTAGTTTGTGGAAAGCGAGAAAGCTTGCTTTCTGCAAATTCATGAGGTTATGATAACAGACATCAGTTTAAAAGGTCTTACTTGATGGTAGTTGGAGAAAGTTATTCTGGAGATTCCACTCAAAATCCCAGTGCTTCTCATCATTTTTCAGTGTCCAGTAAGTCCATCCAAAGGAAGCTGCATTGTACACTTCCAGTTGAGCTCTCCCAAAATCTTGATAATCCATTTGGGATGCCGAGGTATTCCATTCATTCACCCACTCCCCTGAAATCAGTTCATCTCCAGAAGTCATGATTATGCAACTTGACATCCAAACAGGATGACTTTAACAAAACATTCAAATGTAGAAACTTTGGGGACGAAACAAGTTTTACAATGGAGAGCACAGAAAAGAAACACAAACTATTTCAAAGATCTAAACTGAATCAAGTTTAAGGACTTACCAATGAAAACAAGTGGTCCATTTGCACTGTTAAGAGCTTGTATTTGAGACTCTCTATTCTTGTATATGAATTGAATGTTATCCACTATACTCATGTTAGAGAAGAATGCGTCAAATAGATTATAGTAATGCAAATCCACTACTGTATTTGATGAGCCTAGGTCAGCTTGATAGAGTTCAATTGGATCTGCATTGCCGATTCTTTGGCAGAATATCACATATGCAGTGGACGAGTATTTACGAACAATCTGGTATCCCTGTTTGTAATATGGCACAAGGACATCCAGCGGTACTGTGGCGGCGCTTGGCTCATTTAGAAGTTCAATACCCAGCAAGGAGGGGTGTTCAGCATACCTGACAAGCAACATAGTTGAAACTAGCAATTTAGTTCTTCCACTTTAGAGATAAATATTTATATGCACATGATGAACTGACTAAAAGTTAAGGATTTAACCCAAAAAATAAATAAATAAACCAAAAATAGAAAACTAGAAGTTAAGGAGATGATCCACATAACTGCTAAATCTATAGTTCTAGATAAAGTGATGGATTGTCAAATTACAACCTTTTCTGTGAATTAAGCAACCAATCTTTTCCCAATATCAAATTGTTAAGTAGAGATGGCCTTTACTGTTTTAGAATCATTCTGAAGGGTACTGAAATTCTAAATCAATAAGGTTCAGAAGTTGAAGACTGCGATCATTAATTGATATTCTGTAGATGTACAAGTGTGTGCCGTACATGCAACTTCTGATTAGTAGAAGAAGGATGAAGAAGGGAAAGGATCTAAGTGGGAAAATGAACCATGGAAATGAACAAATCTGATTACAGATTAAATTTACAAAGGGATTCTCTTGAAAAGTAAATGGATTACAAATAGGCACCATTCCCAGAATCATGTTATCTAACAAGAGCATACCTGGAAGCCAGAAAGTCAATGACAATTAAAGTCTGTGAGATGTTCTCTGTAGATGTCCACCCTGTTGTACCATCTCTACTGGCACTATGTTCCATTCCATTTTGTGAGCCTGGAGCAGCATGTAGGTCAATTATGCACTTGATGCTATAGGCTCTGTGAAAAATGCTTTGTGTGAATATAATGAAATCGATACCAAAATACTTGAAAAATTGAAAAGAGTTGGTCTTACTGCGCCCATGAGAATGCATTATCAAGAGCTTCCAAACTTCCCCCAATGAAAGGTGCTGGAGGATCAGGATCAAAAGCTATCCACCAGCCTACTGGTATTCTGACAGTATTTATTCCATGTCTGTACAGAAAATCAAAATCTTCAACTGTGATAAAGGTGTTTCTGTGCTTCTGCAATGACAGTAGACGGTAAAAGGGGAACAACAAATCAGATCATTTGGAGCAGCTCACAACATGATTGGTTTTTGTTGATATGGTTATAAAACTACAGGTAGACTATGACAGAAGGCTGACAAAAGTTATGGAAACTAAAAAATTTTTGTAAGGGCTCCAATCTTTGGGCAATCCACTTAATGTACACAACGTTTTATTAAAGCAAACTTAACTTCTCAGCTATCCACTACAAGGAGTCAGAAACACGAAGCATATAAAAGAGTGCCAGAGAGTCATTTGAACAGAAGTAGTTGCAGCATTCCCTTTAGGCCACTTAGGGCTGTTGTCAATTACCTTTTGATTGTTCGATCAATTTCTTTTCTGAATTATTATCACGACCCAAAGCAATGAAAGCAAGCTTCCTATGAAAGATGACGAGACCTAGCTGATGGAGGTTTTTAAAGCATGACAGAATCAACAGTATACATCAACATATACCTTATAAACCTCTTGTGCCTTTGCATATCCGTATCCATTAGCCAGCTGGAAATCTCCATGCAAAGTATTAGCTGTGATGGTCATCTCGAATGTGGCAGCATTATCATCCCAACCTGGTGTCCCTACATAGTCTGCTGTGAGCTGGTTTGTTTCTGAAGCCTAAACAAATGCAGCATAGAACTATCACATTCTACCTTCACAGACTGATAAAGAGCCATTTGAGGTCTGAAGCAGACAGCCATATTCTCATACTTGGTTTTTTCAGGCAGTATAACTAACTTAAAGGAAAGGAAAGATGCAGGAGGAACAAGAAGTTCAAGATAAGAAAGAAGCAATATTAAACTTCTTCTTTAGTTTTAATCCTGGATGTTCTAGTTAGAAATAAATCATCAAACATGGCCATAGAGAGCAAATAACACACAGATGTATCAAACTGTATAAAGCTAGTGGAATTTTTTGAGTGAATGCCTTTGGATTCTTTGGAACATAACCATAAGTTCCACGATGACTTCAGGGTTTGTTTTCTTTTCCGACAGAAATTCCCTATTCTTAAGCATTATTAATTAATATGCTATTCTCACTCTCTCCCATCTTCTTTAATCAGTTAAGGAATACTTAACTATCGAATCGCCTAAAAATAGAAAATATGAATTTCATCATCTTATATGCAGCAGCACATAGTCAAAGTTGCCAATTACCACAGTAAATTACTGATTCAAGTTAAAGAAGGTACGAACTTGAACATAAGTTCCACTTTTCAGCTTGATGTGAACTCTGTTGTCATTGGATCTCTCAAGGTAAAAGGTTTCTGTGGCAGAAGCTGATCCTGCTGTTGCAGTCACCACACCTCCATCTCCATTGCAAGTTAGAAATTGGCCTTGAGAAGTACGAAATTGAAATATCGACTCAGATAATCTCCATAACTGCTCAAGGAAGAAAAATATAATTAAACACCATTTGGCTTACTTAGGTAAAGAAAACTGTGGTAAGCAGAAAAACAAAAGCAATTTATCAAACTTTCAATTCAATAAAAATACAAGAAATGCTTTAGTTTCTCGAAACCTGTGAATGTATAGTTTTAATGCTATTTGATTCCAGCAAAACATCATAAAATGACTGCAAAAGAATAACACAGAAGCGCACACATTCCCTAAAGATCTATTATAAAAGTAAAACCCCATTTCTCTTAGGATTGAGAAGCACAAATATTGACATGAAAGTGGTGCCACGATAGTTACAAACCCGGACAATATAGGCCAATGATTGAAGTAGTTTAGGGGATGCATGACTTAGGAACAAAAACAAAGAACAACAGAAAAACACCAAATGAAGGGCACAGATGGAGGTGAACTTTGCTTCCCAAAGAACGGCATGACCATATCAGGTTATGAGAAGTAAACTCCAGCTTCAGGCACAAAACTGAATTGTCAACTGATCAAAGTTCAAATCAAGAAACTTTCACATTGTGAACTGGGGGAGAACAATTATTGACTGATATCAACCAGAATAATTTAAATAAACCAAAGAAATGAAGCATGGCATGACTTATTATCCATACCCTGAAGGTTTCCCATGATAGAGGAGTATCTTTATCAACCGTAACATTCATCCCACCCCCATTCTCGGCTGACACATACTTCTGCAGAGTTGCAGACTTTAGTTGCACCATTGTTCCATCCTGCATTGTCATCATCACATCCGAAAACAGCAGTTACAGTAAAACCCGAAATTGGCTGTAAAATGACTTCCAAATTAGCAGAAAGATGACTTACTAGCATGTCTCCATTTGGAATTTCATCAAACAGAGAAGGCTTTATCCATCCTTCTATGACTAACCAACCACCCAAGTTCACGCCTCTTACTCTTGAATTACCATGCAGTCCCTCCACTTGTTTCAGACAATTGACAAAACAAATAATCAGCGAGAATCCCGAAATTCATTTACATCGTACAATGCGATTAAACAGAATCTCAAGATCAAAGAATGTGATTAAAAAAAACCAAGAAATTAATGAAGTGCGAAAGCAAACCTGAGCATGCAACAGAGAAGAGCAGCCAACAAGAAAGGAGAAATGCTGAGACCCTTTTGCAGAAAGCAAGTTCCATGAAGAACAGCAGCCCGAATCACATCATATAGGAAGGACCAAAGATATTTTTTACAAGAATCCCATCCGCAACAGAAAGTCACAACCGCAAATAAAGGGAAGAAAAAGGTATCAAAAGTATTATTCTTAACTTTTCAAGAACCCCCCTCCAAGTGGCAAAGTTACTTAAAAGAGATAATTGGACACAATCCCAGAAATCCCTTTCTTCTCACTCAATTAATTCCAAAAAGAACGTTGTAAACAACCCATTAAAATAACTCATCTACATTGCCTTCAATATTAAATTGCAGTATGTAACATTATTAAATTAACCCCTTTGCGCTTAGGCAAAGACAAAAGCTGGCATTTTGACAATAAAATAAAGTTTGAATTGATCAAATGGGACAAGGAATGAACTCATATACATTCTAGAATCATAGAAAGGAAAGGGACTAAAAGTGTTCATATTTAATGATGATGCAGAGAATACAGAAAGGCCAACAAAAAAAAAAGGCGGGCAGAGTAACAACAAAAAGGTTGCTTTGCTTGGGGATTATCTGAGGGGAATTCTTGATTAGAGGAAAATTTGTTGGAAAAGCAAACTTCTTTACGTGGTTTAACTACTCAAAAGTTACAGAATCTTCTTGATGGGTAATAATGAGGAGTGTTCATTTTCAGATTTCAGCTGTCCCGTTCAAAATAATTGATGGGTTATTAAAAAAATTCGATCTTTATCCATTTGTATACAGTAATTGTTTTGATCATCATCATCATATTATTGCATCACCAGACACGGATTTGGTTCATTCTATCATTGAGAGTGACTTTCGCAACTTGTTAGAGACTATGGAGTATGGACTTCTGTTGTCTTCTTCTTCTTTTTTTATTTTATTTTATTTTCCTTCTTACTTTTCTCATTCCTTTTGTCTCTCTTCTATTGTTGGTTTTTGAAATTTACTATCAAAAATCATTTTCTCCAGTGATTTCAAATTGGACTGATATATTGATACGAATTTTAAACTAGTCTCTATTCCAATTTACTTATGATAAGAATTTTCCGGATGAAAATATTGCCATTTATATAGAGGCAGTGATATAGCAAATGCGTGATAGAAATAATACGAAAAACATTACTGATCATAACAAAATGATTGTCTTTTTCTTTTATCTCATCCGTAAAATCGAAGTACCATCTCTCTTTGATCACTTACTACTATTACCTCATTTTCTTCTTCTTCTATTTCATTAAGTTATTTTGGTAGACACAAGTTTATGCATTTATGGTCTTTTTGCGAAAGACTAAACAATATAAATGGTCCTCTACATTTAAATGGTCCTCTACATTTGGTCAAATTTAAATTTTAGTCGCTTACATTAAGATGTACTAGATGTTTGGCCCAGGCAGATGCCCGGGCGCCCCTTCGAAATTACTATTTTATTAAAATCTAATTGAATTACTATTTTTTGATTAATTAATTTGGCGTATATATCATTTATGCTATGGTTTGGGGCTTAAAAAAATATACCTATAAATCTGAGGTTATAAGGGAATAATAAATAATTAGTTTATAAGGCATTATTCTTAATTACTGGATTTAGGTTTTTTTATTTTTTGTTTATATTAAGCCTGTAAAACTGTACGATTGGACATTTGAATTTGAATTAATATATCCATTCGTTTGAAATGTAACTGATTCTTATTTGTAGAATTTTTTTCATTGGATAAGTGTCACATCTAAAACATGTGTCTTTTTTAAAAAAAGAATTATATAGTTTCTAATTAAAAGAGACTTACACATGGCAAAAAGACTCCTGAAATCTGAAATATGGTGCATTGGAGCCAAAACAGATGCATACGTAGTTGCCACATAAGCTTCATGTTTTCTGCTTTAATAGGGTACAAGGGATGTGGAATGAGCCTTATATTTCATTTTGAAACTTTTTTTGTCGTTTTTACTGTTCCGTTCCAAATTTCATCATGATGACCGTTGATCTTACCCCCGCCAAGGGTATTTTTGGAACATTACATATGAAACAAAAATTTTAAAATTATGTTAATAATAAAATAATAAAAAATATTATTTAACAATAAAAATATTTAAAATTTTAAAATTAATAAAAAAATTGAAAAATCTTCAATTTTCTTTTTTTTTTTTTTTTTCCACTTTTCACTCCCATTGGCCTCACAGCTGACCCCATCGCTCTTAGTGGCTTTACCCTTTAGCCTCACTCGACTCCATCATCTACATTACCGCTGGCCCGCTCCTTTGTTGCCGGTCGTCCTCTCTCACCTTCACTCACATGCTTCAGTTGCGCACATTCAAATCCCTATGCACCAAAACTTCATACTATAATAATTTGCTCTATAAAAGTACTTGTTTCTTCATCCTTAGAGCGTTAGTTTCACCCCACAGAGAATTAATGGAGTACAATCGAACTACTTGCTCCCTAATGCATTTTTGCTTTGGAACACTGCCAATTTAAAGCTTGGTAAGTATCTGCGATTCTCCAATCTGGAGTATTAGTTGTTATTTTATAGAAATTGTGATGCCTATCAACTGTTTGATGAAATTTTACATTTTGAGTATCAGGTTAAAACTTAAAAACGCAGGAAGAAACCCAAAACATGGATAGACATTCCAATCTCACAAAGAAGCCTCAAATTCTTGGTAAACGGAATATCTCTGATGGAGACGAAGGTGGAAGTTGATAAAGCAAATTTGTTTGAAGACAGATAAGTAATCTACCAGAGCTTGCATTAAGTTCGTTCTTATTTTTCTTCCCATAAAAGAAGCTGTTTGGACCTATGTTTTATCTGAGAATTTGGTTAACAAAATTGGAGCTTGATTACTAATTTGAAATGGACACGAACATGGTAGAGATTGTGCTCCATTACCCAGAAATGCTCATTGGGAAGGTTGTTAAAAAGATAGTAAGCAGATAAGCATAAGAGAAGCAGTCATTGTACAGGGATTCGATCCGCCGCCATGATTAGGAGGCGTAGAATTTGATTTTTTTTTTTTAAAAAAAAAATTCAATTGTATAATTTTTTTAATTTAAAATTTTTTATTTTTTAAATTTTATTATTAATATAATCTTAATTTTTGTTTTATATGTAGTGTTCCAAAAATACCCCTGGCATGGGTAGAGTCAACAGTCATGGTGACGAGATTTGGAACGAAATATTGAAAAGGGAACAAAATAATTTCAAAATAAAATGTAAAGGAAAATTTCGTATACATGTTCATATAAGGGACCAAAATTTAAATTCAACCAAATATAGGGAGCCATTTGTGTAATTTAATATTTTACGAAATCTTTACTTATGTTTCCTACTTAATACTCCCTCCGTCCCATAATTATTGTCCAGTTTTACTAAAATGAAAGATTTTATTTTTGGTCAAATTTAATTATATTTTACCTTAAACAACCGGATATACCCCTACATAAGTAATTGTTTAACCACTAAGATTTTATAGATAATGTTTTTTACTAAGGACAAATGTGTAACTTGATCCATAAAAAGTCAAATTGGACAATAATTTTGGGACAAAATTTTTTGGGCAAAGTGGACAATAATTATGGGACGGGGGGAGTATTACATAACTTGGCCCAAATCAATTGCTCTTCCAAAGAGCTGTAATCAATTGTTTCCGAACAAGGTTTAATAAGCCCATCAGTTGTCCGCCATGTCACATTACTGTATCTACTTTTAACTCTATGCTATGCATGGGTTATTTGGTCTTAATTAGAATGAAATACTGTGATGAGAAAGTGTATAGGTTTCTCTATTATTCCTTTAGGGTACATACAGTTTGTGATAATTATGAAGTACTATCACTTTCATTATTATTTGTTGCACCAAAGATCAATACATTTCATGGATTATTTGGTTGCATCTATATGATTGTTTTGTGTAACAGTTGAAAGCTTTGGTCAGTTTCTACTTCTTCTTCATCAACAACCATAAAATAAGAGAAGTGGAGGTTTTGAGAATCACGCCTAGGAAAAACACGTAGGTTCTATTTGGTTGGATTGAATTGGACCCACGAATTGGAATTGGAGATAAAAATAGACTTCCAGAATTATAATTTAAGATGGGGCTCCATTCTTTATTTTTAATTCTTTTGTAGGAGCAAATAGTTGCAATTCAAATTCAAGAGTCTTTTAAAAATATCGCGGGTCATAAATCCGGGTCAACTTATTTTTTCCGGGTTCGGATAAATTGACGTCTCTCTCTAACGCACACATTTTACACTTTCTTTATTTTCTTTCTTCCTTTTTTTCCTCCCATGGCGAAGCTCGTCTGAAATCACCGCTCGCATGGCTCTTTAGTTTTCTTTCGATTTTGAGCAGGTAAGGTAACGGAATTTCTGTCTGTTTCATGGTGGCTCTGCTTGAAGTTTGGGTTGTCCGAATATTTGATTTTTGTACCTTATTTGATGAGTCGATGTTCTTCCAGATCTATTTTGTTTTTGATCTTTCAATAATTGCAATCGTTTTTCTTCGGTGAATAACCTCGTTTTAAGGCTTGTTTTCTACTGAATTTTGATTAGATGTGGTGGGTTTGGCTTAAAGTCCATGTTTTTGGGTTTTATTCGCATAATTATCTTGATATTGTCTTTCTGTGAGAACCCTAGTTTTACCAGTGAGTCACTCTCAACCCAATAGAGATCTCAACCATTTGAGAGTCGGAGTAAAACTATGAATTAGGCCTATTTCTTTCTGCTATCGCATGTCGGTAACGATGACGGCATAGGTTGATTATGATTTGGATGATGATGATGATGATGATGATGATGATAGTGATATGGAGGAAGATTATTTCGATGATGATGATCATTATGACGACGATGATGATGAAGAGGATGCAAAAATTGGGACGAACAAACAGGCTCGAAGTCGGAAACCAATTAAGGCTAGGTCACTCAAGTCTCTCATGTAACAAAGGGGAGGAAAAAAAAATTAATGTTGTTGTTGTTGTTCTTCTTAGTAGTATTTTGATTATTTTTCTGGGTTTTTGGGGGAAGAACTAGTGTAGCTAGCTACTTTGGTTTTTTTTTTTTAGAAAGGCTTGTTTTATGGGTCTCTTTTGGTGTGGACTGTGGACTATGGACTTACTATGGTGGTGGTGTACGTGTGGTTTTTGTTTGGTTAAAGGCTATGGGTTAGTGTGTGACTGTGTGCAACGTGGGTGTAGTAAGATTAGATCAGCTAGGCACCTGCTGGCCTTTTATTTTATTTGTACGTGAATTTTGGGCCTTTTTTTGTATGTAGAACCTCTCTGTAACTTTTGTACATATATTAAGGTTTGCTTACCTTCTATTGAAAAGAAAGGGCTACGTGAATTGAGTTGGCAAATTAATTTGTATTCTTAACTACATGAAGAGTTATCTATTCCAAACTCTATTGATAAATAGCTCTATCCTTAGTTGCACATTGCTGACTTAGTTCTTTATTGCAGAGAGTCACAAATACTTCACAGCGGTACTACGATAGGACTTGTCAAGGACAGAAAAGGGAGCGGACGACATTATATTGACCATATCATCTTGTACGTTATCTTTTTAAAGCTTATTTGCATTAGTAAAATTATGACTCAACTGAATGCAGTAACTGTTATAATGCTAGAAGATACAGTAGTAACCCTTTCTTTGAAGCATTGGTCAAAGTGGCATGGTTGCTTTGATGCCACTTTGACTCCATAGTCAAAGTGGCATCAAAGTGGTTGTTTACCTTCTATTATGATTCCATGGTTGCTTGGATATTTTTTACTTGATGATAATGTATGCTCATTTGAAAAGCTATATTGCTTGCTAAAGTTTAATCAGTAAATTGTTTACGTTAATAGGAAATATTAAATGTGGGCTCGTCTTACGTCTAAGTTCAAGTTTTAATTGTGGGTTTGTGTTACGTTTGTGATTTTGCTGTCTTTTCTTGTCTCTTCTGTAATGGTAGACTTTTTGCTTTTTGTAGCAATTCTGTTAGAAAAACTTTTGATGTATTTTGCATCATTTACATGCCTTTAGAAAAATCGATAGTTGTGCTTATTTATTGGTTAATAATTAGATTACATGGATTATCAACTCTCCCGTAATGATGACGAGGATAACGCAAGAAAGAGGCGAAGAATATTCGTCGTACACCAAGTTGTTACTGCAGCTGCTATAGCTGTTATGTGGCACGAAAAGCATATGGTGAAAGAGCCAAGCTTGGACTTCTCTGTAGCACGACAAATGTAACTTAGGAGACTCTATTATGGGATTGGTAGAGTTTGTAAGGATCAACTCTGTCTAACTAAGCACTGTTTTACTGTTTTATTCTCTAATCTAAAAGAGCTAGGAGGATTGAGAGATTCAGCTCATGTCCCTATGGAAGAAGCAGTAGCTATGTTTTTCTATGTTCTTTCTTTCAATTTGACGAATCGAAAAGTGAGTTTCGATTTTATAAGATCAGGGGAGACAGTCAGTCGTCAATTTAACATGGTGTTACATGCTATTTGAAGAATGGGAATCAAATATGTTAACCAAGAAAAAATAGAAATGGAGGGGTTCGAAGCTGAAAAATGGATGTGGTTTGAGGTAAACATAGTTTGTGTTTGTTGGTTAGTTTAGAAGTTAGTATATTAATCTTAAGATTCTTTTTTTGTTTTTGGTGGCAGAACTGCCTTGGAGCATTAGATGACACTCATATCAAACTAACCGTTCCACTAAGAGATTAAGGAAGATACCGAAGTAGGAAGGGTGAGATAACGAAAAATGTTCTGGCTGTGTGTGCCCGTGATTTGAGATTCAGCTACGTTTTGTCGGGATGGGAAGGTTCTGCAGCTGATAGTAGAGTATTGCGCGATTCCTTAACTAGAACTGACCCTTTTGTAGTACCCAAAGGTAAGTTGCATTTACAGATTTCTTTTTTGCCATTTTTTCTTCATTATCTTACATACCTTTAAATTATTGGGAAATAAATTCTCCACTTAAATCTTTAGGCAAATATTTTCTTGTCGACGCGGGATATACAAATGGACCTAGGTTTTTAGCTCCGTTTAAAGGGGTTCGTTATCACCTTAACGAGTGGTCCGCTAGAGGTAACAACCCAAGAACTCCCAAAGAGTTGTTTAACCTCCGACATGCAACCGTGAGAAATGTAGTTGAACGAGCTTTTGGTTTGTTGAAGAAGCGGAGGAAAATCATGAGAGAAGTCTCTTTTTTTTTTTTTTATGTTAAAACGCATGTGAAAATCATCAACGCTTGTATCGTGCTGCATAACCTTATTAGGATAGAAGCTCCGAATGATCCGATGCTGGATGAAGTTGATGCGGAGCTTCTTATTAGAAATAACCAAGATGATGATGCTCAAGGTGGTGAGGATGATGAAGACACTCAACCTGTGCATGGTGGTGAGGATGAAGAAGACAGTCCACATGTGCATGGTGCTGCACAGAACTCCAGCCGAATTACTGTAGTTCAATTTGCTTATGAATGGAGCCAATTTAGGGATTCAATAGCTGAAGCTATGTTTCGTGAGTATCAAAATAGACGTAGCCTGTAATTGTTACTAAATTGTACTTGCAATGCAATACTGTTGTAATGCTGGCTGTTGCACTCTCTCTTATTCATAGTGAATAAGATTTCAGGCATTTTATTTGATGGGACATGTTTCAATTCAGGTCGTGCTGTTAACTGCAATGTGAATGTTGTTATGTTATCCTTTGATTTCAAGAACTGATTAAAAATGGTACACTGTTTTGTGATATTACTGAGCATTGTATGGTTCTTGAGACATGGTTTATTCTTTTTTTTTTTTTTACTGTATCTTGTCCCTGCAACAAATTTTCAATTTCGATGATGGTGGCTGATGATGTTGGCTGGCTGTATCCCTGTAATAGTTTTGGGTATATTTCATACTGCATTTGAGTACAATGGCTTCTCAGCTTGTCTTTTTTTTTTTTTTTTTCAGTTTGCACACTGCAACAACTTCTTTAACTTTGCTTAATATAATACTAGGATACATAACCATTTTTAATTAAATCAATGAGTATACTGTATTCTATTAATAGAAGACAGCTAGAATGATGATCTCATTACTTGTTGGGAGTTTGAACCCAAGTGGTTTGATCATTCATTTTCGTTGCATGCAATGTCAAGTTTTGCTGAGGCATTTTGCAAATGAGTTTTGCTTTCTATGACCTGATCTTTTGTTTCTTTAAGTAAAATTAGTTTCTTCTTGTTACAACATGATAACGTGTTTCTCTTCCTTGCATTTGTAGATTGTCTCAACGCTATTGCCTTATTGCTAATCTTTTTGTCCACTGAGTAATACAAGCTCTCTAAGATGGCTCCTCATTCACAAGCACCATCCCTTTCTAAAGGGAAAGGAAAGGTTAAAGAATACTTCACATGGACCCCCAAAATGGATAAGGTTCTGGCGGAGTGTTTCATTGAACAAATGAAACAAGGGAAAAGTTGGATGGGAAATGTGCGTGGAAGAATACTTCCTGGACAGCTGCTATTAATGCGCTTGCCGACAAGTTACGGGTAAAAGTAGATAAGAAAAAGATTTTTTCTCATCTGAAGACTTGGGAAAAGCATTATGAGACTTTGCAGCCTTTATTGGTTTCTTGCAACTCCGGTTCTGCAATCACATGGGATCACTCAAAGGGAAGAGTTGAGGTCTATGATGAGAATGTGTGGAACGAACGTGTAGAGGTAACTCTATTTTCAATATTGAGGTCTCAGTTTGTATGACATCCCTTTTTCCATGCATAATCTAATAGGCATAAGCTTTGATAGTTTCTCTGCTTTCTGTTCCTGGTTATTTCACTGTTGAATGGCATTATGAACGTTTTAGCGCCAATGTTATACTTCTTCTTATATCAATGATGCTATTATGCGTCATCAATCAACTAGTACTGCTGTTAGTCTAATTATCTTTGCTGATTTTGTATTCATTACGTGCAGCTGATTTTGTATTCACTATATAAGTTTTAATTTCGTGTAGTTGTTTGATGCATGGTTGCTCATTACATTCTGATTTATAAATTTTCTTTTGAAGGCAAACCCTAAACTTACACCCTATAGAAGGAAGATTATAGTTGAGAATTGGGAAGAAATTTGCACAATCTTCTCACAAGACCGTGCTAATGGGCAAGGTGGCCACACTCTTAGGGAGATGAATGCTGAAGAAACAGTAAGGGAATCTGTTAATTTGGGAGATCCATTTGAGACTTGCGAGGAAGATGAGATCATGAGACTTATGTTGGGATACCAAAAGAGAAAAGAAGTTGCATCTTCTTCTACTTCTCAGGGTATGAACAAGAAACCGAGTTCATCAAATATAATGATTTTGTATTTGTTGATTTTGTATTCATTACGTGCAGCTGATTTTGTATTCACTATATGGGTTTTAATTTCGTGTGGTTGTTTGATGCATGGTTGCTCATTACACTCTGATTTATAAATTTTCTTTTGAAGGCAAACCCTAAACTTGCACCCTACAGAAGCAAGATTATAGTTGAGAATTGGGAAGAAATTTGCACAATCTTCTCTCAAGACCGTGCTAATGGGCAAGGTGGCCACACTCTTACGGAGATGAATGCTGAAGAAACAGTAGGAGAATCTGTTAATTTGGGAGATCCATTTGAGACTTGCGAGGAAGATGAGATCATGAGACTTATGTTGGGATTCCAAAAGAGAAAAGAAGCTGCATCTTCTTCTACTTTTCAAGGTATGAACAAGAAACCGAGTTCATCAAATATAATGATTTTGTATTTGTTGATTTTGTATTCATTACGTGCAGCTGATTTTGTATTAACTATATGGGTTTTAATTTCGTGTGGTTGTTTGACGCATGGTTGCTCATTACATTCTGATTTATAAATTTTCTTTTGAAGGCAAACCCTAAACTTGCACCCTATAGAAGGAAGATTATAGTTGAGAATTGAGAAGAAATTTGCACAATCTTCTCACAAGATCGTGCTAATGGGCAAGGTGGCCACACTCTTAGGGAGATGAATGCTGAAGAAACAGTAGGGGAATCTGTTAATTTGGGAGATCCATTTGAGACTTGCGAGGAAGATGAGATCATGAGACTTATGTTGGGATACCAAATGAGAAAAGAAGCTGCATCTTCTTCTACTTCTCAAGGTATGAACAAGAAACCGAGTTCATCAAATATAATGTGTTGTTTCATGAAGCAAATTGCTGAAAACTTTGGTGAGTTTATGGTGACTGAGAGACAAATATTGGTTGCTACAAAAAAAGCTACACCGGAAGATATACTTGAAGCATTGAAGGTAGTCTCCTTGGACGAGATGCAAACCTTCAAAGCCCTAGATTTGATGATGGGCAATCAAAGATTATATGACACGTTTGTTGGGCTGTCAACAGTTGAAATGAAACAACAGTGGCTTATGGTGTAGCTCCACAAGGGTAATTAATGGTGATAGTCTTATTTTAGTCTGGATTTACTCAAGGTTGTTTCTTTTCTTCTTTATCAACTTGCTTTATGTCTTCCTTAAGATGCACGATTCTCTTCAGGTGGGCTAATCTCCGGTGCTCTTTCATGTCATGAGAACCGGATATGGATGAAGGGATCATTAGAATGAATGATGAAGGGATGTCTCTCATGTCATGATATTTTTAGGAGAATTACTGTCCAAATTTAAAGTATGCAAAACTTTATTAGTTGGATATCTATCATATTCATACCATTTAGCTTCGAGAAGACAAGTACCGTTTTGCATTACGGAAAATGTTAATCACTTAAGTAAATTATTTGTTTGCTTTAGTCGCTTGGATGAAATATGATTATATTGATGTGATATGAGATGAATCACCAATGTTCTAAAACCCAAATTTACTATAGATCCAAAACGGTCAAAATAATAACATAAAGAAGTCAAAGCCTTTTATTTTATAACAAAGTTTTGTTTCAATTTTATTTTGACTTAACTTTTTAAGATTATAAAGTCTCTAAATAACAAGAAATATAGGAATTTGATAAAAATATATATATATATATATGCAATTAAAGTTACAATTCTTAAACATAAAAAAAAGGTTACAATTCTATTCCTAAACATCCAAACGCAAGAATTGGTATTAAAATCTTAATTATACTCAATTCTTAGGATCTCCCAAACAAAGGAATTATGATTGAATTACAATCTTAATATCTCATTTTCAATTATAATTTCAATTCAATCCTAATTCAATCCAACCAAACGGAGCCGTATAGTATTTCACTTCCTCCTAAATTGAATAGGGACTTTATTAATTTATTTTTTTGGTTGTACCTAATTTGGAATCTCTAATTTTTATTTTATTTTTTTTTTTTTGAAATGGTTTGCTCTAGCTAGTAGTATTCGGGCGAGTTCAGATAAGAATTGTTGACTTTCCTTGGGGGGTCCATTTCAATGGTATTCAATTGTTCCTTTTTACTCTCTTCTTTTTTTTTGCGCTTTTAGTATATTTTTCACTAGATATTTGAAATCATTACCTCTCGCTTAGAGAGACTATTATCATAATTATTATTCAAAATTTGTTTTGGAAAACATCCAATGCGATTCTAATAGATCATATGACGAAACTTACCTTCACAGAGACCATTTGGCCACCGGCCGATCTTTCAAATATTGTACCAAGTTTTATTTACAACAACACCACTTCTTTGATTCAAGGATCTTTCACTAGATATTTGAAATCATTACCTCTCGCTTAGAGAGACTATTATCATAATTATTATTCAAAATTTGTTTTGGAAAACATCCAATGCGATTCTAATAGATCATATGACGAAACTTACCTTCACAGAGACCATTTTGGCCACCGGCCGATCTTTCAAATATTGTACCAAGTTTTATTTACAACAACACCACTTCTTTGATTCAAGGATCATATCTTGGATAACCGTTCATATTTGTATCTTTTCATCGGTTTAGAATCATACTAATATTGTAGACCAACAAAATCTTTCTAATTCGGAGGCAAGATTTCCAGCATCCTTAAATCACAAGAACAAGACAAACAACTTACAATACTATCATCACGAGCATGAAGTAGTTGACTCAACTCTCTTCTTCTTTTTTTTTTTTTTCCTTTTTCTTTTTTTTCCCCCACGTATCAAAGAGAATAAACAAGTAATTGTTAGAATTGCCTGTCAGGTCAACAAATCTATATATTATCAAATGTGGTCATATTCCACAACGAGGGCGGGATTTCAGAGCTCTTTTTATTACTACTTCACAATAATTACTCAAAGCGACATGCCTAATACTATAAACAAATAAACACACTGGTACTTACTGTATAAAGTCAAAGATTACTGGGAAGTATTAACACCACATTAATAAATGGGATGATTACTGGCAATTTTGATCTCTGGGCAGTTAATACCTTCCCTGGAAGATCAACTACTACTAAAATGATTGAATCTAAACCAATAATCCAGTCATATGCAGTCAGAAGAATTTAAGATCCGTACCAAATCCCAGAAGTGATTAAGATACACACACACACACTGAGACACAGGCACATATTAAATGGCTTTGAAAAGGCTGATCTAATGAGCTTAATATGATATATTGTGTATATAACAAATTTAAATAGATGGTTCTGATTGGAAGTCGGTGCGGAAGTTTAACCAGATGAGATTCTCTATGAGAGAGATGAGATCATCTGTCACGATCTATGTGTCGTGCCTGACTTGGAAATGTGTAAACTATCGAAAATGAAAAGATGAAATCATGAAATGGAGAAGAACAAAAGATGACTAGAAGATCAAAATGGTAATCTTTGAGACTAACTGTATCATCTTATACCAAATCAAATCAAATTTTCCGTTTCTACACAAATGGTTTGTGCTACTGAGAGAATTCAGCACTAAGAGATTAGACCATAAGCACTTAATAAGGCCTCATCAGTTTTAGCTTCATCTAACCAAATCAAAGGCCTCTCTGTTTCTGAATGATTCATCTCCGGCACGAAGACTATGCGATCTGTTCGTCGAGAATCCAAAAGGGCCTAATCAAATTCAAAGGGTCTGATCCAATTCTTGACTTCTGCTGTTATTACTTTGAGAAGTTGATTTACCACTTGATGAAAATGACCTCTTCATTCGAATAGGCACACTTTGCAGAGAACGCCCAAATGAAAAACTCTTTCTCGAGGAAGATCTATTTATGCTTGAACAAGTTGTTGAATCCTTAGCTTCAATCTTGATGGAAACTGTATCCGTACCTGGATTCTGCTTCTTCATGTCTCCCTCCACATCTTCATGACTATCATTACTCGAACTCCCTTCCTCTTGTTTCACTACTGGTTCATCAATCTTCTTAGCAACTTCAGCACAAAGCCTGGAAGCTGAAGCTAAGTCCATGGAGAATGATCTTCTTACAGTCGACTGATGCAAATCATCTTCCTCAATTCTGCTAACTCGGTGGAAATCACCCAAATCGCTTAGCACTCGAATCCCATTATTCCTACCTAAAATCTTCCCCAGTTCATCCGGCAATCTTCCGAAATTTTCGCCTCCAATTCTCATCTCATTAGCCCTTGAAGAAACTTCTCCATTTTCACTATTCATCTGTCGGTGATCATCAACTGCTGTTGCATCTTCCCTAGCAGAGTCCACAGGTGAGTTTGCCGCCGCCGGCGGAGAAGTCTCCGTCACGACCGGAGCACGGCAAAGGGGACAATTTTTGTGGGATCTCAACCAAGTATCAATACAAGCAATGTGAAAAGCATGAGTGCATTTGGGCAAAAGCCTTAAACTTTCATCTTCTTCAAACTCACTCAAGCAAACAGAGCACTCTGTTTTTCCTTCAATCAATCCATCCACTTTGTTAAACTTGAAAATCGGGATCGAATCAATCACGGATTGCTGCAAACCGACAGTTCGGATATACCATATGGGATGGTCAAAAACAGGGCCGTGATTCTCATCAACAAAATTCTCACCATGATTTACAACATCACCAAACGATAAAAACCTCCGCCTGGAATTATTCAGATTGGAACGGTACTTTTTCAGAATGGTGAGATAACAGAGACAAACAAAAGCAGCACCTAAAACACAGAGCATCAGGATCAAAATCATCGGCATATTGTTCTTCTGGCTTGATGATGGATGAGGAGGCGGCGGTGGTGGGTAGAAATTGTTATTAGCATCATCTGAATTTGTATTGCATTCAGGAGGACACAAGATATAACAAGAACATTTATCAACAAAATCCTTTGCTAGAAGGATTCTAGAATGAGTTATGTGAGAACTGAATTGGGAGAATAACAACTTTCTGGGACCAAAATTCATCCTGAAATGAACCAGAAAACAGAGAAGAAGAACAAATTAAACAAAAGGGGTCATTCATTTAACCTCAAAACTGCAAGAATAATAAGCGCAACGCAAGAAAAAAAGCCAGAGGGGTTTTAAATGTGAAAACTACAGAGTTGACCCCATTAAAGCTAGACTTTGGTGGATTGCTTCATTATCGGTTATAAATAGCAATGGAGAAGATTACTCGTAATTACGGTCTAGTTTGTTGTACATTGGCATCTGCAGAAGTCAATGGACTTTGGACTTTCTTTTTTTTTTTCTTTTTTTTTAATTAGTAGTATTGTTTTTGTTATATATATATATATATATATATATATATATGTATATGCAATGTACTACTTTATTTCTTTTTACGCGTTAACGGATTTTTGTGGGGCTTTTGCAAAAATAAAAACATCACCATAATCAAGGATGACATCAATTGCACGCAATTTCGTTAACGAAGACAAGGGGCGGTCCGAATGAAAACAAATCAAATCGTTCTGAAATTTACATTATTTTTTGGCCAAGAAAAAAAAAATAGTTATGACGTGTAATTTGTCGCAACGGTGCGGAATATAAAAATACGTAATACTCCCTTAGTCTTAATAAAATAATCTACGTTAATTTTTTAGATGTAGACTTTTTAGATAGAGGAAATAACATTATATTCTTATAATCACAAGCTATTTATTTTAGAGTTACCTTGTATCAACTAGAGAAAGTAATATTTCGAAGGTTCATGATTGCATTTACGTATTTCCCTCTAAATCCCGATAGAGTGTATTCAGTGGCAACCAAACCAAATGTTGTGTCATTTTGAGAGTTGGTTTTTAATGAACCAAAAGACCATAATAAAACCGAATACTTTGCATCAAGGGATGGAGAATTTGATCACGACCATTGAAGTTAATCAAAATGCCATAGCCTTTTATGAAAATGAAGAAAAATTGTTATTCTGTTTTATTTATTTTATTTATGTTAGTATCTCCTCAAAAGTTTCAAGGCTAACATGACTGGCAAAATCTTCTATGGAACAAAGGTAATTTAACCAACCTAAAAGAAAAGAAATATTATTAGTAAATCTTTTTGAAAAATAAGGCACCCAAATTTGACTGATTCTGAGTTTATACGATCCATGAAAATGATCGAATTTTTTTTTTTTTGGGCAAAATGTGATATGAATTTGTTTGAGTATCTTCGGTTACAACCACCCTTCTCTTGTAGTTGCCTGCATGAATAATAAATAACTAAAATTGATATTATTAATTGTGTTTCATCTACCACCCTTGTATTGTTTATAATTATTTGTAGTATGATTTTATAAGTTGAATGTAAATGTAGAAACTTGCGCATCTCCTTTTTACTCCAATTATTAAGTGCTATATATATTTTGGCTTCTTTTTTGGTCCATCAAATTAAATTGAACTCTGCCAATTTGATAATATGGGACATTTTGTTGGGGATCTTTCTGAGTTTTGAAAGGTCAGTCACATTACAAAGCGATCCTAACCCACGATTTTTTAAGCAATTTTGTTAATTTCAACAATTGTGATTTTTGTGGACCAATTTCTCTCTATAATTATAGTCTTTAATATTTCTTAAACTTTTTTTGGTGGGTCGGTGGGAGTAGTTGGCCTTTTGAGGTCATGAATTTCTTCTTTTTATTTTTCTTTAATTGGTGGATTTTAACCTTTTGAGTTTTGACAATGTCTTTCTCTAAATATATGTGGTCGTGTCTCCTCGCTCTCGATAGATTTATATTTGATCCGATCTTGAAGATTTTTTTTTTTTTTTTCTTTCTCTCCGGCAAGTAATAAACCTATTAAATTCTATGGTTAATTGGCTTCTTTTGGAGGTTGGATGAGTAAAGATGTTTTGCATGATACATTTCTAAGATAAGAAACCCTATAATATCATGTTAAACTGGTTACAGATGTGAGCAAAATATAATGTAATATACTTCATTTCAACGCTAGCCCTTTTTAGCTTACAGGAAAAACCTGATTATACATTTTTAGGATAAAAAAACCCTATAAGCTCATGTTTCATTGATGGTAGAGAATTTCCAATAATTCAGGTTTACCTATGTATAGAAAGAAAAAAGGCGAAGAAATGAGAAGGATTACATAGTATTGGCCGCATATGATTACATATCTTCATGGTAAATTTATGGATAACCATGCACCAATTATGATATCATGTAAAAATTAATAACCATGGGAAACAAAAGTCTAGATGGATGAGTTCGATGCTCATTTTGAAATTGAAATATGATTAGACACGAACTCGTAACTTTTGTTTTAGGCCTGGACCGGACTAATCACTTTATCAATTTCGTTCACTGCTTAATTTCTTGGTCAAAACTTGGATATTTGGGTATTTGTTGATTGCTTTTAACTTCATATACAGTAAAATATTTATAAATTAATATTGTTAGGATTCTGAAAAATTACTAATTTATAAATGTTAATTTATTGATAAATTACTAATCATTAATGTCTCGATAAATTAACAATTAATTAATGAAATTTTTTTGGAGCCGTTATAGACTTGTAGCTACTGTCACTAAAACTTTGACTTAGTATAAAAGTGATGATGATTCAGTGTTTTCGAAACTAACTACATGAAATGAAGTATTTAATGAAACAATAACTTTTCGGAATTTTATGTTGCAATATAAAAAATTTATATGAGAGATTTGAAAGCAATGGAAAAAATCAAAAATAAAATTTCTGTAGATGTAAATGTCAAGAAAAAAGATACGTAACTAGCTTCGTATCTTATAACTCCTAATTTTTCTTATACTTCAAGTCATTATTAATTTACGATATTGATAGGGCTATATTTACATAGAACTAAAAAATTATTATTTTATTATTTTATTGATTATATTTGTGTTTTATACTGGTCTCGACTTAGAATCAGAAAATATTATTAATTTATATATGTTATTAATTTATAGATGATCTAATGTGATTACTTTCAGTCTGGCCATTGTTCGAAGCTATCATTGGGAGCTTTTAATAGCCAAGACATCATCCAATCAATGTTTTCAAAATCGGGATTTCACGCATGATCGTTTTGTCGTCTCAGGATTGGATCGGATTCCGGATCGGTGGGATCGTAACTATTTAAAATATTATAATAATTCTGAAATTGCAAGTTTCAATTTGTTAGTTCAATTTTTGTTTGATTTTATAGAGGAGAAGTAGACTAGTGCCCACATACGTATCATTAACTCAAAATTTCAACTTTTATATCTTTTCTAATCATTTCCTCCTCTTTTTATACAAAATCAACAACTTGTACAAGTATCGACAAAATTAATGGGATCGTTGGATCGTAGAATCGTACGATCCGGATTGGGATTTTGAAGGATTCCATAAGATCCCACTACAAAAAAAGATTTCATAAGATCCAGGATCGATTTCTTAATTTCGGATCGTAGGATCGTAAGATTCTAAGATCCGGATCGAGATTTTGAAAATTATGCATCCAATTTTCTAAAGCAAGTGCTTAACCAGTTTGCCTTCTTCTGAAATAAAACCTCAAACCCCAGCAATGATACTCTTCACAGAATTAAAGAAATTTAAAATGTGATATAGCATCATCTTTCTCTACTTTTATTTCGTTTGGTTTTATCAGAAATGATGATCACCTTGACATAAAGATATGATTCTTCCTCTATTTTAAAATGAATGGTTCTCTAAATTAAAGTCGTGAATACTAATTCTATCAAAGGAGAATTATTTGTGCTGCTAATAATGAAGGTAGGGAGTATTAAAAAGCTAGGTCGATTAAGAAATTCCTAAATCAAGGGGCTGTTTTGAGTCTGTATCCAGTATACCCGGGAGCACCACGTGCCCCCTCCTATTTTTTGCACTAGGAGTCTTTATTGTACTTTTTCATCAATCTTTTTATAATTTGCAGGTTTAGTCCCTGTGACTTTTTTTTTCTCTCCTTTAAAAAACATCTCTAATCTTTAAACGAGCATCTCTCTCAATCCGTGAAGAATTTATGAACGAATTATATATAAAATTTATAGTATTCGTCGAGATAAATCCATATCAAATATTTTTTTCCAACTTAAAAATGACTAAATTTTGATGGGCAGAAACAAGAAAATTTGTACCTTCATTTGGATGGATATCCAGTTTAAAAATATAAATAACCAACTTAGTTTATATTGATATTCTTGTAAAATTTATATCTCTCAATTCGTAAGGAATTACAATACGAATTATATATGAAATTTATAGTGCTCGATGAGATCTATCCTACAAGATCAATATTGAATTTTTTTTTGAACTTTAAATGCATTTAAATTTTACGGGCAGAAATGAAGAAATGTGATTTTTTTTAAATATTCTGAAAAATAGTTATCCGTTGTGTTCGTACTGATTATCCAACCGGTTTGGACTGATATCCATTTTGTTTGTACTTGTTATCCAGACATTCCCTCCTCTTCAAAAAAAAAAGAAAGAAAAAAAAAAAGAAAAAAAATGATTGGATAAGAATTAGAAACTATTTGGATAACCAGTGGAAATAATTGGATAAGCAGTATAAACTGGTTGGATAATCAGTACTAAAAAATTGGACAATCATTTTCATAAGAAAGCAAGAAAAAAAAAGTTGGATAACCACCACCAAGAAGTCGGATGGATAATCAGTATGAAAACAGATATTTTATCAAAAGAAAAAAAAGAAAAGAAATTATGTTTGGATAATCAGTGAAAACGATTGGATAACCAATACAAAACGGTTGGATAGTCAGTACAAAAAATTGAACAAGGATTTTCGCAAAGACTAGAGAAAAAAATGGTTAGATAATCTAGACCAAACAGTTGGATAATCAACATGAACGCGTTGGACAACTGTTTTTTTCAAAAAAAAAAAATGAAATACTAGGTTGGATAAGCAGTACTAATTAATTGGATAATCAGTATTAACGCTGGACAATGATTTTTTTTTAAAAAAAGATAACCAGTACAAACGAAACGGATAATCAGTTCAAACCGGTCAGATAATCACTATGAACACAATGTATAACTATTTTAAGAAAAAAAATTAGGTTGGATAAGCAGTACCAATTAGTTAGATAACAAGTACAAACACATCGGCCAAGTATTTTTTCATAAAAATAAAAAACAATATGGAGAAATAACAGCACGAGGTTGGATAATCAGTACGAACACATTGGATTGGAGAAGTATTTTCTCGAGAGAAGAAAAAAATGATTGGGCAAGTAATACAAACTAATTTGGACAAGCAGTAAACACAACTTGATAACCAATACAAAGCTATTGGATAATCGCTATGAACACATTAGATAAACGTGTTTCAAAGGAAAAAAAAAATGATTGGATAAGCGGCATAAACAAAATGGATAACCAATATTAGCGTATTGGACAATAATTTTTTCCAAACAAAAAAAAATAATTCGATAACCAGTACACATAATTTGGATAGGCATATAAATCCGTTGGATAACTAGTACACATAAGTTAGATAGTCATACAAATCAAATAAATATCTAGTACAAACAAGTTGCATATACATACAAACCCATAGGATTACAACTACAAAACAAGTTGGATAGGAATACAAATCAAATGGATGAATATTCAGTACAAACAAGTTGGATAACTAATTCAAACTGGTTAGATAATTAGAGTCAACACAATGGATAACCAATTTAAAATAAGTTGGTTATCCATTTTCTTAATGAGATATCCACCCTATTTCTGCCCATCAGAATTTAATCTTTTTTAAGCCCGAAAAAATATTCCATATAGATTTTGTTGGATAGATCTTGATGAATACAATAAAATTCATGTGTAACACGTTTTCTAATTCTTTACGGATTGAGAGATATGCTCGTTTGAAGATTAGAGATGTTTTTTTAGAAGGGAGAGAAAAAAATGACAGGGACTAAACTTGTAAATTATAGTAAGATTGAGAAAAAAGTACAATAAGGACTAGTAATGCGAAAAAAAGAAAGGAGAATATGGTGCTCCCGGGTATATTAGATAAATTGCTGGTGTTTCATTTTGGAACGGATGCAAGATGGAAAGGATTCTAAAAATTTTTTCCCTCCGTCCCAGAAAAATAGTCCAGTTTGAAAATGTATAACTTTTTAAATTTGATTAACACGCCAAATGTACAACTGATTTTATGCTCATAACTTCTACTAATGCCACTTCTACTTATTTCTATAAAAGTTAATTACATATACATTTATTTTATAACTTAAATTCGATCAAAATTTTTATTTAAAAAAATATTGACAATGGATCTTGATGGAAAGATCTCGTTACGTAGATTAATTTGATATGTAACATATTATTTAATTATTCATGTATAATCATTTGAAAAAATGGAAAAAAAACTTTAAAAAAAAAAATCAAAGGAAGTGAACCTTGTTTTTCATACCACTACTCTTTTAGATATTTAAGTCATTTTAATTCAATTAATTTTGATTTTTGTGAAACTGGATTTTTTTTTGGGATAAATTTTTTTATTAGAGTGGATTATTTTTATGGGACGGAGGGAGTAATATTTAATTCATCCAATTACCTGATTAAGGTGTTTGGATCAGAAAATTACCGATAATTTGTTACATAAAAAACTGCGGAATTGTTGTGCTACTTAAAGATTGCTCAAGTGATTTCACAATCTTAATCAATTATAAGATTTCTTTGAGAATTTATTTTAGGTGTGTCATTCTTAGTCATAATCTTAAAGCCTTTTTAAGTTTTCCTTAGCAAAATGTATCGATCTTTACCTTAAATTTCACCAAATTAATGCTTTTATGAAAAAAGAAAACAAGAAAACTACTTATGGGATCTTACAATTCTCATTACATTATGGTCCCAAAAAAAATAAGGACATAATAAATATTGTCGCATATTTAGTTAGAATTATTTACGGTTAAGATTACACAATCATACAACTGAATCCTAATCGTTGAGCTACTCCATTCGTCCTTAATAACTTGGAGAAACCCTTGAAAAAAACATAGTGAAGTGACAATGACAATAATTTTATTTTTATTTTAAAAATAACAATGGATGGTGAGATGAAAATTAACTAAAAACCACTGTTTTTATGAATTCAGATTCGCTTCTCATATTCAATCCGTGTAATAGATTGAATACTTTGAACGGATTATTATAGTGACGATTTGATTTCCTTTTTTTTTTTTCACATTTTGTATTCGTTATTCAAATTTACTGCATATAACTAATTTAGATTCGAGTCTAGTGGAGCATTTAGGAAATCATCAAATCTTTAAATAGCCAATTGAAATTTATGGTCTCATTATGCTTTCGTTTCGTTTCTTCCCACGGAATCTATTGACAAGGAATTTCTTCGCTTCTCTGCCCGCAAGAAAAGAACTCTTTTCCTTATTTTCCACGAAGAAATTGTATAATAGTCCGTTTCAAATGCAAATATATTACACAATTAGCCCACCAAACACTTTAATCTTTATCAGTTTATTACACCAAATATATGGGTCCCGCCTAGTCCCATGAAACCTCATTCAATTGAATGACTTGCACCGGGGTTTACTCCCCTCCAATCCTCATCTTCCTTCGGCTTTATGATTCCATCATCATCCACCTTACTCTTATCATCATTCTGGTGGGAAAGGGAAAAAAAGAGAAAAGAGAAACAAAGAAGGAAATTGGGATTTTTAGAATTGATATCTCATCTGGGCTTTTAAGATAGTTGCAGCAGCAGCAACCAATTGATGACCGGCCGGAAAATGGCTGGCAAGAGAGAAAATCGGGGAGGATCGTACGGAAGAGAAGAAGAAGAAGAATTAATGGCTTCTGGGTTTTTTCAATCTCCAAAGTTTGGTTTTGATCTGATGCAGAATTGTGATTTGCCGCCGCCGATGAAGGTTTATGCAGGACAGGAGAAGACAATTGTGTCGCCTCCTATGAATATTGTTTATGGTACTTATGATGATGATGGGAAGAAAGAGGAGAAGGGTTTAAATAATAAGGATGAAAAGTACGAGGATGAGAAATTGGAGCTTCTGAAAGCCTTGAGATTGTCCCAAACCAGAGCAAGAGAAGCAGAGAAGAAAGCTGCTGCTTTGTGTAAGGAGAAGGATGATCTGGCTGATTTCTTGCTCAGACAATCAATGGACTTGTTTGCTTATAAACAGTGGGTGAGAATGATGGAATTGGAAGTTGGAAGAGTTTCTAAGCAAGATAGAGGAAGAATCAAAGAGAAATCAGATCCTGATGAAGTGAATTGGAGTGAATTCAATGATGGAGGAGCTGGACAGAGCATGAAATGGTTAGTTGCAGTAACAGCAATCTGTATGAGTATTGCTGGTGTTGGAATCTTCAGTTTATTCTCTTCATCCAGTTACCAGCATTGATCATTCAACCTTGTTAAGGATCTTTTTTGTTTTTTTCCTTCATTTTTCTTTCCTGTCTTTTGCAAAATATTTGTACAATATCCTAACATTTTATCTTCTGCTAGTAAATACAACTTCATTGGTGGTCCTGTTGGAGACACTGAAAGCCAAATGATGTGTTAATTGATTGCATTCTCTAATCGTAATAGTACAATTAACCGCCCAGATGAAACTCAAACGAGGTAGGTTATGTGAATCATATGTTGTTATCGAGCTCTAAAGGGACAGTTCAGAATGGTTAAAGTAAATGGATATTTACAACAGGCAGCTTCATTCATTAAGGGATGATGAATAAATACAGTGCGTACTTCACGTGGTGTTACATTTCATTTCATCAGATAATGGCTTCATGTATAGACCTTAAATGGTTGTAGCAATCATCACTGGTTACAAAGTGTTCCAGGCAGACCCAACAGATATGCCGGCCGCATCTGCACTCGATGTGATTGCAACCGTCCACTTTCTCAATCGTACAAGTACAAACCGGGCACCTCTGGACATTTTCTTTTCCGGCGCACCATACCTTCAAGGAAGAGTCTGGATCATCTTTGAACTCCTTGTACTGCTCACACGACAGGAGCAGATGATACTCAAGGTGGCATCTCCGGCATGTCTCCACATAACACGCACCACATAAAAATGGGGCGTCAGAATCACTGACTTGATAAACTGAAGGACAATCTGGAGAAGGGCAAAATCTGAAAGTTCCCCCACTAGCTGCAACAAATGCAGCTAAAGAAGCCCGGAAGAGTTCTTCAAACTTCTCGCCTACCATCAGAGACCTCAAATCTGTAAGTAGGAAACAAGCCCCACACCCCATCTTTGCACACCGGATGGGAAAGCTGCCCTGACTTTTAATTGCAGACTCGCACTGCTCAACTAAGCATGACCTGCAGAACTCATGTCTACATTGTTCAAGCTTGTAACCATCCTCAACTTCACAAAAGCAGATGGCACAGGAGTCCTCTTCATAACTTTTATCAGTTGATGAATCACTGTCTTGCGCAATCTCATGAATAACTGCTTGAATTTTAGGCCTCACGTCTTTTGCACCTCTTAGAGAGATGCAATGGTGTTTAGTATCCAAGGAAAAATCAACACCCGGAAACATTGCTTTAAGCCCATGAAGTTCAGGACCAAACTTCTGAACAATCCTCTTCATCATATCTGGAGGTAGCCCAGAACCGCGAAGATGGACTTGCAGTTGCTTGCTCTCATGTAGTGTCAGAAGGGATCTGATAAGTCTCTGTTTTGCCACCTGAATCTTGTCTTCTGCACCAAAGACCCTAACACTGAGGGCCTGCTTGTCAAAAAGGATGTAGGATCCTGTCTCCCTCTGAATCGCCTTCATAAGTACGACACCGTCACGAGAAAAAAGTTGCTGCAAAACTGAGGGTGTTATGGCTTCATGGTCAACAATGCTGCCTCTCATCAGCACCTCAATCGGTCTTCTAAGCTCTGCCACAATTTTGGTGGCAGGTGCAGATATATTTACTCGATATGAGCGATTTTCATTTTGTACTATAGTGCAATCAACTCCTGCAAATCATTACAAAACAAATCTATGATTTTTTTTTTTTGAAGAGGCAAATCTATGATTCAGTTAAAACAAATTATCAACAACAACAACAACAACATACCCAGTATATTCCCAACTCAGTTGGGATCCTGGGGGGTCAAGATGTACGCAGCCTTACCCCTGTATCTCAATACAGAGAGGCTGTTTAAGTAGTACGACCCAAGATGTATTGGTGCATTGATATATCGATTTCCGGCAACTTCACCAAATTAAGAAGCGTCGGAATTTCAATGAGCCATTTTGACCTAATCCACTATGAGCACAAAGCTCAAACATGTCAATAATGACTCTTCCAGCCATTTTGATCTAATCATTTTGATCTAATCCACTATGGTTCGTTGTTTACAACAAATTATCAACAACGAACCAAATTAAGTCACAAACTAAAAAACTTCTCACAGTTGAAAGGCCTAGACATACAAAAGCGAGAAAACAACATAACAATCTTGATGGAATATTTATCTTTCTCCTTTTCTTCGGAAAAAAATAGCTGCAGACCAACTGTATTTGTAAACTTTTTGGCACCAAAGATGGCACGATCAATAGCCTAGTGCAGGGTCCTAAATGGCGAAAATGAAGCAATACAAGCTAACAGATAAGCTTAATGCTAACATTCATGCTTCTGAGGGCTACATAGATTCTGGTGTAGCTAAAAATGAATCCAGACAAAATTAAAATTCATACTCGGAGAAAGAATAACAGAATATATCAAACCTTTTCTTCTGCGGGAGCTTGCGACTAAGGCGTTCAGCTGATCACGTATCACATTGTACACAGGTTCAGGACATGAGACAGAGCTACGAAACAAATGTTGACATTTCATCTTTTGCCAAAGAAGACAAACTGGTAATGCTTTCCCATCTATTTGGTCCAAAGCCTTTGCAGCCTCCAGATGTAGACTGCTATCAAACATAATCGTAGCTCTCATGTAAGTGTCCTTTGGTTCTGGTTGAAGCACCTCAACACGGACAAAGGTACCAAGAGGGTTGCCTTTAGGCATAAAAGAAGATAATTCTCTCAGAAGTGCTTCTTCACAAGCAGCAGGTGAGGGGTATTCAACAGCTTCTCCTCTCAACAAGAACACATCCAATATCTTCCTACTTGCCACCGGGGCTAAAACTTCAAAAATTTCATCTTCAGAAATTTGTCTATCAAGTCCTTTAAGCACCACGCTGTCCGTATACTTTGTGCTTTGTTCACAACGTGCATACCTTCCTCCAACTATTACATTGGATAATTCATGCACCAAGGCAGAAACATCCGCTTCCTGACACTTTACAATTGCCATACCTTTACTAATTCTGCGTGGCCAAGAAACTTTGGCTTTCAAAACAGAAAAGGGTAGCATTTTATGGTCGCTGGCATAGCTGTTCCGAGAAGGAATCACCGTTAGTAAGCCTCCACAGAACTCAGCCTGATTGAGCTCAGTAGCTCTCCTCGCAGCATCAGGTGACAGAAATGTAATCCTAATACAATCTTCTGGTACCTTGCTTTCTTGCCCAATACATGAAAACTTATGGAAACCACAAATAGCACCACCCGTCTCTCTCTCCATAAACATCAATAACTCTTTGTCATTAACACAGTTCATTTTGGAATGAAAGACGTCAACAGTTAAACATTTCTTCTCAAGCTCCAGGTGCTTGATCTCAGCACCAGCTCCAAAAAGAGCAACACTAGAAGAGACTTTGGGTCCTCCACTAAATAGACATCTTTCGGAGCACTCATTCTGCAATAATCTGAGTTCATACTCCAGTGCATCATTCACAATGCCACAAACCTTCTCCATGTCTTTGGGAGCAGCATACAAGTGAACCTCATTCTTGTCGACTTGAACTTCAACTCCAATTCGTTCATCCAAGTATTCTTTCCTGAGTTGTGAAACAAGATAATTCAAGTTACCATTACCTTTCCCGCAGAACCTTTTCAACAACAAACAGCCAAACCCTGTCAAAATTCTCTTTTGAAGCCTCTCCTTATCCATCTTACAAAAATCAAACAGTGGAGGGGGACTAAGAGCAGAAAATGATTTGAAGTCAATAGAAGAAACGCATACCAGATATTGGTAAGATGCAGAAAGAATTTCACCAAAAACAACCCAACTAGGTCTTTGATCAAACACAAGTAAAGAAGAAGAAGGATGAAGTTGAATATGTTTTCCTGTAAGTGCAACTACATAACCAAGGTCATCATAACCAGAGTACATGGCCACATTTTCTGCAAAAGCAGAGAGTATGATACTCTTCAGGGTCTCATCGTGCCGTGTCTGCATCTGGGGATCCCATTTCCAATAACTTGGTATGATCATATTGAGTTCATTTTTAAGGCACCAATCCAACTCTTGTACTGCCTCCTGGCATCTTCGCATCGATTTCGCATTGATGCTATTTTCCCAACACCAGATATTTCTTCTTTCACATGGGACAGCTTCCCACTCCTTGTAAACATTAAGCAAAGTGAAGAGATCACCACCATGATGACAAAATTGGACCTTAAGACAGTCAGATTTCAACTTGCTTTCTTGAGTACCAACTCTGCAAAATATGCTATTTGAATTTGCCACAACAGCAGCAAGAACAAGGCCTTCCCTACCAAGGCGATGATTAAAGCATTCAAGAATAATTTTACCAAGCCGCGGTTCAATACCCAGCTTAACTAATTCTCTCCCTTCTGAAGTCAATTCAAACACATCATCATGTGGTGCAACAGCTCCAAGTTGAACAAGATTTCTAAGGGCCATCTCAATCGCTTCAGTTTCAGGGGCATCAACATAATTAAAATCCAGTACATTCTTGAAACCCAAAGCAAGAATCCTCAGAACAGCCACACCTAGATGAACCCTCCGAATTTCAGGCTCCTGATGAGCAGACATTTGCTCGAAATCATTCTCAGAGTAAAGTCTGTAGCACCTCCCAGGTTCAGTCCTTCCAGCACGACCAGCGCGTTGGTTTGCGGAACTCTTACTGGTGCGGCAAACCCTGAGGACATTCATGCCAGTACTAGGGTCAAATTTACTCTCCTTCACCATGCCTGAATCCACCACATATTTGACACATGGAATGGTTAAAGAGGTCTCAGCAACATTTGTTGCAAATATTACCTTTCTCTTACCTGGATAGTTGACAAAAACTTTATGTTGCTCCTCAAAGGTTAGTTTTCCATGCAAAGGTAGGGCAATGGCGGAAGAGGATTGAAAGTTCTCACAGGCCCACTCAACATCCATCTGAGAGGTCACAAAAGCAAGAATCGTCCCATCTTTCTCTGTTCTGTGAATCTCAGAAACCATCTTCACCACATCAGAAACATATGAAACATCCATGCCAGAACCAGATTTTCCCTCGCATTCAGGAGGCATGTAACGAATATCAACAGGAAAGTTTCGTCCCTTGACACGAAATGTTCCACAATCAAAAAAGTACCTTGCTAGCTGGTCAGCATCAGCTGTTGCTGACATAATAATAAGCCTCAAATCAAGCCTCTGGCAAAGTAACTTCTTAATCATCGCCAAAAGAAGATCAGTGTTCAAACTTCTTTCATGAGCCTCATCGATTATAATGCACGAAACCTGGGATAGCTTCTTATCACTCATATAATGCTGCAATAAACAATTATCTGTGGTGAATATTATCTTGGACCTAAACTGCGACAGAGATGAATAAGATGGAATACAGATGACTGAGTTATCTTCATAGCAACCATCACTTTCTTCCCTAACCCTCTGAGCCAACAAAGTAGCAGCAAGTTTACGAGGCTGGGTGCAAATGATGGACCCAGATCCAGCAACTCCTGAATCAGCAAGAAATTGAACGATTTGCGTACTCTTCCCAGAGCCAGTCTCCCCAACCAAAACTATAACCTGTATAGCAAAGTGAATTAGAATTTGTGCAACCCCTAAAACAACTACAGATTCAGTTGACAGAAATTTTGAAAGCAACCAACCTTTTCAAACCTAACTAAACACTCTGGAAAGACTAGCAAATGAATTGCTTCATAGCCACTAGTTTCAAGTATAATGTCTATCAACAAAGTATTCCGACCTAACTCAGTGGTCTGGAGGGACACCAAACTTCCATATCCAAATTCAATATCCTTTCCACGGCATAACATTCAAATTCAATCAGATGGGAGTAAACAACATTTCACACAGACAGGATCCAAATAAAACAAAAACAAAAACAAAACAAAATAGGGGGTAAAAACAAAAAAGCTGTTGGAAGTATAACCTGCTGGCCATGAATTTGCTGCAGAATCTCCCTCCGCCATGCAAAAATAGGCAATCCATCATCGAGCCTCCGGCATTCCCTGACCATTAAGTAATGAATCCTTTCCCAATCAAATTCTCTCCCAAACTTGAAAACCCCAACTTTCAATCCCAAACTGTCGGGTTCTTCGTCCCCTTTTCCCTCCAGATAATCTACCAAACACTGAATTCCGTTCTTGAACTCCTTAATTCTCTTCTTAATCATATTCTCCTCTTGCCTAAACCCATCCTGCTTCTCCTTCAGCTCGTGAAAAACCCTCAATTGTTTGGGCTTCGCTAAGGCCAAATTAACCTCCCTCATCCCATCCGACACCCGCTCTAACTTCTCCTCCCACTTCTTCACCAACTCACCCTCAAATAAGGCTTTCAACTCCGACAGGAACAGAGATTTTAACCGATCATTCAGCTCGTCTGTATCAGACGGCACCTGCACATTTTGGATCAACCTCGGCGTCAAGACATGTCCCTTTTGAAGCCGAAGCTCCCACAACTGAACCATGGTCTCGAGGGCTTCACACCACTGCCGATAACACAAGAAACCCAGAACGTCCCCACTCTCATTCACCCTAAAACTTTCCGGTTGGAACTGCAATTTCGAAATCAGCCCTTCTGTTACCGACTTATTAACACCCCGGCAGTTAGAACTCCACCGAAGCTGAACAACGAAGTTGGGCCGAGAGGGAATAGGCCTGGTGGGCTCAGGAGGTCGATCCCGGCGGTAGTTGGGATTCAATTGGGGCTTCCCCTGGTGGTTGTGGTGGTGGTAGGAAGGTGGCCGCCCACGGACTTCACCACGGCGGTCATAATTGATCGGCGGCGAGAACCCGTGGCGGGAAGAGTGAAATGGAGACCGTTGCATTAAATTACAGGGTATAGGGTTTTGGAAAAATTGCAGGGAAGACAAAGCGAAAGAGGCAAAATTATGAATTCTGGGTGAATTATTCTGTGTGTAAACTGTAGAGTCAGCGAACAATCGTACTGTTTTGTAATTACGTGAGACTTTATATGCTAAATAATAAAATTGTCAGCCTCTATTCTGCCCAAGCAGAATCTAATATTTTATTTTTTTAATGCAATATTATTGATTGTTATTTGATTTTTTTTTTCTTAGGTGTTAACGTGTTACTCATGCGTATATGTATATCATTGAAAAATAGCGATTTTTTTTTTTTTCAATCCGTTAACGAAACGTTTTATAGCACAAATAAATACAACAAAATCATGAGTCTAAAGAGACAAATAATGCAAGTCGATAGATAAATGATCGTTAGGTTTATTGACCGCGTGACAAAAAATTTATGATATTAACAATAACATTTTTCAAAAACACATGAAATAAGAGTTTTTCAGCGTGTTATACTTCTGAAGTTCCGCTTCACCGACCGTCCTATGAAATCCAATAAAAGTAATTTATAATGAGGAATTATCCAATATTCTACGAGAAGGTTTTAGAACACTTAAATCAAAAGTTCACTGAAGAAAATATAAGAAATGAAATAATGATTAAGAACGTGTCAATGAGGAGAAAATTTAATACACAGCAGCTGTACCCACCTCTTCCTCGATTGTCCACAATTCAGTGACATACGGAGACTGGCGCCTCCAGTTTTTTCTAATGTGTCCACCCAGACTATAGCATCCTTATCAGAATGGTTTGCTTAGTGGCTACAATCAGGACCTTCGGCTTCTGACTTGGACATCTTCTTTATGATCTGTTGGTAGATTTAGTTAGGGAGAAATGACAAATTTTGGAGGAATCATCACCCTCAGACATTGGCTCAATGGAATCTTATCCAACATGAATTTCAATCTCATAGGAACAGATGTAGAAGACAGAGGAGATTCACTCAACGAGTCAATACTCAAGTGCGGCAAGAATGGATCATGCTACCATTCTCACAGATGGTTCTTTTGATCCAATCTCCCGTTGTGCAGCAGGGGCGTGGAAAATCACCTCTCCAACAAATATGATTATGCAGATAAAGGCCACAACATTGCAAGCTTTAACTCCTTTTCAATCGGAAGCATTAACTTGTTTGTTGGCACTACGTGAAGCTTCCAATTTTAGAATCATTATGGTAAAGGTTTTTACGGATTGTGAGATGTTCACTCTTGATTTTAATCAGATACCAATTACGACGGAAGCTCAAGAAATCATTGCCCTATTATGTAATCTAATTTCGAGTTTTTTGTTCTGTAAAATTTTTAAAGTTACTAGGCTAGACTTAAATGAAGTTCATAAGTTAGCATATAACAAAATGTGTTGTAATAGATTAAGTTCTTAATATAATCAAGAACCTTTTTTTTTTTAAAAAAAAGGATATTGGTGTTTTTTTGGGGAGGGGGGAGAGTTAGGCAGGTAGATAGAAAAAGCAATGAAGTGCTGATTCGTTAGCAAAACTTGGATTCACAATACCTCTAGGAATCCAATTTTGGGTCCAAAGCTCCCCTGAATCGGAGTCGTTACTGTATCAAGATATTTTGAATCTCACCATTCATGAGACTTTTGTACCAAGCAATATATATATATATATATATGTATATGTATATATATGTGATTTTTTTGACCTCATAAATTTCTTCTTCTCTTTCGTAAAAATACTAACTATTTTTCCCTTTTTTGTATATAGGATGTAGGCCAGCGATATTGTCAGAGCAATTTTTAGCTGTCAGAACAAAAAATTATTGTTTTACCAAAATTACCCCCTAGACAGTCAAAGTGATTTTAATTTGCTCAAATCCGTTTCTCCCGTAAAAAAGTGCAAGTTATTGAGGGCGTATTAAATTATTTCCAACTAATTTCACCATTTGGGTCACTGATTCATCATACAGACTTTTGTTTTTTTCTCTTGATTCACCGTTTGTTATACAGGCGGACAGGCTTTCATTTTCTTCTCTAACTTCACTGTTCTCCCACTCCTAATCTAGCAATCTCTACGGCCTTCCAAAATTTTCCCCCTATATTGGAACCAAAGTTGAACGGAGCAAAAACCAAAGTCCAAGAAAATTGTTTGTGTTAAGTTATATGTTTCTCTATTCCTTGGAGATTAGTAACTGGATAACACTTGTATAATTGGAGAACATCAACGGCCATCATTGTTAAGTTTTTGTGATTGAATTGTGGCCATAACCAAAATCAAATTCATGAAACCAAACTCACTTCATGAAAAGGGAAAACGACTTTGAAATGGGAATCCTTATTCAATTTCCCAGAACTACGTTGACCTAATTAACCAGATTAATACTCCAACGTGTCAATAGGAAGGTAAGATACTTCTAAAATAGATTAGCCCGCTCATCAAACCAATTAAATCCTTTTGAAATATCAAACAGACGAGAGCATTTATATCGGACTCTCTGAACTCCGGCCGGCACTACCATCATAGGTCGTCACCGGCTGTTCTTCGCTAAGAAAATAATCGTCTCATCAACTGGTTGCAGAGTCAGAGAGATAAAAAAGCTCCCCAAAAAATTAAGAAAATTGGATGGCCAGAAGGACCACATAATTTTATTTGGTGAGAGGAAAAAAATTACCTTTGACTAAGATTTTTTTTGTCAAAACAATAATTTTTTGCTCTGGCAGCTAAAAATTGCTCTGGCAATATCGCTGGTCTAGGATGTAGAGCTGACGAGGGAAGAAACCTTTCAAATTCAATTACTAATAATTGAAAGGAAATCTAATAACTTTGGTATACTAACTTAACAGCAAGTTTGCTTCTAGTTTGAGCAGATTAATGTATGTCTTTATACACAGTGATCATAATTAAGCAAAGGGGCAAAAAAAGAAAGAAATCTATATTATTTTCTTAACCATAAATGAGCAAAAAAAAAAAACAAAGAATTTACGTAATCATAACGATTGTAATTAATGTAATTAATTTGTGTTTCTAGCTAGTCGTTTAAATGCAAAGAACAAAGATTGTGAATTCCTCTGTATCTTTTGGTTCTATCTTATTTTCATAGCGTTAAAGTAAGATCTAGACAATCTCCTATTTTCTACATCTTCTACGGCTAAGAACAAATCACAAAAGAATATATTCATTTTCCCTTTTTTTTAAAAAAAAAAAAAAACTTTCAGGAGAAAGCAGATAGTAATTTTTTGACTTGGTGTCCAAGCAACATTGATGATATCTTTCAAAACAAAGTCGAAATTGTCTGTTTGTCAACATGGCTCTCGAAACCTGTACAACAGTAGTAATTGATTAGTGAAACTTGAACCCAAATTAAATATTTACTTTTAACAAAAACCATCGAGACATTGTGCATTAACTTTTGAATTTATTCTTATCGTGCCAATACAATTTTCGTTAATATATATTTTAGTATTTGTTCAAGTAAAATTTTTTTAAAAAAATTTAAAACATAACCGAAAGTGAAATAAGAGTCTGCATATATGTAGTTACTTATGTCCCTTAATCAACTTAAAATTTTATTGGATATGTACCATACTTTTTTCGTCTCATAAAATAATTTATATCGTACTGTGTTAATCATAGTGAATTATTTCGGTGGGACAGATGGAGCGTTGAATAGAAAATAATGCCATTACCATTTTGGTCCGGTGACTTTCCTAAAATACTGTATATAATGGTGGATAAATTAGGCAATTTCATTGTGACGTTGTGAGCTCTCCACCGCACTTCTCATTTCTCCCGAAATGATAGATGTCGTGTTTGTAGAGAATGGAATACACAGTGCTTTTTTAAGGACTTAAAATTGATATAACATAAGAGATGGTTAGGGGGTGAGCAAAAATTTGATGGAATCCTTTCATGAAATGCATGCTGAAATTTCTTGGTTAAATTATTTCGCGAAATTTTAATCAAAATTAATGACCACCATGGGATGTTAGCAGTTATTACATTATCTTACTTCAAAAATAGGAACCTTATAATTGAGTTTAGAAATTGAAGATTATTTTTAAAGTACTAACATTTTAAAATCATTACTTAACTGACTTAAAATTTGTCCTATAATTGATCTCGAAATGAAAGATGTTTTTTAAAAGGCCAGAAGAAATTACACAAAGTTATTAATGGCTATTTTGTCCAGATCTAATCAACCTCATAGACAAAAGAGGTAAAGATTGTGACATGTTTTGTCTTTTTTTTTTAAAAAAAATATTGATTGTAGATGTAGTAGTCGTAAAAATATTGTCGCTAACTTATCGACAATAAATATAGAATCCATCTCCTTGTATTTAAACATGCGATACAAAAGAATTTGTAACTTTGTGAATTTTTTTTTTAAAAAAAAAGTAACATTATTTTACATACAATATCCAAAATAATTGCCAGTCTAACCTAAATTTGAATTAGACGCATTATGTAATTTGGATTGTAAAGCTTCCTAGTGGCGAGCTCAGATTTGTTAAGAGGCATTCGTCCTGATAATTATTTGGCTTAATTATTTTTTTTTATATTTAGACAAATTGTATAGATAATCTAAACATGATTATTCTTTTAAGAAAAGAAAGAAAGATTTTTTTTTTATTATTTTTAATTTTTTGGTTTCTGTAGCAGTCGCATTTCAACCTCTATATTGTGCGGCTTATCTGTGAACTTGCTTTAGGTCATACTTTCTGTGTTCAACAAACTGTAAGAAGGTATCTACAACTATACTAAATGGTCAGAGTAAAATAAGAACAACAAATATTAACCGAAAAACATGAAACATATCGAGTTATCTTAGTTATAAGACAAGCCTAAGTATGGAACAGAAAAGGCCATAACATATTTTGGTGCTTCAAAACTAGAAACTAATGAGTAGTAAATAAAACTTGGAAATACATATAAACTATCCTAATCTTTTACCAGTTATTATTACCTGAAGCCTGCTCATGAGTTGCTTGAGTTGTATCTGAGACAGCTCCATTTACATGGCTATCCATATATGTTTCACGAACATGCCTCACCTTGGCACGTCTGTTCTCAAGATCTCTTCGATTTTCAGTAGCTGTTGGAGTTACTAATGGCACTCTTTCTGCAATTGAAAGACCATAACCTTTGAGGCCGACATAATTAGCGGGGTTATTTGTCATCAACTTCATTGTGCGAACGCCAAGATCTCGCAATATCTGCAACCAGTTCCAATAGACTCAGCATTTATCAGGTTGTAGTAAATGAATGTGAACCAAGTCCAACTATAGTTTTGCTCAAAGCTGTGAAGATCGACTCCTTGTGAGAGGAGGAAAACATTACAACTAGTAGAACGCTAAAATAGCTAAACAACAGTAATTGAGTAACTATAGGAAATGTTGCATTTAGCTTAAAGACAAACGCAACCCCCCTCATTGTGGCACAGCTCTAATGATTGAAATTTATGAAACTATGTCGAGTACTAAAAATGATGATAATGGGACAAACAATATTAAAAGTAGGATGCTCTTGAAAATACTAAGCAAATTTGCAAATGAACCATGACTTTTACGGCTTTGGTTACATGCTCATCCAATCATTTCTGAACAACAAATTGAAAAGTTAATACCTGAGCACCAATTCCGCACTCCCTGGACTCAACAGGTAAATCGAGCTCCTCATTGGCCTCAACAGTGTCGCGCCCATCAGCTTGCAGGTTGTAAGCACGGAGCTTGTGCCCCAAACCAATGCCCCTTCCCTCAAGTCCACGAAGATAGACTAACACACCCCGGCCAGCTGCTTCGATTTGTTTCATCGCAAAAGCAAGCTGGTTACCGCAATCACATCTGGAGGACCCAAATATATCACCAGTGAGGCATTCTGAATGTACTCTAACAAGGATGTTTTTCCCATCTCCAATATCACCCTGACAATATAACATAATGTCATGTTTGTGTTCCTTTTCACTACTGGAAAGAATATATCTAACCCAAAATCTAAATCTAAGTTGTATCCCCACATTCTAGTTAATGGCAACATGGCATCAGCATCGATAAAATGGTCAGAAAGTTGTAAACTCATCATTCAAGCTCAATCCCATCTTGCAATGGATGTGAAACATTTTTAGTCAATAACTTTCTGAGTTAGACTGCAAAAGAAAGGGATAAAGCACTCCTCGAATTCACAAAAATGCACCGCTTGAGTACTCCGGTTGCAGACTCTTACTTTAACCATGGCAATATGCTCAATTCCATCCAGAAGAGACTTAAAGCAGTAAGCATTAAAGGGTCCCCACATTGTAGGAATTGGTGCTACACCAGCAAGTTCCACCAGCTTCTCCCTTTTCCTGCGGTACCTGTCATATCCCATTTGACAAAGACGGTTCACGTTTTATGCAGAGGCATCCAAGATGGTGCAAGTGAAAGACATGAAGTGGTAAAGAAAAACTGCATGTTCATGCTTAGCTTCTCTTTTCCTTTTTAAATTTCATTTACCATCACGCCATTTTGACTTACCAGATTCCAATTCAGGGGGTGGATGGGGACCCTTCATTGTTAACCATAAAATCAGCAATTTATTGCAAGAATGATAGGTATTGACAATGATGACAAACCTAATAAGATCAGCAATAGAAATGATCTTTAAATTTTCCTCCTTGGCAAACTGGCGAAGCCTTGGCAATCTAGCCATGGAACCATCATCATCTACTACTTCACAAAGAACAGCAACAGGTTCTAACCCGGCCAATACGGCGAGATCCAGAGAAGCTTCTGTATGACCGGCCCTTTTTAGTACTCCACCTTCTCTGTACTTGAGAGGAAAGATATGACCTGGGCGGTTAAAATCCTCTGGCTTTGAATTCCTCAAAGCAAGGGCCAGTATAGTTGCAGCTCTATCACGAGCTGACACACCTGTTGTTGTGCCATATTTAGCATCCTATCAGATTCAAATGATGGGTGTCAATTAGGGAAAGGGAAAAAGAAAAGATGAAATTAGAAATTTCAGATAAGCCATAAAAATATCATTTTGATCATGGGAAGTGCAATTAAACAGAACAGTTATGGTCCTGAGTTCACAAACTTGCATTGGAATTTGAATTGAATATACTATACGATAAATTCAAAATCAATTAAGAACACAATGAGTTACACTTAATGAAACTTCCTTTAAACAACAGAAAGGAATTAAAACACATTTGAAGACACATTTATGACATAAAACTAAGCTGAAGACAAGAAAAAATTCATGTATATAGGCACAGGTGAGATTTAATGTCTGCTACCTATCATAATCAAGGAGCTCATACCACAGACACAGTGAAGGCAGTGGTGAGTTTCTCGGCGTTCTCATTCTGTGAGACCATTAGTGGAAGTTTCAACCTCTCCAAATCTTCTCCTTTCATGCTCACACAAACTATTCCAGTTCCATGCTTTACAATAAACGCCATTGTTTCAGGTGTCACCAATGATGCTGCCATTATCAAATCCCCCTCGTTCTCTCTTTCCTCATCATCCACAACAATAACCATCTAAAAACACTTCTTATCAGTATGTAGTACATTAAAACAGTGATTTGTCAAATGACAATCATGTGTGAGCTAACGAAGATATACCCTGCCTTGTCGGATGTCTTCAATGGCTTCTGATATGGACGAAAATCCAGCAGTTGGACGATCCAAATTAAATTCATCATCGGCTGGGAAAGACCCGCATGTATTAGAAGTTATTTCAGCTGCTATAGCTTTTAAGGATTCAGCATCACACTCATTGACTAAGTCGCCTTGATGCGATGGAATATCACTCTCTTTCAATAATAATGTTGGCCTCGTGCAGCTGGTCTTGAACTTCAAGTAGCAGCTTTGAGTATTCATCAATCTCAAATCAGTTCCATAACTCCTTGTTACAGGAATGATGCAACAGAGACCATTCTGGTGCCTAAGAAAGAGAATAAATTTATGCATTGTCAAAAATTGAGCGGTACTCTATTCTCCTGTATCGACGCTTCATTATTCTACAATTTGCGGAAACAGCCTCTTACAAAAAATAAAGATAAGGTTAAACTACATATATAGGCCTAAATGGCCAGACCTTCCCCTTCCCCTGGACCTTCACTTGAGGGAGTTTCTTTGAATCAGGTTGCCTTTTCATTTTATTATTATTATCTTCCTCTGTTAACCGAACCTAGAGCTAGAGACACTTTAGTCATCGCATTCCACAAATCCAAATTCCATATTTCTAACTCTGAACTTTATCTATAAGTAGTATAAATGTACACAAAGTTGGGACAATCAAGCCCATTTGTGGCTTAGAAGTTGTTTAAGGTAGACTCTGAGCAGCTCATTGTATCTTACAGAACTGTCTTTGTTTTTCTCTGAAATGAATACCGCTTTTGACAACAAAAAAGAAAAAAAAAAGAGCAATTCCTACTTCGCAGCACCCGAATCAAATAAACAACTTTCTTCAAAAGTTAATCACTACTGAGAAGAATTGGTTACATATGAAGAATAAACTAAGCAACTACAAGATAATTATTCAAAATACAATGGTTAGTTGTATTACAAAGACATTTCATACTATCATAATGATTAAAATCCAGGAATTTTAATTAACATTGGCTATTAGAAAAATAAATAAATAAAATCAGAACCCTTATCGGATAATCAAACCGGGAGCAACACAAACGACTTCTTAGAGAAAAAAAAAAGAAAAAAAAAAAAGACAATGCATGATTCGGAAAAGGGAGTACTCTTGAACGGTTGACCCTAAAGGAAATGTTAACAAATTAGGCAAGAAAAAACAACTGGGCCTCTAGTCCAAATGAAAAATCACAATTTTTGCAGCATTATGAATTTATGAGAGCATTGCAGAATCCAAAAAAAAAAAAAAAAAAAAACCAACGATGGGTGACTTAACTGTAAACGTGAAATCGCCATGGAAGAGAAATTGAGCTGGGTTGAAGCCATTTCCTTGAAACCCGAATTCCGCTTCAACGAATTATCAAACAAAAAGGCACACAGGAAGCGCGAGAAGATATAAGATGAGGGTTTGGATCATTCAAGAAACAAAGGTGGATATTGTTTTCCATTTCTTCTGGGACCAGCCCCGAAAGCAGTTTTTTGGAAACTTTTTGCTGCAAAATTTGCAATGCAAAAAAAAAAAAATAGTGATGTCAGCAGACTGTGTGATTGTGAGTTATAAAAGATGGTTGACTTGTTAGGAGGTTTTTTTTGCACTTTTTTGACTTTTGAGGGATAGAATACTGGATTGGGGATTCTTGAGAAAGAAAACATCGGCCCAGCCCGAATACTATATCCTCCATAGTTAAAAACAACTTTTGTTATATGGTAGGAAGGAGGTATATTTGTTTGATTTCAAAAAAATAATAAAATTTGATTGATTCCTTCACTTTGATGTTCCACTTTCGATGATCATAAAAGGAGCTAATTTATTCAATTCCATATATTTGTTAGATGATTTATCGAAAGATATAACCAGAGAAAATGATATTGCAAATTAATATATAGCTGAATGAGAATTCAAATAAAAGAGAAGGCTTAAAGGTGAATGGGAATGCAAAAAGTTTTTAGGATTAATTATATGAGCAAATCAGATTAGAAACTTTCTTCTTTTTTTTTTGTAAAACTGTAAATATATTAATGAAAAAGCTTTGCGGACCATATTTACAACCAAAGTACTCTATTACATGCACAAAAAACTTATGGACAAACTAAAACATATGACACTTTTTATAGGAAAATAATGATATATTAATGTTACTCTAAAATATAGTAAAATCCGTCACACTTGCCGGCATAATACTAGTATTTTATTATATTAAAGAGAAGATAGTTAAAGAGCAAGTTCTTTAATTGCATGTCTTCCAAATGGCAAACTGTTTCAAGACAGTGAAAGAAAAATGTTAGATCTTTCTCACTTGAAATAAGAGAGGATTTTCCCTCTCCTAATTTTAAGAGAGAAAATCTTCTCCATTTGTGTGGTTGATCTGACAAAGTTAAAAACAACTTTTCTTATGGAAGGAGGAGATATGTTTAATTGAGAAAATTTTAATCATCATAATAATAAAATAGTTGTGATACGTACAGGAAAAAAATAACAAGGAAAATTTATTAGGAATAAGGTGTCAAACATCTAAACTAGACCCTAACCTTAAATACTTAAACACCGTATGGAAAGTTTTTAAAATGAATGGATGAGACCATTTCCTTGTCATTTTTCTTTATAATTTTTCCTTCTACTTTGATTGATTCCTTCACTTTGAGTTTCCACTTTCGATTGATCATCAAAAGGAGTTTTTTTTTTTTTTTTAATAATAACATCATAAAAGGAGTTAATTTAATCAATTCCATAAATTTGCTAAATGATTTATCGAAAGATAACCAGAGAAAATGATTTTGCAAATTAATATATTCTGCAAACATCCAGTCTTCCATTATTTAAATTGATTCCTAATTTTCATGATCTTTTGCATCCCGCGGAAAGTTTATCTTCCTGCATGCCTACCAAAATCTTTATTTGTGCGATTTAGTGAGTCAAACTCTTTACGTGATTCAAAGTAGCCTACTATAATAGTGTTTTTTACGTTCTTAAAAAAATTGTCTTTTTTTATAATATTAATTAAAAAGATAAACAATTATTTTGCAAAGAAATAATTATTAATATATTTTGAAGATGGTGGTGAAAAAAATCACTTGAATGTATGTACCCAACACACAAAGCGAAGTAAGAAGATGCGTAATTTAGTGGAACGATCCGTGGACGGTGTAGTTTTGACATGATTTCACAAAGTTAGTTTTATTGAAAATGACTTGATTTTAGAGATAATAAGGAGTTTTATGATGAGATTCCAGGAGTAGGGAAATCCTCCCGTTGATTACTTATAGTTTCTTTTTATGATTTAAAAAAAAAAAAAGAAGAAAAAACCGTCTAGAAGAGAAATAAACTCAAGAATCTTCCTGTCAATAATGTTATTATTTATATATATACCCTCTTCCTTATCAAGAAATTAGAAAGGACAACATAAACTGAACCCCAACCTCTTTAAATATAAAAAAAAAAAGTACCTTATTCTTATATTTGTCAAAACATTTTTGTTGAATTAAGATAATTTAGCCAGTACTACTCTTTTTCTAACACGCTCTTATGATAGATAGTTCTAGTAATCAAAAGAAACGATCTACTACCACTTTATGAGTTAAGATAAGAAACATTTTGGTAGCTGCCCCTTGGAAATGAATCCTCTTTGTTGCCACATTTGTAAAGGTTGATGTGGAGATGCAATATGTTTTTTCGTTCCGTAATAAATTTTTAAACATTCATTTAAGTAGCAACGTGTTCATGCTATAATTATTTTATTTCTTAGTGGCTCGATGTTCATAATGGAAAATCTTCTTTTTTCCATAACATGGAAAAACCATGGGCTTCAACTTTTCATCAAGTTGTTCTAATCCAAGGGCCTAAAAAAAAAAAAAGAAGAAAAAAAATCAAATGTTGTAAATAGACCGGGGAAGTATGTTGTGCACTACAGCAATGACACAGTCAGTGAAAAAGTATAGTGAAACTAATAGTAACGGATATGTCTTTACTAATTAAGGGTAGAATTGTAATTTTTTAAGAGAAAGATAGTAATTTTTACTAGAAAAAGTGACTACAAAATAGGGAGACAATTCAGTCATTATTTATTTTCGCTGTATATTATCAATATACTTATCATTTTCCTTGTGCACTATTACATGCTTAATCGATAGCATAAGGCGAGCGTGAAATCTGAAAACAATGAAATAATAAAAGTTGTAAGACAAATAAGAAATTCAATAGTAGTATGAACGCAACAATTCCTCTATGAAATCAGTTCGATGGCTGCATGCAATATATACACCATATGCTTTTTTCTTGGCGCCAAACTTTAACTAACAAAATTAAAAAACTTCCACATTAAAAAAAAAAAATCACTAAGATATTAATCTTTCTGTCCATCTCAGCTGTTCAGATTCTCAATCTGTCCATCTTAGCTGTTCAGATTTTTAAAAGGGAAAAAAGTAGGATCCGACGATCCGTAATATTATACTCCCTCCGTCCCATAATTATTGTCCAGTTTGGAGTTTCATTTTTAGTTCAAATTATACTAAAAGTGAAATCTCAAACTAGACAATAATTTTAGGACAGATGGAGATGGAGTATATGCGTCTTGGGAAATCACTTGGTTTAATGATTCATCAATGAGTAGGTTGAACAAAGATATCTTATATTGTGACTAACTTAGTTGTGTTTTTACTCCATGCATGTAAAAGAGAAACGAGAATATTGATTGATATAATGATACGAGATGGAATTGTAAATATACTTCATTTGGAGTAATTGGTAAACTTGGTCACCATAATTGCATGAATCTCTCTGGGAAACATTTCCGTAAGTACATAATCTCATGAAAATTAGGGGGATGATTTTTAACATGAAACCATGCCTTACAAAACAATGTCAATTTGGAGTTGAACCGAAACTTATTCCCAGCATAACACAGTGCTGTAAATAAAAATATAGAAACCACTCATTTATAAACGAAATCAGAGTGTATTAAATGTAAAACACAGTCTAAAAAATAAAAATATACTCGAACAAGGTTTATCACGGTCTTTACAAATACATTGATTACAAACTTATTCCGAATAGGACACAGTCTTGTAGCAAAAAAATTTAGTACTCCTTTCGCCCCACAATTATTGTCTTGTTTTAATTTTCATTTCTAGTTCAAATTGTACTAAAAGTGAAATTTCAAACTGGACAATAATTTTGGGACGGAGGGAGGGAGTATTTCGATTACAATTCCCACACTTTTAACATATATTTGGAGAGAGTAATGCAGACTTGCGTATTCCCATTTCCTAACTGTCATTTTTTTTTTCTCCGTCTCTCTCTTTTTATTTTTTCCCTCTAAAATCTCTGTTTCCTGTTCTACCACAACCGCCACTTCAACTTCCACTCCACCACCACAACCGCCAGCGCCCGGAAAAAATGTCAGCCCCTCCTTCACCACCCCGGGAAGACATTCTCCCCACAACAACCACCTCTGCCTCACCCGACCCACATGCCCGAACCTCAAAAAAACGTTCCAAATTCCCAACTCTGTCTATTCCGAATTGGGGCGGAGTCCGATTGGTTCCCTTCATTATCACCATCGTAATCGGTCTAATCCTCAACTTCGCCGTCCCGAAACCGCACAAGCTCTCGAGAAAAGCATGGCAGCTTCTCGCCATATTCCTCACCACCATCTCCGGCCTAATCCTCAGTCCCCTGCCTGTGGGTGGTTGGGCGATTTTCTGCTTAACTTTAGCCGTCATAACCAAGACCTTAACATTCGCTCAGGCGTTTTCGGCCTTCACCAATGAAGTTATTTGGTTGATTGTGATTTCCTTCTTCTTCTCCCGTGGGTTCGTTAAGACTGGGCTTGGGGAGAGGCTGGCTATGGCGTTTGTTTGGTTGCTTGGGAAGAATACTCTGGGTTTGTCTTATGGGCTGGTTATTAGTGAGGCTTTGATTTCTCCGGCCATGCCCAGTAGCACCGCCAGAGCCGGCGGTATATTTCTGCCGATTATCAAGTCACTTGCTGAGGCTAATGATAGCTTTCCTAAAGAAGAATCGGCCAGAAAGTTGGGTGCCTTTCTGATTCAGTCTCAATTGCAGGTCCTTTTCAGTTTCTTCTTCTCTTTTACTATCAGTTTTGTTTACATTAATTGCATGATTCCTGTTCAATGATTGACTGCAGTATATTCATATTCATCCTTAATTTGGTTGTTTTTTCGGATTATTCTGTGTATTTTATTTAATGCAATGCAACCTTTTTCTGGGACACTTTTTTTTAGGAAACCTTAACTTGTACTCCAGTGAAATTGATTGATCAATTATTAAGGCAACTGCAAATAGTTTTTTAGTGGATTTTGTAATGTGCCACACTATTACTAGGAAGATACTGAATGGGGAAAGATTGACAAAGAAAGGCTCTCACGCGAAGGTCCAGTTGGCCTAAAAGTTGGATAGTCAAACCAAGAAATATTCTAATATCTTTTCCCAATAAAAATTTTCACAAGACAAGTTGGGAATACCCTTACCTTTTTTGATATTTGCATTCCTTTTTTGCCATCAAGTTGTGTGGATGGCAGAATGGTCCAGTGTATTACCCATCATCTTGGCTGCATTGTGTTTCTTTAATATTCTTTGAAATCCTAATATTACTTTGTTTGATTTTGCCGCAGAATGGTAATTGGTAAATATTTATAATCTGTGATTTTGTCTGTTTTTGACAGTCTTCCAGTAGCTCTAGTGCTCTCTTCCTGACTGCAGCAGCCCAGAACCTTTTGTGCCTGAAATTCGCAGACGCTCTTGGGGTTCATATTTCAAATCAATGGGTTACCTGGTTCAAATTTTCTTGCATACCTGCACTCATTACCTTACTTTGTACCCCGATTATAGTGTACAAAATCTTTCCTCCTAAATTGAAACACACACCTGATGCTTCTGTCATGGCAAAGGAGAAACTGAATCAGATGGGTCCTTTGAAGAGGGAAGAATGGTTTATGCTTGGGTCCATGCTCATAACAGTTACTCTATGGATTGCCGGGTATGTATATGCATTATATGTATACTGTTTCAGTTCTGGAGTTTACTTAGCAGTTGGCTTTGATGATTTGAACAATGTGTGTTATGTTAAAACTTCGACAGGGATATATTTCATACTGCAGTTGAAATTTAATGGTTGTTCCTAGTGGGATTGCTTTAGTTTTCAACATAACGGGTTTTGTTTGAAGTGTACCTGATATTAAGTTTAGTTGTCTAATTCTTTGAGGTATTTCTTTTTTATCAGTTTTTTGTAGTGAAAGGAGGTACAAGATTTCGTTTTAGCAACCCTCAAGAATCCTGATAGAAAAGGATGATTGTTTATGATTTTAGATCTTGTCATGTGAAATAACCCTGGGTTCTTCACATTACTTCTAGGTTAAGTTTGCACTGACTCATTTCGACAGTGTGTGAAAATCCTTGTGGATCAATGGTTTGTAATGAGAATTCACTCCTGTATAGTGATCAAGTTGTCTGCATAACAGGCTTTTTGAATGTTACCTCCACTAAAGTTCATAATAACTTGAATTTTATGCCCTCTTTGGAATCATTATCCTCTTGGCAATGATTTTTCGCTAGTTTTTCTTTCCAACTTAGTCACTGCATAGAAGCAAACAATTCTCTTCTTATTTATTTTGATTGCATCAACATGGTGACTGATTGTAGTTCTTATTTGCGTGCAGAAAGGCTCTTGATATATCTAGTGTAATAGCTGCCCTGCTTGGTCTGTCATTACTTCTGCTGTTGGGGGTGCTTAATTGGAATGATTGTTTGAGTGAAAAGTCAGCGTGGGATACATTGACATGGTTTGGGGTTCTAGTGGGCATGGCCAGCCAATTAACAGCTCTTGGTGTTATTCCATGGTTGTCAGATCGTGTTGCTCATTTACTCACAGCTCACTCAATACATCAGTTTGGTGCATTTGCTATCCTTCAGCTGGCATATTTCGTCATACACTATCTCTTTGCAAGTCAAACAGCCCATGTTAGTGCTCTATACTCTGCATTCCTTAGTATGCATCTGGCCTCAAAAGTACCCAGCCGAGTGGCTACTTTTGCCTTGGCATACAACACAAATCTTTTTGGTGCATTGACACATTACAGCAGTGGCCAGGCTGCCGTCTACTATGGAGGTAATGGTTTTACCAGTGTAACAATTAATTGGAATCATAGAACCAAGACGATACTTCTCGAAACTTTGCTAATATGTAGATTTTTTACACGTTTTATCATCTTATGGTGGAATCATATCTAGCAAGTTTAGCTAACATTAACATGATGCACCCTTCCATCACCATAAATTAACAGGTCGAATGACATCATGAGAATATCTATCTCAGTAAATTTCATTAATTTTAGACACGAGCTATCCACAAATAGTTCCCATTTTTCAGTCATTATTAGTCCATTTCAAGAGCATATTTGATAAGTTTGTATGGTTCAAGATCCATTCTTAGCGAGGGGGCTTATTATTTGAGAAAAGTATCTTGATACTGTCAGATTTTGACTTCTTGATCAACATTTTCTGATACAATTTTTTCGAGATCAGAACTCTTTTGAAGGGATCAACTTTTCTTCTTGTTTGTTAAATTTTTCTTGAGCCAACGTCATCTCTAGGATCCTGAAGTTCGTTTTTATTTTGTTTGGCAGCTGGTTATGTCAAACTAAAGGACGTTTTTAAGCTTGGCATTGTCTTGGCTGTGTTTAACATTGTGGCATGGGCGTTACTTGGAGCAGCTTGGTGGAAGATTTTGCATCTGTACTGATACTAACACTGGTAAGTTCATTTTTTTTCTCATCTCATTCCGTTTTCATAAGACATCCAATGGGTAGTCCTTGTCAAGTTTGGATCTTCAAAGCTCAATAAGAAAAATCAAGAAAGGCATCCTATTCTGGATGAACTGCTAGTAGTTAACAACTGCAACGCATACTCACATAGGTAGAAGTACAAATGCTTTATCTAGATTCATTCAACACTATCTTGGACTTCATTGTGTATATTCCAGGAAGCTGATCAAATGATCAGTGAGCAATCTCCTCAACTAAGCGATTCTAAGTATCTTCGGGCTTGTATTGCACTTACCAAAGGATGGAAAGATCGTGTTGCTGATAGAAACGTGATCAATGGTTTCTTTACACTCTACTAGAACTTATAGAGGATATACAGTACTTTTTTGGGAAGATACAAAACATCAACTGTAATTACCTCCTCCTGCTAGTTTTGTTTTACAGATTTAAGAGTGTTAACCTACACGGTTGTATTTCTGATGCTGCACTTTATTACATTAACAATTGTAAATAAGAAATATTTTCGGTTTTTAATTTTGCACTTAGCAATCTCAATCTTTTCTTTGAACATTCCATTTCATTTGACAAAAGAGTGCCATGATCATGTACTGGAAAAAGGAACAATTTTTTCCAAGCCTTCTGCATTCTTCTCTTTTTTTTGGAACAAACAAATGATAATCAGGCCACGTTAAAAGTTGGCTCTATGATATTGTTCATTTTTTGCCTTTGTTACCTACGAAAACCGTTTATTTTATATCATATTACATAATTCATATCGTGTCACAAATGACTGTCTCTTGACTTTTAAGAACTGGAACAACTAGAATTAATCTCTACTATCTAGAGTTGTAGGTAACATGATCTCATTCTTTTGGATATTTGTCAAACTTTTCTCCTTGAGTTAATGGGAATTTTTTTATCTACATTTATAATTTTATTAAAAAAATCTCCCTCCGAGGGGAAAAAAAACCGTTAATCCATCTAACACCACCAATCAGACATACAAAAAATATTACGTGCATCTTATAAAAACACCTACTCATAATATCCAATCAATCGTAATTTGAAAGATATCACAATCTATATACAATATGTTGTGTGCTCTAATCACAATCGATTCTTACTAAACTCCATTATCACACTCTGGTTTAGAATTTAGTTAGATAATAATGAACCCCAAAAATGTCCGATTTTTCTTGAACTTTGGACAATAATTAAACCAAATACGAATTCTAAAGAACGTGATAACATTAATAAATGACCTTAACAATCTATCATTTCATATGATGAATAACTCGGAATATGAGACTATTGTGATTACATTATCCGTTTCAAAAGCGTAATTGATTGAAATTATGAGAGTGCTTTAGAAGAATAATAACCTTTTTGTAGGGGGTAGTGCAATACCATGGTCGTCTTAATCGTGGGGCTGATGATCTGATGTGCTTTGCTTAATTGCTTATTCTTTTTAACATCTCATCATATAATCTATGGCGCCGTTTGGTTTACAGTATTTGCTATCAATCATCAGCAGTGCGCTTCTGAATAAACCTCTTTGATTTCTCCCCACTATCTATCTCTTGGCATTGTTCCCAAGTCAAAATCTTCGTGTTAGACCAGCATTAATTCTTTTGGTTTATTAGGCATCTTTCACGTATAAAGTCACGCTCTGACTAATCCGAATTTCAAATATATAGATTTATCTCGAAAACAAAGAAGCATGTGTTTCTTAGTACATGCACAAATAAATGAGTCGCTTATATCTTTTGATTTATGTCGAACTAACGATTGAGATCTATAAACTAACTATTAATTCATCCAATTTTTTAGATTTCGTCATATGTTTAACTTTTGATAATTGGTGAAATTCAAACTTACGATCTCTGTAAGCAGGAAGCAGTAGATTAATTGTAGTTACTTGTGTAGGGTGAGCGCATGATACACATTATCATGCAGAAGTCAAGGAGCATTTGTGAAGTCATTATGGTACTTAGATACGGAATCCAAACAACTATTGAAAGAGGCCAAAAAAAGAATAAAGCAGATATTAGCTTTACCCAACTAAGAAAGCTAAGCTGAAAAGAAAAAATTAAAAAAAAAAAAAGGGCACTCAAGACAAGAGGTAGGACGATGAACAACAACAATAAAGGTAGTATACATGCTGACTAAGGTTTGGCTATCCCACTAACTGATGAAGAGGAAGAAGAATGATTTAGACCCCAAAGTCAACTGATCCAAAAAAAAAAAAAAAAAGGCAGTACTTCAATTGCGAAAAAAATCATCAACACATTCACAAACGTGTTTGCATCTCAACCAATTGACACCAATATGTATGTATATAAAGGGCCCTTAAAAAGCAAAAGCCATTTCCGGTGCAAATGCAAAACACGATAATTGACTCTCAGTTTCCACATGCACTGTTGAAGATATAGTCGCTGGAACGTCAAATATGTAGTACTGTACTTTTTGGAATTAGTGCTGCAACCTACCGACTGATTAATTCGAATTTAAACCGGGTATGTTTTTTCAGCTTTTCAAAAGGTTAGATTCCCTTTTTCAACGAATAGTTTAATCACTGTTTTATATATATATATATATACATGTGAGGTTTTGAACTTTGGTCTTAATTTAACGTTTCATTACTTTTATTATTTGGACCAAATACTTGTCGGTAGCTTAACTTCAAAGAATTATTATGCAATATTGAAAACATGTAGAGTGTGAACAGGGTAGTGCACTTATTGACAAAGGGTCAAATAGAGATATGTATCCCCTAGTATGACAGAATCTTGGACCCGTGAATTGGGAGATCTTTAATGCGGCCAAAGTTGTAACCTTTGCAACCAATGCAGATAACACACCGAGGTACCCGAAAAAGACATGGTTTACCGTAGATAGATACCCTTGAAATTTCTTTACTTGTTAGTACTATTGTTATATTGTGGAAGAGTAACAATCGAGAGAGTAATAAAATGAGATATATATTGACGAGAAATGATACATTAATTCTGAATCCCAACCCTTAAATGGCAGCATATTACAAAGTAAGAGACAATTATTCTTTTTACTACTATTTTTTTTTTGGCTATTTGTTATCTTTTTTTTGGAAGGGCTTAAATATTGTAATATTTGTATTTACCATAGTTTGTGTATATAATTTGTTATTGTCTATATATTCCCGTGTATATTGTATCTGATAACACGATGATGAAATACAATCCCTATTATTCTAAGTCCAAATAAGGGCATTTGAGAGTTCCAATGGTTTATACACAATCCATACTTGATTTTACTTTGATACATATTGTATATGTACATTTTGTGATTGGTATATTATCTGCAGGCGTTGGACTCCCCTGTGGAACATATTTCTTCTAGTCGGCACAATAAAAGAACAAAAAAAGACACCTTATAACTACAGGGAAAAAAAAACACAAAGACACCTTATGCCAAACTAGTAGATATCTGTAGTTAATCTTTCAAATATACAACGTTGATTCCGGCAATATTCTAATGTAGTCCGACTCTCTCCTTCCTGGGCGCCGATTACCAAATACAATATGCGACGAAAACTTGTGCGACAACAATAATCATGATGTATATATATTGCAGAATCAGCTCAATCTAGAAGAAACTATCTACTCGCTTGGCCCTTATTATAGCTAGCTAGCATTTATGCATAACGTTAACTATATAGGAGAGTGGAGACGGCGAATAGCTAAAAATCTCTGCTCAATCATCTACTATGTAATAAGCAATATTCTCATCTTAGAAACTCTATTTGAGCAATATAACGACATTTGTGTTAAGGTCATCCATCAGCTAAAGTTTTCGCTCTTTCTCGAATCGCCATGTCCATTGTGATAGATGATGACATTAGGCCTGATGTCGAAAACCCTTGCGGGTTTCTGATCAGTTGCTGATGAACTTCTCGTACACTTCTGATCATTGGAATTATCTGAACCAGGTTCTTCACGGAGAAGGCCTGAAATGATTTCAGGCATTGGTTCATTCTTCATCACAGCTTTCCAATACATTGTTCCCGGACATCTTCTCCCATCAACCATAGCAGCAAACTGATCCATACACAAAAGATGTTGATTAATTAACCAAAAAGATTTTAAGGGAAAACATCCAGAGGAATGAAAATAATGGAATGGAAAAAACTTTACCATTACAAGGAAGATTAGAGCAAAGACTGCGGAAGATGGTCTCATTTTCTTCAACCTAAGAAGCTTGCAGCTTGTTGAACAAACTTAATTCAATGGGTTTCCTACAAGTTTGTGAGGTTACTTATGTATGGGGAAAATAGTTTATTTAGCTGACGAGATGAAGATAAAGTTGACCTCTAGAAAAGGAGAAAAGACATTACGAAAACTGGTGCCATGGAGCAGCAGTATATATAGTAGTTGGAAAAATTTTAGAAATGTGATCCACGGTCCACCCAAATACGTACATTATAGAAAAAACTTGATCATCATCATCATAAAGTACATTATAAACACTAATGACATTCGAATTCCAAGTGTCGGCATATTATACGCTATTCCTTCATCATAATCATGCATATTCATCTCTTGTGAGATTCTCGACGTTACAAAATAAAGTCCTTTTTTTTTCTTAAAAAATTAGTTTCCTCAATCTCCAATTTGAATTTATAATCTTTAACCTTACCCTCCGACTCTACACGTAAGTATGCATTCACATCATGAACAACATCTATATCATCATGATTCAGTCAAAGATTCAAGCCATTTCTCTTGGAAAAATATTAGCCAGAAATGTTATAAAATCTGCCATGAATGATTATACTTGATTCATAATTAAATAGTACGAGTTAAAAAAGAATTTAATCAAACGCAAATTAATTTATGCAATCTTATTCAATATTTACTAGATGCTTGTCTCGGAGGGATGCCCGAGTGACCGTCTGTATTTTCAAATAGTTAAATAAAAAATATAAAACAAATTATCCACATTCCGAGTTGTTATCCGAGGCTGCTGAACACAATCATAAATAATAACGTTTTATTTCCATTTTGAAATTACATGTTTCCATTGTCCTTTGAAGTTCCATATGTCAATAGAATGTAAAAAATAAATGTCAACTTCTAGGACACATAAATTGAGTTGGAGTCTCCATTTGAAATGATGAAAATACGCTTACAAAGCCCAAAATCAGAGCTGCAATTGTTGGACAGAACGTTTCTCCAAATTCCATGGATAGAGATGCCAAATATGCATTTGTAGTTCAGTCATCAAAACTGTCAAGAAACTTCACTAATAATCAGTCATCTTCCAGAGATCATAAGCTGTGATCTATAGGTCGGATTTGAATATTCAATATATAGTTGCAAAGTTGTAAGAACCAGCCACAATTTCTCTTCAGAAGTTAGTCTCAAATTCTAACTGTATACATGCTAATTATTGTTCAGTGTGAATTTCTACTTTTAGTTCAATTTGTACTAAAAATGAAAACACAAACTGGACAACAATTTCAGGATAGAGGGGATATAATTTATATACACAATAAGTTTATCCTCTTATCTAATTATTATGCTAGAATCTTCTAGCATTATATAGCTACAGTTCAGATTTTAAGCTGATCTCTGCCATATAACCCATGAAATAATGTGTAAAAGGAAAGTCAAAGATGATTAAAGGAGAATGGGAATCATGGCAACTTTAGCAGTAAACGGCAAAAAGGGAATAGTATATCCATCTTGAAAAGTCAACCATCCCAATATCCATCTTTAAAGGAAAATCAGTACCACTTAATATGATGCAAAATCTCCACAGAGAACAACAACAGAAGGGGACCTGGTTGGCCGATGGTGTGTACTTATCTAATCATCCTAATAAGTGTTTTGACTCAAAATAACACAACTAGAAAAGCCACTATGAATTCCACAATTGCAGTGCCCTCTACTATTAAATCGACAGGAAACAGTTAGAATGTGTAACATAAAATCTCAATATGAAAATGTCAAACTTAAATTTGTCATAGCTATTTAACCAAAAGAGCATATTTTAACTTTGCCATAGGCCCATAATCCGAAACATGTAAGCGAAATATCTTACTAAATTTTGTACCACACAACAATAAGGGAAAAAATTATTGGGTACAGCTACTGTATCCTGGTTTTTAGTGCAGTAAATACTAACACATCCCTATTTTAGTGAGATAACTCCCGTAGAAATTATCTCTCTTCCCCCCAAAATTATTACTTTATCTCTATTATTATATCTGGCTACATAATCCTATGCGATACCGCAGTTACATTGAATAATTTCTCCAATAAGAGAGTTATGACAACATTTTTGTTGGTTGTTCGAAATGCGGTATTTAAAAAAGGGGATTACATAGAATCTTTCCACACACCAAAAAAAAAAAAAAAAGTTCAGTTCGTTACAGTGATGGAGGATTGGAGGCCATCCACATGATATTGGTCGCTTGTGTTAGCCTCATCCTGAAATAGTATTATTATTTAGTACTGATTAATTTTATTTAAATGTAGACTATTTTGAGACCCGGCAAAACCTTTTTCAATCTATTCCAAGGATCCAAAATAGTCAAACTAGTACTTGATATGATGCCTCATGTCACAAGTTGACTTTCCTCCGATGTGTATGTCATTTTCAGCATTAGAATACTAGAATTATTTAGCACACAGATTAGGACAACGTAAATTATGATGAAAAATCCTCGTAATTTTCTTCTTTTGATGTTGCCAGCATATGTTGACTTTTATTTCACTAATACAAAGTAGTACTCTCTCATGTCCTTATTATAAGGTATTTTGATTTCGTCCTAGGTTCAACTTATAATTTTTTTTAATTGGAAAAAAAATCTTTAAAAATATATTTTCACATTCGTTGTGTTCTCCTAATGATTTTGAAATGTTTTTAAGGTTTTTATTTCAATTAAAAAGACATCGTAAGCGAAACTTAGGACGAAAAATGCCTCAAAACGCCTAACAATAAGGACATGAGGGAGTATGTCTTTATTTTATCCAATAAATATCATCATATAATAAAAAGACCATATTTGTTTGAAATGTGGCGAGGGAATCTAATATTATCACGATCTCTCACCGTTATCATAAATCTAGCCATCTCCAAAACTTTCTCGAATTAGTAAACATAGAAATTTATTTATTATATTTCTGAATTCGTCATCTCTAGATTACAAAATTACATGATATTCATGTGCCTTTATAATTTCTATAATTACTAGGAGTAAAATTTGGTTACTTTTCTCCTTTCTTTTCACATCAACTAGTATATGTCCCACGCTTTGCGCAGGTTTGTCAATGTTAAAAATTTATCTTCCAAAAGAATTAATTAGATAATGTAGTTATTAATATTTCTTAAAACCGTAAAATTTTTTTGATTAATCAATTTTAGATCAAAATGAGAGGTATTGATATTATTTATGAGATGTATATTTGTAAGATCTGGCTAAAAGTATTACAACAAAAATTTTGAAAAGTTGTATAATAAAAATTATCACCACTAATTAATGTTATGTTTGGATTAAAAAATACGTAAATTATGTCTAGATGCCTATGGCTTATTTATAGGCAAGGGGACTTTGGGGATTAGACACAATTAATCGTCCTTGAAAATGTAAAATCGATAAAATTGAAGACAAGGTAACACATAAATAGAACTTTAAGGGCTAAAATAATAATAAGTTAAAAGTGATGCTTAATGATCTCAATTAACAACACATGTCGATTATCTTTCTTTCCTTTATATATAATGATTTCCAAATATTCGAAACAAAAATCATCGTGCTTATTGTACTAACTCCATTAAATAACATTTGTTCTTATCTTAAAGAGAAAAGGGAGAATATCCCCTCATTGACTCTGATACATTTTGAACCCTTGCATTAAATAAAATAATAATACAGATATACGTACAACCATCCAAATAAAAGGTCCAATTCAGGTACATTTGCCCATTTTCATTTCTTTCTTTTCATCAATCAGAGGGAAACCAAGTTGTTCTGATGGATTCTTCTGGAATTAGCTCCATCATCTTTCTACTTGCCATTGTTATTCTCCAGGTAACAAAACCATTTTCTTTTTTTCATTTCAATTTGCCTCTCTGAATCAAAGCTTTTCTAATTTTGTGCAGAGTTTCTGGGCAGCAAGTGCCAGAGAGATGAAAAACATGCATCACCATCATTCATCTTCAGAATCTAAGCCAGATCTGAACGACCCAGAATTGCAAATTTTCTTCAGAGTTGATGATCTCAAATTAGGAGGAAAATTGCCCATCTATTTCCCAATCAAGGATTTATCTTCCGCCCCACCTCTTCTTTCCAGGGAAGAAGCAGATTCAATCCCTTTTTCATCTGCCCATCTTCCCAAACTTCTGGAACGATTCTCCATTTCGGATGGATCCCCACAGGCAAAAGCCATGGAAACTACACTTAATCACTGTGAATTTGAGCCCATGAAAGGAGAATCCAAGTTCTGCGCAACTTCTCTGGAATCTCTCCTGGATTCGACCCGTTCCGTATTCGGATCAAAAAGCGAATTCAAAGTCGCAACCACAATTCACCTCAACAAGAATTCAACTTCTCTGTTGCAAAATTACACAATTGTGGAGAACCCAATTGAGATTCCGGCTCCAAGAATCGTGGGTTGTCATCCTCTGCCTTATCCGTACTCTGTTTTTTACTGCCATAGCCAGGAGAGTGATAATAAGCTGTTCAAGGTTTCTTTAATGGGTGAAAATGGATGGAGGGTTGAAGCTCTGGGGATTTGTCACATGGATACTTCGCAATGGGATTCTGATCATGTAGCTTTCCTTGTGCTGAATACTCAGCCTGGAAAATCGCCTGTTTGTCATTTCTTCCCTGCTGATAATCTTGTCTGGTTTCCCTCACAATATGAAACCATGTAAATTGGTTTTGAAAATTTCGTGCTTTGGATTAGTGATAAGTAAATTTAACAATCCTTTTTAGTCTTTAGATATTTATGGCAGCAGTAATACAGTGGAATTTCTTCACCATTTGTAGTCATGCAATTTAATTTGTCACAAGTTGGACTTTCATTTTTAATAGAAAAAAATGATAAAAACACTGACAAATTATACTCAAATGGGGTAGTGACTCATGAAAAAACAAATACATCATTCTCCATTAAATAAGTGTACTTATTAATTAAGGGGTAAAATTGTAAACTTTTTAGAGAAAAATAAATTTTTAGCAGTAAAGTGGCAAAAAACTAGGGGCCAAGAATACTCAACATCGCTTAATATATTTTTTTCACTATACATTTTTTTTTTATAAACTGTGAATTTTATTGCTTCAAGAACAAGGCATTTACAAGTTTACACTATACAATTCAAGTGTACCGTGAGTACGTCATTAGGACGGTTCGAGTACGTCATTTTGGACGGTTTATTCTTGTATCAAATGGTGCTGGACCTTTTCTAGTAATATTAATGGAGTTTGTTTTCCCTCAAAAAAAAAAAAAAATCAAGTGTATTCCTATACTTTTTAGGAATCGAACATCATCACCACTGCCATTTCTAAATTTGTATGAGAAGGACCATCTAATCTCATCTTGTAGTTGAACAAATCTGCTTCCTGTATCCACAACTTTGCTTCCAAACTTTCGGGAATTCCTTTCTGTCCATACGTGATGGACAGCTGCATTAATACAGGCAAACAACACTTGCCTCTTCACTGCTTTATGTTTCCAAATTCTCAATAATCTTCTTGCATTCAAGTTTACAATATCTGTTCTCAGTTCCAGCCAGCCTTTAATCAGTTTCATCATATTAGTGAGTATTCACATTCAAAGAAGAGATGCTTTGCTGTTTCAACTTCCTGTTGGCAAAGAATACATTGTTGATCATCTATCACCATGTGCATTTGCATCAGTTTTGTCAATGGTAAGCAGTTTGCCTTGGCAAACCAACCAACTCAGGAAGCTATGTTTAGGAACAGAAAACTTACTCCAAATAATAGGAGCATGCATCATCTTTTCTTTCCTGCCTCTGAGCCACCACTAGTATTCACTCCTTGCATCATACTGTTTTCCTCCATTTCCTGTCCATTTGCCATCAACTATACCATCCTTAATGTGATCTCTGACCTTCATTAATGTTTTCCAGTGCCAACTACAGTCAGTAGGAGCTTGATACTCCCAAATGATATAGACAAAACTCAAATCCCTTCATTAATAGGAGTATCTCTATACATATTATTTTCCTTATTTTTAATACAAATTAAAAATGCCAGGACGGGGAAATGTATCCTATACCCTGTTGAGGTTAAGGAATAGTTGCATGAAGAAATTAAATAAAGTTGTCATTTTTTTCACTCATTTACTGTAAATGTTCATATCAAATGATATCGACAAAACTCAGATCCCATCACTCTGTTGTATTTATTATCAATAATTTATATAAATTCTATTTACTGCAGACATATATGTATATCACTTATCACAGTTTAAATGTAATCTTGATTATATCACCAATTAAGTGATAAATTTTTTAAAATTATATAAATTTTATGACTGAATCTTCCTACAGGAATCAACAATGTCACGACCACTGCAATAAACACACAAGCTAACCAGTAGAATGTAATCCACTCAAAAAAAAAAAAAAATACCAACAAAAGAACCCTTCCGTATATCAATAAATTATCTAAATAATCTACAGATAATTTTTCGAATAGTCTCACTTTTGGAATGATAAATAACACGAGCGAGAAGAGGAGAAAGAAGTACTTTTCATTGGATTAGGTTTGAGAAAGAGAAGAGATAGTTTCATAATTGTAATCAACCAATTTTATGACATAACTGAATGCAATTAATGCATGATTCATATTTTTTTTTTTTAAAAAAAAATAGATGGTACTAGCGAGAATCGAACTCTTGACCTTTTGATAATCGACTAATCCTCCCATCCCTCACGATTGATATTCCTTTCGGTCCTTATTAGAGTAAAAACTCTCATTGTTGAGACCACCAATTTATTAATTTAAAAAATTATTAAATAATTAATAAAATTAATAGATTATTAATTGAAAAAGTTTCTTTTATGAAAAGAGAATGCGTACTTATAAATTAATTAATCTTTTAATTATTTTTACCATCTGAAAGCAAGTCTTGAAATTTTTCTTGATACCAAATTCCATCCATATTTCACATTATCTTCAAGGCTAAAGACAAAAGTATCAATGATTTATATTTTACAAAATATTCATTGTTATTATTGTTATCATTATTCGTACAGGAAAATTTTGCAGGAAATTTTGACAGCAAATGAATCATATCCGTCCCTGCTTATATATTTCATTAAGAAGTTTTTGTATTTAAAGGTTAGGAGATAGTTAAGACTCATTCACTTCATTTATTGTACATTTCTTTATCAAATATTCTCTGCATGTATCACTACTCTTAAGTTATAGTATTAGATATATATATATATGAATTTTTTTAAAAAAAACATTATTATTTTATTATTTTATCAATTCTACTCAGTTTTTATAATGGCCCCAAGTTGGGACGAGAAAAATGATTAATATTCAAAATTATTAGTTTAGCGATATTTTATTGTATATGACATAAATAATTACCTTCTTAAAAAAAAGACATAAATAATTACTCTTATACAATTAATAAAAATAATTAAATTAGTTTCTTATTAGTGACTTATCTATATTACCAAGGTTTAAAAAAAGTTCTCGCACTTCCTAGTAAAAAATATGGGACACAATCAAATTAAAGTGTAATCAACTGAAAAAGGTTGAACTTGAAAATGCAATATCAATGAAATCTTAAAGACATCAAATGCCTTCTAAATAAAATCACGAAAAAGTTAGAAAATATCTTATAACAAAAACCGAAGAAAATACCAATTAATAACGGTAAAGAATTTTAGTGACACTTTAGTATTATACTTTTTATGACATTAATTAATACAACACTCACCTGCATTATATACCCATTGTGATTATCTTACTGTCTAATTAGGATGATTGTCAATTATAGATATGGGTATCAATAAGCTAATTTAGTACAATACAAGAATACCCTCAAAATTAAATTATCATAGCAAGTGCAACATAAAAGTGATACAAAAGATTCGATGAGAATTCCAGTATAGACTTTAACAATAATAGATTTGTTGGTAATCATTCTTGTTACATTTCATATTATACAATCTAATTATTTCTTGTAGATTACATAATGTGTTATATATGTTCCGCAAACACATATTCTAATGGTAAATGATTTTTATTTTAATATTTTATTTTATTTCTTGATATTATGTTTTTAACAAATTTTGCAGATATTAAATTTTTTTTAAAAAATGAAAAGTTTAATAATATAGTTTCTAACAAAAAATAGTGAACCAGTAGGTTTAAAACATATTTCTGTGAAAATGATTATAAATGGTGTATTCTATAGTATATATATATATATATATATATATATATATATTATACTAAGAGAGAAATCAGAGAGAGGTTTCAAGAAAAATTTTTACGTGGCAATCCTACGTGGCAACATATATATATTATACTAAGAGAGAAACTAGAGAGAGGTTTCAAGAAAAATTTTTACGTTGCCACGTAGGAAAAAATCCTATGTGGCAATTTCTCAAAATTTTGAGAAAAAAAAGTTTCAGCATTTAGTTAATAGCCCCTAAAAAATATCGTAATAGCATATTAGCACATTCATCATAATTATCTAAATTAATTTTTTTTAATTATCTAAATCAATTAACATTAAATATATTTATAACTATCCATAATTATTAAAGTTTCCTATCAGAATGTTTCAATCAACTATTGTGGGAATTATTGAATAAAGGAAAGAGCAATCAATCCAGATCAAAATGGCGAGATAAAAATGGGATAAGAACAATTTAATTGTGAGAAAGAATAGGAAATAAAAATATGATCCTATTTGATGATGTCAGAAGGATTTATAAATTTGATTAGAAATTGTGACATGTTTAAAAGAAAATGCAAAACAAGGCAAATGGAGAAGAGAGGAATAGTAGTAAGACTTTTTTAGGTGTCACTTTTCATTTCACTTTAGCCTAAATTTATAGGCTTTACAAAGCCATAACACGTTACGTCTAATTTACTACTCTATAACTTTTACATAGATAAGATAAGAGTAGTAATGTAGTTTAATGTAACTAGATAGATAGAGTAGCAAAAACAAAAGACATCCACAAATAAATGTATTTCATAACACTCCACATTGGATGTCTGTTATGGAATAATGCCTCATTAAAACCTTTACTAGGAAAAACCCGTTGGGAAAAAAGTCCTAGTGAAGGAAAAAGAGTACACTATCCAAATGCGACACTGCCTCGTTAAAAACCTCGCTATGAAAAACCCAATGGAATAAAAACCTTGATCAAGGGAAAAAGAGTACAGCATGCAATCACTCCCCCTGTTGAGCACATCACTTGACATCCTTGAGTCGTCGTATCCCAATTTTGTGGACTAGTTTCTCAATAGTTGAAGTCGGTAATGATTTAGTGAATAAGTATGCCAGTTTGTCGCTTGAGCGAATTTGTTGAACAATGATTTTACCACTCTTTTGAAGATCGTAAGTATAGAAGAATTTCAGAGATATATGTTTTGTTCTATCACCTTTGATATATCCTTCCTTCAATTGATCAATGCCCGCAGTATTGTCTTCATACAAGATAGTAGGGGCATTCTTGTCTAAATGCAAACCACATGATCCTCGAATGTGATGAACAATCGATCTTAACAGACACATTCTAGACTTGTTTCATGAATTGCTAAAATCTCGGCATGATTGGAAGAAGTAGCAGTTAGAGTTTGTTTCATAGAACGTCATGATATAGTTGTTCCTCCACATGTAAAAAGATACCCTGTTTGCGACCAATCATTATGAGGATCGGATAAATATCCAGCATCGGCGTAACCGATCAGATCCAACTTGAATGCTTTTGAATAATAAAGACCCATATCAATCGTGCCTTGAAGATACCGAAATATAATTTTAATACCGTTCCAATGCCTTCGCGTAGGTGCAGAACTATATCGTGCTAACAAATTAATAGTAAATGATATATCAGGCCGTGTATGACTAGCGAGATACATCAATACTCCAATAGCACTAAGATATGGTACTCCTGGACCAAGTAGTTCGTCATTTTCCCCACGATGCCGGAAAAGGTCTTTATCCTTATCAAGAGATCTTACCACCATATGTGTGCTCAAAGGGTGTGATTTGTCCATATAAAAGCGTTTAAGCACTTTTTCTGTATACGTGGACTGATGTAGAAAAATACCACTTTCTAATTGCTCAATTTGCAGGCCCAAACAAAATTTTGTCTTTCCAAGATCTTTCATTTCAAATTCTTGTTTCAGATAATTTGTAGATTTTCTGACCTCTTTAGGGGTCCTGATAATGTTTAAGTCATCAACATAAACTGCAATAATTGCAAATTCTGATTCGGATCTTTTAATGAAAACACAAGGACAAATAAGATCATTCTTATAACCTTCCTTTATTAAATATTCACCAAGGCGATTATACCACATTCGTCCTACTTGTTTTAATCCGTACAAAGATTTACATAATTTAATTGAATAAAGTTCTCGAGAATTTGGATCTTGTCTCTTAGGTAATTGAAATCCTTCAGGGATCTTCATATAGATATCATTATCTAGTGAGCCATATAAATAGGCTGTCACAACATCTATAAGACGCATTTCAAGTTTTTCAATAGCTACCAAATTTAGTAAATATCTAAAAGTTGTTGCATCCACCACGGGAGAATATGTCTCCTCATAGTCAATACCCGGTCTTTGGAAAAAACCTTGTGCGACAAGTCGTGCCTTATATCGCGCAATTTCATTATTCTCATTTCTTTTTCGCACAAATACCCACTTAAAACCTACGGGTTGCACATCTTCGGGTGTGCGTATTACTGGTCCAAAAACTTTGCGTTTTGCCAGTGAATCTAATTCAGCTTGAATTGCATCTTTCCATTTTGGCCAATCATTTCTACGTCTGCATTCATTTACAGACCTCGGTTCATGATCCTCATTTTCATTCATAATGTTAATTGTTGCAAAATATGCAAACTTATCATCAACTTCAGTTACACATCGGTTCCATTTTTCTCCAGTAACGAGATAATTAATTGAGATTTCATCATTATCAATGTTTTCAGGTACATAAACTTCTTCTGGAAGTTTATTATCTATTATGTCATTTGTCTCTTCAGGAAATTTTATTCTTGAGGATTCTTAAAAAATCTTAGTTACCTTGATTTGCCATCTTCATTATTTGCTCTTTTTCGTTTACGAGAATTTTTATCTTTGGAACCAATTGGCCTACCACGTTTTAGATGAACCTTTAATTCATTGTTAGTGATACACGGTCCTTCAGGGACATCAATTCTTATTGAAGCATTAGCAGCCGGTACATGCGACTTAGTCACACGTTTTAAGTCAGTAAAAAGTATCTAGCAATTGATTTGCTAAATGTTGTAAATGAATTATCTTTTGAACTTCAAGTTCACATTGGCCTGTACGAGGATCAAGATGAGATAACGTTGATTCATTCCAACTTATTTTCTTATCCGGCAGTTTAATTTCTCCCCCTAATGTTGGGAAGACTGATTCATCAAAATGACAATCAGCAAAACGAGCAGTAAATAAATCTCCAGTTCTAGGCTCAAGGTATTTTATAATAGATGGAGACTCATACCCAACATATATTCCCAACCTCCTTTGAGGTCCCATCTTTGTGCGTTGTGGTGGAGCAATTGGAACATAAACCGCACATCCGAAAATTCTTAGATGGGAAATATTAGGTTCCTGACCAAAAATCATTTGTTGGGGAGAATATTCCTGGTAATTTGTTGGCCTTATGCGAATTAAGGCAGCCGCATGCAATACAGCATGACCCCAAGCTGATATTGACAACTTTGTTCTCATAAGTAATGGCCTTGCAATTAGTTGAATTCGCTTGATAAAAGATTCTGCCATGCCATTTTGTGTGTGAACATAAGCTACAGGATGTTCAACTTTAATCCCAATAGACATACAATAGTCATTAAATGATTGGGATGTGAATTCACCAGCATTGTCAAGACGAATTGTCTTGATAGGATTACCAGGAAAATGTGCTCTTAATCGAATTAGGTCGGCTAATAATTTTGCAAATGCCAAGTTACGAGTTGATAACAAGCACACATGTGACCATCTCGTGGATGTGTCAATTAAAATCATAAAATATCGAAATGGCCCACAAGATGGGTGAATAGACCCACAAATATCTCCATGTATGCGTTCTAAGAACGCTGGAAATTCAGAGCGAATTTTCACTGGTGATAGCCGGACAATTAACTTGCCTTGAGAACAAGCAGCACATGAGAATTCATTTGATTGAAGAATCTTTAGACTCTTTAAAGAATGACTATATGAGTTCTCTAGTATTTTTCGCATCATAATGTAACCAGGATGGCCCAACCGGTCATTCCAAACGACAAAATCACCATAACTAGTAAACTTCGGGTTTACTGTTGTATAAGTTTCAATGGCTTCAATACTTATGTAGTATAGCCCATGAGAATATGAAGGCAATTTCTCTAAGATAATTTTACTTCCAGAAATTATATTTGTAATGTACAAGTATTCGATATTATCTTCACAATTTGTTTCAACATGATATCTATTTCTGCGAATATCTTTAAAACTCAACAAGTTTTTTTGAGATTTTGAAGAGTATAATGTATCATCAATGCAAAATTTCGTCTCTCTTGGGAGAATTACATTTGCTCTTCCGGAGCCTTTAATTAATTTTGTACAGCCAGGTATAGTACTAATATGAGTTTCTTTCATTACAATGTATGAAAAATATTTCTTTTCTTTAAGGATGGAGTATGTAGTTGCACTATCTGTCAGACACATTTCTTTGTCATTTACCATTGAAACATTCATTTTTTCTTCAAAAACAAAATCAAAATTTCAAATGAGATATTGAATTTTGTTATTCCAATATTGCATCTATCAAATTATAAAGCATTCTAAGATATAAAATATTAAATATAATCCATTATATCAAACAGTAAATATTACATATATTATCATTTATTACAAAGAAATAGTAGAAACAATTTTTATTTAAAACATCAAATGAAATATTATGCTTAAAATGTAGAATAGAAAACTACTCTTAGACATTTCTGTCATTAGCCATGTGACTAGTTTCACCTTCAGGGTGATTGACAAAGAAATCGGCAACATCCAAAGAAGTAAAATCGGCAAAAACATTGTCTATAGGACTTTGGTTAAATCCAATATTATTGCCAACAAAATTAGTCTCTATCTTCTTTTCTTGTTTCTTTATTGATTCTTGATAGAGATCGGCAAGATGCTTAGGTGTACGACACACACGAGACCACAACGGAAGCATTTACTCTCACCTTTCTTTTTATTTTCATCTTTCACACTACTAGTTCCCAACTTCTAGTGGAAAGTAGTATTTTTATTTTGATTACCACGACAGTTAAAACGATTTTTACCATATCCTCGGCCACGACCACGACCGCGACCATCATGCCCTCTATTTTGTCCATTATTTGGATTTATAGCTGTCGCATTTGTTTCAGGAAATGGGGCAGTATCAGTTGGGCGAGTTTGATGGTTTTTCAATAAAAGCTCATTATTTTGCTCAGCAACGAGCAGAACCTGAATTAGTTCAGAATACTCTGTGTAACCCCTTTCACGGTATTGCTGCATCAGGAACACATTTGTGGGGTGAAAAGTGGTATATGTTTTTTCGAGCATTAGTGCATCTCTCATTTCATCACCACATAATTTTAAAAGTGATGTGATTCGAAAATTGTACTCACTAACAGTTTTAAAATCTTGGAAACGTAAGTGCATCCAATCATGACGAGCTTTTGGGAGCATAACCGTCTTTAGGTGATTATATCTTTCATTTAAACTCATCCGTAAGATAAATGGATCTTCAACAGTTAAATATTCAATTTTCAACTGTTCATAGAGGTGGCGGCGAAGGAAAATTGTGGCCCTGGCTTTTTCTTGATTTGTTGCCTTGTTGCTTTCTTTGATAGTTTCTCCAAATCCATTAGCATTTAGATGCATTTTGGCATCAAGCACCCATTATAAATAATTTTCTCCGGAAACATCAAGAGCTATGAACTCAAGTTTTGCAAAGTTGTTGGCCATGGTATAAAAATAGAGTAGGTTTTTACAACTTACCCAAAAAAAAGACTTAAAAAATTTGCCAGAGCACTTTCGTGCTGATAACGTGTTTAAAAGAAAATGCAAAACAAGGCAAATGGAGAAGAGAGGAATGGTGGTCAGACTTTGGGTGTCGCTTTTCATTTCGCTTTAGCCTCAATTTATAGGCTTTACAAAACCATAACATGTTACGTCTAATTTACTACTCCATAACTTTTACATAGATAAGATAAGAGTAGTAATGTAATTTAATGTAACTAGATAGATAGAATAGTAAAGACAAAAGACATCTACAAATAAATGTATTTCATAACATGACGATAATTAAAACTCACTGTCAAAGTCATTCGTTACAAGATATTTTTAGAATCTTATATCTAATCAATGGTTTTTGAAATCATATCCCATAATTGTAGCAAATCAACCCTGTGAAGGTTATGAATAAGATTGGTTCTGTAATTAAATCTCCAACATTACTCCAATCCAAATCAACGCCAAAAAGTTTGAAATTTTAAATATTCCTAATATTATTTATATGTATGTAATCCAAATACGCGTGATTAATTGTGTATATATATATATATATATATATATATATATTCTATTACGTTCCGTCCTCTGTTATATTTTCCTTACACTCGCTTCCTACCCTTCTCTCTTCCCAGTTCTCATTTTTCTTTAACTCTCCGGGCTCGAGTGCACCCGAAGCGAAGTATCCTTTTTGTTTCTTTAATAAATATTTATTGTATAAATTATTGTATGTACTTATTATATTTGTGTTGCAATGTTTTGATTATATTATCTACAGGTCACAGGCAGGTTATGGATAAAATAAAATATTTTTCCACTATATGATAATGGAAAAGGATTCGGAAATGGTAGAAACCCCTCATGCCAAGAAACAAAAGAAAATGAGTACTACAAGAAACTTGTGGATCATCAGATAGGTAATGGTAAGTTTCCAAATAAACATCAAAATTAATTTAGTTCTCTTAAGTAGTTATGCTTATTCGTCTTTTTAAAAAAAATTCTTCTAGAAAATTGTTTTGGTTTCACATAGAACAAGAGGAACTAAAATTATTTAAGCTATCTGAAGAATTTGTTATAAAACAACTCAATTTGATAAAATCGGTGAATTTAAAATACTCTCAATTTGCATTCCGATCATGCATCTCTCGAAGATTCGCTCATAACCGCGATGATTAACACCATTAATATGCTATAGTTCAGGGGAGGAAATCTTAAGGGGCTGTGGGTACCGAGCCCCTCCGGCCAGCCGAAAATCCTCTTAAGGAAGGTTACGATTAACCTTGTCATATTTATTCGATCATCAATCTTGATTATGAATATATTTATCAACCCCTCTAAGTCTAAGTAGCCGATTCCGCCACTACTATAATTTATTGTCGTAAGCATTGTTGATTGTATCTTGTTATTTACGTAATTTTTCATTTATATTAATTGTCGGAACACGAGATCAGCTTTGTCCACAAGAAACATATGTGATATTTAAGGATTTCCTAGAAATTGTACTTATATATAGCCATCAGTTTCTATATCCATGCCATGAAATCAAGAGGAGCGTATGATTTATTTACCGCTTCGAAAGGAACACTACTAGAGTAACAGAAGAATCAAAAGTTAGTCCGCAAACACCATTCAATTATAACTTTTAATTGCATATATATGTAGATGTTTATCTTACAATTGTGCCTTCACAATAAATAACTCTTTGTATTGTTTTTATTTTTTTTACAGAATTTTTCATCTCAACCTGGAGCTAACGATCATGCAAATGAAGAGTTGGTTATAACTTGTAAAATAGTGGAATGGACAAGCAAAAGGCCAAAAGATGCAACGATCCTCCATCAAGTGTACATCGCATAATGAAATATAAGCTCGATAATGAATGATGACAATGAATCAAACGAATGAATTTCTCATCTATTTCATAGAAGTTTAATGCTTATGATTAATTTTGAACAATATCATGTCCATTATGCACCAAAGTTAATTAAAATGTATATTTTGGGCTTCTGTTTTGTGGGTTTTTCTACATCAAAAGATCTGGCTAGGTTTTACATATGTACACCTAATCTGATTAAATATTTTTAATAAAATGAAATATGTCCTTTGTATCTTTAATACTATTGGATGATAGTTTTATTATATTTTCTTACAGTGATTAAATTTTCATAAATGTCCACCATGATAATGAATTTACATACGGTATAATTTTTCTTTGACTTCATATTAGGTTTTACTGGATTTGTAAAAAGAATTGAAAAATACTCTCATGTCATTGAAAACAAAACGTTAAAAAACATAAAAACAAAATACAAAGAAGATACATCGTTGGTAATATATCAACTAATCTAATTTTTTTTTGGTATATTTATGATCATTATATTATTGTGTTTTTTCTTGTACAGGTAAAATACTTTTATTTTGTATGACATGCAATATTTTTATTTATTATGTAGGTGGTTTTATTTACTTTAAGCTGGATAATACTTATACTTTGCATTATTCCTTTTTTTCAGTACAATCTATCGGATACCGTCATTATATAGTTTGTATATACATATAGTTGTGCAATTTTTTTATGAGATGATAATCTAATTTATTTTTACTCATTTGTTATCATGAATTAATAACTTTATTTGTATTTGTCACATTTTTATTTTTTAAAAAAATTCATAATTTATTTTTACTCATTTGTTATCATGAATTAATAACTTTATTTGTATTTTTCACATTTTTATTTTTTAAAAAAATTCATCCCAGTGGATCTCACTTAAATGTGGGTAAAATCCCCCTTACAAATCCCTTGGTGGGAATCAAACCCCGGTCTATTATCAGGAAAGATAGCACCCTAACTACTAGACTATTATTCAATTCTAGTATTCATCACATTTAAATTAGAAATAATTTTTCTAAATATATATGAATAAATTCCGCATATCGTGCGGTTTTAACATCTAGTATATTAACAAAGATACTAAAATTTACACAATATTATTGAACTGCATAGTATAAAGTGTAATAAAAAAAAATTGACACAAAAGATTCAACATCACGCCGGGACTCCTTCCTTAATCTATGAAAGTTAGTCAGAAAAATGTGCGATAACTGGCCCAATTAGTAATCCAATGAGTGGTAACCAGAAACCAGTCAGTAGCACTTTAGAGCAGGCCCAATGAGTGGTAACTGGCCTCAAAATGTACGCCACTATCACACAATCAAGAAAAAAGAACGTATGCTTTGCTTTTACCTAGTAAAAGGTCAGAGTTGTAAGGCCAACTACTTTATTACATTATTTTGTATACCGCAAAAGAAAAAAGAGAGGAGACAATTGCTGTATAGTCTACAATTGTTACCAAATTTAGTAACTCCCACTGAAAAAAAAAGATTTTTACTTGATGGGGCCACAGAATCTGACATGGAATGTTTGAGAATATGGATCAACTAAGCAATTTATATAACTTTAAAATGAATGTCTTTTTCTTCCCCAAAATTCGTTCACTCTGAAACTTGCCGTCAACCAAATTAAAACCCAATCACCTCAGGCCCTAACGGCAGGAGGATCACTTCTTCCTCAATCCCCCCTCACTGATGTAATTAGGGGAGAGAATATAAGAGGCGGAAGAACCACTAGTCGGAGTACTTCAATAGTACTCCCCACAAAGTTAACGCACCCAACTTCTACTGACCGTACGATGTCGACTCATGTCGACACGAGTATGGAGGCCTAAGCAGTTGAGTCTGGGAAATATAGTCCAGGACTATATTGAAGATTAAGGAAATGGCTTATCTGACCATAAGGTTATTATTGTGTAGGCTTGGACTTCCCTAGTGATCATATATAACTTCTATCTTTTTAACATGACTCATTTGTGGCTCAGTACATGGATGTCATAAGTCTCGAGTACTCTGTTAGCATATATCAAATGTTGAATCATTTTTACATAAGTTAGTTGTACAAAGTTTATTTTTTCATCCAAGTTTCGTGGTTATGGTAGTCAAAATTATACTCCCTCCATCCCATAATTATTGTTCAGTTTGAGTTTGAATCATTTTTACATAACTTAGTTGTACAAAGTTTATTTTTTCATCCAAGTTTCGTGGTTATAGTAGTCAAAATTATACTCCCTCCATCCCATAATTATTGTCCAGTTTGAGTTTTCATTTTTAGTTTAAATTGTACTAAAAGTGAAATTTCAAACTGGATAATAATTTTGGGACGGAGAGAGTACCAGCCATCCAATTCGGAACACAAACTCTTTAGATATACAATAACCTTAGTTTTCCCTCATTAATTGATGAGTTTCAAATTATAGCATAATGCCCACTTTCTAAAGGGAACACAAATGAGAAAGTAGTATCAAGAGCTTTATGATTATTTGTCCAATATTGTAGGTGTTAGAAAATACTCTTAAAAGATTTTAACATCCCTCAAATTAGTATCGAAAGATCATCCTTCGTAAATTATGTCATTTCCATTTTAATGTATTGTTCTTTGATCTATGTGGTATTTTAATTATAAAAATTATTTTAATTTAGTAAATTATGAGACTATGAGTAACTGAATTTTTAAATTTATATTTATATGATTATTGAAACTATCTAAAATTATTGATTACCCGTGCAAAGTACGGCATGTAACCTAGTATTATATATTATATATAAGAAAGAGTGAACCTCAAAACGGATCATTAAACTATCAGGTAATTCTAATACAAGTCATCAATCAAATTTATTTGTATAACAGATCATCATACTAAGCCAAAAATTTATCCAAGATCATTCTATTCATTTTGGCCGTTAAATAGTGACGGAAATACATTTTTCACATGTTTTTGGATTCAGGGGTATTTTTGTCACTTTTATTATTTTTTAATTTTTAATCTTTTAAATTTTTTTTTTTACAATTCTTCTTCTTATACTTCCTAACTTGTATATATTGGTAGTATAATTCTAAATTTTAAAAATTTATTTTATTTTTGTATTTTAACTTCTAGATTATAAAATTTTTTTAAAAAACTTAAGAAACGAAGAAGAAAAATTTGAGTTAAAGTAAACATGAAAATTAATAGTTTACCATTTTAAACTAAAAGAAAAACTAAAAAATTATTAAAAAAATAATGAAAATATTAATATTTTTTTTAAAAAAATATAACCTGATGAAATTGCCCCTGGACCCTAAAGCGGGTGAAAAATAGATTTCTGTCACAATTTAACACAAAAAATAACCTAGGGGAAACAACTTTTCTTAGTTGAAAGCTATTTTGAATGTTAAATCGTGATGAAAATATATTTTTCACATTCTTTTGGGTCCAGGGGTAGTTTCATAATTCTGTATTTTTCTTTAAATTATTAATATTTTAATTTTTTTTAAACAATTCTTCTTCTTTTTTACTTCCTAACTTGTATATGTTGGTATATAATAATTATTAAATTTTAAAAATTAATTTTTCATTTGTATTTTAACTTCTAGTTTATAAAAAATTAAAGAAGAGAAATTCAAATTGAAGTGAACATGAAAATTAATAATTAAATGATTAAATCGAGTTGAAAGTAACTAAATAACCTAGAAGAAACAACTTATCTTAGCTAATTTTTTAGTTTATTTTTTGGTTTAAAACGATAAATTATTAATTTTTATGTTTATTTCAACTCGAATTCTTCTTCTTCGTTTTTTTAATTTTTTTTAAAAAAAATTTGGTCTTGTTTGGCCAACATTTTGTTTTAGTTTTTGTTTTGGTTTTTGATTTGGGTTTGAGATGTGATTTAAAATGTGGTATGAGATAAAATTTAAAAAGTTGTTTGGGTGATATTTCAAATAAACTAATAATATTTTTAGACCACATCGGGACCACCTCCACCGCCGCCGCCGCCGGACCGCTGCCGACCTGCAATCGGCCGACCGGAATCCGGCCACATTCCGGCCAACTCGCTGGAATTTAGCCGGAATCCGACCGGCCGGTCGCCAGTCGGCGATGGCGGGCGGTCCGGTAGCGGCGGGTGGTGGATGAAAATTGTGTAAATATAATTTTTGAAATATTTTTTAAAAGATAAATTAAAAAGTTATTTAGATAGTATTGGGATTTGTGTTTGAGAGGTGTTTTAAGAGGTAAAATGAGACAAAATGCAAAATAAGTGTTGGGCAAACAAGCCCTAATAATCTAGAAGTTAAAATACAAAAGTTAAATTAATTTTTTAAATTTAGAAATTATACTACCAGCATATACAAGTTAGGAAGTCTAAGAAGAAGAATTGTAAAAAAATAAAAAATAAAAAGAAAATAATTTTTTTTCAAAAAAATAAAATTTAAAAATAACAAAATGACAAAAATACCAATGAACTCAAAAGCATGTGAAAAATAGATTTCTGTCACTATTTAACGGCCAAAATTAACAGAATTTTCTCAAATGAATTTTTTTGCTTAGTATGATCACCTATTATATTAATAAATTTAATTGATAACCTGTATTAGAATTATCTAATAGTTCAATAACTCGTTTTGAGATTTATTCTATAAGAAATAAGATGTAAGATGGTACACTTTTTTTTCTCTAAATGCACGCGAAGTGCACTTCGTTATGAAACAATATAGCCTTGAGGAAATTCCATGTCTATGTACTAATTCTATTATGGTATTTAAGCAGTAATTAACTAATTATGCATACAATAACTATAAGCACTTTTAAATCGACCTAATAACCAATAATTGATGTGATAACATTCTTATTCCAAATTTTTTTTAAAAAATTGGACATAGGGATTATTAGTTGATAAACTCACAGTAAAAATTTATTTTTTTAAAAAAAGAAATTCAATCAGTAAAGAATTGTATTGGAAGAAATAGAGGTGAATTAGATGATGTAGTGAAAGTTTTGGAAATGAAAAGACTTTCCCATTTCTATATTAGCACATAGAAAATGAAGAGAAATGACTTGTTGGGCTTACTAAGAATTGGGCAGGACTTGACTAATTACTAATTACTTCCTGTGGCTGATGGCTGAACCCAGTGGGCTTCGAGAAAGCAATACAGTGCTGTGTGGGTTTACGAGATTTCCCTGGAAGTCTGGAACGTCTAATAATGAAAATAATGAAAAATGAAACAATCATAAAGAGGCAGAATAAGAATATTGAGAGGTAGAAGAAATCTAGAAATGAAAAGAAAACAATAAATTAGTGAGAGTAGGTTTTTATAGTTCACAGGAATGAATTCCTACAATATTTATGCCTAAGAAAAACCATAACTTGACCTTTAATTCGGTTTGATCCCTGATATGCATGGTGACGTTTTCCTCATTGAAGAGTTTCTACAGGAATAATTTCAGAGGCTGGTTGTATACATTATAGGAATTAAATCTCACGGGCTTAATTACATGTCAATATCTATTGGATTTTTATCATTTTTTTTTATATTTACAAGGTGTCCACCGTTGACAACACTGACTAATCTCCTCGCTAAATTGTATGGTTTTTTTTTTATCATATTAATCACCAAGACAAGCCTTTCTAAATTTTGACGGTGAATTTATTAACTAACCCCTATGTCAAAAAACAAAAGAAATTATTATGGGATGAAGGTATTTGTATTTTGAAATGGTATAAGTAATACTTGTTTTTCAAATGCTAGTTTTCTTCCGATGATATTAATCTGTGTCTCAAAAACCTATGTTTTTAAAACCAGGCCGAAAGGTGAATCGTTAGCGTGAGCGGGTTTATGGGTTTATTGGGTTAAAAGGTTAGTTCGTTCCTCGAAATAAAAAAAAAAAAGGTTAAAATAATATTAAAAAAATATTTAAAAATTAAATTTTTAAGAAATATATGCAAAAACCGGTTCAACCAGCACCGATTTCCAATCAAACAGCAGTTTTGCCCGGATTTGACCAAATTTGACCGGATTATACAGTATCTGATTTTTTATAAAAACCGGATCGATGAGCCTTCCGGTTCCCAAGCTAACCGGTTAGACCGTTCGGGCCGGTCCAGTTTTGAAAACACAGTCAAAAACTACTTCGACACAACAAAATGAACTATCATGCCGTATAATATAAAGCCCCTATTTTCATTTTTCACTTCTTAGGTTCTCTATGTATTATAGCAATGATAAAAAGGCTAACATTTGTGGCCTTATTTGCTGTCGAAAGAAAAGATTGTCTTTTCAAACACGAAGGGTTTAGACCTTATAATATTTCAAAGCAGCAAAAGTACTGAACCCCAATTTGTCTTTGTCAAGATTCTAACTTTAATTCCCACATCTTTTGTTGAAGTTCGTATAATCTTTGGAGTTTGGACAAAGGAACACCACTATAAAAAAAAGAGAAAAATTGAAAACCATGATAAAAGTTGCCTACCATTAGGGGGTCTACACACTCTACACTCTACAAAACCCTACCTATATATACATCAAAAACAAACCTAATTTCCCCAATTTAAGTTTCCTTTTGTTTTCAAAAACACTTTCAAAGAATATTGCCTAGCCTATTTCTATAGGCTAAGTGGCTAACCCAATCAATTTCATCAAACCCTACACTCCACATCTCTCCCGCTCCTTCGTTGATCCCCAACAAAACATTAGAGATTTCGGTTGTAAGAAAAACATATTATAAAATATCAAACTATTTAAATTATTTTTTTTTGGTGAAAAGGTAAATTATATATGAGAACACCAAAAACCAGTGAAGCACATTACAAAGTTAATTTCCTAGCTATTACAAAATTTATGAAATAATTCAGAACCTCTTCACAACCAAAATAACCTTAACTAAACTTACTGTTAACAATAAGCATTAGTCCAAAGTTAAAAACTTGCTGCAGAATCAAACTTTCAACAGGCTTGATGGCATGTTTTACACCCAAACCAGTATTTTAAGTCCATTTGCAGACCCCTAAACAGGTTTTCAGGAGTTCTTTCGATCCCTTCAAATATCCTCCTATTCCTTTCTGTCCATAAGTAGTAAATAGTCCCAGTGATTGCAGCCTACAGCAGCTGTCTTCTCAGTTTTTGCTTCTTCCATAAACTCAGCATTTGAGCTTTCCATCATTGGCTATATTTTGCAATATTTTACTGCACTTAAGCCATCTCTTCAATAGTTCCAGTACCTGTCTAGAGTAAAGGCATTGAAAAAACAAATGCTCACAAGTTTCAGCTACTGAATTACATATACAACAACTCTCATCAACTACATTGATTTTCATTTTCACTACTCTATCCTTAGTAAGAATTCGTTGTTTATACACCAACCAAGCTACAAAAGCATGTTTTGGTATATTTAGATGGGACCACATACAACTTGCAATCGAATCCTTTACGCCATCTCCAATCAACCATTGATAGTCCGAGGACACATAATACAACCCATTCTGCTTCAGTTTCCATCTCGTTCCATCAACAGCTCCACTGAACAAGTCTCGCAACTTCAGAAGCTGCTTCCATTGCCAGCTAGAATAAGCTTTCAAGGATATATCAGCAAAGTTTGATTTCTTGATATAAACGCCATGAATCCATCTTAACCAAAGAGCTTCCTTATTTAACAATAGCTGCCAGACTTGCTTGTAAACAGACGCTTTGTTCCACAACCTAGCATCTTTAACACCCAGACCTCTCATAGACTTCCCTTTGCACACCTCTGTCCAATTAACCAGGGCCAGAGACCTTCTATCAGTCGTCCCCCCCTCATAGGAACTCCCGACAAACTGTGTTCACCTTCTCAGTTACTTTTTGAGGAAGTAGGAAGATATTTCTCCAATAAGAATGCATGGTCATCAGAACAGAGTTGACTAGGTTTAGTCTCCCGGCATACTAAAGATGTCGTGCGCTCCAACATCGAACTCTAACTACTATTTTGTCTACAATACACTGATAATCAACTTGAATCCACTTTTTTGGAGCCAAAGAGACTCCTAAATACTTCACAGGAAAGGCACCACTTCTAAAACCAGTAAGTTTACAGAACACCTCTTGCCCCTAATCCCGACAGCCCTAAAAAATATTTCAGACTTATGAACATTTGCAGTCAATCCAGTAACCTCAGAAAAGTCATGAAACACATCCATAATGATCTTTACAGTTGGATTATCTGCTTTACAGAATATCATTAGGTCATCCGCAAAGCAGATATTCGTAAGCTGCAATTTTTTGCATAATGAATGAAACTGAAACCCCCCTTGAGCAGCATTCTTCAAACCTCTAGTTAAATACTCCATAATGAGGACAGACAACATAGGAGAAACATGATGCCCTTGCCGTAAATCCCTTCTAACCTCAAAGAATCCCACCGTACAACCATTTAAAGCCAGTGAAAAAAAGGGAGTGGAAATACATGCCATGATCCACATTTTGAAAAGCTGAGGGAAACCATACCCTATCAACATTTCCTCAATAAAACCCCACCCTACCAAATCATAAGCCTTTAAATTACTTATATATATTTTAATTCTATATAAGTTCAAGATCTATCATCAACAGACGTAATAAAAAATCTGTAGAATTCTGGATATATGACAAAATACACGATCAAAATAGTGTTCCCCTCATCCTCTTTGCATGCTCTACTTGTCAGATTAATTGCTTCAAGTGAACTAATTAATCGCTTCATGCTGGTTAACTTTTTTGTCATGAAAATCGTTAAAAGCATAGATGAATTTAAGATACCAAAGTTATCCGAGAAATTTGATACTCCAGCTAGCTAATGGGTTGTTTCCATGTCAAATTTGTGTATTATCTGGTTCAAGCAAGTGGATATCATGAAGAGCAAAAAAATTGTTGAAATCCTTTTCAATCGACAATATTGTCTATATAACCAAATTAACGTATCAACTACTCCCATATAAATATGAAAATTTAAAAATTAAAATGCATGCTTATGTTTTAATTACTTGAGTTAGGCTTTTGCCTCCTTTCTTGTAAAAAAAAAACAGCAACCACGGCAGATTTCATCACAGAAGTCAACAATTTCTTACCTGCTCTACGCCTATTGATGGCTGCATGCATGAAAAAAACAGTGATATTATTGGTTTAGAACTATATTTATATGATTAATTTCGTCCCATTAATTAAGCAATCCTACTCGAACGTCAAAAAAATGGACTATTTTTACCAACATTGATTGTCGTAATCTAGCTCCCTTTTTTCCTTTTCTTTTTTTTCTTTTTTTTGTGGTTCCCACTTGAAATAAATTTAGCCATTAGGGAAGGGAAAGGATACATCATCAAAGTTTTAGTTCTCTTTTTGTGGTTTATACATCTCGGAAGGCTTTTGATTGCCGACATGCTTACAAATTTGAAAGACGTGAAAATTGACAAATTAATGTTGGTGTATGAAATTGGTTGAAAATTACGGTTGTTTTTTGGAGAAAAAATTGGTTTTTGATGGGGTCATTAAAAGTTGTGATTGCTCTACTTTATGTGGGAAAAAGAAGGGGAAAACACACAAATTTTTCTTAGGCTACAGCTACGTAGCTATTCTTTCCTTTTAATTAGGCTTTTAGAAATGATACGTTAGTCTATGTTTTACGCATTAAAAACGCGATTAATTGATGATGATCAAGACAGCAAGTCAAGCTTTTGATGTTCTCTTTCGGATGAATTCAAGTGGAAAACAATAGTCAGGGATAACATTGGAACCCAAGAGTAAAATTTTAGTTGATAATTTTAGGGTTAGGTTTCGGAACAAGGGGGCAAGATGGTCATTTTCTTTGAAACTTCATTCCCAACCAGCACCACGAACGAAAAGCTATCGCATATTAGGATTTAGCGTTTAGAGTTTAGGGTTTAAATAAACAAGATCATCTCAGAATTTCGTAATTCAAAATCGAGATCTAAACGGAACAAGTTAATGAATGACTATTGCGTTTTACTCAAATGTTTAGTAGCTTATAACACATATACACCTTAAAAAGTCATTTGATAATGTGTCAACAATATTTTTTTTTCCTTTTTTTTTTTATGGGTGAGGGGTTTGATTGAAACTGTTGATGCACCATTGGTATTTAATTGAATGATTTTACTCTTTGTACATAGTACTTGGATAACATGTTATTTGCAGCTTTTGCAAGGTGCAAAAATGCGCAAATGTAGGGGGACGAATGAATATGTTTCGGAATACAAGTGTGTGTTTCTGCCACATGTGTGTGAAGTTTTTTCATGAGAATGGTAGTTGAAAACTAGAGTGTGATTATATATAGATATACACATATATGTCGTGTTGATAGGAGAATCCAATGATTGTAAATATACCAAAACATGGCCTTTTTTCAAAAAAAAAATTTCTTTTTCCCATCCCATTTTTAATATTTGTAAATAAGTAGGCCGTAGATATTATGATTACCCGAATCAAGAAGGCTGAAGGTGCTTTTTTTTTTTTTTCAGTTTCCAAGAGTTGCTATTCTTGGTAGATATGATTTTGTCATAGAAAAATTTGTGGAGAGAATATCCCAAAAAATGTGTTATGGAGATGGATATATCCCTCTCCCTAGCTTTTTTGATTTATGGAGTCAGAGACATCAATTACTATGTTCCCATAACTTGGATCACTCGCCAGAAAATACACAGTATAGTCCACCCATACCCTATTCCCAGAATCTTTAATTCACTCAAATTTTTACCTTCTTCTTCTCTACTGAATAGTTTTAATTTTGTATGGCCAAATCATCCAGCAGTTATGGCTATCTGGTGATATGAGCTCAAAATGTTATGGGTGTATATAAATCGTCTCTATGCACATATCATTTGCACATACTCATATCTCTTTCTTTTTCTTTGTGATCATCTCTTAGGTTTTATGTTTAACAATTCCTTTTCAGTATATTCGTCTTGCATTATTAGAGAACTACTGCTAATAAACTTGATTATTGCTGGTCCTATAAAGTATTTGTTCATTCAATCTACAGTTTTGACTTGTGGCTTTGGTTGACTTGATTAGCGCTGGAACATGTCACTTCTTCAATCTGAATCAACTTGATTAACATTCAGCTAGATCCAAGAACAATCATCAAGTTAATTAAATCAATTAATTAAGTCATGTCCTTCAAGAAAATAATCCAAAAACAAAAGAAAGCATTACGTTTTGTACACTTTTATCTCGTGCGTTTGGGACCAAATTCCACAACGTGCCTAAAGAACATTTTCTTTTAAGGTAAACAGCCAATGGGACTGAGTCAAAAATATCACCACACCATGCTTCCTTGTCTTTTTTTTTTTTTTTTTCCTCTCATAAAATCTATCCACCATAAATAAAATAAAGATGGGTAGTCACTGCCTCACTGATCATTAAAATCTAGCCAATACATTGGCATAATCCCACAGAAATTGTTACAAAAAAAAAAAAGGAAATTAAAGGATTTCATACATGCAATGACAATGAAATCGACTCAGAATGTAGTTGAATACATAGCACACGGATTTTTGACCAAAACTGAATGTAGATTATTTCATTGTCTCACGTAGTTATGAACCCATGCTCATAAATCAGCACATTGTTACTTTCGTGTGCGCCATTCATCAAAAAATCCCCCCAAAAAAAGGCCCTTTGATATGTCCATGGAGACATTGATGAGTTTAGGCAAGAGTAAAAACAACTCATGCAAGTTCGGAGTGACAGAATCGGTGTGAAATATTGAAGATAGATAACGTGGATTGGTTTCAACAAGTCTTAATTCCATATGTCTAATAGGCTGCGGGAGAATTAACCCTAATTTGTAGAGTTACAAGAAGTTGGAATCCAAAATTTTATCGAAAAAAATAGACATGATTTATTACTGAACCCGTAATCTCTTTAGCTGTTGCCGCTACCATCATCACCATTTTTTTTTTTTACTGCTAGCCTAGTTGCAAAAATAACCATGATCATTTTTACCATGCAACTAGTAGTCACAGGTTAGAAATGGGCAAATCCATGGGGATGTACGATTTCTTTTTCAAGAAACAGTTGAATCGAGAAAAAGAAGTTTGCATGGTGCGATCCCTTTGTGTATTGTCACACCTTTCTAACCTTTTTTTTTTTTTTTTTTGCTTTATTGACAGAAATTCGGAAATTTTTCTATGCCGCACACGGACACGAACTATACGGAACTAGCTGATGATCACCAGCCTGTTTTTATGTCTTAACAACATGGTCGATGGACCCTTTTTTTTTTTTTTTTTCTTTTCCTCTTTCTCTCTTTCCGTCGTTATTGCTTTGTTTTAATTTTGAGGGCAATTAATTCCGGCACTGAATTTGATGGTACACGTTCCAGAAATCTTTGTGGTTTTCGGTGCCCCGGATTCTTTTCAGGATGCTGATCAATAGGGGAGGACATTTTGTTTTTGTTCTTGTAATAATTAATAACACTCTATATATGGTCCCAAAATTAATTACTATTCTCTCTATCTTAAAAAAAATATTATAGTCTAAATTGAGTTTTGAAATTTATACTATTATTTTAAAATATATTACGTTACACAAAATTTTTCTAGGAAGGAGGCGAAAATGCATTAATTAATTATTGTATCTGCAATTTCTGATTTTGTGAAGAATATCACGGGTGTGGCAGTTGGGGAAAAACAATTTACTGCTAACGATATTATTATAGTGAAGTTTTGGTTTGATCGAGAGATTTTGTTTTGAGAGCTCCTATGAGCATAGAAACAGGATCAAAGAAAGGGTATATTCGGAGACCAAAAAAATCTCACATTTGTTACTGTCCTCTGAATGCAATAGCGAGAAAAAACACCAACAAGATGCTGTTTTCTAAGATTAAAAAGAAATCCAGTCCAACACTGGAATACATAGTGATGTTAATTGCTGCTGCTCGATTTGATACCACTGCCACTATTCAACCCACCAAAGTTGCTGTTTGAATTAATTTTTAAAATATTTCATTTTCTGATGGTTTTATGTGAAGTTTATAAGTAAGATTTAGGAGTAGTTTTTTTTAATTTTCATATACTATTATATTTATCATCCGTTACGGTCACTAATCTGAATTGTAAGTGAGAAAACAAAAGGTATTGAGCCCGTGAACAGACTTTATATATGATCAGCTCGAAGAAGAATCTTGTCACCAAGCTAGCTAGTTGGTAACCTAATTTTTCGAATGATGATTGACACTTTTAATAAAATTATCTAAAGAAGGAATATACTTTTAATCGTATCATAAGTTATATCACATCAATAATCGATCGTGTCATTTTATGCATGCAATAATCTTGCTGAAAATATTATTCGTCGTGGTTTGATGTGTTTGGCATAGTAGTATTTCGAAGAAAAAAAATGCGAAGAAATGTGATTGACAACAATTGGAATCGATCGACTTCTATGGGCTTCCTCTAGGGAAAACATTTTACGCGTAAAACTGTTCACAAATTAACCCGCGCACATTGGATGGAAGAAACTAAAAAAAAAAAAAGCACTGACCGAACAATTAATTTTACCTGTTCAACTGCCCTTATATTGGCATAATAATGTACTCCCTCCGTCCCATAATTATTGTCCAGTTTTACTAAAATAAAAGATTTTATTTTTGGTCAAATTTAACTATATTTTACCTTTAACAACAGGATATACCCCTACATAAGTAATTATTTAACCACTAAAATTTTATAGATAATGTTTTTTACTAAGGACAAATGAGTAACTTGATCCATAAAAAGTCAAATTAGACAATAATTTTGGAACAAAATTTTTTGAGCAAAGTGGACAATAATTATAGGACGGAGGAAGTATCAAATTGTGTGATACATGCGGTAAAAAGATGAGGAAGAAGAGGAATACGATGGTAGAATTCTTTGCAATTTCGCTTCAAAACCACTTGGAGGTTGGGATTCAATGGAATAGTTCGGGATGCTTGGGATTTGCTTAGTCGAGATCGGAGGGACGGACTCTTTGAAATCAACGAAGGGACAATATGTGCTTGTTTGGCCAACATTTTTTTTTAGTTTTTGATTTGAGTTTGAAATTTGATTTAAAATGTGGTTTGAGAGAAAATTTAAAAAATTATTTGGATAATATTTTAAATAAAATAATAATATTTTTAAACCACCATCGGACCACCTCCACCACCGGCGCCATCGCCGGACCGCCCATTGTCACCTCCGACCGGTCACCAGCTGGCGGCTGTCCGGCGGCGGTGATGGGCGGTCCGGCGGCGGACAGTGACGGCGGAGGTAGTCCGGTGGTGGTGTAAAAAAAATGGTAAAAAAAAATAATGTTTGAAATATATTTTAAAAAGTAAATTAAAAAAATTGTTTGGATAGTATTGAGTTTTGTATTTGAGATATATTTTAAGAGATTAAATGAGACAAAATGCAAAATGAATGGTTAGCCAAACAAGTCCTAGGTATCGTTTTAATTTGCAGGGAAAAAAGAAAACAAGAACAAAAAATGAAAATTCTTTTGATAAATCGCATATATCTTTTTTTTAAAAAATATATTTGGAATCTATAGGATTGCAATCTAATGAACTAAGATAATCTAATAATAAGAAGTACTTACTCTGTTCCAAAATTATTATTTAGTTTACATTTTCAATTTTAATACAATTTAAACTAAAAATGAAAAACCAAACTGGACAATAATTTCGGGACAGAGGAAGTACAAAATTTTGGTACTAATAAGCTATTTATTTTCTTTTTGTCTTTTTATTGGCCCGGAAAAATAATCTATGTTGCAAAATGATTATCCTGTTTGGATCACTTTTAATATAATTTGTACTAAAAATAAAGACTCAAATTGAACAATCATTCCAAGATAAAGAGAGTAGTCCACTTTATTATATCGTTTTAGTTTAACAAAATGAATTATTTTTCAGAAGTAATAAATTAGTAAAATGTTGGATAAAATGTTTCGGTCTAGTAGTCTAATTTCTTAATCTTTTCATTTTACAAAAATATTTCACTTTCTTGTATTGGTTTAATTTAACAAAGTAGCTCATTTTTCAGAAATATTTAATTAGTAAAATTTTGAACAAAAAGTTTACACTAAACATAGTACATTTATTTATTGAATCAAAATACTGAAATAATGCAACAAAATATATTATTTTTTATGGGACAGGCAGAAAGTATGGATTTTTTGGGACTACATTTTGAACGACCAAAGCGTCAATTGCCCCGGTCGTAAAATGAAAAGAAATTTGGATCAGTTGGCAATATCAGTCATAAATTGGCATATCACGATTACTCGCACCGACCACGCGCTCCTCACTAAACTGAACTTCACTTAACGAGGTACGCTGACGCCAGCCGTATCCCCTTCCACCGGCTCAGAAGCCAAAAGCCGAGCCATACATAAGCCATAATTTTCCTTTTCCCGCTTATCACAAAAATCCGCGGTAACTTATACACTATTTAACATTAAACCCCTCGAACTTCAAAAATATCTCCAAATTACCGACCAGGTACCCGGTAAGAACAAAATTTGAATTTGGGATGAATTTGGGATGCATTTCATTTCGCATTTAGCCTACAATTGCAAACACAATGTAAACGTACCTAACCCCAGTCAGATTTTTAACCCTTGTTAAGACAACTTTGTATAGCTTTCTTGACCAGACCCCAGTTTTTGGTTTATTTATTTAAAGACTCATATTGGTGTTAGCCCAGCTGCGCTGTGAACTGGTTTTTATTTCTTTCTGATCTTCTCCTCTTCTCTCTCTCCATTTTTTCCCCACTCCCAAAAGCTTCTTTTTTTTCTGATTTGTCTTTCCCATTTTCCTCACTTTTTCTTGTTGTAGATGAACAGTCCTAGACCAAATTAGAGTGTAGAGTTCTTGAAGTGATTGAATAATTATGTAGAGAAGAAAAAGAAGGGAAAGAAAGAAAGAAACAGAGGGGGAAGAAAGAAAGTGTGTGGCTTTGAAATTTGAAATGATTACTTCTCCACTGAAGTGTGTTGTTGTTTGGTTTATTAGGCTTCAGATAGTGGTGGGTTAGCCTAACTTTGGTACTACTACTCATTGTTTCTTTTCTTGGGGATTTGATTACTCACTTTATATTATTTTTACTTCCTTTTTAATGGGTTCAGATGTAGAGGAAGTTGTTTTAATAAAGGAGAAAGATGGAGTATCCAAGAAAGCTAATTCTAACTTGTATGTTCAGTCATTTTTCTGCATACAAAACTGTGCAAACTGGGCTTCTTACTGTGATGAAGATGCTTATTTTGGTTCCCTGCCTTCTTGCAAGTAGTGAGTGAGTGAGTTAATTGAGTGAGTGAGATCAAAAGGGAAAAAAAAAAAAAACTTGCTCTTGTAACCACTGACAAAAACAAATTTTGTACACTTAACAAAAGGTGAAAAAAAAAAGACCTAGTAAAGTTGCTGAAGAAGGTGGACTACTGATCTGGAAAAAAAAAAAAAAATTGGATCTTCTGCTTGTTTTAGATTTCCACTTACTTCTCTACAAAGTCCTAGGTACTGCTTTAACTTTGCTGTTAGTTGAGCTTCCCATTGTTTCATCAATCATCAAGTCATGAAGAGATCACTGGGCAGCTCTGATTCCTTGAGCGCTTTGATGACAATCTGTCCATCTTCTACAGGTGCTTACTTATAATTAGTAATGGTTGAATTGAATTTTCCTTATTTGTTTTTCCCAAAAGAGATTCAGATGTAGTAGTTTAGTACTAATGCATCCCATGTTTTATTGTCTCCAGTCTTTTCTGTAATTAATTCCCTTTAAAATGAAACCCAGCTTTGTGAAGTTTCCTTTTTTGGTAACTTGGTCTTACTCCACTGTTTTATGGTAGTAGACTAGTAGTAGTTCACTTGTTCAGTCTTTTTGCTTTGTCACGGGCAAGAATTATATGTTTTTTTTTCTTTCAGTTTCAATTTCGCTGATTGGTTCTTTTTTTTTTTCTCCTTTTGAATTGGGCAACTTTTAGATGACCAAAATCAAGGGACCAATCAAGTTTACCCAACGGAATTCCAATCCATGTTGGATGGTTTGGATGAGGAAGGCTGTGTGGAAGAATCTGGCCATATCCCTGAGAAGAAAAGGAGACTTAGTGTGGAACAAGTGAAGGCATTGGAGAAAAATTTCGAAGTTGAGAACAAACTTGAGCCTGAAAGGAAAGTGAAACTTGCTCAAGAACTTGGGTTACAGCCTAGACAAGTTGCTGTTTGGTTCCAAAATCGACGTGCAAGATGGAAAACAAAGCAATTGGAGAGAGACTACGGTGTCCTGAAAGCCAATTATGATGCACTCAAGAACAAATTCGATAATCTTCAGCATGACAATGAAGCCCTTCAGAAAGAGGTATTTTTGTGCTTTTTTTCAGTGTCAAATTTTTTTTGTACTCTGGGTTGTAATAAATTTTTGGTTCCAATTGCAGATTCGTGAACTGAAAGTGAAGTTACAAGGTGATGACTACATTACAGAAAGCAAAGCCTCAGTGAAAGACGAGGCAATTGTGTCCGAAACCGAAAGTGATCAGGACGACAAGGCAAAATCGCCATTAATGAATGTTGTTCTAGCTGAATGTGAAGACGATGATAATAATGATGCTACGGATCAGCTCAACTTTGAAAGCTTCAACAGCAGTAATGGAGTAACGGGTGCCTCTTTACTCTTCACTGATTTCAAAGACGGATCATCTGACAGTGATTCCAGTGCAATCTTGAATGAGGACAGCCCGAATGCTGCAATGTCTTCTTCCTCTGGTTTGGGAATCCTTCAAACTCCTCATCAATTCATGATGATCTCAAACGGTGGTTCAACGTCGCCGCCACCACCCCCGCCGCAACCAACCACCACGGCTGTTGCCGGATTCCAATTCTCCGACACAAAAGCAGTCATACTTGGGGAAGCCCACAAAGCAGGTTACCAACCACAGTTTGTTAAGATTGAGGAGCATAACTTTTTCAGTGGTGACGAATCATGCAGTACTTTCTTCTCTGATGATCAACCTCCAACTCTGCAATGGTACAACGAGTGGAATTGAATCAACAAAAAAAAAAAACCAACCGAGCCGTGATTAGGAAAAACGAAATAATCTGAAGGGAAAAAAAGAAAAAGAGAAAAAGGGCTTCAATTCAAGTCAAGGAGGAAGAATATGAAATTCTGAAATCATGTCACCAACCCAAGAAGCCATTTTTACCACCCCACATGAACAAATTAATGCCTGATCTACCCCAAGAAGAAGAACCAGCAAGCGAGCAAGAACGAAAAAAAGTTTTGTATAGTGGTTAATTTTAATTTCATTACTAAGTGGAATCATGATCATCATCAATCATCAATCATCATCAATCTTTGTAATTATGTACAATGGTCGAATCTCCTCTTCAAGTCAGCATCATCTCCCATCTTTTGCATTGTGTACAAAAATGGAGTAAAAGCTATAAAATCAACGAAAATGAGACAGAAAAAAAGGGGGTCACACATTGCAGAAAGAAGAGTGATGAGTGATGACAGATGGGGTAAGAGAGTTCACGTGGGGTGACAGAGAAAGGAAGCGTGTGGGTTTGGGTAAAAAAAAAAAAACAGAGAGAGAGAAAGATAAAAAAAGTTGCCTTTGTTGGGGGAATGATTAGGTAATGGTTAAATTTTTGACGATCAGCTTTCAATATTTTCTTTGCTTTTGGTGGTATGATTAATGATGAGGAAGAAGATGGATTAGAAAAAGGGCTTCAAGTTTCAATTATCCAATTAGAAGATTAGGGAAAGTTTATGTAATTCAATGATGGGATAGAAAAGTAATGGAATTGCACCAAGCCAGCCAATGGGTCAATTTGGCGTTTCTTTTGCTTGTTTTTGCATGGGAGCCATGAAAAGATGAGTCTCATCAACTTATACCCTCTAAATTTCAAATAGAATTTTTTTACCTTAAAAGGGCATTAAGTTTTACGGCCTTCATTTGTCCTCCCTTTTTTTTCTTTTCATTTTGTAAAGCCGTTTTTAGTAGTTGTCGAGAAGTGAAGGGGAGATGGAGTTTGACCAAATGTAAAGATTTTTCTTTTGGTGAGGGCTTCTAAAAGAGTGGGTGAGTATTAGTGATTCGTGTTGCTTTTGTAATTTTGTTAAAATTTTACAATACAATTGGTAAAGTCAGGATCGGACAAATTTAAATTAGTCGGTTTTGCACTTGTCATTTTTATTATCAGTGTATGTTTTCCCACACTATTTATCATTCAAATAAATATCCAATTTTTGGATCCAAAACATCCTTTAACCCATTAACTTTCCTTCAAATGAGGATAGTGATGTCGTGGTTGCTCAATGACTAAATGGTTATATTCTGACTAAACTTTAGCGATTTGGCCAGAACATAGCCGTTGACGGATAATATCACGATCATGATTAGAAGGAAAATAGTGACTATTAGCGATAGTTGAAGTAAATTACGATAATGTTTAGACATGTTTTTCTAAATGATCCGAATTACAATTCTTAACACGAATTAGAAAAATACAAAACCTGGCAACAACGTAGCTTTTCTTTTCCTTTTGTTTTTTTTTTTTTTTTTTTGACAAAAACAGCGTAGCTTTTCATTTGCAATCTTTATCAACATTTGCCGTATGTACAACGACGGGTGATCAATAAAATCATACAGTATTTACCCGCACTGCTTCAGGCATGACTTTCACCGTTTTGGATGTTGATTTAACTACTTGGTTAATCTTATTTACTGTTCTCAAAATACAGTGTGGACTCTGGAGTACGTACTTTTTATCTTCAAATTATCATGACTTATGTATTTTGTAACACGTAAAATTAGAGTCTTCTATTTTTTCTTTGAAGATGTTCACATTTTGTAACACATTTAAATCGAGTTACAAAAAGAATAAAAATGATGGATTAGGATATTCTCCCCAAAATTAATCTTTTTAATTGTGTTAGTAAGTTTCATTTATTTATTTTGTGTAAAGGGAATCAATCCTATCAAAATGAGGAGTAAATTGTACTCTCCTTGTCGAAAATAACAAATTTTAGAATAAATATAATCCTTATTTTGGGATGAAATGTCAAATTTTTTTTTCCAATGCAAATTAACAAGTTTTCTTTTAATTAATCGAAGTAAATGCTGAGAGTTGATTGGTGGTTGCGGAGCAATAATCATATTTGAAACTAACATGGGAATCTCTTCTCCAAGTCTTGGTAATATCTTGTACGTTTCCCACCCAACCAATTATAATTAAATAAATTGTTATGAAAATTTGTTTTTATGAACAACTGTTGACGAGAGGGAAAAGATCACCTAAGTCAGGACGACCCCAAAATCCAACCATATCGTTTTAATTAAGGGAGACGGGAACTGCGTGTCAACCTAGCTAGACCATGATACATTAATAAGCAGCAACATTAATTAATTAAATGTTACAATTAAAAATAATTAATGACTGATTCCGATCAGATATATACTCACCTAATCATGTTCGCAGATTCTTTAATTTTTTTGCTTAAGCAACTTAATTTCAAGTAGTACCTACAAGAGATCGCACTTATAAAATGTACCGATATTGTGAAAAATATTTTTTTTTTCAGGTACTACTTGAATTCAACGAACTGAATATCGTGAAAAAAGTATTTTTTTTTCCAATACTTTTACTAGTAGTAAAAATCAAAAACACAAAGGTCATGTTTGGATCATGTGTCAAAGTATATAATTACTTTGGTCTCTCATCTCAAAACCAATTAGCAATGAGAGGAATAGTCTATAGATTTATATTAATATCAAATCTCTCATATCACCGATGTGGGATATTTAACACTCCCCGCAAGCCCAACGTTTATTCCTTGGTTGGGCTTGTTTATTTTTCTCCATCCCAGGCACCGCCTCACATCTCAGCCCTACCAGTTCTATCATATTAGATTTGGAGTCCGACTCTTGGTGAGCTGGCTCTAATACCATGTCAAAGTATATAATTACTTTAAGCTCGCATCTCAAAACCAATTGACAATGAGGGAAATAGCCCATAGATTTATATATTGATATCAAATATCATGACCATTGCTTTTTTATCATTTATGGCTGATGATTTGATATCGAACTCTATTTCTAAAATCTTAAAATTCTAGAGATCAAAATTTACACAAATATGTACATATATGTGTGTGTGATAATCAAACTTAATCGTCAAATAAACAACAGCATGTGTTTGTTAAAGTTATTATCAATGTGGAAAACCTTAGTTCATATAAGGGTAATTTGAGTGAAGTTTGCAAGGTTTGGTTCTAGGTCACACGTATCTATCATTACTTTTTACATGATCTCGATCGATTGCTTCCTAATTAGTCTACTACACACATCCCATGTATGCAAGACAGAACAACAAAGGAGAACTAAGATCAACACAAATACCATATGTTAGGATTATCCTAGAAAAAATTAACTTAATAAGGAAAAACAGGGATATGATAATATGGTCATTTTCTCCCTTTAAAACTATTGTCTAACTTGGATTTTCAATTTTAGTCTAATCTGTAAAATGTATAGTATGAGTGATCATATTTACTAAATTAGATACGTCCAAAGTTTATAAACGTTCAATATTTAAAGCGGGTTTCATTCAATTATCCGCTCTTGATTAAGAGAAGATGAGTTTTCTGTCACTCAATCGCAACCGGATTGAAAAGAAATTTTGCCACAAAGACGAGGGGGGTAACCTTTAATTACCAACCAAAAATACCACTGAAATTAGCAGTAGTAGTAGTAGCTGAGTAGGCAAAGAACAAGGAAAAGACAAAGGGATTTTTATGGGAAACAAAAGGGGGAGATTAATTAAAAGAAAAGAGGGGAGGTTTAGCGGGGGACCATGAAAAGTCGTGCCACATGATTGGATCCTAAAACTACGTGTCTGTTTAGAGCCGCAGCTTTTTTGGCCATCATTTCTATGATTTCACTTTCTCCCCCCCTCTCTTTTGGGTGTTAAAAAGTTAGTACCTAAACATCGAGACATGCATTTCGAAGCTAAAAAACCTTTTCTAGGCGTTAGGCACCACTACCCACGCTAACAAGTGACAACATTGTATAGTTTAAATGGTTTGGATTAAACGGTTTAACGTTCTAATTATCAGAGCACGACTTAATTCTTGTATATGTATTTTTGAAGTGCTTTTGAAAGCACATACAATAAGATGTCAACACGACTTGATTCTTATATCCGTATGTTTGAAGTGTTTTTGAAAACATATACAATAAGATAGCAAGAGGAAATCGTAACACTTCTAGTGTGACCATCGTTCCCTTATCTATTGGAAACTACTTTTTAGCAAATTCGGATATGACTATATGAGTAGTCATCAAAGCTTCTAAATCGGGTTAATTGTAAATGCAATTGAGGCATGCCATATATGTTGCGCATAAAGCTAGGTGTCTTTTTCAGGTTTCACGCTCCATTCCGTTCATCCTTTTGAGCTTGCCCCCATTTTCTTTCCAGAATTAAAATATTCACGATTTTTGTTTTGCCAGTGGACTCGACTCAGCTAACTCGCTAATTAGCACATCCTCTCAGTTGCCCACTAAAAATCCAACATATATCTCACATCTCCATCATATTTCCTCTCTCTTGGCTGGTTATCTTCTTTCTTTGCCTATTCCACCGTTGCAATACGTGGATTATTTTTTTAGAACAGAAATAATAATATGAAAACATTAAATTTGCTGAACCAGATCTATTTCTATTCGATACAAATAGAGTTTGTTTGATAAAATTCTATTTATAAATCCTTTTACGTGCATATTCAAACTTGAAACTAATGATAAATTGTTCGTAAGACACTATCCCTAATTATCTCGGGCCTACTGGAAGTGTAATGCACCAAGCTAATGCGAAAAACAGGAAAGAGATTCCAAACCACCATATTACTCCCCCCATTTGAAAATAAGTGTCATTCTAGAGTTTGTACACAATTTAAGAAACACTTAAATAGAGTAGTTAAATTACTAGAATATCCTCAACTAACCCCATTAAAATAAATATTCACCAATAATATTATTTTTTTTGAGGGTATGTTTGGAAATTTTTGACAAAAAATGCATTGAAATCCGAAAACGACACTTATTTTGAAATTTTTTCATTTTGTTAAAACGATATTTATTTTGGAACGGAGAGAGTAGTATTTTAATTTATTTCTCTTTCAATTTTTTTTTATTGTCTTACATTTTCTCAATTGCATTTAATCCTCTTTTAAAACTCACATGGACCCACTCCCCCAATAGGTGTGCCCTACTTGACAAAGGAGTCCTTGGGTGGGGGCATGTGGGGGTGGGGTCATCATGTATCAAAGAAGTCGTCATCAGACTCATCACTACATATATAGTCAAGTCACAAACCAAAAAGATAAAATAAAGAAATACAGAAAAATTAGTGCACAAAGTTGAATGTGATGGATGATGGATTGGATGGGAAGGCGAAGAAGAACAAAGAAGAACGGTTTACACGTTGGATCATCATTCTTTTTCTTTTTCTTTTTTTTTTTACCATTTAATGTTTTTAACATCTAAAGACAGTCAAATTCTAGAACTACTTCGTTCCTTATTCACATTCCCTAATAATATATACAGGTGAACCATAATTGGAATCGAGTTATAATTAAATTATTCATACACAATTGCTTAAAACCGATTTTGCATTTAGAGAAATAATTGTAAAGGAGACTTTTATCTCTATCTCGATATCAGATTTCGTTACGTGTAAATTCAATACATTTAAATAGTATTGTACACATATATATATATATATGTGTGTGTGTATGTTTAAAGGGATGCAGAGTCAAATTGAACTCAATTCCTTCCTTAATATAAATTAGTGACAGCTGATTAAAACTTTAGAAGCTGTATTGGAAATGGAGACAATCGTACGAATTTGCTTTGTTACAAAAAGAATTCAAGTTTTTGGTGCATGCTTTGTTTGAATTAATAATGAAAGCCAAATCAAGTTTGAGATATATAGTACTTATGTGTCTGTTTCTTCCCAAAGTTCCAACCAATGGATTGAAGCATCGGATTATTCTTTGATGTGAACGGCTGTGGTTACGATGAATATGCTAAAATATATGTCTACCTTTGTTCCTTTCCATGCATGAAAATGCATTAGGTCATTTCGACTCTAATAACATCACCCTTCTAATTGATGGTGGGATTTTTGATTTAACGCTAACAAAATGACTAGTAAAACTTGGGACATCAACAATTTATTTTCCGTCGTGATTATACTGATTTTACTAGTCATTTTGTTAGCTATAAATCAAAAATCCCATCAATTAGAAGGGTGATGTTATCAAACGTAGATTCAATGTCTTCATTAAGGAGTTATTTCCCCAAATTAACAGATTTTTACATTAACCTCCAATTATTTTAATTAAGTAAGAAATCTAACGTTACACTACACTTTATGCATCTTAATTTTTTATACCGCGCTTAAACATACATAATTAATTTCAACATGCCTCTAGCCCCCCACTTTCAAAAGCAATTATATATGAAAAAAAAAAAGAAAGGAATTCCCACTTTAGATCCTTATGTTTGGGCATATAATATATATAGATTTTAAATTTTGTCATTATAAGTGGTTAAGTACTCGTATATTTTTGTTGCCCTAGTTCATTTGATTGTACTAGGCCGCTAGTATACAAGGTGGCATGCTCCACTTTCTCAACTCAATGTCATACGATGTTTTGGGAGGTCTTTTTTATAGTGATTTTTTCTTTTGAAGAAAAAAATTGCAAATGCACAATGCTTTTTCTATATTTAAGTTTTCACTTTTCTGATTCACTTTATCTTTTTGTCCTCTAGCATCGCATATTGAATCTTTTTGGTTCCAATGTATTCTTTTACGTTGCATGTATGCCTACTATTTTACTTTTATTTTCAAATCGGAATATATAATATTTTTTAAAAAAGTGAAATCATTATTGCAATACTACTTAATTTCATGATGGGGTTACTATATTATTTCTATCATCATCTTTGTATTACGTTCACTTTGATGTTCACTTTTGAAAGTACAAATGATATAAAGAACAATATGATTTCGGTCCTTCATTAATTTTTTGTGCTAAGGTATTTTCTTGACTTCTTAAGTTTCGTAGATAAGAGAACCCTACAACTTGATAAATACTCCCTCCAGTCCTTATTATAAGTTATTTTGATTTTGTGGTAGATTTCACCTAGGAGTCTTTTTAATTGGAAAAAAAAAATCCTTAAAAACATATTTTCACATTCATTGTGTTCTACTAATTATTAGTAAATATTTTAAATATTTTTATTTCAATTAAAAAGACATCATATGTAAAACTTAGGACAAATCAAAATGTCTTATAGTAATCGGGATCGGAGGAAGTATCGCCTAATTTGTGAAGCATACATAAGGACTGAACTATCCCTAAACAATTTTCTGAAATAATTTACGAATACTAGGCGTTTTAAACCCCTCACGGCCTTATCCTTGAAGAAACGAAGCAAACTTCCTATTAGGTTAGTCAAGTCGGTTACTCGGTTTCTCAACTTTGTAACCTACATTTTTAGTCCTTCCTCTTCGAAATCCGGTCAGTTTCGGCCAGTTTAGCTGTCAAATTGCAAACTAAGAGATTGTTATAAACACATAAAATAATGTTCTTAATTAACAAAGAAGAATTAAAGATTCCGGAATTCTTTAGGAAAGAGATTAGGTGAGCAAATGCGGGGCATCTTAAAGATATGATCTAAATATAAATAAAGATCTTCTAGCGCTTTGCCTTTCTCCATTCGTTGTTGTTTCGTTTAGAAACATAAATAAATATAATTAGAGGGCTAATTCTAGACGGAGTGGTTGGGTTGCATATCTGTCAGGAAATTGATGCACAAAGCGGCGATACGTATAACCTATGCTTGTTTTTTAGTGTATATTCCCACTTCTTTATCACAGTCAGAAAAAAAAAAAAAAAAGATTGGTATCTTCTTAAAGAATTACACTGCTATTATATTAATCCTACAAGTAATACCACCTACACTATTTATTTTATTAGCCCTAATTGTACTTGTAATTAGCCATAATCTGCTTTTGTGTGTTGATGAAGATTGTTCCCACCGCTGCGTATATATGTAGATCATTTGGTAAATTGATCCCCTACAAACTTGTGTTGGTTGATTTTTCAGATTAACGCTTTTTGCTTGAACCAGAAAGAATAATAAATGGATTCTTCCGAATGCTTTGGTAAATTTTTTAGAGAACTTTGTAACGAGAAATTTGCAAATATCAATTTCAAGAAGACTTCATATTATGGATGAAAGCGTGATTAATCAAAACATCATATCGTAATAAGAATAAATAATACTTGTTCCGTTCTAAAATTATTGTTCAGTTCGGGTTTTCATTATTCGTTCAATTTTAGGACAACAATTTATTTACAAAACTAGTTTAAAGAAGAGATACAACCGTGAAAACGGGGTGTTACGGAATTCATCAAATGAATATGAATCTCTCTTTCACTGTCGTATTAACCAACAACTTTTACAAATGAAGAGAAATGGTGTTCGATTACTCTTTGGATAAATTACTGAAAAAGATAAAAGACAAATTCGAGGGAGAAAAAGAAGGAAAATAGAACATGGGGGGAGTCAACAGGTAAAGCCAAACGACGAGACGAATCAACGGTCAGTTTTTTCGCCCTAGTGGCGTGGAAGGACGTACAACGTCTGATAGCGACAGTAAAGCTGACACATAGGGAAGGCAAGAATACGACGTCGTAGCTTAGGACAAACGTATGAAAATGACGATTAAGGAAATTTGTGTATTCGGTTTTTTTATATACACTGCAATTGCCGTGCGTTCGTGAAGAAAAAATTGGTTTACTTTGATATTTTTATCATGCAAAATAAAAAAAAATTGGCTGATGTCATTTGAAATTTTACGAGAGACTAGATGGAATAAACGCACTTCGCGTGTAAGTATATATTTTTCAAAATTTAGTGTAACTATACAATAATATTCTATCTCTAGGAAAAAAAATTAACACACATATACAAAATGAACAATGGAATACAATCAAATTTTTACATAACAATCTATCCCCCAATAAAGAAAAAAAATAGAAGAAAGAAAAATCTAAACTTAAAGACTTATAAAAAAAAAGAGTAAAAATAATGGTGATTACCCTACGTAACACATATAATTTTTTCATTTTCTTGGTTTAATAAAGTGAAAAAATTCCTAGTTATTAATACTTAAAAATAAAACAATATTTAAAATAAAGTGGAAAAAATCCTAGTTATTAATACCACCAAACTCAAATTTGTTCATAATATTTAAAATAAAAATAAAATAATAAATTAATAGAAAGAGATAAAAGGTCATAACATGAAATGACCAAATGTAACACATAAAGTCTCTTCATTTTCTTGTTTAAAAAAGAGGCGGAAAAAAACTCTTAGTTTTTTTTTTTTTTGAAAAGGTAAAAAAAAAAAAAAAAATCTTAGTTAATAATTGAAAGAAACTACAAATGAATTAATTTATTCATATTTAGTCTTTGAAATAAAAATAAACGAAAAAATCAATGGAAGAAGATAAAAAGTCATAACATTGAAGGAATACCAAATTTAACACATACAATCTTTTCTTTTCTTAATTAAAAAAAAGTGAAAAAAGTCATATTTATTAATACTTAAAAAGAACTATCAAACTCAAATTTACATTAAGTAATTATAATATATATGTTGAAAACGTTGGTTGTACTTATTTGATTCCATTCTTAATAGTTTTAGTTTCTTGTCTTGTATATTATTTTAGCTAACAAAGTAAACTACTTATATTAAAATAGGGAAAACTTTCTTTCTTTCTTTTTTCTAATTTATGTTGCAGACTCGTATTTTTAATACTAAAGTAATCTCTATTCTTTTTTTTTTTAGCTGTGTTTTCCTTCAGGAAAAAAAAAAGAAGGAAAACGAAGGTCTATTCTAATGGTACTATTTAATTGATAATAAAAGAATCTTTTACTTGGTCACCAGCATGTGAACTGTGAAGCAACTAGGGTTTCCATGTCGGCAAACTCAGCGATTCAAAGCCGAAAACTATAAGCAAATAACGCCAATCTTCGAAATATGGAGTTCAAAATGGTTTTATATACATGTTCTATTTCGTTTTAACTATTGTTATTAAGTCACATGTTAAATGGGAAAAAAAAATTATAACTTTGTTATTCCAACATCTGAATTCCAAAAGTGAAAACATTCTTTTGTAGATGCGTGCCAAAGACCAAAGTTACATATGATGCAAATATATACTAATTCCGTCCCAAAGAAAATAGTCCACATTGAGTTCTCAAATTTGTACTAAAAACAGTACAAAACTCAAGAATGAATATTTATATGTAACCCTTAAGGATGAGATGAAGTTTCGGTTTTGCAAATCCTCTTGTAAGGATTTCTTAAGATATTAGCAAGGGAAAATGTCGCCTCTAATTTTTGCCTTTGAGTTAACAGTAAATTAAGATGTTTAAACAAAAACAGTAAATTAAGAAATTTCTTTTTTTTTCCCCCCTCATTTTAACTAGGTGTGTACTATATATATATATATATATATATATATATATATATATATATATCGGCCTTACACTTTTTCATTGATTTGTATTATAAAACTAGAAGAAATTACTGGATTCTCTTGGCTAACCTTGAATTTGTTGGTCAGGCCAAACGCTAAGCAAGGTTAATAGCGGACCAAGTCAAAGGGATCATTTTCAGCTACAGTTTGTGGTCTTTATATACTGAATGAAAATTAATAATAAATTAATAAGTAGATACATAAATAAATAAAACAAGCTACGATAAATTTGTTTTCAGGCCTTCATTCATGATTTATTTATTCTCTCTATTTAACAGAAATAGGGGAGCAATGGATGTTTAGTTGCCCTAAAAGATTTTGCTGTTTGTAGTGGTTTTATTTAGAATGATGAAAATGAAACCAAGTTTTTAAATAATAATAACCATAAATATTATTTTAAAACAGAAGAAAAGATATTTCAGATTAAGAATAACAACCGTGATTATGAACCGGGTCCAGATAGAGTACTTCATCAGGAACTAAAACAACCTTAATCTGATTATTACATTTGGATAATTTTTCATAATAAGTATAAAGAATCTTAATATGACAAATGGGGATTATGCTTTACGGATTCCCTTCAACTTGCTAGATTTTCCCTATTTACCTATCACATATAATTATTTTTTTTTCACCCAAAATATTTTTAATAAAATTGTTTTTTAATTGCTGCACGATATGCATCGTGGGACATTGAAAGAGAAATGCCCAAAGCATAGCATTTAAAAATAATTAAATACTATTATATTTGTTAATCAAACTACAGTAAATAAGGGAAACTCTAGAGTCCTGAAAGGAAAAAAAAAAAAAAGATGAAAGCTACACTAAGGTCACCATCAACGTTGTCGTTTTTTGCAGCATTGTAGTACAAAATTACAAAGGTACTATCCAAATTTATCAGCTTAAGTTAAGCTACGAGCTGATTGATCATCAGCTTGGTTTTGAAGTCGGCTTCAAGTTTCTAGAATCCTTTATATTGCGCTTATCAGTTAACCTTAGCACCATATCAACATAAGACCATTAACAAATTTCAAATTTTCCGATATGAGACAAATTAATAGTTCCATTGATTTTTATTTTCAATTCTTTTACAACATATATATATATATATATATATATATTTCTCTTCATAGTATTACTTAACTCTTTCTATTTTGATAGTCTAAATAACTGAACTTAAATGAACTTCTTCAAAAAATTGTTAATATGGGACGAAAACATTTTTCCATTTTTTTGCTTTTCAAAATATCAACCAGTAACCTATACATTACATAACATATTTTCTCTAAATTGATTTATTTAAAGTAATATCTCTGCATACATTACGTATATATGGACCGTGAAAGGTTGCTGCTCAAAGAACATAAGTGAAGATAGATTGTAAACATTGGTTTTGATCTTGGTTTTTTACTTTCCCAATATAAATACCAATTTTTCTCCGTATTAAAATGATTGTCTAGATCAGATATTCATTTTTTTACAATAAATATTAAAAAACAATTGAAAACCCAAATTGGATAATTGTTTATGGAACATAGGAAGAATAAATTCAATTTCATATATTCCCAACTACAAAGTCTCATTTCCCATTTTAATTATTGGGATAAAAAAGAATGAGAAATTTCATGGCAATAGATCCATTCCCCACTGCCATGGATGCCAACAAGTACTCTTGCCACTTAGCCGTATGAGAAATTTAATTTGATTTTTCATGATTAGTGTAATACTAACTCTAAGGTCTATTCTGGTAATGGTAGCCTAGATAATATTCCAGAATAACAAAAGTTAATTATTTATTTAGATGAAAATAAAAGGGAATATTTGTTGATGAACAATTCTAAAAACTGCTGGGAATCTAGGCGACCATTTTGTGGCTGGGTTTTCCTTGTTAATTAATTCACTTGCTAGCGCGTTAAGTTTCGAGAAGACACATATACATGGAGAAATAATTACTCTCTAAATATGGAGAATCTATACTACTATGCACGAAGTTTCGTTGAAAATTGAGACATTAATTAAGTGTTTAAAATTTGAGATGTTTTATGTGTTGTATGATCGATAAAGATTATTAGTAAAAAATGAAAAACATTAACAAAAACAAGAAGATCATTCAAGTGAAAATATGTGCCACGTTAATAAAGCATACAAAAAACAATCATTATTTGAAACTTTTATCATGATATAAGGACTCGACGAACATTGGTATAAACTATATATACTTATTGAGAAAATCTTATTTCTTAAAAGTAGCAGTGAAATAACAGTTCAGATTCTCTGTAAGGTTTTATCCTGTAAGTTCCTGTAAAATGCCCGCCGTTTCACCCTTTGAAAAACAATAGGAATCATTTTTTTTTCTCAAAAAAAGAAATGCAAGGAAAAGATATCTTCATTTGGATTGAATTGTTACCGTAAATGGAAAACGAGCTTCTGATATTTCCATGCTTGACTTGCAAAATTCATTTGATTCTATATATATCTAACAACTGTGGGAGGGGAAAAAAAAAAAAGGCATATGTTTTTTAAGTCCACTTTAACAGCTAATTGTGTTTCCCCTTGTATACGACAATTGCATGTTCTCCAATTCGGAATCAATTTTTCAAGCTTATCTTAAGATAACAAAGGTGACAATTAAGTTGGCATCTTTTGAATGATGTTTCAGAGGGAGCCAACAAAGGGTATGAAATGATGAACCGATGATGACTTAAATAGCATATAGAATGGCTAAATTCTGGAGTCCTAAATTTAGCGCAAAAAAAAAAGAAAGAAAGAAAGAAACGGAAAAACAGACAATGGCACTTGCACTAAGATGACGAAGCTGTTTCCAGCATTCAATGTCGAGGTTATAATATTGGCAAATTTTGCTCTGCAATTTCATGGAAACATACAATCATCATTGGAAACAAGAAAAATACTCTCTCTATTTACAGACTGACATTTGAACTCGTGACGATCAATATCTTCAACGAAGTACTTGTATGCTTTCACTTGCGGCTCTGTCCTATATTGGACTTGTTTTAGATGAAAAGATATATTTCCTCAGTCCGGAAATTATTTAACGGTTTGGATTTTCATTTGTAATATAAATTGAACTAAAAATGAAAATCTAAACTGGATGATTATTTTAAGATAGAGAGAACGTATAAAATTAAGACTCCCATTATCAAATTAATTTTCAGAAAACATATTTCGTTCGAGACTATAAATAGTTTAAATTTGTACTACTTTTATATACACAAGACCGGTGATGGTTTTTAGTTGAACCCAAAGAAATAGAAGGCCGAAGGAGGAAGGAAGCTTTATAAATTTGAAATGGTTCAGCCATTAATTAATTATAGGCTCTGCAAGGACAACATGCTTAATGAATAAAACGAGATAAAACAACGTTTTTGTTTCTATTTTCATCTTTGAAGTTCATTAATTATTTAATTCATCTGTATATTCCAAAATCGGGACATCTCTCTACGTGATCCCAGGTTCATTCCCCTTAATTAAATTCCTCCATTTATTTATACTTATTTTCTCCTGTCCCATGTGATCCCCAAAATTTGCAAAAAAAAAAAAAAACAAAACAAAACCACCCAAGATTCAATTTATAAAATTTGAAATTTTGACACCCCATTTAAATTTGCTGCTATAAGAGGAAAGGATTGAACATAGGATTCCCAGAAAACCATGTAAGATATGCATAGTTTAATTGAGTTTTTTGGGATCTTCAAAAGAGACAATTAAATTTAGTACGACTACTCTGACATTAGTAAATCTTGAGCACTGTGCATTTTGTTTTAAAAAATTGGCTCATGTAATAACTTATTGTAACAGCTGACAACCAATTCAACAAATCCATTTGGCAAATTTTGTTTTCTAGCTTTCCCTGTAAAATTTACGCAATTTGTTACGTGCATGCTGGTTTAATTCACTCTGGAAGGAAAACTGCGTCAGCAATGCGACTGTATGCAGAACGGGTTCATTTGAAAGTTGACGGATATGAATCCGTGAAATTAAATCGAAATACTCCTTCTGTTCTAAAATAATTAGTTTGAAAAAATACAATATTGCTTGAAATGCCGATAAAGATGATCTCATTTTCTTTATTAAGAAATTTATAGTACTAGCCTTAACTCGTGAAATATTGTGACTGATTCCATCCAGAAATCCGGCGCCCCAATCATCCAAGTCATCAACTGACATTGGGACAAATTTCTTAAATTTCTTGTTAAATGGGTTTGTTATTACCAGTTAACAATGAGTGAACTATGAAGCACGATGACTTTAGCATGGAGATGTAGTCATCTTGCACAATTTTTCTATTTCAGGCACCCGGTGTTTGATGAAACGCAACGGTTTCTATATTTGGAGAAATTACGTTTATGTCAGACTAACAGCCGACCTAGTGAATGACTTGCATACGTAACTAGAAATTACGACCACCATTAGATTCTCTGGAACTAAAGGTTTTAGATTCAAAATACTTGCTTTCTGGTTAACGTGTAGCATATTTTTTACATAATACTGGGAGTTTCATGCCATTTTATGTGCAACAAATGCACTTGAACACGTATAAGTGACGGGGTGGAACCAAAATATAAAAATTTTAGCCTAGAAAGTCATGGTTGTAAAAATAATTGTCTGAAACTTAAGGTATTGAAGGAAAAATAAGGAGAAAAGAGAGGGGAAAGGGGGGGTGTGATGGACAGCTTTGGCAGCATGTAGTGATGGTGGTTTGAAAGACAGGGACCCAAGGATTCCATGGGCTGGGGCATTGCTGGGCTACATCAGTTTAAAATTAAGAAAAGTAGGCTTTAAATGGGCCCACTTAGGAGTGAAGCTTTTTCAACGGGGTCCTACAAAGAGGCCACACACGCCCAAAAATCTCGAGGTGCCCTGACAAAGGGTCTCTTCTAAAAGAAACGTCTAACAGGTGCTACGGAGCCCACTATAAAAGATTCAACCACGTCCATTTTACATCGAGTGTTCTTCACGGAGCGGTATAAATTTTTTGGATCCAATAAATGAAGGCAAAAATCGAAGAATTTTTAATGTGTTCGAAAATCTGCCACACTCAAGACGTATTTTTCATTATTTTTATGTTTTTTTTTCAATTGCACCCCGCGGTATTTAACATATTACGCAATCTATAAATAGTCAATTTATTACCCCCTCCGTCCTAAAAAAATAGTCCAGTTTCAAAATGTATAATTTTTTTTTTATTCTGGTCAATTCAACCAATGTACAACTCATTTTATACTCTAAACTTTCATTTCTACCCATCATTTCTCAAATTTGTCTAAATTCTTAAACAAAAAAAAAAAACCGCTTCTTCGCCGGAGAACCTCCCTGCCGTCGCTCAATTCAACAACTACATAAACGACCACACTACACCCCACCTCTAAAAAGGTGTAGAGAAAAAATAAGACAGGAATCTGAAAAATAAACGCACATGTGAGCAGTCGTACCCGTCATAACCAGCAAAGTAATGCATCTCAGTGGCGACGCGGTTTCATCTTCTCTGCCGAAACAAAATGAAGGGCGAATCGCAACCGCATTTTCCATATCTCTCGCCGTTTTCCACAAACCGACGCCATTCTGAACTTAGGAAACGGCTCCAATTCCACTGCCGCCAGCTTCACCATCGCCGATTTCATGTAGGATAACCGGATGCTGCCGATGATGATGTTGTTTCTCCTTCGTGATAGGTCCATTTCGATTATCTCCGCCACCGGGATTCTCCATAGCGTTATCGCATTCTCGGGATTACTCCACCACCGAACAGACATCCAATCTCTGTTGTTTAGCACCGAAATTCAAATTCTTTGTTGTGTCCACCGACAGCTTCCCGGAAACACCAAACTAAGAAAGAATTGGGTTAATTGTTACTGGCGGTAGCGTCGGTGGCTGCACATGATGGACTGCATTATAATTTTAGATTGGGTTAAATTGTTGAAAGTCACTTTTTTATTAGATCGTAGAAGTCTTGAGGGTATTTCAGTCATTTTATTTAAATTTAATTTTAACTTGTTGAAATTGCATTATTTTTGTAGGACAAGATTATTTATCAAACTGGATTATTTTTGTGAGACGGAGGGAGTAAAAAAGAAGAAGAATAAGAAAGACATGAAAGGAGTGTGTGACAATTGAGGGTCTTCACATGTTTGTTAGTTGATTTGTTTTTCCTTTTGATCTTTGAAAATGCCATAACATACAACGTTTTCGCATTTTTCACAAAAATGTTATCAAAAAATTTATACAATAGATTTGGCAATATTCTCCCTTTATTATTGAAAACAAAAGAAAATTCTGCCCCCCTACAATCATAGGCCGTATACTCTCTGTACTAGCCTAGTTTGGATTTTGTGAACAACCATTTTGTTTCCAACTTCTGTTGTTTAAAAATTAATTATGTATTCATATGTTATACTCAACATCAATTCATATATACCCATCCCAATTTCTATGGAAGACATCGATTCATTTTGGAAGGGATGCGATGAGGTTTTAATTTTGAAACAAGCCTCTTAATTTGTATATTATAGAGTACAAGGTTTAAGAAAACATCGTGACACGAACATGTAAAAATGTTCATACACTGCTGAAACATGTAAATCAATTAGATAAACTACGTTCAAATGAACATTCAACTTATTGCAGAATACCATAACATACGATTTTTTTATTAGATAAAGTGGCTCCATATTGAATATTACAAGACCGAAAATACAAATTAAGATTTTTTTTTTCCTTTAATCGAATGGGTTCAAAAAAATGAATTGAAATTATATGAGAATGGAGGATGAAGGAGTACATAAAATTTGAAGGAGCACGAAAAAAATTCTTAAGCAGAATAACAAGAGTGATTATAATAATCTATGAGGTAAAATATCACCACAAAAGAGAGAGGGTCCAACTACGATTCACGTATTTGGTGGGCAAGTGATATAGTCTGGTCGAAGTAGACCCCAAACTCACACTATCCTATCGTTTTCATTTGTCATTTCTCATAGTTTTGTTTTCCTTGTTAACACTTATCATATTCACCCACCCATTTTCTTTTTGTTTTTTTCTTCTTAAAAAAAATGCTCTTGAAAGCGTATTTGAGAAGGATAGATATAAAGAAATGGAAAAAGGAGTACACAAAAGAAAAATGTATGCTTTTTCCACAAATCTGGATCGACAAAAGTCGAAAATGGTTCTTTGTTTCGCATAATGCTGATTTGAGAAGCACAAAAGAGGGGGGCGGGGCGGGGAAGCATAAATAAGTGATGATGGACGATTCAGATACAACGATGTAATTTGCAGATGTCGTCGAAATGTTGATATACGAGACACTATATTAACGAGTTGATCAGGATTCGCCTGATTTTAGCATTTAGCGGCAATATGATTTAACAGTGGCAAGTAGAACGCTAATATTAATCCCTTCTCAATTAATTGTTATTTGTTGATCATCCATCTGCTCAGTTGAAACCCTAATTTACTCTATGCAGTGTATTGATTGATTTTCCAAAGGGCTCGAGGGTTGTGACTTGTGAGTAAAAATCTAGCACTGGTCTACTGGCGTTCAAGAGTACTCCCTCTGGTCCTTAGTATATGACATTTTGATTTGTCCTAAGTTTCACTTAGTGTGTATTTTTAATTGAAGAAAAAATTTTAAAAAAATATTTTTACATTCGTTGTGTTCTCTTCATAGTTAAGAAATATTTTTAAGATTTTTTTGTCAATTAAAATTGCGTACTAGGTAAAATTTAGGACAAATCAAAATGTTTTATATTAAGAACCACCGAAGGGAGTATTAACCATTCAAGAATGGAACTGCCATTGATTTGTCTCCTACAATCAAGGCCTAAAATCAATGCTTTTAAATAAGTGTAACAATTATCTAAGGATACAAAAATTGTAGATTTTGATGTGAAATTATGAAATCAGGTGAAATCATTTTGGACCAGATAAAATGTATCATTTCCGTTTTAGAAATAATATATACTCTTGAACTAAAACAATTTATTTTTTTAGAAAATTTACTTCATCGACATATATACCAACCTGTGAAAGAAGTAAAGCGCGGAGGCCCACAGTTTCGTTTCTGGAAAAAACTCCTATAAACAATACACACGTCGTGGCCAAATTGTGAATGTGGGTAATTTGACTACGGGGCCAAAACAGCATCTACATGGTCACTGTGTTTACACTGTAAGTCTGCAGTAATGTAGTAGTAATTAAGAAGCCCAGATCCCGAGAAACAGTGTCATAATGTCTGAATCTGATCCGCCATTGCCGTGTTTTCTGTGCCCACTGCTTCTAATTTCTTTCTTGTGTTCTGATCTGATCTGATCTGATGATGATGACGGACTGACTTCTTTTTCCTGCCCATTTTTTTTTTGCTCCTCTCGAAGGCTATTAGCCAACCTGCCGTACGTTTTAATCTCTAGGCATTCCCATGATCCATTTATCCAATCCAACCCCTTCTGCCATTTGTATTTATAGTTGTTTTGTGCCAGTAGTTACTTACTCATGCCACTCTACTGTTCCTCCGTGTTTTTCGTTGCTCTAATTTCTCGTTTGGATTGTTTTTTAATTGTGTACAACTTTTTAAGTATTTCTTTTTTTCCTCTTAAGAATATAAAAACTTGTACTACCTCTGTCTCAAAATTATTGTCCACTTTGAGATTTCACTTTTAGTACAATATGAACTAAAAATGAAAATTCAAACTAGACAATAGTTATGGGACGGAGGAAGTATTCAAAACTAGAGAATATTTTGAATATATACTTTAATTTTACTCGAAACTTCAGGCACTACTACTGCTAGGTAGCAGTCCCGTTTGCTTCTGGTCAATGCATTGGTAGCTAGTGTCAGTATAGACAACGTTTCCGACTGGTAAACTGGGAATAGTAACGTGTTTTAGTAGTCTACCCTATGCTTCTTCCATTGCTTTCTGATTCAGAAACGAACCCCTAAGAGGGGACCATGGTAATGGTCCCTAAATTTTCCTGCAAACAAAAAACAATTCAATTGTACTAATACTTACTACGTACTCATCATATCTATTCTCAACAGTGATTTGCCTTCCAGGTTCTTCTCACCCCTTTGCCTTCCATGTGTTCCTAGCTTGGATGAAATTGTGGCTCAAAATTTAAGACACCCTTCAACATTCAACAAGCCTGGTTGAGTGCTAAGAATTTATCGTTCATCCTCCTTTTTAACTAAAATCGGCCGTTCAAGTTTCACCATGGATATCAAAACGGTATGTACACCTTGTATGTAACTGATGATCTCACTTATTAAAATGTGTGTGGTTTTGACGAAGGTGATAATTAAACCAGCATTGTTGACGGTGGATACCTTGTAGAAATACGGAAAAAATAGAAAGACACATAAACTTGATATTTTTTTGATTTCAATGGTTTTAAATTTCATCCCATGTTGGAGCAATTGTAGAAAAAGAAGTGTCCAGATGTTGAAACTGAATTGTCTGCTACCTTCTTAAGATTGATGTGTGTTCTAACTTCTGACTTATGTACATGTCGTCGCATGCATGTTGCGGAAATGTACTGACCAAATGTTCAAATGCCACGAATTACTATCTCGAATTTTGGCACGAGGAAATTAGGGTTTGTACTCCACTTAAAATTAATTTCCTAAAACTGTGGAGATCATGATATGAATTGGTAATCATCAGTACCATAGTAATTCAAATAATTGTCGGGCACTAAATAGTGTTTTTTTGGGTTGTACAACGTTAAGCTCAATAATTCATATTGTCTCTTGTGCATCTAAAAAGATAGCTTTGTTACATGCAACTTTTGAAATGTTTAAAAAGGTGAGACAGAATTTTCAAAACCTGTTGGGTTGTTTACACAAACTCCCGGGTTAAAATTGAGATCAGAGTTTTAATATTTAATTAACGTTTTGAATAAGGTGGAGAGAGAGTATGGTCAATAATACTAATATACTTAGGCTCCGTTTGGTTAGATTGAATTGCAATTGAATTAGAATTACTATACTATTGAATTGAAAATGAGATATTAATATTGTAATTCAATCTCAATTCCTTTGTTTGGGAGATCTTGAAAATTTACAAGAATTAAAGTTCTAATTCCAATTCTTGTGTTTGGATGCATAAAAATTTGGATACTTTTTTGTTATTGTATAACTAATACTAGTACAATTTATACTTCTTGTAAAAAACTAATAAAAAAATTATTTTATTATAGATATGTATAACTACTCAAAAATAAATAAATTCATTATAGACATGTATATTTGACTAGTCTGTGGTTTTTTAACTAATAAAATTTTTACTTTTTTTGTTAAAACAAATTATTATTTTTAATTAATTTGTTATATCAATTTTGTAATATATTATGTACACACATTTTTGTTAAAAACAAAAGAAATATTATTATGTATAAGAATAATTAATATGATACTTAAAATTCTTACTTAATACACAAACAAGTAACACGTAAAATATCCTTGTTTTCCTCTCTTTTATTATTTTTCAAAATTTTTAATTTTTTATGTTTTGATTTAAATAAAAAATTTAAAAAAATTTATTATATAACATTGTAAATTCAGTTGATGAATATTAAGGTTCATTTATACATAGATTAACATTAGTATATAATATATGCTTAAATGTTTTTATTCTAGTATATAATTATATATGAAATAGAGCAATGATAGAGATAGTGACTAATTATAGTCAAAAGTCATAGTGACTAATGAAAAGACAAATACACCATCCTCACTAAATATGTGTATTTATTAATAAATGGTAAAAATATAATTCTCTAGGGCAAGATAAAATTTTAACGGGAAAGTGGCAAAAAACTAGGGGCCAAGAATAAGCCACATCACTCACTATCTTTTTTCACTATTTTTTCACTAAATATATCATTTTCTTATGAAATAATAGATACGTAAAACTCAACTTACATAATTTTTGGTGAAAAGATGCCATGAATAGTTTTATATATATATATATATATATATATATATGTGTGTGTGTGTATTATAATATAGGTGTATACATGGAACAATTTCTATAAAAAAATTGAAAATATTATGTTGTTTACTATGTCATAATATAATAAAAATTTAATCCTAAACTAAAATATTTAGTTATTAATTTTTTTTTGGGTACAACTATACTTTTGATTTTTTTGTAAAAAAAGATACAATGTTAATATTAGATTGATTTTATTGATAATGGTTAAAATGATATATATATGACAATAATAATAATAATAATAATAATAATGAGACAAACAACCCCAAAAAAAGAAAAACAAAGAAAAGGCAAAAGCGTTAAAAGCAAAAAAAGAAAAAGAAAAAAGCTGAAAAATAATAAAATTAAAATAATATATATATATAAAGGCCAAAAGACAAAAATTAAGAGGGTGACCCATTTAGGTTATAACCCGTAAACGACCCGGTTATGACCCGCATATTTTTTTTAAGTTTTTGAATTTGGATTCCAATTATTTAGTCCCACAAAAGAATTGAAAATAAAGAATTGAGCCTCATCTTGAATTATAATTCCAACCAAACACAAGAATTGAAATTAAAAAGCTCCAATTCCAATTCTTGATCTCAATTCAATTCAACCAAACAGAGCCTTAGGTTAGAGATGGTCTTTTACTTGTGGCTGATCGTATTATATTCCTTTAAACTTATGAAGATAGAGTCTTATTTGACGTCTGTAATATTTGTTTCATGTGGTGGACAACAGCTTCGAGTAAATAGTTCTTCTTTTCAACATATTTTATTTTAATTTTACATTATTATCATATATACTACTATGTTAATGAAGAAGAATTGTTTTAAAAAATATAAAAATAAAGAAGAAGTTATTCACAAACTTCCATAAAAAAAAAAAAGTACCATGTCAGAAGAAATATATATGCTTGAATAGAAGGATTTTATGGCCCTCCTCTATGTCACCTCTTAGAGTCTACGGGCTGCAATTGGGTTGGGGGACTTTGGAGGCATGTTGAGTCGCAATTTGAAAGATACAATGGCCCATAAACATCAATGACAGTTCTAATCTAAAGAAACTCGATTAACATTATATTGATGTTGGATTACAAATGTTTTTCTTCTTCCCATTTTCAGATATATGCTGGCAAAGGGGACGCGGAGACAAAACCATTTGGCGTCTCAATCCTGCGGATAGTCATCTATTGATATTATCACACATTAAAAGCACAACTCCTTTTTTTTAAAAAAAAAAAAAAATCGAATTTGACTCGTTTGTGTTCCATGCCTTTCAATGACCTGTTTCATGTTCTCCTATTTTTCTCCATCTTTTTTTTTTTCTTTTTGCTAAAATTCCCCAATTTTCAGAGACGCATTATAACTTACACTGTACAACGATAGTAAACATTCACATTTATTGGGAAGAAAAGTGGCACCAAAATATAGAGAGATAAGCACTTTAAGTTGTGACCACAAGCTTAAAACTGATATGGACTAGATAGTAATGATGAGTAGTCCTGCCTACTTATCAACAAATCCACATACCCAAAAGGGAGAGAAAAAAGAGCGGTCCTACATATTGAAAGATGACCTTGATCAGTACTTTGCTTTGAAAGAAGCGAATTTCCGTCCCGCAAAAATAGTTCAGTTTGATAAAAAAAATTTATCACAAAAAAAATAGCTCAGTTTTACAAAACTCAAAATTACAATAGATGAAATTACCGAACTATCCTTTTTTATAAAAGAATTCAATGAGTCACCCAACTGCTTGCCCTCTGTCTCCTCCTTTGTTGGCGTTGCTGCACTTTGCTATATGGAAGGCCGACCCGCGGTGGACGGAGAAACTGACGGCTACTTTGGATAATCTACAGTTTTTTTTATTTACTTAAAAAATGTATATATATTTAATGTGGTCCCAATTAATTTTGGGTCAGGGGCAAAGATGGAAGTTTGAAGGATAAAATGACTTATACCTAAATAGGGTTGATTAAATTAAAAAAATTGTATATTTTGAAATTGGACTATTTTTGTGGGACGGAAAGAGTAGTTTTTAGTCCTTATAAAAGAGTTTACAAATTAAGTTCATACCTTTAGGGTTCTTCATGATCCATAACCAAACTCAATATAAATACTTCAAGAATGCAATTAATAGTCGGCAATCGGCATACATTTAATCTTTTACTTCGCAAAGAATAATAATTCTTTCACTCTCATTTATAAGGTACAAACACATATAGTTCTGAACTTCAAATGACAAGATAAACTCATCAATGAATTAAGAATAGGTAAGTACATTAATAAAATTTCAAAGCTCCCCGCAAAATTAGGCCCCTACTCGTTTTTGTTAGCTAGTTTTACTATTCAAGCTCGTGCAGACTTTATTAATCAGCCAAAAAACATTGATAGATAAATATTGGACCATCCTATAATTTATAGCTTTTTTTTTGGGGGCAGAGTTTGAAGTTAACATCATTCACCAACCAATGGTACTAGATGCAGAGGGGGAGGAAGATGAGGATATAGATGAAACGGTACGAACTCTTTGGTCGTCCCCATTGATCCAGGAAATGCCCTAATTCAGTGAATAAGGCCTTGTGTGTAGCTGAAAGATCATGGAAGCCACCATTGCTATTAAGGAGAGAAAAGGGGTCCCTGACCCTGACAGAAATGTAACGCATACATATTACACAATGGGGTCATAGCCTTGATTTGATTATTCTATTTTGATAGGACAGTGGATCGATGCCTATATTTTACGGAATTTCATTAAATTAATTAGTTAGTAGATTACTAGATAGAGAGTGACGTTTGAGTTTACTAAAAAACCCTAGTAAGAGTTTTAAGATGTTTGGGGATTCTGTACAATTATTAGGACAGAATTATGGGAGTTGTTTAAAGGTTTGCAGTTTGCTTGGGAGGTTGGATTTAGGAAAAGTCATGGCCGAGGTTGATACATAATGAAAGTGTTGTCAACATGGTTTCGACTTGTGATGATCCAGTAGGAATACTTGATCAGAGCAATTTGGTAGTTACCATGGAAGGATTGGCTTCGAGGTAAAACATTTTTATAGAGAGATTAATTTCGCGACTAATTTATTGGCGTCATTAGTAGCAGTTAGTCCTGCTGACTTGCATGTTTTGGATCTGCCCCATGTGGAGGTTCAAACATGACAGCATCGGTGTTTCTTATCCGCGTTCGAACGTAATTTAATTTTCTTTTTATACCTTTATCTGCTGCCTTTGTACCACAAAAAATAAAGAGAGAAAAAGGTCGTAAATTCATTTTTATGTTTGTAACACTTACCATTTAGAATCGTGAAATGCAAATATCAAACGACAAAAGTTAAAGACCACAAGTTATTGTTTCTTTGGCATATAGATTATGTTGTTAATGGAAGCCTGCCTTAATGTTGCAACAACGGTCCACCCAAATTCCAAAATGTCACCTTTCTTTCAACCATTATTTGGATGTCCACCGAAAACAATAACCTTGTACTCCCTCTATTCTAAAATTATTGTCCAATATGAGATTTCACTTTTAGTACAATTTGAACTAAAAATGAGAATCTAAACTGGACAATAATTATGTGACAGAGGGAGTATTTCATTCCAATTCATATCATCACAATTGAAAAGCAATTAATATAAGTGGACACCAATAATTAGTTTCTGAAGCAGTACAATATATCCCCGTGCGAGAATTAGAGTTGTGGATTCGTGGCACTCTGGCACTTGATCACGGCAACACTGGGACTGCATGCATGCGGCATATCTAGATGCGTTTGTAGGTAAGAACACAACATATAATATCTGGATATCTCTTTTTTTTTTTTCTTAATTTCTCGAACGTTGCGACCAAATTTTGAAGTGATATGAAGGAAAAAAAAACTCGAAAAAATAATAATAATAACAATAAAATAAAATGGAAAAAATCATCATCAGTTTTGTTGTAACACAAAAGCTGATCAGTTTGAAGGTCCCTTCTGAGTTGAATAGGAGGATATCATATCAGGATCAGTAGTACTATTGATTGTTTCTGTTTCCATAAAATTTTAGGACCATGGTCCATATATGGTGCTCAGAAAGGACCTGTGGTCTTTTCTCTTGTTGGACACAATATTACATTTACCGTGCTGTAAAGATCCCTCTCATAAAATAATTACCAATTTTAGATCTTTATTTGTAATGCAATATTTATTGAAAAAAAATTAAATTAGATAATTGTTCTGAGATAGAAAGAGTATAAAATTTGTTTAGCTCAATAAACAACCATGTCCCTGTTGGCAACATCAGATGTCTTGATAGACAACCTCTTTTTCTGGTTTTGTTTTGGATATATGTTTATTTACTTTGTATTAGAAATATAGTAGAAAATTAAACTCTCACAGCCCCTACGTTTTTTTTTCAAAAAAGTATTTCTCAAAATTGGAATCAAACCAAAACCATCCATACAGGCCGTTTTTCCCAAAGATTTTTCTAAATTGTGTGTTTTTTGAGTACTACTAGGACTCTTCCGGGCCTCTGAAAGTTTATGGCCTGCAATTTGGTTGGGGGTCATGTTGAGCTGAGCTCCCCTTTTGTTAGCCCATCTTCCGTGGACTGACATAAAAACATCATGTACAAATTCACCGATTTGCCATCATTTCTTCAAAGAAATACTTAAAGAGTTAAATATTAATAAAGATTAGAAGGTTATAGATTTTAAAATGATAAAAAGAGATTAATATTTATACTTGTTCAAATAAGAGTAAAAGCGTAAAAAAATGAGTTTCACTAGCATTAAGTGGGCTATGCTTAGTATTACTGAAGAAGAAGAAGTCCAAATTTAAGATTTAAAACTTTCAATAATCCACCTTTAAATGGCCCAAAGTTCCAACGATAAGTCCAGACATAAATGATCTGCTGTACCCTACTCAATTTTATATTTCTCCAATTTTGGCATTCTAAGAGTACTTCGAAATTTGATCAAAAAAAAAAAAAATTCATTTTTCTTATCTTCCTACGTGAACTCTATACCTAAGCTTATGCAACATTTTCAGTATGAAATTAAGGAGATGGAGTGGGAAAGGGGAAAAAAATTGCTAGTTAACAATAAATTAAAAATTTTCAATGTCAGACATGTACATTTTTAGTTTACTTTCTATTCATTTCCTTTGAATAAATGTTGATATATAAGTGTATTAACTAAGGAAAATGTTGTGTACCACAAAAGTAAATAGTGCAATAGGATAGTGAATGATGCATCGGATGTATGTATTTATTAAATTATCCTTTGTTAGTGAATTTTATTAAGAGTATAAATTGACTATTTCATCTTTTCATTAGTCACTATTCTTTTTCACCCGTTGAATCATTAATTAAATGGCATTTACAATTTCTCTATTTTCCTTTTTGTGTTCAATAACTGATCATCTGCATTGCGCTTTATCTATGACCAAACAAGTTTTGCCATCCCCGAGTAAATGTGATCCCCTTAGGTTCTCCCTTGCTCACTCAATTACTTTTATAGTCTAAATAATAATAGAAGTTTCCAACTAGCCGATTAAATAGTATATGATTTATTGCTTTAAAGATAATAAAATTTGTTGTCACAATAAAACCAACACACCATTTAGCAACGAGCATTTCTAATGTTGATGGTTAACAGGACAAACCCCCGTGAAGCACAATGTGAGATAATTTTTGTTAGGGTTCATGTACTTTTTCCCCAAACATCTCACACGCCCTTGGATTTGATTAATTAAGTCAATTATGAAGTGATTAGAAAACACACACACACACACACACAAACACACGCCCATACACACTTTGTCCTTACACATTAAAAAATTTCGAGCCTTAGGAAATATGTACATGGGGAACCTAATGGTTAATCAATATGTATATGAAAGACAAAAACAAAGTTAAACTGAAGTAATTAGCAAATCAAGATTTCCGTGGTTGTGAGCTTTAGGAGATATGTACATGTAACATTTTTGTGGGAGATTACGATAATTTCAAATGATCTTAGCTAGGTAGTGTTCATTAAAGAAGATTTTAATGTATTTTAATACTCCCTTCATCCCAAAATTATTGTTTCACTTTTAATATAAAACTGGACAATAAAAGTGAAACCCTAAACTTGACTATAATTTCGGCTCGAAGGAAGTAAAGAAATTTTGTTTTTACTTAATTATAACGAACTGAAAATATGAATATGGAGAGGGAGACAAAGATTGATTGTTTGTGTCTAGATACGGGACGCAAGAAATCATGGTCACATAATGCTATATATATATATATATATATATATATATATTTGTATTTGGTCGTGAGGTAGAGCACACCAAAGAAGCACAAAATGGACTTAAAAGCGTGCATGTTTGGAGATTCTAGAGATGATAGGGGCCATCATGTCACGGGGAGAAAAAATTAAGGCAAAACCGTTGGCCCCCTTCGTACTGTTTAGGAAAAACAAACTATAGAGAAGTAGAAAGTAGTTGTAAGTCATAATCATAATCACAAGATATATTAGCTAGAGAATGAAATATCTACACATTTTTAGCAGTAATTGTTGTCAATCTTCAATATTGACCAACTTGAAAAATCCAGTCAATGACCGCATGCTTTACGAGGACGAATAAAATTGTGACAATTTTTTTTAGAGAGAAATTTGATACAATTTAGTTCAAATTCTTGAACTAAGGGAAGTTACACTATAAGAAACGTACTCTATCTTGACAAATAGAAACATTATTTTAAGAACAGCGATCTTATTTTGTTTCATCTTTTCTTTTTTTTTTTTCGATTACAAAGAAGGAGGCATGAAGCCTAGTTTCGACTCGGAGATAACCAACTCCTATTACATCATGTTTCATCATGTTTTGGGGATGATTTTTTTTTTTTTTTTTTTTTTTGGTTTCTTTGACTTATACTTTGTTGTTAAGAAAGACGGTATATATTTTGCATGGTCAACCGAATTCCAAAAATGTCACATCCCTTCAACCATTCAAAACTTATGTTTTGATAGGTATATATATCACAAAATAATATTCCCATTAAAAAATAGGAAAACAATGTCCCATTTGGCAGGCGTCCATTGAAATTCCAAATCACTTACATCACGAACTAACAGTACACGATGAGAGGGGTTTTGGAGGGTTTTGTCTAGTTCGTGGATTTGGACAAAATTGCCGGCTGCCACACGTGGCCTTTATAATGTCCTTAATTTTTATAATTTTCTTACGAGTCGTTCTAGCAAATTCAATGTAGCCACAACTATCCCAGCGTATATTCGTGGAAACACGTCTCTCGTTTTTCTTAATAATCTTGGTGTTTATCTAATTAAATCTCTAAGAATTATAATAGTAGTCCCTCGATTTAGAAATTGGATCGGTCTTGTTTGTGTATTGACAAGAGTTTGATTCAACCTCTAGCTAGGTTTTTGCATCACTGCATCTCTCTTTGACCATATCATATTTACAGCATCAAAGCCAGAGGAAATAGTTCTTACATAAGCTCAGAAAGTTTTAAATGTTTTTTTGCTGAGTCTTTCCAACGAGAATGACAATACTAGAATTTTGATTTAGGTTGTAGTATGCATTTTTGAAGTATATATTGTGTACTTGATATCCAAAATCACTGTCTCAACTAATTCAGATTCAAGTTAGATAAGTTCATATATATCACGTTATCAGAAAGTAAAAAAAAAAAAAAAAAAAAAAACCAACAAACCTCATCTATTATCTTAATTAGGAGAAAGTTTATGGGCTGAATTAAAAACATTACAATATTGGGACAGAAATGAATCAAACTTGTGAAAATAAGGACCATATTTGGTAACTTAGCTTGTCCAATCAAAATAGAGCGTCCCGTAAGCCTAGCTAATATAAATACTCTTCACTAATTCCTTCCTTTTTCTTAACTTTCTTCCATCTCACTTGCTTTCATAAAAACACATCATCGTTTCCTCTTCTTCTTCTTCTTGTATCTAAGAATCAAACATTTAAAAAAAAAAAGAAAGAAAAAAGATGGCATGGTACGAACCCGAAATCATGTGCAGAAAGCACCCGGATCAAAGGCAACAACCAGGGTTTTGCGTGTCCTGTTTGAATGAGAGATTGTCAAAGTTACCAAGCTTCACTTTCAACATTCCTCCTTCACGTTCTTCGTCTTCACACTCTTCATCACCGGCTTTCAACTCCTCTTCAACATCTTCATCCACTTGTGCTTCCCCTAATAATAATAACAAGCATCATGATCATAAGAACAATCGCCATCATCGGAAGATTTCATCGTTGGGGTTCCATTTTATAGTTCATCATGGGAAAAACAATGGTACTAATGGGATGATGAGGAAGAGCAAATCCATCACCCATGTTACCAGAAGGAGAGGGAGAAAACATAATGGTAACAACAACAACAACAATAATAATGATGGTTTTGATGGCAAGAAAAAAGAAGGGTTTTGGTCTAAGCTGCTGCTTCGGTCCAGTAGTTCCAAGAGTACTAAAGGATCTCCTCATGTCCATGCCAAGATTGTGAAAGAAGAAAATACATCGGAATTATGAAGTGTTATAGCCGGATTCAGAGTGGTGGCCGGAAAATAGAAGAGAATTCAGCCACAAGATCAAATGCTAGGATAGCTACCTTTTTCTTAATTTTACTTTTTAAAGTTTTTTCTTTTTTTTTTTTGGGGGTTGGGGTTAGCTGAGGAAGAATGGTGATATATTCACTTAAAAACTCCCCTTAGCTTAATTATTTCTTGTGGAAAAGTTTTTGTAAGGTAATGTATCATTGAAAGGATTCCAATTCTATTTGTACATTAAGGTGATATTAGAAATTGGATCGAGGATTTTCTCTGTCTGTATATCCATCTTCCCAAATTACAATCATCCATTTCCTAGTATAAAAAATAAAAAATAAAAAAAGGATCAAGAATCTTGGATGAGATGTATGCATTGATCTCAATCATTTGTAATTTTACTTTTTTCATTAATAATGAGATCGATTATATATGGATATGGAAAACACATTTTTGCCTATTGTTTTGAATCTTTTGATATAAAAGGTCCACATATATCTATATATATATATATATATATCATCTTCTCCCCGGCGAAGTTCCTGTTTTTTTTTTTCCTAACAGTACAACAGAATGAACTATTAAAGTTTACGGGTCAACAGGTTTTTCAATCGTCAAATGTTGAATTTCATAATGCGGGCACATCCCTGTCCAAACGTACATCATCACGGACGATTTAGACGGCCAAGAAATGGAACTAGTTCATCAACATGGAGTCAAGTATGGCTTTTGAATTTGGCAAGTTGAAGTTTGATTTTTTTTTTTACCATAATTTATATAACGTGTTTATTGAAACTCAATCGTGATAACAAACATGAAAAAGACAATTATTAGTCCAACCAAAATAATAATTCAAAAAAAAACCGATATACAGCTGCTACGTACGTTTATTCATACATATTAGCTGAATTTTATTGAACAGAGACGAATCACTTGCTGCAAATTAAAATAAAAAACATACTACAAATTATGAGTTTTCAGATATATATATATATATAGGTGTACTTTGAATTTTCCTTAGTATGTAATTTTTGAACTAACTAAAACTTTAATATTATCATACTCCATTCGTCCTATATCCAAAACAAGAAAAAGAACTACTTCCAAGCTAGCATGCAGCTGGCACAAAATACTGTTCTGGACCCTACTGAAGGCTAATAAGAAACGGAACATAAATCCACGAGTCTTTAACATTTTTACAATTTTAGTTTCAAAGGTTTCTTTTTAGACCACATACGCTGACTGATCATGAGGGCATCCAAATCAATTTATCTGCTTGGCCTTTTATATACAACTTTATCTCAAAAAATAATACGTATGAATTTTAAAATTTACAGTGTTTTTAATATGAATTTTTTTTTTTTTTTTTTAGACAGAATGAGAATGTAATACTTTCCGTCCCAAAATATTTCGAGACAATCATTATACAAGAGAAGGAAAGTATTAATACTCCTTCAATCTTATAAAAATAATTCAAATTACAATTTGTAGATGATACTGATTTATGGAACGGAAAAATATTTATATTTTTTTTTTCCTTCTTTGAAAATGTTGTACGCATGTTATAGTACAGTAAACCGTGTGGCTTAGCTCAGCTGTTATACTTAGGCAAAATCAACGCCTTCTTAAATGTTGAGGTTACCTTGTTAACGTCGCTTTCAGTTCTCATCTCATCGTCAGAATTAGCCCTCCATCGTTGGTAGTCTGCCATTAGAATTTCCCTGCACCCCATTCCACACGTATACAGGGGCGGATGTAGTATCGTGGCCCGGAGAAGCCCGAGCACACCCAACACCCGAAATTTTAATTTTTTTTGGTTATAAATTTACTATGATCATCTTTTTTTTTTTTGGGGGTGGGTTAAAATAAATCTTCACAATGCACAATAAAGCATTATCCTAGATCCAGTTATCTGTTAGCTTATCAAAACACTCCCACCGTTGTTTTAGATCGTGTTGTCTGTACTGAGAAAATTTTAGTTTCAGAGACAAAACTTTTACTTTGGGACGGCAGGAGTAATATCTGTTTGCCTAATCAAGAAATTAAGTACTAATATTCATGACTCCTGAGGGGTAAAATCAAGAACGCTTTTCGTTTGTTAAGTGCATTTATGTGTTATTATGCTCATCTTAAACTTCTTTGGTTTTCAAAAAAAAAAAAAGAAAAAGAACTTTTTTAAACTTTTCTCTCCAGATTCCAGTCTGTAAATTTTACAGTCAAATCTCTTAGAGAACTCCAATATTACTGTTAGAATTATTACAAATTAAAAAGGAGAAACTAAAGACCTCTACAGAATGAAAGTAGTAATGCCACTAACGTTATACCTTTCCAAAATTTCATCATCAAATGATACATTAACGTGGGCTTAACTTTAACTTCAAGCCTCACCTAAAATACATCACTGTACTGCTGTTATATCTCGTATGAAATGCAAGAATACATATAAGAAACTGGGACAAATTCTCTGACCTGTACTGCTGTACATTGTTACCCGGTTTCCCCTCGATTCTTCATTTTTACAACACGAATGGTCAAGTATACTATATATGTTGACAACATTATCGGGTAGGTCTGATGCCCATTTCATCGTCTTCATCTTCATAACTATGATGTTCGTGTTCCGAAGGTCGCTTCAATCTTTGAAATATCTCGTCCAGGGATTCTGAGGAGGATCCTCTAGATAAAATTGGAGTGTCCTGTACTTGCCGTAAAGGCATAAATCTTTTGGCTTCCATGTTTGTCTTGAAAGTTTGAAAACCAGCCTTCATTGATGCCCATCTGGAGGCTAAACCAGACTGAACTGCACTTGAGCCACCAGACTCAGAGCTTCCTTCATTAAGTAAAGAGACTTTAGCAGATGCAATGTTCTCAGCCGGTTTTTGGGTGGAAGCCAGCTTGCTCTGCTCCCGAAAAGCACTATATTTGCTGCTAATTGCTTCTTTAGTCCCTGAGTATCTTCGGTTATCTTTCGATGGCTTTGATGACGTTCCTTTCTGATCCACCTCACTGGGATCAGAAGACATCCGCATTTCAATCATGTCCCCATCCTGAAAGTAGATGTGCAAGTAAATTTCATGCAACTATAGGTCGAATGTACTGATAGTTATCAGTTGGTAGAAATAAATGAATAAAAAATTCCATTGCCAAGAGAGAAAGCATACTCTGTCCTGTCCACCAGACTCTAGATCCACGGGCACACCATTGAAATTCCTCGCCAATGGAATAACATGTTCCCCGACTTTGCGCCCTTGTTCCAGCCAAGTTCGTTCTGTAGAAATGGAATGTTTGATTGGAATGAACAAGCAATTTCTAGAATAATAATGAGAGGAGGAAGATGAATCCATTGTGGGTGCTCAGAGAGAGAGGGAGAAACTTATAGATAATGCAAGCTATCAAATTGAAAAGAAACAACAGACAAAAAAAAACAATAAAACAGCCATGCATACCCACAGGCCACAACTCACCTCTTTGCAATATAAGCAGCCCTGAGGGGTCAAAACCATCCATGTCCTCTTCCTCAGTCTGAAGCATAAGTCTTTTCCAGTTCCCAAAGAAATTGATAATACGATTGAAGAAATTGCTAGCAACCAAGACTGTAAATATAACCATGATAAGAGGATAGATTTTGTTGAATCCATCGCCAAAAAAAGGTACAGCGCGATCAATAGTTCCCATTCGCTGCAAAACAAGTCGACTTCTTTCAGACAAGCTTCTTATTCATGCTCCAAAGATAAAACAGCAGGCAGTGAATCATCATACATGTTTAAAAATGTGTCTGCCTATAGATGTCTATATTCCTAATTTTAGTTAGATTTCGGAAATTGAAACAACCAGAGAATAAAGATCAAGCAACAGAGCCGTACAAGATGGAATTCTGGATGTCAATGTGGTAAACAAGCCAACCAAACACCAAGAAAGAGGTTAAAAATATCTGATGGGTAGAATCTCACCGTCTCAAAAATTGTCTTTTTGTGCCCTTCAAGACTTATGAGATTAAGAAAGTTGTATGAAATGGGTGGCGCGTACCTGGCCACCATCCTGTTGAACAAATATAGCATGTAAGGAAATCCTATCTCCAAACGTGCCTTAAGATTACATCAAAAGCTAGAAATTTCCAGGGAAAACTTACGAGCATATCATTAGCAAACTGACGGAACTAGTTTGCCTAGGAGTAAATGAATAGAACATCAGCATTCCAACTTTAAAAAGTGAATAGTATGTGCAAACACACATATACATCAGAGGAACAAATGCAAGAACCTGAGGCATAAGAAGAAGTCATTATTAGACCATAGAAATATGATGCTTGCAAACTAAAAAATGCAGCGGGGAAATGTGAGAATAATACAAAAGTAAACCACATTGATGCGGGAAATGTATGGCAAAAACATTTCCGCAGATGAGAGCCAATTGAGCATATGCCTAACATATGTCAAGAGCACAATAACACCGGCACAGATACATGTCAATTAAATTATAGAGTCAACAAAATGCAGGCAACAAAAAGGTTCATCAATTCCAATCCTAAACTTCCATACTTGAACTAAGATGCAGAAAGCAATCCTATCTAGTACCAGAGCTTTACTACTTCACTAATAAGATTGAAAAAAGAAGAAGAAGAAGAAACACACAAAAGTATTGTATACCTGCACAAGAACCTCTTCTTTTCCAACAGATTTTATGAGAATTGAAAACAGGGATAAATCAACCCCTCCAATTAACATGGTAGCCTCTGCGAAAAGAATAGCAGCCGACATGCAACCAAGAATAACAGCCAAAATTTTCTGAAATTGCTTCCGAAGTATGCAACGCCACATCAATTCTGTAACAATTGAAGAGTTTTAAAGAACAGCAAAGGTCACTAGTCATGTACATTAACAAGGTACTCCCTCCGGTCCTTATTATAAGGCATTTTGAGTTCGTCCTAGGTTTAATCTAGGATGTCTTTTTAATTCAAATAAAAACCTTAAAAACATTTCATAATAATGAGGAGAACACAACGAATGTGAGAATATATTTTTAAGGTTTTTTTACCAATTAAAAAGACATCCTAGGTTAAACCTAGGACGAAATCAAAATGCCTTATAATAAGGACCGAAGGGAGTACAAGCTTTTCCCATTACTTGTACCCTCCACTATTACAAATAATGGTGAATCCCTTATTCAACAACATTCATTAAATAAATTAATTTTTCCTTCTCAATTTTCAGCTACATGCCGATGGCCTCTTTAAATAGCTTTAAGTTATTTTTACTCCCCTAACTGCACAGGAGTTGCGTTACTAGTGACTCCTAAGAATCCCTCGTCTTGGTGAATAATACAGAGGCATCCCACCATATGGTTTTGAAAACATAAAATTACATCATACTTCAATCAAAACCTGAGATATTCAAATGTAAACCAGTTGGAATATTAAATTCAATGCTGCCAATCAAAAGGTCAAAAGTCACTCTACTAACGGCTACTCTTTAAAAAACTTGGAAAACAAGGTGACAACGAAATAAGAAAGAGTCAACTTCAAAATTACCAGCCATATCCAGAAAGGACCCATAAGTCCCAGTTCGCTCAGATCTAAGGCTGGAGATGTACTTCCTACAATATCATGGAAACATGTCAGTAACAGAAAGAATTTGTTATCTGAAAGGAAAAATGATGGCGACGATGGCCAAAGGATCTATGTTAGACCAACCACACCACCATAACATAAGTGAGAGCTTTGACCAACAGATAGTCAAGGTTTAAAGATAAACATCGAACAGTTTTTTCCAAATTAGTTTGAATAGTTTAGCAACTAGCATAGTAATACCATGAACAGAAAAGGAAAGCAGTACATAACACAGTTGTAACTAGTGATACAGAAATATGGAGTATGAATTTTGAGAAGCACTTATACATTTGTAGGTGGCATCTACATGACAGAAACATAATTCGCTAGCAAAACCACAGTTATGACAGAAACATAAAATCACAAGCACAACCACAGATATCCGTTCAAGTTACCAAACATGAACGTATATCTAGCGTGCACATAACACTAGCCGATAATTTGTGTATGTCCCTCATAGGCATCATGGTGTATGTGAGAAAGTAAACTAGAAGTGTTCAGGTACTGAAACATGTCATAGCTCAAATTTGTAATCATATTCGGTCAATGATTAGACTAGGAAAAAGAGCACAAACCATCCAGTAGTACTGCGACGCTCGTAATTCTTTATAGTATCTTCCAATTCGAGAGCCTTCAGGACATAATTCATATACTCGCTGCAAAACAAAAATCAAAATAATCAAACAATGATTCAATTAAGGATATCCTTGGAGTCTACTCAATGACATAACTTTTATAGGAACCAGGTTTCTGGTATTTGCAATATTATAACCGAATCAGCTAGGAGCTCAGGCAATCCAGTGAGGGTTATCAAATCTTCATATTGTTTTCTAGGGAATTCTTGTCAAATTTGTTCTCTCATTCAATACCAAGAAATCATCAATAACCACAGTCTTAACAGAAAGAAGAAAAGCAAAAGAATCTGACAGAGCTGGTCATTGATCAATTAAAGAAGGAAAAAACGAACAACTGTTACATTACCTTTTGCATCGATAGTACTCCTCTTTAGCTCCACGAAGATGACGCCTAAGGGTTGCCATTGATTTCTCATCTGTGTCATAATCCATGTCATTCTCTCCCAATCGACCTCCTTGTGGTTTGAATGATGGGTCTTCTCTAAACTGGCATTAGTCAAGACTCACTTTAAGCACGGAAAGAACTGACAAGAAGAAAGAGTTTAGCTGGCGGCAATGGAGAAGAGATGAAATACCATCTGGGCTAGCATATTGTCAATGACATCCATGTAACGTCTAAGTGGATCACGTTTCGACATTTGCTTTGATGTGGCTTGAGCAATCTAAAACACGTCAACCAATAAAGAGAGTCAGTATGTGACCAATAATGAAATTGATAAGTCTGTTGACGAAAGACAATCCCTCCAGAGATCTCTTTAAAAGGGATTTTTTAAAAAACACGTCAACCAATAAAGAGAGTCACCATGTTTTGATGTGGCTGGGTTCAAAGGGAAAACTAGGAGATCTTTTTCATCAAATTTAGGTGAATGCCATAAATTGCTTTGAGAAATGGCTGCCATGCAGACACACGTTTGTTTTCATGCACATAGATTAAAGATAAATACTAAATCCATCCTCAACTACTAATGAGAAAGTACACAGTAGCCTCAAGTATTTTGCAGTACTTTTGACAGGATACACAAACCATGTAACAGTGAAACTGCATTGGAATCCCAAAATAAATTGCAGGATATTCAAGAAAATTGATCATATGAACATTCATCCAAGCTACTGAATCAAAGAGCTGTAGAGATTATTCTTTGCTATTACTGTCAATTTTGAGTTGATACTAAAATACTTACAACAATAGCATTTGATAACTCCTGATGAGCGTCATCAAGTTTGACTGCCATTTTTGCTATTTTATGTGAAAGAACCTTTTGACGAGTGGTCCAATCGGCATTTCTCCAAATAGTTTTTGGTATCTCACTCAAACCAAAGCCAAGAAGAAATGCGCCAGTCACCAGTCCAAATGTATTTGAGCATGCCATGGCAAAACCTACTATATCTCTGTTCCTGTCCATGAAAATAGTATCCATGAGATATGAAGCAATGAAATGTTTAGCAAGTACCATAATTTACTTAAAAAGACCAGGACACGGAGTCTGATCAAGAAACATAATAACCACTAAACGAAGATAATTACAGCATCTGAGAAGCTAACCACTACGAATAGTAAGAAAAACCCATATAAGAAACTTCTTAAGAAAGTATGAAGTTGCTACACCCATCTCATGGTACACTTGAAACCATGACTACCATTAGCTTTCAAGGGGTAGGCAAAAAGGTCATAAACTATTGAAACACAAGCAAACAATGTAAAATTTAAGAAATAACTAACACGATAGTAGAAATTCAAACGATGAAGCAAACAGTATTATTGCCATTAACCCTTCTTAAGAAGTTTAACTTAAGTCATTAAGAAACAGGACATATGATATGCAGCAAGAATGAAATTAAAATGTAATCAGATGCCGAGGAAGAAGTAACCAACCAATGTTTGCTCATGGTAACAAGGAGAATAATTCCTATCAAACCAATGGCCCCCAGAATTAAATAGAATACTAGGTTGACATGAATGCTTGTCCTGAATCTTTCCACCACAGTAAAATCTCCAGCATCTTCAAAACCCTGAATTAGGGGCACCACTACCCTGATAAGAGAAAGAACAAGGCACCATCCAGTCAGACCAAGGAATAACAAAGAGTTAACAATTCTATAGCTGAATACAATTGAAAAGAATCAATAGGAATTTTTATCTTTTATTTTTTTGCTCCAGTTATGACAACATACACATACAACAATTGATTTTTTAAAGGGGAATTGGATTGTAGATATATTTAAGTCAAAGATGGCAATCCACCTCAGGTCCTGATCAACTGAGACATTATCTGAGAATCCTGGTAACAATTAGTTAAACAAGTTCAAAACTTTTAGGTGCAAAGAGCAAGATTATTATTTCAAACGTTAGATTAGAGGTTTTGTAGAGCATATTGACTTGGCTAACACATGCATTCCTAAGTCACGTAGCATAAATAAACATTATAAGTCCACATCAACTTCAGCAATCTTTGGCTGACTAAGGTGTTACAGAAGAGTAAAAACTTAAGAAATAACTCTACTGCTGCAGATATGCATACCATGTGAGTAAGAACGTACTCCAATAGGACCAACTCCAGAAGAAAGATATTCCTCCATTATCTTGACCAATAATTGTCTGCACCACAATAATAGGCACAAAGATATATCAAAATTTAATAGGAAAACAGAAGACGTTTCTGATTCATGGTACATCAAAGAATTGAAAACCCCAAATCAGTAATGAAAAAGATAAAGAAACGAGCTAGGAACAATTTCTCACAAACTACTGAAGGGTATGAAACAGTTTCAGAATGATGAACATATAAAACAGAAAATACAAATACCATCACCAGTTCATCAATTAGAGGCTGTAATAAATAATCGAGAAAAGAAACATATGACAAAAGAATTAGTAGAATATTTTTACACACTAAAGGCATTCACTAAATTGTTCACATGATCCCACATTGTAACATTAGTCACATACACACAAGTCTTTCCCTCATGACATATTGTTTCCGATATAAATCAGTCTAATAGATTCTAAAGCATACACAGGTAATCAAGATTGACTCTACCAGTTGCAGCCGAGAAAATGGCAAGGGATATCAAAACAGGTCTAGCCAAATCCACCAAGACAATATTGTTTCTTTTATCATTATAACAGTAGGTGCAAAACCAACCAAGGTCCAACAAAAAATTCCAACAATAGCGATATTCCAAACTGTCCATAACAAAAATCGAGTTCAGGATATTTACTAGGCTACAATTCCCCAAAGGAAATTCCAGACTAAAGTAGTATCCACACTATCCCAGAACCACTCATAAATCCCTTAGAACCCACATTAATCCATCTACAATCAGTTATTAATAAAAGCAATCAGAGTTTGAAACAGATTTAGTGGATAACAATGGACAAGAGATGGAAATACCATCTGGGCCAACATATTGTCAATGACATCCACTACAAGTCCTGCCCCTGCAAGCATCACCCATATTCACGCCCCAATGCTTAATGGGAGTATACAATTTAAACATTGTTTCCAACATAAATCAGTCAAATTGATGCAAAAGCATACACAGGTCATCAAGTTTGCCTCTAACAGCAATCAATAATGGTACGGCTGGGGATATTTTTGAACAATTCTGATAGCAACAAAATTTGCTCAGTTCAGATGGGTACATGATGCCACCTAGACAAGATTATTTCTTCTGACATTAATGCATTAGTCCCTAAACCATCCAAGATTCACACAAATATTTCCAACAATGTTGAAATTCCAAACAGTCCATTACACTTATCAAGTTCAGGAATATTTACCAGGCTGCAAATCTCTTCCTAGGATACGCAATACGAACATTAGAACTCACATATGAAATCATTAGAAAACTAATTCAAGTAATCAGAGGTTGAACTGAACAAGTCTCTCACCCCAAACTTGCCTCCTATGCCAATTAGAAATCAGCTTATTTACCAGCAAATAGAGTAACAGAATGTATTCTTGCAACCCCTTAACAGTTTCTCGGTTGTAAGCATTGTGAAAAGGCTAGACACTCAAGTTCATATTAAGTTTAGTCATTGATTCCCACAGTTCAAACCGATTACCAAGTAATAGGATGAGATAAAACTTTCATTTTTTCCAATTCTACTTGCTACATTCCAGCTGGGAGAAATAAAATCTCAAAACAGACACCTTAACAATGCTATTAAATTAGGGAAATTTGAAAGTGCTTCGTAATCAGTAACTGATCCTATTAGGGCGAAATCAAACCTAATTAAATAAATATTAAATAACAAAAGAACGATTAAACAAAGATTAAGCTAGGGTTTTCAAAATAAATTACCGTCCAAATATCAGCCGGAACAAGGATGATGATGGAAATTGAGCAGAACCAGGTATAGCCCACCGTAAAGTACACATAACGAGGTACGTCAGGACCGGCGAAGTATCTCAATGTAAAAATAACCATGCCGACGGTTAGCGGCAACGAGATCAAATAGAAGACCCACATTTCGTCTAAAGTCTGTGGGAAAATTGATCCTGTCCTAGGAAGAGAAGAAGGGAAAAAAAAATTCGGGAAGCCCTTCTACAATTAAATGATTAATTTAAGATAGATAAAATCAATCAATCTCCTTTCAAATTTCTGGGTGATCGAATCGCAGTGATCTAGGTTTTTGGGTTTTCAGCTGACGCCCGGCGACTCCGTCGGTGGAGGATTTCCCCGCCTACGCAAATGCTAACGTGCGCGTGGGGTGCGTACGGAGTCTTAGAGTCTACGCTTACGCCCACTTTAACCTCTTTTTCTTTTTCCCTCCGCCCGAGTTTGGGAAAAATATGAAATTGGCGCAGTAAGGGAAGAAAAGTTTGTATTTTTCGGTTATGTGCTGAAGTCGTGTCAGCCACTACGACTTATTGGGCTGCGTCGCGTTTCCATATATGATGCAGGAAGGCAGGAAATAATACTTTAGTGATGACCTCCCTTAAATGTATATGATAATTACGAATTGGTTCGTGTATATTTGGAAAATTTAGGATTACTCCCTTGACAAGTTTTCAAATGGAAAAGCGAACCTTTATTTTTTTTTTTTTGAAAGGGTACCTATATTATTAAGATAACATCCCTAATCTCATGCGGTTGTAAGCTAAGTTATGTGTCTCCAAAACATCACACCTAGCACTTTAGTCCGTGTACATTCTTCAAAGGAGGAAATTAAAGTATCTAATAATAAAAGAACCTCACGTGACTCTGATTACACCAATGGAGATGTGAACTTCACAATCCGTGAAAACCTGGATTCTATCCAGGCCAAAGTTTGCCGCTTCCTGCAAAGCCAGTAGACATGTCTTGGATTCCATTTGTAGCGGTGTAAGAGCATTAATACTCATCATTTTGAGTTGCATAACCATGCCGTGTGGCGAAACAATTTTCTAAGCTCATGCTGCTTTCTTCGTTTAAAGACTAAAGGAGCCGCCAAAAATAATCAAAGCAGAGTTAGCAATTCTCTGTGTTGCACTCTGCCTCCGACGGGTTACATTGGTAGAAGTTGTATGATTGTGTTAAAAAAGAAGGCGAGCATCAGATTGGATCAGACTCCATGTGATTGCCAAGTTATGAGCATGGTGTCTCCAAATTCGATCGTTTCTATCTAGCCAGATGTGTCACATGATTAACAAGAGAAGATCAACCTATTGTTTAGATGGGTGAGTTGCGCACCAGGCAATGAACCACTGAAAGAGTGACTCATGTGTGGTATTAAAGATAAAACTAAATATAGGGATAGCCAAGGCCCAGATAGCTTGTGATGCTTCACATTTGAGAAATAAATGTGTGTTGAAGCAACGTGGGCAGGTTGTATCTAATTGTACTCTTCTCTTTAATAAATGTGTGTTGAAGCAACGTGGGCAGGTTGTATCTAATTGTACTCTTCTCTTGCTAAAATCCTTGCGGGTAGCCAGAGTATTAAGTAAAGCTCTCCAAAATAAGAACTTCTGCTTTGGTTGAACTTTAGAATGCTAAAATCTTTTCCAAGCTAGTTTCTCAGCCAGTGCTATGGCAGGGTTGGGGGCCGGTTGTGGTAGGAGTGAATTGATTATCACCTGATAACCCGTTTTAACTGTATATTGGCCATGGTCAGTATGAATCCATTGCAAACAATACTTCTGGTTATGCCTCGCTGGATCAATAAAAATTCCATTGATGATGGAGATGATGTGTGTGACGTCTGTGAGATTTAACCTACTTGTTATTTCGTATAGTTCCCGAGTAGCATGATAGACAATGAAAATTCACCTAGTAATTCAAAGGAATAAAATATAGTGAAAAATAATATATGAATATATTAGCGTGTGTTAAAACTAGAATAAAATTAATTTAAGAATATAGGTCGATATTAAATTAAATTATGTAGCGATAATAAACTTTAAGCCTCTAAAGATTAATCTTGAGATACCGAATAAATAAATTAGATAAGAACAGACGGGATTAATAATTTAGGGTACTATCATTAAGATATTTAATGTTATGGATACCACTAGTATTACTAATTAGTAAGTTATGTAGGGCAATAGTGTAAACTTGTTAGAAGCAAAGCTTCCCACGTACCATTTAGTTTGGTACTTGGTCACTAGAAGTATTAGCATGACATTTTATTCTAAATACAAAAAAACAAAAAAAGTGAGCTACATTAGTAAACTTTTAAATAATGCTAGAAAACTATGAGATTCTAGAATGGGAAGCTACCTGAATTATTTTAAGCAGTAGGTGTCCCTTGATGACCTTATTTATTAGTCCTTTGGAATAAGCAACGTAGAAGCTAAGCTAGCCTAAAACGAAAGCTAAGGTGTGTGGGTTTTGCTGCACCGCCACTAGTATTTATCCTATTATAAAAGATAGCAACATTAGCTAGCTGGTTTTTTTTTTCATCAGGAAGCCAGAGAGGATAAGAGAACACAAAAAAAAAAAAAAAGAAAGAACGAGAGCGAGGGGGAAAGGAACCGCAGGCCTAAGAAGTTCGCTTTCGGAACGTTGCCGATAGCTACTCTTGTAAGTGTCGAAGCTCTTGGTTTTCCATGAATGTTTGATACTGTATGACGGTTGTTCTGATGATGCTTAGCTATTGTGGAGGGAAAATAGAAGGGTGAAGTACGATGAGCTTCGGGTAGTATAGCATAAGTGGTGCGAAATTGATTAATATAACTTAAGAGAATTGGAACATGTTCCTATATAACTATTTGATGAAAACCAACTTGAAAACTAATCAAGCCTCAGAGAAACATGTCCGGTTAACCCTCTTTAAGCCTTAGCAATCAGGTTACAGAACTTTAGTAAAACAATCATAATTAAAAAGGATACTTGCAAGCACTAGTTTTAGCTTGTACAATTTTAATTGATTAAAACCCTTGAGTTTTAAGTCCTAATATAACATCTACCACCAAAGGATTAGAACCTATAATAATCTTAAAGAAACGAAAATGAAGTGTTTAAAACCAAACTTAATTTAGTCTTGATGGTTAGCCACTATTGCAGTATTAGTTAATTACATATAGTTAAAGAAAAAGTCAGGCACTGCATGAAAACTACTTAGTAATCAATTTCTATTATTATATAGAACTCCATCAGCTAGAAGCTTCTAATAAATTGAATAATATACAAACATAGTCATGCAATTAAAAGCACCGGAATTGGACTGTTGGAGTTCAACTAGAGAGGAGAAGAATTTCATTGTCATAATAATAATAATAATAATAATAATAATAATAATAATAATAATACTAGTTCTAATTTGTAAATCTACAACTATAGTATTATATATAGACATTAATATTACTTAATAGTCATGTCATCAAGGAATTAGTGTTAGAGGTGGTAAAGGCCTCTATACGTGGTAGTTTAACATTCTCGGAAATTCCATTTGCAGATCAAGTGTACAACAACGCTGAGCTGATTAGCAATACCGGTGAGTAATTCTCATTCTTTTAAAAACTGGGAGTATGGGAATATATATTTGAAAGTCACTACACCCTTGAGCACATTTTTAAATGTTATTGAAATATTAAATGCATATCGTTAGATGACCCGGAGGTGTACTTTATCGCCCCGGGGTATGTGTTCTATGTGACTTCTAAGTGTTATTGTATCTGAGACAAAATGATATCGTTTGTTGTAATTGATTGATTGATGTGAAATAATGTGTGATTGTTGCTTCGGTGGACTCTGTTCACTTGGAGCCTGGGCCCTGCCTTGATAGGCGAAGCCTTGCGGGCCGGCATCGGGCTTGGTCGCCAGGTTAGCTTACCTAGGCTTATCGTGTTGTCCGGATGGACGCGGAACTCATGAGTATCCAATGGTGGCTACGAGGTATTGGAGAGGAATTGTTATTGAATCGTTATGATATTGTTGAATCGTTATCGTGTTGTCCGGATGGACGCTATTGTATTATTGAAATCTGGCTTGAAGTTCGTCTCTGTGCCACGTAGGCTCTTTGACGGCCCTTACTAAGGTTTCTCTGTATCCACCCTGTTGTTGATTGCTTAATGTGAAATAGTTGATTGTTGAATGTTTCTATGTGAAATCGTTTTATATTTGAATATTGCGTTTCAAAAGAGTTTTATTAAAAGTATCGTAGTAGTATAGTGAGAACCTCACTGAGCTCGGCGCTCACCCCTTTTTACATTTTATTCCCCTAACCCACTCCCAGGTCCGAGCGCGGTGGAAATTTAGCCAAGCTATGAAACGATCGGTCGTGAGACGGTGTTCGATGTAAATAGTTCGCTAGCCAGTTTGTGTTAGTTTACGCGTGTGTAATATAACCCCTTTTTGACGAGAAACATAACTCAAGCTCACGTTTGAGCTTTGTAATAATGTTGCCTTTGTACTTTTATGTAATATAAAGTTTGCGGGTTTTAATAATTATTTGATAAACGAACCTTAGCGCGAGCTAGGTGGACGCCTTAACTAGACCATTCAGTTGGGTAAACCTGGGTGGCTCTAGTCCGGTCGTCACAATGTGATATAGGAAGAAATTCCTTGAAGCTTGAAGTCGCAATTGACCTGTTGGAGTGATGAACCGATTAACTCTAATATTTGTTGTTGACAAAACAGACTGATTGTTAATCGAATTTAGGATCCCCGGAATCCATTTTGCTGATAAAAAGGAATCTTTCCCAGAGATAATTTTTGACCTCATATTTCCTTGTAATAATTCTGCTCCCCATAATATGCTTCTAAATCCCCCAAAAAGGAGTCCTCGGTGCTTCTAATGGCGGGAACACACCATTCAAACAGTATTTAGCACAAAAGAACTTTGCCAGGAGAGATTGGGGTTCCACCATGATCTTCCATGAATGCTTTGCTAAGAGAGCTTGATTTAATTCCTTGGTAGCTTTTAGACACAGACCACCATGGAATTGAGATTTGGTGATTTTATTCCAGACATGCCAGTGAAATTTCTGATCCTGAACATCTCCTTTCTAAATAAAATTCCCAGTGATCTCATCTACTTTGGTTAGTGTCTGGTTTGGAAGTATAAACACTCCCATTGGATAGACTAACATATAGGACAAAGTAGATTTAGCAAGGGTAACTCTAACTAGCAGAGAGTATAATCTTGTCTTCTAGTTTGCAAACTTATTGCTGATTCTAGTGGTGAAGTCATTGAAGATGCTTGTTTTATTCTGAATAAAGTTCAAAGAGAGTCTAAGATATTTATTGTGGAAAGTTCCTCTTGCAATATGGAGTACAGAGTGTAATAATTCTTGCATTGCTGGAGGAGTATTCTCACTTATCAGGATAAAAGATTTCTGTAGATTTATCTTTTGACATAAGAAGGTTGTATAGTTTTCCAGAAGTCCTGCAAGGGCTTGCACTGTAGTATCTTTGCATTCAATGAAGAATATACTATCATCGGCATACATTAGATGATTGAGACGTGGTGTATGACGACTGATTTTCACACCTAAACCAGGAAAAGGTTGTATCTCTGACTTGATGGCGGAGGATAAGACTTGCAGAGTCCATTGACAGCAGAGTTGATAGGTGTTCGATTGGCACTTGAAGAAGCAAAGAAAAGAAGTCTCCTTCAAATAGAGGTCTAATTAGATGCCAAAACTATAGTAACTTGGTTACATGGTAAAATTTTCCCAGTTTCAGATGTTATTACTATAGTTAAGGACATCTTTTTGTTGAAACAAAGCTTTAATAGTTGTAAATTTTTGTATATTCTCAAAAAGTATAATTTAAGTAATTTCAATCTCGCCAAATTAGCCTTGTTTAACTATTCAAAAAAAAGTTAGAATCATGACTCACCTTTGTGGTTAAACAGGTCGTTTAGGGCGGATTGTAACATCTCCATGTAATTTTAATGACTCTTTCTTTGTTTATAAAATAATTATCGTTTGAAAAAAAAAATATTTCCATAGTCAGACTTATCTAGTGCTTGTAAATTCCTCGACAGAATAAAATTTGTCTCTGTGAATTGAACACATTGTTTTTAAGTACAATAGATAAGGTAAAAATTTAATTACTAGAAATTATAACACTGCGGTGTAAGAAACACCCACAAATTGAACACATTGTTAGTTCCACGGTACGCTCTCTTGTAGTCAGCTCTCTGATAGCCTTAACAATACAAACAAAATCTCATTCTTTCCAAAATCTGAAACATATCTAGTGCATTTCGACTATCCACTTTTACTATCACTTGTAGATATTTGCGATCCCATGCAAATTGTAACCCTTGAACATACTCCACAAAACCCCTATAATAATGGTATAAAATCCTATATTCATCACAAAATCACACAAACCAAGGGACATACCAATCTGGCTGTATTTTCAATTAACTTTTCTTTCTAAAACACGTGGTTGAATGGATAGTGGACAACGCAACTTGAATCGTGAATGTTGTTCGTGGTGGTAGCTAAGTTGTCACGTACAAAAAGGAAACTCGTGACTAATTAATTAAGGTGACTTGTCTTTCTTTGTTTAGGGGGAGAAAAATAAATTCAAATTTTGGAAACGTGATCGCGCGTATGTTGCAATACACAAACATAAACGATTGATTTCATTTGAAAACAAAACAAAGAATAGAACACAATTCCGATCAAATAAGATTTAGTTTGAATGTACTCCCTCTGTCCCAAAATTATTGTCTAATTTGAGATTTTATTTTTAGTATAATTTAAATTAAAAATAAATATTCAAACTGGACAATAATTATAGGACGAGGGAGTAACAAATAATTAGTTTGAATCCCAACATGATCCCTTTACTAAAATAACATTATTACATGGTTGAAAGGCAGTAGAACCCAAAACAACCTAATCAGCTGTTGTATTAATTTGTTGGGCAACGGAAGAAAAGACACATAAATAATTAAAGAGTGCAAAAAATGATGTAAATCACATTGGCAACACGGCAAATTAATTAGAAATACGTATATGTAGAAGTATACATTCCATGTAATGATTGAAATGCACAATTCTTGGAAAACAACTATACAATTTGGTCCCAGCATTAATGGTGCAGTACTATAGAGTAGAGCCTCCACTAATTTACAATTTCACCAGCATTTCAACCCTTTTTGTTTTGGTTTTGTTTTTTTTAATGTAATTCACGAAACCAAGAATTATAATGAACTCAGCCATTTGGAGTCCGCTGAGCTAAGTGGAACTATATATACACACACACATATATGTCCTCTCCGTGTATTACTTTGTACACTCCGCATCCTCTTATCTTCTCCACAAAGTGCTTCATTCCTGAGTTTTAAGTTTACCCCATTATTCATCCAATATTTTACAGGTACGTTTAGTACACTTCCTACATTCAAAACTAGAATTGTTTTCATTTGCTGCTTATTTAGTCGCCGTCTCAAAATAAGAGTTATCTTTATAGGTCATTATATATAGAAAAAAAAAACATGCTTTATTTTTTCTAACTTGTTTATTGTTAGTAGTAATTTGATTCTAACTACGTGTTCTGATGATCAAATTAATTGGTCAGCCTTTTTTTGTTTTCTTCGCGACCAATCATGATCAGTTGGCTATTCCATACGATGATGCGAATCTTGGTTTCACGGATTGCAGTGGCGCCATTAACAAAAGCTTTGGGACGAATCGAGCTCATGGTTCTGAAATATGAGATGCAAGGCGTCAAGAATCAGCGATACATTCTTCCTGACAAAGTTTTCAATTTCTATTTTGGAGAAGTGTATTAACTCATTCACCAAAATCGAGAGCTTAATTTCTTTTTTTTGCTGGTTGAATTTTGTGTGATCGAAATTTGATTAATCCTGTTTTTTCCTTTCTCTCCCCCAAAAAAATGGTTCTTTATAAAGATCAATGCGCGTCACAGAAATTTCTTATAATTTCCTCTTCTTCTTCTTTTTTTTTTTTTTTATGTGACACAACATAGGGTTCAACCTTCAGTAGTATCCATGCAAATGCAATCCCAAAACCCCACCATCTGCTAAAACGAAAATAGTTTAAATATTAGTATGTGACTATGTGTCTATTTGAGATTTAAAGTTTGTATTTTCGTTGTTTGCTTACGTGGTCGTGTGGATTTCGGGCTTCACATATCCAAAAAGGTAAGGTATGACTTTTCTAATTTTTTATTTTTGCAAGAGAGAAATTTCAAATTCTACAAATTGTGGGATTTTCTGAATAAATGATGACGGATATAAATCAATCATGCAACCCGTTGTTGATTTTTGAACAAACAAACGCAAAATTGTAATTTTATATTTATATATGTCTGCCAGTTTTCGTGCCAAATCCCATTTATGGTATAGCAGTGACAAATTTGATAGAATAAAAGTTCATGTTGGATTTGAGGGGAAAAAAAATTACTAATGCTCGCTCAGACGTAAAATGATTATTCAAACAGAATTAAAAATAAAAATCTAAAATCAGTTTTGAAATATTGAATTGGGTATATATATATATATATATATATATATATATATATATATATATTCCACGTCAAAATATACACCTATTATTGTTGGATGCACTGAGGTTCATCAGTCTTTCTAATGCGTGACTAGCAGCAAGAAAGGAGTCACTTATTACCTTGATCTCACTCTAATGAGTTTTGCTTCTTTTTGTGTTTTGGGTGGTACAAACTTTGCCTCTAATTTTGGTTGTCGAAAATATAAGAAATATCATTCTCACTTAATTTCCCATTTCAAATATACGATTATTTTTTTGTAGAAAAGTTTGTAAGGAAATAATATAAGTGCAAAACTGAAACAAACAACCTACTTTATGCAATTTATTTTTGATACATGACAGGCTTTTTTTTTTTTTTCAATATTCAACTTTTTTCGCTAATAATGTTAATGTTAGAAAGTTCAAAAAATTTTGTCTTCTATAAAGAAAATTGGAAGGCAAGGCAAGGTTAGAGTTGATAGTGTCTAGTAGCCAAGGCCGTTTTCTCAAGTGTAATTAAATTTGCTTTTGGGATGATCAAAATCTCAAAAAGTAGTGATGCATTTTCAAACTCTTGAGGACCATATATACCTTGCATGTGTTGAAACAATCAGCAACCAAAATCTTCTGATTCTAATTTTGGATACATAACATATATTCCCTTCGTCCCATAATTATTGTCCAATTTAAGTTTCCATTTCTAGTTCAAATTGTACTAAAAGTAAAATCTCAAACTCCACAATAATTTTGGGACAAAGGAGATATATGTTTCTTCTTTCTCAAAATAATTATTACCATGTTCGTTAGAAAAAAGGAACCATTTGTCTGTCATGCATGCATTTGCCAGATAAGTTTAAACCCTTCAGGTCGAAGCAAAACCGATAGACCATTACTACATACGCAGTCAATGAAATTTTAACAAAAATTTAGTAAAAGAAAAGAATTTATGGTCGAGAAAAAACTTTGTCCACGTATCAAGAGATGGTTTTTAATTTTTCTTTGGTCTATGTTTTTCCTATTTTTTATGGTGCATAATCATAAGAAACCCCAAAAGAAAAATGAAGTCATCCATAAATTAATCTTTGCGTAACGCCTAAAAGTAATTAAATTTCTTAGGATAATATTCATTTTCCTAATTCGGTCCTTCCAAGATCCAGAAAAAAAGTAAATTCCTCATTCTATTTTCTTTTTCCTAATTTACAATTGAAACACACTTTTTTTTTTGTTACAAAAAGAGGAAGCAACTGTCTGTAATCGAACTTCTCAGGGATATGCAATGCAATCCCGGTTGCATCATGTTCTACTCATAATATCACTTCTCGTGGATGACTATCAAAAGGTTGCAAACCGCCTGAGTCCTTGAACGACCAAGAAAGTCATGTAGCCGGTTACAAAATTAGCTTTCTAGTAAATGTGATTAAGCTCTATTGTCTATTCCCTCACCATAAACTAGTCCGGCATCAATGCCCAACGGTTCTTCATCGCCCTTAGCCATAAACATAATTAACGCTTAGGTTATCCACTTCGGCGACAACCTATATCATACTTACATGGAGGTTAATTATACGTAACTTAACACGAAATCACAAGACAGTACTCTTTCCGTCCCGCAAAAATAGTTCACATTAAATTTTGAGTTTTATACTGTTTTTAGTACAAATTTGAAAACTCAATGTGGGCTATTTTTGTAGGACGGAGGTAGTATATGACTAGCAATTTTTCATTTTTTATTTTTTGGTACAAGTACTCTAGAAAATATTAGATATTGACTTAATCATAATACTGTTATTATCACAATCGCTCGTCCCAAAATGTAACAGTACTAATGCTTCAATCTCCTGCCTCTTCCTTTCAATTATTAAAGAAAAAAACACACAAACACACTAATTATAAATTCTCCAGTGTGAAAGTAGCTAGCTAGCTGCAGCAACCAACACCAGTAGTTGAAGAGAATTAGGGTTCTGTCTTATTTGAAAACCGAAACACCACAAAAAAACTATTTGATATGTATTTTTATTTATGAAATTCGACAACAAATTCTCTACCACATACTATAATTTCCTCATCGATTGACTAATTTTTAGTATCTACCTTACGGTTTTTATATTTTCTTTTAATTTTCCATTCCAAAATCCAAATCATTAAACTGAATGGCAAATATATATAATGAGTTCGGTGAAAAATCGACGTTCCATATTTAGCTCAGATAACAGACGGCAGAGGAGACCGCAAAATTTACTCCATGAATGGTTTCGATAATGCATGTGATTGTACTTTTAATAGGTCGAGAGTTAGGTTTCCTCTATTGATATTAGTGTATCAGGATTCGATATCACAGTAAAATATTTACTTCATTTGCTTGTACTTTGTACCTTAACAACTTTAAGTGATCAAAAGTCGTAAGATTATCTTTTATTGATAAGGAATTAATGTTATATAGTGATGACACATAGTAAACTAATCAAACGTAACCTTGTAAAAGATAAGTCTCAAGGGAGAAATGAGATTTTTTGAATTCAATTGTCATATGTGGTTCGAAAATCTATTACTATCTTAGTTGTGTGTGCAATAACCTCTAAATTAAGAAATTACTACTGATATTTCAATAATTAATATCGCACCTCAACTATAATTTAATATTCGATAATAATAATTTAATAAATGGTGTAGCACTATAGACCATGAGATGTTAAGCCATACCATGAAATATTAAATATTTTTTTAATATTAAAATATCATGAAATGTCATTCAATATTTTTAATTTTTTAATTTTTAATTTTTTTGATCCTGTGATACTAGTGATACCATGAAATGTCGTATGAGGTTAAGCCATGAAATTAAAATATTTTTTTTAATATTTCTACACGACAATAATGCGACAGTATTTTACTAGATAATACTTGACTAATGTCATTCTATTGAGACTAGTTAGCATCACAATAAATGAAATGGTATCAAATCGTCCTGCCCTAGCTAATCCGAATTGTGTCTATCATTTGGGAAATTATAAGCTCTGGAGGTCAGGATTTGATTGACCTTTATGAAATCGACATTGTAAAAGACAAGAATAAATTGACTCCCGTATTTGAAAATGAAAAGAATATTATTAGTGGATATGATAAAAACATGAAGGAAAATTAGCCCTCAAAAATTTATGCATCACTAAAAAATATGATTTATCCCAGAAAATTTTGTATTTACTTGGTTGGTCAAGGCTTTATCGATATGGAATTTAAATGGCACATAAATAGACAAAATAGAAAAGGCTAGAAAAAGCTCGGACATTTCTTTATAGCGATTGTACATCAGTACATGTATGTACATTATTATAACAAATATATATAATTTTTCTACATACGTACTGTATTTTCTCAAAATAAATAAATAATGAAAACGTCTATTTTTCTTTTGATTTCTCTTTAGGTGGAAAGTGGGAGTAAAGTCCGGGATTTGAAGTCCGAAGAATTGAAGGGGCCTATAAAAAGGACGAGAAAACGTGGGCATAATTGAAGAAGTTCTCCGTAGTGATCATTTCATCTTTTCCATATACATATATTGATATACATATTTGTATCAAACCCTAATCAAAGGAGCCAGGCCATATACATCTCCAGTTCCATCTCTGGTTTAATCATAGACTTACAGGTACGTTTTCCTGTTATTGTAGTATACTATTTTAGATTATTAGTACTGACTCTAATAATTTATCCCGTCCTAGAAAAATAATGCACTTAGTTGAATTAAGACAATTTATTAATAGACTTCTTTATTTTGGAACGGGGGAGTTCTGTCTTTTGCAATCCCTCCCTAAATAGAAAGAATTTCGTTAGAACTTATATGTATATATTTGCATTTCAGGTTACTTTATTTATGATAAATTTCTTTTGAATAAGATAAGATGATTTGCCATTACCTATAGCTAGTTCCTCAATGAAAATACCATTTCATAATCATTTTTATTGATTAAACTTGTGATTATTTAAATTGATTAAGGCTATAGTGGTTTACTTGAAACAGGGATCAAGGAATTTTGGGAGAAGACAACCATGATTTCTTGGATATGGAAGGCTTTTTGGCAAACATTCCTCTTACCAGCTACGATGTGCAAGAAAGTCCTAATGCGACTTAATCTAAGAGTTATGAGCTATGAGTTGAGTGGCCTGGACAGGCAATATATCATGCCTGACCAAGAACTCAAAAAGTTGTACCCGTGTGATTAATCGAGATTTGTTAAAATTAATATATGTACAAACTTGTTACTTAAAAACGTTTAAATGCTTAAAAAAATCAATTTTGCTTATAACAAGAAATAACTATTACTTCTTCTGTCTCATAATTATAGTCCAGTTTGAACTTTTTTTTAGTTCAAATTGTGCTAAAAGTAAAATCCCAAACTGGACAATAATTTTAGGACAGAGAGAGTACAAGTCTACATTTATCTCATAATAAGAATCATGAATTTATTTTAAAACGGATGAAGTAATTTGCTTGTGAATTTATTCTGTGCGCGTGCTTAGTTCTGCAATAGTAGCCACTGCAATATTGCTTAGTTCAAGTGGCGGATCATGAATGATATGCAATGTAAAACAAAAGGTTCTGATAGATTGGACCGTAAAGCTATTCGATCGGTTATTGAGGTGGTGCCTAATTTGGTTGAACCTAATTTTTGAGTTAGTTAAAATTACATTCCTTGATTTTTCATTTCAAATGAGTGTCTTATTCTATGAGTATATTATTTAATTTAATAATTAGGAGAATCAGTTCAGGACAATGTAAGTGTTCCAATTCATTTGTTCCCTTTTTTGCTCAAAACATTACTACAATCATATAATTAAATTGAAGATCAGATAAATAGTTAATACTTCCTTTGCCAAAAAAAAAAAAAAAAATAGTCCCCGTTATGTTTTGTGATATACTCCTTCCGTCTCATAATTATTGTCCACTTTGTCCAAAAACTTTTGTCCCAAAATTATTGTACAATTTAACTTTTTATGGATCAAGTTACACATTTGTCCTTAGTAAAAAACATTATCTATAAAATCTTAGTGGTTAAAAAATTACTTATGTGGGGATATATCCGGTTGTTTAATGTAAAATATAGTTAAGTTTGACCAAAAATAAAATCTTTCATTTTAGTAAAACTGGACAATAATTATGGGACGGAAGGAGTATATTATTTTTATTAATACAAACTTCAAAACTCAATATAAATTATTTTTTGGAACACAGAAAATACTATCATACTCTCTATGTTTTTTAATAACTTAATCGAAAAAACAGTCAAATTCAAAATTCAAACATGTATATCTTGTGTTCTGAATTTTAGGGCCAACGTTTTCCGTTGCTTTAAGTTTCTTTCTCTCTTTTCTTTTTTTCGTTTTCCTCTTTTCTTTTTATTTATTTTGTGACCTGAGGAGTTTAGAAAACCAAATATATCTCTACATGGTTCAACGTCATCTATTCACCAGCGATTTCCTCCGAAAGTATATATAAATATGATTCATTGGTGTGTAATTTTTTCACCCTCTATTTCTTTCTTTTTCTTTTAAATTTGTGGTTTCTAGCCCGGGATGGTCTCGACTTTTCGTCAAGAATGCAGTTGTTTGCTTGCGCCAACTGATAATGATGCTTTAGTTTGTGTCATGGTCGTTTTTTTTTCTTTTTCTTTTTTTTTTTTTCCTGGAGTGATTTTGGAGCTGAGGTCACTTTTGTTGAAGATGAAATTTTCAAAACAATGAGTGGATACATCTCAACGTTTACACCAGTAAGTTAATTCATCCCAACGTTTTAAAATTAATCAATTACGTCCCAAAGTTATCAAAATTACTTGATATAACATGTAAAAATCTATTGGGTCTAATTAAATGTTCCTATTTCCTACTAGAGTTAGTACTCCTTCTATCGAAAGAAAAAGACATTATTCGTGTAGAGAAATTTTACAAGAACGGATCCCAATCGTCCATGCGTTCAAGGATCTCCTACTTTGTAATTTCTTTGTCGAATTTTCTTTACATGTATCATTACTCAAAAAATAATATTTCTTATAATTTGAAATGATTGTTTGATTTAAATTTTTATTTTTTTTGTTGAAATAAGATAATAATTTTGGAATTTCCGTTGCTCTTTTTTTCTTTTCTTTTCTTTTTAATACAGAGGAAGCAATGCATAGTGGTTTGATTACAGGGCCTTATCTCCTTTGCTTTTAACCCATGATTTTGTAAAAGTGGAACTCCAACAACATTACTTTTGAACAGTTTCTGGGCCTTGATTGGGTCAAATGAAATTTAAGAAAAGGTTGTTGTTAGGCTTAGGTTGTGCCCGTGGGTGATCGTTTGATTATGCTATACTCTTTGCTGTTGATATTGAGGATAAGTATTTCTTCAACCACAATTTTATCCAGACAGCGGTTTATCTGATTATGAGAAAAAGAAAACTAAAATGTTTAGGCTAGGCTAACACAACAATATTAGTACACGCTGATTATATCATATTTCAATCACCGTTTAATTTCACAAATGATCAACAGTATCTCACAGTCACTACAACAAAAATGAGTAGTTTAGACACTTTTTTGTGTTTCAATAAATGGTATAATAGGACACATGTGATTCACATTGCGTGGGATACTACTAAATAGTGTCTCCTATAATCGAGTCACAATAAGTCATAAAACATTTGAAAGGGTATTATTAGATTGTCACTTATTAAGACACTTTAAAGTATCCCATTAAGTAGGGTAATAGTTCACAAGCAACCCCACATAGTACACTTATGATAGTGTTTCATAATATGCATACACTTTTTTATTTTTAATAAGACACTTTTTAGCAAATGTCCTAATACACATATAATGAGACACATTTTAGAAAAAGTGTCCCATTTTTGTTGTAGTGAGTGTCATCCCTTCCTTTTCCAGTCATTTTATAATAATTTGATTCCAACCTCTTTTATCTCACTGTTAGGCTACTGAACTTTGACTCAGCTAGGTTTAACAATGATTAATTAGGTCCACCAATACTATTCCACAAGTCAGTCGCCCAAAAAAGTTCCATAATCTTCATTATGTCTAATGGTTGTAACAAGATCTTCCTCTGAGAAAAATTGATTTTAATTTGGCAAGATTCTTGATATGTGTTGCATTGGCTCCGTAAAGCAACAAACATCAGCAAACATGAAAATGAATTCATGAATATACACATTTTATGAAAAACGAAGATCAAAGCTAAGCAAAAGCAAACAGCTTGGGACCCTCGAAATATACCAATCCTAATTCGAAAGCATTTCTTCCCCCCCCCCCCAAAACACACAAAAAAAAGGTATCAAATGAACGAAAGTAGTCGTTGTTGACATTATTTATTATTTCATATAATTTGGCGTCTAACAAATCCTTTCTGTCATTTCGATTGGTAGCACAATTAAGTGATTAACTGAAGAATTTAAGGTTACATTACGCCTACAATTAATTTTAAAATTTTAACTTATTTTCAAAATAGATGAGTCGTTTTCACTCAACTACAAATTATGAAGTTAAATGAAATTAGTTCTCGGTTTTTTCAGTAGATAATATAACGAAACCAAAAAATTAAAATCCTTAAAGATTTAATAAGAGTATTATATTACTCTTTTTTATCATCATTACTCATTAGATATGTACATTATGAAGTACCAGCTTTTTGTTCATCAGCGCTATGATCATTCCTCCACTAATGAGACTATGAGAGCATTGACTCTTTAAAACTAAATAAATAAATGGGTTGGCTTTAGCCTTTAGAAGATTCCCCCAATGTTGCTGTTAACTTTTTTTTCCACCTTCGGAAGCGCCATTTGGATCTTCCTTTTTATGTCTATTGCATGTCTGACTTTGTCTTGTTCTTTTTCATCATTCTTCTTCCCCACCTTTTCCCATTCATCAACTTCATCACCAAGCTCCAACAATGACTTGCTCACCAAAGCTAGCTACCCACTAATTACTTAATTGCTAATCAATTAGCCTCTTAAAAATTGTCTAGATCCCTGAGCCTCCGTATGTTTCCTTTTTTTATACTTCCTCCGTCTCATAATTATTGTCCAGTTTTACTAAAATGAAAAATTTTATTTTTGGTCAAACTTAATTATATTTTACCTTAAACAACGGGATATACCCCTAAATAAGTAATTGTTTAACCACTAAGATTTTATGGGTAATGTTTTTTACTAAGGACAAATGTGTAACTTGATCCATAAAAAGTCAAATTGGACAATAATTTTGGGACAAAATTTTTTGGGCAAAGTGAACAATAATTATGGGACGGAGGGAGTATAATTTTTTAAAATTAATTTATTAATAACTGTCATATTCACACATATCTTTTTACATTTTCAGTAGCATATCCTGAATTTTTTTAAAAGGACTTTTTAAAATTTTTAGTCTAAATGAATTTTTATATTTTGGCCCCTGCTAATTTTTCTTACATTCACCTATATGTTCTATAAATTCTGACTTCGCTAATACTGGATGAACGATTCAATTGGCTAAGATCAGACATGTTCCAAGCAATTATCTTCTTGATGATCTCCTAACACTGCTCCCTGATCTAGTTTCCTTGTACCCTTTTGCTTAATCTGGTAATAAAAGAATTTTGTCCGGTCTAGCTTATAAAGTTTGGGCTAAAATCAGTCGGATAGAAACTTGACACTTAACTTGGGCGTTTCAATCATTTTCATCCCTTATTTGGAAAAAGAAATTTTGATTTTCAAACTTCAGTATGTTGCCAATCAAGAAATGATCTTGTTACTGAGTCAAAATGTACGTATAAAAGACATGCCGGAATGGAGCACGTACGAGTATGGCATTTTAGTCTCTCTAGTTGAATCAGAAAAGGAAATACTATTATAATTTCAATTCCTAAATGAGGTGATTATCATTTTGAGATAAATAAATATTTAATTAATTTTAATCAAATGAGCGGAATGAATTTGAGTAGGACTTTTTTGGGCTAAAATGTACTCGACCGGGACCAAAAATGAATATTATAATTTCCAATTTCTTAATGACGCGACTATCATTTTGAGATAAATAAGTACTACCTCCGTTTTTTTTTTTAATCTGTCGCTTTAGAATTTGTACAAGTATTAAAAAAATAATGATTCGGAATTTAATTTATAAGGGTATTGTCTTTTTTGCACCTAATTAAAAATATTGGAACTCTAACAATTTTGAAATTGAAGTAAAAGAATAAGTAATTGTCATTAATATATATTCTTAAAAGTAGAGAGAGATAAAGGTAAAATTAAAAAAACTGTATTTAATGTTGCATTAGAAATGAAGTGCAATAGATAAAAAAAAAAACATTTTGAATTCACCTTAAAACGACAAATGAAAAAAACGGAGGTAATATTTAATTAATTTTAATCAAATGAGCAGAATGAATTTGAGTAGGACTTTGTTGGGCTAAAATATACTCGACCGGGACAAAAAAAAAATAGAATGCTTCTCGTATAAGTTTGATGCTTGACTTATCAAAAATGCATGTATTTGAGTACTCTTAAGTATGCCCTTTGCGAAGAAATTCTTGGAACATAATTCAAAGTCACCAGGATGTTTTGCCCATAATGATGGGAACAAAAGAGATGTAGAAATAAAAGGAGTTGGCCAAACAGCCCTATAATATGTTGTGTACGTTTTGCGTAAATACACTAGATGTTTGGTTCGGGCGGCCTCTAAATTACTATTTTATTAAAATCTAATTAAATTACTATTTTTTGAGGAATTAATTTGACGTATATATCATTTATGCTATGATTTGGGACTTAAAAAAATATACCTATAAACGTGAGGTTATAAGGGAATAATAATAAATTAATTGATAAGGCATTATTCTTAATTGCTGGATTTAGGTGTTTTTATTTTTTGTTTATATTAAGCTTGCAAAACTGTACGATTGGACATTTGAATTTGAATTAATATATCCATTCGTTTGAAATGTAACTGATCCTTATTTGTAGAATTTTTTTCATTGGGCTCGGGCCACATCTAAAACATGTTTTTTTAAAAAAAAATTATATGACTTCTAATTAAAAAAGACTTACACGTGACAAAAAGACTTCTGAAATCTGAAATATGGTGCATTGGAGCCAAAACAAATTCATACGTAGTCGCCACATTAGCTTCATGTCTTCTGCTTTAATAGAGTAATGGGATACATAGTCGCCACATTAGCTTCATGTCTTCTGCTTTAATAGGGTAAAGGGATTATCTATACTGAATTAGTTACTATTGCGACAATGAACACTACGTAAATATAGGAGTATTTATGAGAGAGTCTTTGGGTTCTTGTTAAAATGGTAAGATATTGGTGTAAACTGTTAAGGAAGAACAAATCATGACTAGAAATCAACATTTATATTAGAGCTTGGGTCTCTTTAGGGATTACAATCATACAAAAGTCTTTATGGATCGATTGTAGTTTAAAATACTCATATTTCTATTTTGAAAATAAAGAACACAAAAAAATAAATCATAAAAAGGGTCTCTCAAGGTTTTCATAACCTAATAAAGCAAAAGAAAAGCATTTCCATTAAACTTTGTGAAAGCAGATAAAAGGCATAAAGGTTAGAGTTTAAGACGTAGTAATAGAGGACATGTTAACTTTACCTTTATGCATTTCATAATTTAACTAAGATAGGATTACACCATTACTATCATTTAAAAAAAAAAATCTCCATGCAATTGAGTGTACGAAAACCCCAAACTTTTGAGAGGTGACATTTAACCACTCCAATCTCCAAAATGTTTTTGTGTTGTGAAACAGTTTCGCCATCTATTTCAGCTGTCTGGTTTTATTGTTTTTGTTATCTCATTATATATATATATATATATATATATATATATATATATACCATTTACATTTATGGGATCTACTGGGGAAAAGGATATTACTATTAGGAAGAGACTCCACGCGTGCACGCCTATATTATATATTACTCGCTCTCCTGAGCTACAAGCTTATCTTAAGTGCAAAGATTACTAAACATATTATTATATTGACAATACATCTTCAAATAGTTTTCGTTGTTGCCTTCTAAACATGCAACTTCTTGCATTTTTTTCCAATGGTCCATTGTTTAAAATATAACTCTTTAAGTCTAAATAAAGCATATAAGTGATTGAGCTAAATATATTGTAGAGAATAACGATAGAATGCCTTTTAAACAGTTGATAGTTGTTCAACGCAAAAATAAATTAGGAAAAATATTCAAAATTTTCAAAATAGAAGACCGAAAACTCCCAAGGAGGGGTAATGTGTATGAATCGGAGCAACTTTCCATTTGCAATATATAGTAGTGAATAAAATGTTGTGCATTAATTGAATTTTATATGAAATTGTTGATTAATTAAGGACCAGGTTCTTCAGAGTAGATGGATAGACAAAGGTTAAAAAGGGATTAATGAGGGCCATGATGCTGGTGATTGTTTCTATATATTTTTGTCCTAAGATAAGAGTTATATTTATTATACTAAAATAGTATAACAAATACGGTTTTTATTGCATGAAGTATGAACGGATCGATGGAGCATTTTCAGGCTTCAAAATGTAAAAAAAAAAATATTGAAAATGTAAAAATGTATATTGGATGGGATAGTTTATAATAATTTAATTTAAAAATATCATCAAGAAAAGGAAACAAACAAAGCCTAAAAATTTTAAGTGCTTTCCAGATATTTGATCTTGAGACTTTTTAAGGTGGCTTTATGTTGAAACTGAGGTTGATCACTGTGTATGTTTTTACTTGAGAGATAAGACATTGTTGATTTGATGACAAAGAAATAGGGTAGCTCAATAAACTACAAATCATGGTGAACCAAAAAGTCCATCTTTTCTTTTGTCCAATTCAATATGAATAATTGACAAAATTAAGTCGACCTAATCTCCACAGTATATATATATATATATATATATATATATATATATATATAAGAGTCGACATAATCTTAAGTTCCAAGCTTCATATTCACAAACATCAAAATCCGGGAACATGTTTGCCTCGTCATGAACCGATTAATAACATGTACATACATATACATATTCTTTTGTGAAACACTCTGTCCTAAAATTAAAATCGTGCTGATTTAATTATTTGGTTGGGACGAAAAGAATGTTATGTTTTAATTGAAGGATGAAAATTAATTGCACATAATAAGTAGTGTTGCTCGCTCGAACGGTGAAAGTGACCGCGCAGGACCAGTATACAGCTCTAATCTGATGGAAATTATCAGTTTGGACCAGCAATAATGTCTTTTTCATGTGGCGATCATTTACTCAATTTTCTGCTACCTTCCTCCTTCGATTGAGTTAATGAGGTAAAAGTGATTTACTCTTTTCTAAAAAAAAGTTTATTAACATATAGGCTTTTTGATCATTTAATTTTTAATTTCGGGGTCTTACATAATCTCTAATGGTAAACTAGTGCAATTTTTTTTCTAGTACAGCAAAATGGACTAAAGTCAAAATTCTTATATTAGAGCAATTTACAGATGAAAATATCTATATCATTATGTTCTAACCACGAATTTACTTCACAAAAAAATCAAACTATTTCTCTGGTTAAAATATTAATGGGAATAATAATTTGGATGGAAAGGATGGTCCTCATTCTTGAAGATCAAAGAATGAGGATTGTTCGTTGGTAGATGGATTCCTTTGGGGGTGCTACAGCTCAGGAGTAACAATTTATTGATTTATGTGACATTGAGATTCTATAAATCATACGCTGCAGAATATAAAGAATAAAATGGAGATTCAGATTCAACGGACATTGATAATGTGAATCATGTCGTAGTGGATGAAGCACACTTCCTATTCGTAGTTCGTTCTTTCCTGTATAATCTTCAATTTTCCCTTTATGTTGTGATTCGTGTGAGCACGAACCAAGTAATATATACTACTAGTTTTTATTACGATTTCGTGAAAATAATAGTATAATTTTAAATTCTATTTGCTTAAGTTATAATTTCTTAATTGAATTAATAAAACCATGACATGTAGTGTTAATATTACCATATGTAAGCGATTAAAATATTTTTTTCAAAAGCTTTATAGCTCGAAACATAATTATTTGTGTCGAATAGTTAAGTTGTAGAGTGCAGTTTGTGCCCGTCATTAAGTAACAAAGATTATTACATTAAAAAAAGGGTTCATCTTATTGCATTATTTTAATTCACGAATAGATTGAAATTTCGTTTCAGACGTAAATAATACCACCAAAAAGTATGGTCACTCACTCACCGGTAGCTGCGGTTGAATTCGTCATATAAAATGCATACTAATAGTAACCCAGACCAACTTCACCTGGGAATTAACGAACTTGTTCATCGAAAATCATAAACAAAACAAAATCTATCACCAACTCCCCCTCTCTCTCAAAAGGATAACAATATTTCTGGCATTTGTTTCTTTTTAACAGCTACTTAAAAATTTGGCTCATTTACCTACCCCTCAACCACAAATATGGACGTTGGCCTTTTTTTTTTTTTTTTTTGCATATTGCCCTCTTGTTTAATTGTTCCCAAGAGCATATAAAATAAGTCAAATAAGTAAATGAGCAATGATACATGTAGTAAAAATAGCGGTATCTTTGTTTCAAAAGAATAGTTTACATTGATTTTTTAATTTTATACTATTTTAATATAAATTTTAAAATCCAATACCGACTTCTTCTTTTTTTTGAGACAGAAAAAAACTCATAGTGACTGATGTGTACCTAATATTTATGAATAAAAATATCATTTTAGGAGAAAAATTAATTTTTGACGTAAAAATATTAATAAAATAGAAAAATCATAATATTTTACATGAGCCAATATTTTTTTTCTCACTATCCATATCATTTTCCTGAACAAATACCAGAGGGATTCTCCATCCCCAACAAAAAAATCAACTAAAGATTCTAGTTTGTTAATATTTTTCTTGTCACAAAGCTAGGTAACATAAAATCATGTTTGCTAATTGCTATTTTATTTTAATTTCACAAACGAATGTGATATGAACTACTACCATTTTCCTTTGATAAGGAGAATTTATGAGTCCATATAGTCAATGTATGACTATGAGCGTTACGAAATACTCCCACTCTTTTATTCAAATTTCAAGTAAATTAATGTTAGACATTGATTTAGTCAGAGTTAGAGACAAAAGGAGAGACTTTTAGGACAAGAATGTTTCGGGCAAACATACTTGTTAATCCATCATTTTCTTTTGACTGTTAGAGGTCAATAGAAAAATAATTTATTTTTTTTTGGTATAAAAAATATATAATTATGATTGAATTACTAACAAGTACTACAATGAAAATAATAAAACCATTCAGTCAACTTATCTAAAGACAGAGGAGCCACTTGTGAAAAAATACGAAAACCAATTACTATGTTACAATCAATTTCGCAATTTATTGTTTCTGAACGTTTCAAATTACTATAATCTTGATTAAGAACAGAGATGCTTGGAAAGCCATGTGTCCAATCTGTTTTTTTTTTTTTTTTAATTTTGTCCTTCTGAAAAGCACCCGTCCAAAGACTTATCCCCTACGGTATTTTGTTAACAAAGAAAGGCAAAAAAAAAAAAAGCTCGTAATTCCCAAAGAAGAATAAAAAAATTACCCAAAATTCAAAAAACTCTTTATTAAAGAAAAAAAAGTCGCAAAGTTTCAATAAATTCTCCTTACGTTAAATTCCACATGCAAAAGTAAAACAGAGAGGATAAACAAAAACCATCCAAACGCACGGTGGCAGTGGGGCCCAAAACCAGTTTTAGCAGTCACAATTCACAAAAACAAAAAACAAGAAAAAAACCAACCACCCTAGATTATACTGGCCCGCCCTTTCCTCCAGAATAATTCGACCCATCCCATCAATTTCATCCCCAAGCCAAAAAATCAACCCGCCCCGGGCCACCCACCCGTTTTCACAGACACATAATCTGAAACTGCTGAACAACAAAGAAAGAAAACACACACACACACACACACAGTAGTTTTGCAGCAGCATTCTCTCTGTTAAATGAATCAGACTCTTTCTTCTCCCTTGTAATCTGTCATATCGGCTTGAACCCAAAAAAAAAGAGTGCATATAATCTGAACATCGCCGGCCAGCTCACCCACGCCGCCACTGTAAGCTCTGACCTCAAAAAGCACACCCAACTCCCCCAACCACTATTAAATTAGTCTGTTCCCACTACAAAACAAAGCCAAAAACAAAAAAGAATATTTTGATAACCCCCTCCTTGCCCAGCTTTTGTTCAGTCCCTTCACGCAGGGCTCTTCAGATACAAACAAAGTGCGTAATATGCGTCTTTTTGTTACTTATACTGCTAATTGGAGTGAATTACTCTCTTTTTCCGGGTGATTAGAATAATCCTTGTTGCATGACGGATGCTCTGTGTAACGGCTGCTTTAAGAGGACAACGACCGACGACGACGTCATTGACGGTGCCTGTTTTGACTTGTTAATTCTGGGGGAAAGGGGAATTTTGAAAATGTTGAGGTGATATTCTCGGTAGGGAAACGGAAGGAAAAGATGGCAGGAGAGTTACCGGCGGATACTGTGGCCAGGACTTTCCGATCGCTGGTGGAGAAAGCCGAGAAGAAGTTCGCGCGTGTGAGGGACGCGCCGTCGTACGCACGTGCGCCGTACGCTCATTACTTCCACAGCGTGTTCAAGTCGTACATGACGCTTTGGAAATACCAGCAGGAGAACCGGGCGAAGCTGACGAGTTCGGGGCTGAAGAGGTGGGAGATCGGGGAGATCGCTTCCAGGATCGGGCAGCTGTATTTCAGCCAGTACATGAGAACCAGTGAGGCCAGGTATTTGATTGAGGCGTACGTGTTTTACGAGGCGATTTTGCATCGGAAATACTTCGATGAAGGCTCCAAGAAGGACAAAGGAGTTCGGTTTAAGGAGCTGAGGTTTTACGCCAGGTTTCTGCTGGTTTCTTTGATTCTGAACCGGTCGGAGATGGTTAAATTGCTCGTTGATAAGTTTAAAGCTCTTGTTGATGACAGTAAATCTACCTTTCCGGTACAACTCACTCTCCATAGCTTCTCATTTCACTTTCGGTTGATTGTTTGAGAACTTTCCGGCCTAATTGAGCTGAACTGTTCTTCCTTGTTTGTTTATGGTCATTTTAATCATTCATGATTTGACTTGTGATTATTTCTGTCAGTCTAGGATTGAGTTCATGACCAGATATTTGTCTGACTTCTCTAATGATGACCAAATTTGTCTGAAAATTACAATATCTGCAATCATCAGCTCAGCTATAGTACATTTGAATATTACCAATTCAAGAACATGAACTTCCCACTATCTTCATTTTGAATTTGAATCTTACCCTTCTTCTTCAGAGTGATCGGGGAATAGAGGGTAGGATTGTAGAAGACAGTTCTCAATGATATACTAGATTTTTGAGCTTCTTTCCTTATTGTCACAGGATAGTACCAATTTCAAGGAATGGAAGCTCGTGTTGCAAGAGATCCTTCGTTTTACCAAAGCTGATTCGGCCTTCTTGATTGTCCGACCTTTGCGACTCTGTGCAATATTTGATTCATTTCCATCCTCTCTTCCGTATGTTGCCCGTTTCCATGCCAAGAAAGTTCTGAAATTTCGAGATGCTCTACTTGCAAGTTATCACAAAAATGAGGTAATCAATTCTTGAAATTTCATGATGCTGTATTTACAATTTTGAAATTCATCTTCTTCGCTTTATTGCGCTTTACACCATTACCTATTGGATCTTTTAATGACTATTTGCAGTTTTCCTTCCTTCTTGTCTGAATAGGTCAAATTTGCAGAACTAACTTTGGACACTTTTAGAATGCTTCAATGTTTGGAATGGGAACCCAGTGGATCATTCTATCAAAAGAGTGAATTGGTGGAATCACGAGAGAATGGTGCTATGGCTGATCATTCTGCTGCGTCTGGACTCATTGATATAAACTTGGCAGCTGATTTTACAGATCCATCATTGCCACCAAATCCTAGGAAATATGTTCTCCATCGTCCTTCAGCCACGCAGTTACTAGCTGTAAGTATTGGAATTGTTTCTCTTTCTTTTTTTGTATCTTCAACTGTTCTCAGATGAGTAAACTCTCAGTTACTGTTTAACATTGTTGGTTCCTGAAAACGGTTGTAGCCTTTTCTATTTCATCACCATAAATTGAAGCACTTGGCTATTCTATACTGTTTGGCCCCTTCCGCAAGTTGCCCTTGCTTTCACTTATTTGACCCTTACCTCAGAGAAGAACAGCCATACGCTGGCTTGTCAGTCAACCATGTAGCAAATTTTATGCATCAGATACTAACTTAGGCTATTTTTAGACCTTCTAAACTATCTTGCTTGTTGGCTTTTCACCAGTTCACCATTCTGTCTAGTGCTCTCAAATATTTGCTCAAAATTTAGGCCACCCAGAAACCATGTGTGTGGCCCCTTCTCACCTAGAATCCATGTGTAGCCCCTTCTCACTTGACCCTAATGAAGCTGCTAACTGTAGACATTCCATCGTTTGGATTTGCTGGAGCTATAGAATGTGAACTTCCAATTATCTTTGTTTATGATTCATTTCAGCCCTTTTTCTTGACTTCTACTTATGTGTCTTTGTAATTGTGAATCCAGGTTATTGCTACTATCTGTGAAGAGCTACCTATGGACAGCGTGATGCTACTGTATCTGTCAGCAAATGGTAAACTGCGGTGTATACTTTTCGATTCTTTATAAACTGATCTTGGCACTGTAGCTGTGAAATTAATCAATATCTTGTTATGCAGCACAAGGTAGTTTTTCGCCAGTCGCAAACACCGTAAATGCCAGGAGATCTTCAAAGACTAGTCACAGTTACCATGAAAACAATAACCATTCGCGTGACAACCATGTAAATGGCACTAGTGACTCAAGTGATCTTTTTGCAAATGGTTTGTGGCTGGGTCCTGGTAGAGATGGAGGTATCACATTCATATCCTGTATCCTTGTGTGCAAAATATTGTTGCTAATTAGTTATCTTAATATGGTTTCGCTCACGCAATACTTTTGTGTATTTCAGGACCAAATACCATATATCCTGGTGATCTAATTCCTTTTACCAGACGACCTGTTTTCTTGATTGTAGATAGTGACAACAGCTATGCATTCAAGGCAGGTTTGTCATAACTTTGTCTATTTCTTGTTTTACGTATCTGGGTAATCCATGACCTACCTTTGGGAAATGGTGTCTGTATTTTTGTGTAAGTGAGATCACTGCAGAGTATTGAGACTTGATAAATGCAGGCTCTTGAATGAGTTCTTCTTCTGTTTCTGTATTATATAGAGTTCTTAGCAGAGATGCCTTGACCATTCCAAAAGTTCTTAGCACTGCTTCTTTGTAGCTAGTCCTACCTATACAATATCTACTTATTGCATGATTTTCATGAGGTGAAAAGAGTAGAATAGGATATGATATCTTTCATATTTAAATGTTTCCAAATTCAAATAAAAGGAAACAATAATTTTGTGTTCATTTGACTAATAAAAAATTTCACTGTTTCAAGTATCAATTCCTCAACTCAATAGTCACAAATTAGAGGTTTCATAGTTAGGAGTCTTACAGACCATTGGCTCCGCTGATAAGGAATTGATGAGCTATATTGAGATCAAGATTATAGTGATGTTCACAAGTCAAATTTTAGCAGTGATTGTATTCTTTGGGTCAACTGAGCATGATAGCGGCATATGATCTACTGACCCCTAAAAGTGGGACTTCTTGAATTCTCTCTCTACAAAGCTCCCAAAGTCCTGGGATAATGGCATGGGTTTGTCTTTTGTTTTTGAGATACTTGGAAGTGTTTTGTGTTGCATGTGGTGCATGTATGTGTCCCATATCTCCTCAATTTGTCAATATCGTCTTTCATAAACAACATATTCCTCCGTTGTTCTGTTCACTGCCTCCTCTTCCCTTCCGTAGCCCTATGTGGATGTTTTTCCATACCCTAGTGTTTTAGAGACTTTTCAACATGTTGCATGCTGGAAAGTTGTGATTGCTTTGTTGAATTGTGTGTCATCTACCTACGGAGTTGTAGGTTATCTCACTTGAATGTTCCTTTTACTTGTGAAAGTTTCTGATACATCAAAATTTTTTTTCCAGGGTTTACATGGGGCAGAAAGAGGTGAAATGGCTGCTTTACTTCTTTCTCCATTGAGGCCATCATTTAAGAATCCAACTGAAGCTGATTTTTCACACAGTGGAAGCCAGTTTACCTTGTTCTTAACTGCTCCTTTACAGGCTTTTTGCCAGTTGGTTGGCCTTGTGTTCTCTGACGACGATATGGTAGGTAGATTTTATATGTTGAGCCTTGTTATTCTAAAATGCTTTTTTTTCCAATTATTTAATTTGCTTTTCTTTTCCTCTTTTAGGATGTCTTTGGAGATGCTGACAGCATCATCTCTGATGCATTCTCGGAATGGGAGAAAATTCTCTGTACGACTAGTAGCCTACATCTAGTGTGGGCTCAAGTTCTTTCTGATCATTTTCTTCGGCGGCTAATACTTCGGTAAGCGTGAATCAGTTGACTGTACTTGTTAATTATGCAGAACATGTTCTGTGTGATGGACCTCTACTGCAAAAGTTGGGTCCTTAAATATTCAGCTAGTGTTTACTAGATATCTGGATGCCCTGGGAAAACATACTACTGCAGTCGGTGACCTGTTTTGCTATCTGCAATTGATGTGATACTGTTCATTCTTTCTTACAGCTGATCTAGCGTATTGTTTGTCCCAGGTTCATTTTCTGCAGGGCTGTGCTTACTTTGTTTTGTATACGTGAAAGCAGCGACCAGTATCTGCCTGTTTGCTTGCCTGAATTTCCCAAGTCTCTTTCGCCAACTTCTGAACTTGTGTCTTCTCCTGTCTTCCGACTTGCAAATCACCTCAAGGTTGAGAAGTGTTTTCACTCGCGCGGTACAAATTAAGAGCTCAGCTTTGTGAATCCAGCAACATGCCAGGGGTCCAGTGTTCCATATTAAGGGCAACAAAAGTCAAAAGGCCCCCACTACATCCCCGGAAAGAGCTAGTGATTTCAGTAAACATGTCCCGGCTTGTACAAACATGGTACGACTGATAGAGATCGAACAATACGAGATTGCTATTGTTTGTTGAAAATTTAAAGAAATACATCTGCAGATCAGGGGTGCAAAATTTCTTGGGGGATTCTTTGATGGATTTGCCTTTTATAGCAGTAGTGATGGTTTTAGCGTAGTGGTACAGTCCTGAGTATATATATACTTGTCAGAGAGTTCTTTTGCTTACACGGTTTGTAAAGTTGTAGCAAGCAGAAATTTTTAGGTTTTTATTCTTGTTTATCTTAAAAAAGTTAAATTCTTTCAGATTCCTTTATACTCGCCTCTGATTTGTAGTAGGTACAATTTGAGTTCTCTCAGGAGGAATACACTATCAATGGTTGTGAATGGTGTAATTTGCTTTGTAATACCTTGGAACTTCCTTTGTTCCTTTCTCCACCCCATATTTTTCATTGGCTATTTAATTATTTTTGTCCAAGTGATTTCCTTTCTCCCAGATTTGTTTCACTGGACTCTTGGATACACCATTCCATTGGATTTTGTCATCCTTTCTTATCTCCCATTCCAAATTTAATTCTCCACAAATGAATAATGCTCTTTCGAACTAGAACAACTAATTTATCATTGTTGACAGTTGACACAATATGAAAATACAACTTCATGCTATTATCATCATTGACTAAAATACAAGTTGAACTTGAACGCCAAGATGCTAGAAATGTAACGACAATCTGAGTGCTGAATGCTGATGTGCAGTTTGGATTTAGCTAACAACTATGTTTGACATTATTGAACTTAGGACGACAAATTGGATCAACATGATCTCTCTTTGCTTTTGTTGCCTTTAAAGTACCGTAGATGGAGTGAGGATTGGCGCTTGATGGGTTCAAGTTTAAATTTGTTCATTTTTTTGGGTCCTAAAATTAAAAATTTGGACAATTTTCTGGAACAGAGGGAGTATTGTCCTAAAGTTATACGGGAAAAAAATGACAATACATTATAATCAGGTTGATTTAGTTTTAGTAATTATTTTTACCACAAAGTTTTGTACTAACTCAAAAGGAATAAAAACATATCATCATGGGACTGATTGGTAATATTATGAAGATCCTCTCTACTTTTTTCTTCTGAATTTTTTTTTTTTTTTTTGCGGTTTTCAAATTCTCTTAATTTTTATTATTATATAGTAGTATTTTTTTTTTATTTTTAATTTTTTTTGCCGTAAGTGGCATTGCAAACCCTTTCGCATTCTAGGGAAAGGCTGGATACCTTCCTCAATTCACACTCCTAAGATCTTTTTTTCTTTATTTTTTTTTTTTGGAAAAACCAATATGCCAAACAAGACCCAATTTTTCTTTTCTTCTCAGTTTTTTTTTTCTATTTTTCATTGCTGCGGTGGATACCCAAAAAAAAAAGTGTATTGTAAATTAGTAGTCGGTATTTTCTTCATTAACAAAAATGAGTCATATTGGGACAGGAGTGAGTTCAATCTCGTTTATTTCACGATTAATAATATCAAATGAGCATATTTCTAGTGGTTTATATAGTTGTCTTTCTTAGTAATAGAGTAGGGTTTGATTTCCAACAATAGTTATAAGTGCGGTTTTACCCACGGGGTGAGTTCAATCTCGTTTATTTCGCCATTAATGATATCAAATGAGCAAATTCCTAATGGCTGCCAAAAAGCTAGATAATAATCACTCACCATTTATTAAAAAAAAGAAAATATAAAAATGTGCGCAAAAACATTAGGTTTAATTTTTTTGTGTGGTATTTTTCCATTTATAAACAGAATTCTACTCCAGCACGTAAGTTTTAACCTCACTCAACTGACGATCCAATTCAAAACCATATCAGCCAATAAGGAGCTAGAGTTGCTCCATCTCGATCCACACACATCCTTCAACACCCAATCAGAACCGTACATTTAGGCACAGAAAACACAACTTATGCCTTTAGATACCGTCCGATACCGTACTCAGAAAAGCACACGTTCCTTTAATCTCCGCCGTCCAATCCCATCAAAGGCTGTCACCACCAACCCCTATATATAACCATTACATTCTACCACTTTTAAACTTTTCAATTGGTTGGCGATTTAACACAGAGTTTTTAGAGAGAGAAATCTGTTCTTCGTCTTCTGAGAAGGTCAGTCTCTGTCGTTATTATTTTTTTGTTTCTGTTTTTCAAATTATTCTTGAGCTATGCAAGTCTGATCTGTGTTTCTGTGCGATTCTTTTTCCTCCATGTTTTAGGAATAAATCTTTTTTGGTTTTTTGAATATTTCCCGCTTAGAGGCTAGGGTTTTGACGATACAGATTTTGATTTGTGTTTTTCGTTTTGATGTGGAATAATTAGGGTTTATTATCGTTTCGGAAATTAGCAATTGATTGTCACGGCCTTTTTTTAGATTATTACCGGTCCACTTTGGTCCGATTGAATTGGGTGTTTTTGAATTTGGAATGGTTATCTTGGATTCAGTTTAGGGTTTCCGTGTTCTTTCTTTGTTTTTGGAGTATCTGGCAAATGTTTTTTAAATTAATGGCTAAAATTGATTGTTGTTTCTGGAATTCCAGCTATGGCACGTACCAAGCAAACCGCTCGCAAGTCCACTGGAGGAAAGGCTCCAAGGAAGCAACTTGCTACCAAGGTTTGTTTCTGTTTTCCCCCTTGTTCTGTAGAATTATTTGTTATTTCTCTTTCATGTGGATGAGTTTATGTGAGGAATAGATTGTAAAATTGGTTGTTAATTGTATGTTTCAGGCTGCTCGTAAGTCTGCTCCCACTACTGGTGGTGTGAAGAAGCCCCACAGATACAGACCTGGAACTGTTGCTCTTCGGTGAGTAGTTGCTGTTGATCCTTTTGAGTCTTTGTTAGTTTTCCTTTATGTAAGATATGTAATCCTTGTGGTATGTTGATTTTGTTCTTTACATGTTTGTCTCTGGTTTGTAGTGAAATCCGTAAGTACCAGAAGAGTACTGAACTCTTGATCAGGAAGCTTCCTTTCCAGAGGCTTGTTCGTGAAATTGCCCAGGACTTCAAGGTAAATTATAACTGCATTTGAGCTGGTGGTTTGCAAATTCACTTTGGTTACAATGTGTCTTCCATTGCTGAGAAACTAATTTGGCCTTTTTCTTTTTTAATGTGTGTGCAGACTGATCTGCGTTTCCAGAGTCATGCAGTCCTTGCATTGCAGGAGGCAGCTGAGGCCTACCTTGTGGGTCTGTTTGAGGACACCAACTTGTGCGCCATTCATGCTAAGCGTGTTACAATCATGCCCAAGGACATCCAGCTTGCTAGGAGGATCAGGGGTGAACGTGCTTAAGTTCTGTTAGGATCAGGCCTCCTGTAGAATGGTAGCTTTTGGTGGTGGTGTTATGAATGCTATAAATAGTTTATAGGACAAGACCTTTTGCTTGCGTTGTAGTTATGTGTTTTGGCCATTAGTATTGGGGTGGTGTATGCCAGTATAAACTGATATTGTTTTCACTGTTTTGTTTTGGGAATGGTCTGAAGGATGGCTGGCATGATCAGACTGTTTATTTCTGCTTTTGTGTTTGAATCTTTTGTCACACCTCTGGTGTTTGAACAATTCCAATCTAATGGTAGTTTGATATTTGTTTATCTTTTATTGCTATCAATTTTCTTTCTTCCTCACTTCACTATATTGGTTTCTTCTGATTTGTTTCGATCGTCATGAAATTCTGAAGTCTTGGAATAGTGCCATGGCTTTATACCTTTGGTGAATTCTATTTCTTGATATGGTTAATGCTGTGTATGTTCTACATTCTCCCCGGAAATGGGAGATTGATGATGTTTGAGTCGTCTGTTAAACAATGAACAGTTGTCCTGTAACTGTGCTGGATCAATGGAAGTTCAATGTACTGTAACTGTGATATTGATGAAATGGTCAAAGAAACAATTGTGGTGCAAAAGTATGTTCGTTTGGTTGAATCCATCGGATAGGCAGTTGGGGGTTTTATATGAAGCATTGCTTGATATACTTGTGGGCTAGGCCAGCCTAAATCAAGCTTGTTGAGGAGCCAATAGCTTTGATAGTAATGGCCGGTTGGAGTTTGGTCCTTTTGTTTGGGTGTATTACGCATTTGGTGTTTGAAGTTATTGATAGTAATGGCATGTTAGAGTTTGGTCATTTTTTCTTGATATATTAAGCATATGGTGTTTGAAGAAGTTGTTTACTGGGTTTGAGCCGGAGTAAGTACTTTAATCATTGCTGCCCTCTAGGTGTTTTTTGAATGTCTCTTGAAGCTTTGTTTTGTATGGTCTCTCTTTAGCCAAATCTTGGAATCCCAAAGTTCCCCCTATACTCTTGTTATTAGGCAACCAGTGCCAAAATGCAAAATGTTGTCCATATTTTCTCGTTGGAGAAACTGTGACACACTGGAATGGCAGCCCAAAGCCTCCAAAGGCAAGAAGTTTAGATTTGAAGTTCCATGTCAGCGCAATATCAATTTCTTTCCATTGGTCTTGGGCTTCAATCCTATGCCCAATATCAATAATACTTATTTGTCGGGGTTACATATTTTGTCTGCTCCCCGAATATAGTTTTAGCTAAGCTATCTTTTGACTATACTTCGCCCTCTTCCAGAGTAGTCTAGATATCTAGTCTTTTTGTAAGTTAAGCGAAAGCTTTCTAGTATTAAAAAAAAGAAAAATACATATCTCCATTCCAATAAAATCGCTTCTTGTATTTCTAGACTTTCTTCTCCAACTCTATTTGGTGTTTGACTTCTTCAAGAACCTTAATCCCATTATAAATAAGTAATATGATTTCGTCATTTTGAATTTACTAGTATTTCGTTGAAATGAGGAGGTAATTCATTAGTATGGCTTATACTTATTGACACGAGATGATGAGAGCTTTCAACATGCGGACATGACCAGTTGTTTTGGTTTGAAACCTTACACCTACAACTTTACATTTCAAACGAACAACTCGTTTGGAGAAAGTCGCGTATGTTATAGTATATTATCTGTATACATAGGCTAGATGGATCTTGTTATTATAGTACTTTGACCATTAGACTCCCACCAAATCCCATGCACACAAAGTAGTATATGGGTTAAATGTTTGACATAAGTATATTGATTCCCTCCCACATGTTGAGGGGATCTTTCCTTCAAGAATGGTTCAAGTTACGTGTTTTATTTTCGTTAGTTCATATTTGAAACAATTTATTTTGACACATCCGTCTTAAAACAAGAATGTTTCGCTAGCTAGACTGAACTAGTACTACTGTAAGGAAATTTTCTTCTTATTTTAAGTGGAAAGAATACTAAAATGCGTTCACACTCAATCGCACAAAATCCGTGTTAAACAAACAATGTGATTAAATTTCAACACGAATCTCTATTTGTTGGTCAACCTGCCTGGAGACTGCAAAGCTACATGGAATGCGTAATGTAAAACTAAAAACCAAAATCTCGAAACGAGCCTCTGTTTGAGTGCTTAAGAGCAAAAGAAGACGGATTAGAAGAGCCTTTTGCACTCTCCTCAATACTAGTACTACTTCTTCTGCCTTTCATTGAAATCTGCTATGATCCAAAGTCACTTGTACATAACTTAGATCAATTAATTGAGTATGTTTTTATTTTTTTTTCGTAATTAATTATCCAAAGAATTTTCTACATATTAGGGTATTAGACCAAAATTCTTTTTTTTTCCCCCTTTTTTTTTTCTTTTTCCTGAATGTAATTATGACAGTTTCTCGAAGAAATTTAAAGCAGTCATGAATTCTTCGGGGCTCCAAAAATCTCACCAGATTCACTCAATGCCAAATTACTACACACTTTCATTAATTATTATAATTAAAATATGTTGGAATTTTCGAGGGTCATGTTCGCCGGCCCCTGGACAAAGTCAGAGTAGAAGCAACCTCCATTTGGATTCACAGCTAGCCATCAAAGATCAAAAGAATTACTCCCTACTAGTAACAAATAAAAAATTGTCAACTAATCTCATTTAATTTAATTTAATATCTTCCCCCATGCAGCCAGACGAAAAAGTCCTATATTGTACTAGATCGTGACAGATTCATGAAATTGAAAGATATCTTTTTGAGAGTTTAATTTCTTATTGGGTAATTAAATTATTTGGTTTGATGTCAAAATTAATTTAATCCATAGCTTATAGTAATAAATCCGAGATCAATATACAAATTAATCAATGGTCCATCTTAGAAATTGTGTTGTTCAATTGACATTGTTATACTAATTTTTTTTTTTTTTTACTTTCTTTTTTTATACCGAAAGACTTCATCTTACGTACGTGACTTTTATTTCCGGCTTTAAAGACCTCTTGTCTTAAAATGTTAATAAATTAAACATTTTCCGTTACGGCTTATTACGGCACAGTTCAGACGAATGCCCGCCAACTTCGGACTTTTGTATTAACAAACCAGAAAGAGGGAAAGATTAAGAAGAAGAAGGAGGCAGAGGAAGAAAGAGGTTCTGGAATCAGGATTCAGCAAAAGTGGCCCGAATGGAATCCTATTTTTAACTACTAGTATTTTTGTTCATCTCTTTCACACACTCACACAGTGTGGATGATTTGGAGCCAGCCGATTTTTTTCCTGATTTTCCAAAGTTCCAGTCTTTCGATCGTACAAACCCGAGAAATCATCTGGGATTAGCCAATAAAAGAAAGATGATGTTACGGTCCAAGTCATCATCCAGGTACCGAAGAAATTAACGCAAAACCCCTGTTTTTTTTGGGGGGCCAATTTTTTCTCTGTCTGGTTTTTATTCTGCTTCATTGTTCTTGACACCATTTTTAACTCTTGCCCCTTTTTTTTTTTTTTAATCTCTTGCTGGTGGGTGGTATTTATTCTAAAGTTTTGGATTTTTTTGCATGCCCTTTTATCATCTAGATATGCATGTGAAATCTGGAATGAACTTTGTTTTCTTTTCTTTTTGAGCCCCTATATTGATGATGCATTGAACGTTGGTGGTATATAATTCCAAGATTGATTCTTTCGATGAATTTGGATTTCATTTTGTGGTGTTTTTAGATCTGGGAGTGTTGATTTTGGACAAAAAAGTCAACCATCAGTTCTTTCTAGGACCCTTTCTGCATCCAGATTGTGCAGAGGTGGTGATGTTTTAGCTTCACAGATTAATTCAAATGCCCTTAAATCTATTGGAAGAAGGTCTGCTGATAGATATCCATCCAAAGTTGATAATTCATTCGAGGTATGGATCATTCATCATTGTTATCTGTTTGTTTTGGATGGTCTTAATTCATTGATGTGGAAAACTTGTTCAATTCTGTTTATACATAGAATCGAATTGGTAGAGCTGTGACAATGCAAGAACAAAAAGGGCGGGCTGATTATGAGTTGAAGGGGACAAGAGAAGATTTTGTTGTTTCGGAGGAAGAAAGGAATCGATCCATCAACGAACTGAAGGAGGCGAAAAGGTTGGCTTTTGCAGCCAGTATGATGAAGGTCAATGAGGGGCCGTCTCCCAAGAAGGATGGGGAATTAATGGCTGAAATTAAGAAGTTGAAGGAGTTGTTATCGAAATCAGAAGAGGAACTGAAGATGAAAGATGACAGCATCGGGCTATTGAAGGTAGAACTCCAGCGGGCAAAACAGTTTGAGGCTAAGTTGTCCGAGAGAGATGCATCATTAGCCCGATCCAAAGAGGAAATCAATAGAGTTAGAATAGCTGAGGCTCATGCTTCACAGTTGTTAAATGCAAGTAGCACAAGGATTCAGGAACTAGAGGATGACGTGCAGAGAGGAAGTGTCTCGGAAGCGAAAATGCTGGATTCGTTAGCATCCCAAACGAAACAGCTTGAGCAGATTAAAATGGAACTTGAAGAATCTAGAATAGAAATCGCTTCCCTGACTGCGAAAATCGCATCACTTGAGGCTTCTTCGAATCAGAAACACAGTGAAGTTATCGTCCCTGACAGAGTGGAGAAGAGGGACTTGGTAGCAGAAGAAAGTGATAGTTCAAAGCCTGATCATGAATTAGTAGAGGGTCATGTGTCTAAAGACCCACAGCAGGATGACTTCAAGAGTTCTGAACTCGATGAGATGAAATCATTGAGAAATGAACTCAAATTGGCACTTGATGCTGAGGAGAAGAGCAAGAAAGCTATGGATGATTTAGCATTGGCACTTAAAGAAGTTGCAACAGAAGCCCATCAGGCGAAGGAGAAATTGGGTGTTGCACAGCTCGAATTAGAACATGTCAAAGATGAGGCAGAGCAATTGAAGAAGATGGTGAGGAGCACCGAGGAAAGATACGAAAAGCTTCTGGATGAGGCTAAGAAAGAGGCAGAACTGTACAGAAACACTGCAGATAGATTAAGGATAGAAGCCGAAGAATCACTTTTGGCATGGAATGGAAAAGAAATGGGCTTTGTGAGTTGCATTAAGAGAGCAGAAGAAGAAAGGGCCATTTGTCAACATGAGAATTCTAGACTGACTGAATCCCTGAAAGCTGCTGAACCTAAAGTAAGAGCGGCTAGGGAGGAAAACTTTAAGCTGAGAGACATATTGAAGCAGGCTATCAGTGAGGCCAATGCTGCCAAAGCTGCTGCTGGTCTTGCCAGAGACGAAAATTCATATCTCAAGGACTGCCTAGCTGAAAAGGAAGAAGCTTTGCTTTTTCTCTCGAAAGAGAATGAGCGTCTGAGGATTAATGAAGCTGCAGCTCATGAGAATGTTAAGGAGTTCAAGCGGCTGCTGGCTACTGCATCAACGGAGCTCAAAACTCCGGAAAATGAGAAGGATGGGCTAGTAAGGACGCATAGTCTTAGAATTGAGCATGATGAGGACACCAACCTAGAAAGGCAGAATTTCAGTTTCAACCTTGACGAGCTGAAATTCTTGCAGGACAGTGAAGATTCAGATCATACTCTCAGCCATGAGGACCCTGAAAAGGAAGAGGCACTTAAAGGATCCATATTCGACACAACAGATTCGCCAAGATCCGAACCACAAACTCCTAAACCAGTGTCTCATCATACGAGAGACTCTTCATCAGCCTTTACAGATGATGGTGAAACAACAATTTCAGAAGATTTAGAAAATCCAGACAGCAGTCATTGTGATGATTCGGATAGTGATCGAAACCACAGACGGAGGAAAACAATGTTTAGAAGAGTTGGGGATCTCATAATGAGAAAAAGTTATTATTATCATAAAAGGGAACCATCCTCTGAGAAGGTTCTTGTTTGATAACTTTAGTTTAGTAGTAAGACAAATTAGTTTGGCGCCGTGCATCATGTATAATGATGAACATAACAAAATGCATGCGCATACTTGTTATACATTTTGCAGGGGTGATGCTATCATGTACCTATTACTTTTCGATATTTATATATATTTAAAATGATTGTTGATTATCAAATTCTGTAAAAGTTATTCTTTAATCGCATATTGATCATTCCTTTTGTGGTATCTGGCAAAGCTAGTCTAGACAGTTTCCTCTCATTCTGAAACTATTATGCATAGTTTGTGTGATTAACTTTAAGAGACCTAATTTTGAAGCCTCACAGTCCAAGCAAGCGAGATAGGTGGGGGAAAGTTCAAGGGGAAGCCGAATGGTTGCTGCCAGTTTTCCTTCCACCTCAGAACAGATGTGGTGTGTACGTTTCTCCAAGCTTTAACTTCTGTGTGTGTTCTACATAATTTAAGTTTGTTGTATGGTCATATTTACCTAGGTTAAATTCCTTGAACTCATTACATATGGTAAATTGGATCTCATAGATGGTTTGATTTTGTTTTTGTAGAAATTTTAATATTGTACTAGATTGGCAACTTGTGAGAATTGGTTCAGTTTCTTGTCACAGTTTGATCAGATTGACTCATTTGTTGATCTTGCATTTTTGTGGATAGTTTAATATATTTTGGTTTCTGATATAGCCATTATATAAACATCTGTGTTATGTGCAGACAAGTTTAGTAGCTAGAAGCTCCAAAAACTGAACTGCTAAAATCAGTTCCGAACACCTTTAACAGAACATCTGAAATGAAAAAGCATACAAGGAGGTGATACATGTGAATAAATTCCAACACCACGCTTTTACCTCAATGGAACCAGATCATAGAGACAGAGGTTGGCGCGAGAAGGGGCGCCCAAACATGCACAATGCAGCAAGGGATCTTTGAGTCAGAAAGAACAATAGAGTCTTCAACAGATTCATCTGCTATTTCGAAATGTGAATAATGAACACCTGAAATGATATGTGCTCTATGTTCTCGTTTTCTAAAATCACAAAGGCCTACTAAGGCTCTTACTATGTGATACAGCTAAGATAACAACTGGACTTTTACACTGTGAAACAACAGACTAATCTTACTGCACTTTCTATGACTTCCTGGCAACAGGAGCAAGGAGTCTTTCTCGAGTTCTCAAGAATAAATTTTCTTCCTCCAAGAGAAGAAATGCAGAAACTGGAAACCCACGAAACATATAAGAAGTTACAAGGACATGGAAAGATAAAACAATAAAGGAAAAATCTAAAATGCTATAACCTTTCAACCGTAAACAACACAAAGAAATTCTATTACACGTTTCCATTAGATTCCTGTAATTGAAGTTTTATAGTCATGTTTTGTATTCAAGAAAGAAAAGAGCGTGTATTCACAAAAAACAGTTACTCTGTCATTGATGGCAGCACAAATGTGTGTGTGTTATCAAAGAAAAACAATAATTTCTAGACCAAGAAGAATGCATCTAACTGGAGCAGTTAAGTTAACACAAAGGTCCTACATAGAAACCACAAAAGGAAATTTGATGTGGTCACTACTCATTCAAAACCTGGTCAGCATTCTTTCAAATATTATTCTTCAAGAGCATACATGATGTCTGCTATAGAAATATCTGACTCTATCTCACATTGAATAGATGCTTGAGGTCTTGTACGGTTAAGCCAGCTGCAGATCCCCGGCTTGGATCACCAATGACAGCTGAGACCAATTGCCTCTTCAATCCCTGAAGGGTCAAAATCCGGTCTTCAACTGTGTTTTGAATGGTTAACCTCGTAACTGTAACAGGACGAGTTTGTCCGATTCTGTGCGCTCGATCAACAGCCTGATCTTTGGTAGTTGGATTCCACCAAGGATCCAGAAGTATTACATGAGTAGCTGCCACCATGTTGAGCCCTAAATTTCCAGCTTTGAGTGACATTAGCATAACATCCACCTCAGGGTTGGTATTGAATTCTTTCACAGCTATGTCTCTAGCATTCAGTGACATTGTGCCATCAAGCCTTCGGTATTTTAAACCCTTATCACGAAGTTCTTCCTCGAGCAAGTCTAGCATGGTTGTCCACTGTGAGAACACAAGAGCTTTTGCCGGATTGGAGATCTGAGAACTAGCCATACCAAATTCATTTTTTTGTGAACTAGGAATTGATGGTTTACAGCAAGCCTGCAAAGCCTGGATGGCTGCTTTGATCTTGGAACTAGGTTCATTCTTCAGGATTTTAACGTCTTCTTCATCACTAGATGACTGGGAAGAATCACCATCAGTATCATCAGAGTCAGAGAGACACTCTTTTAATACTTCTTCTGTAAAAATAGCACTCACTCCAATGTCTTCTTTACATCCAACTTCAGGACAAGTAGCAGTTTCTTTCTCAGTCAAGTGATTTAACACACATTCAAAGCAGAAAACATGTCCACAGATACTAACAACTGCAAGTTCGGGTGGATCGAAGCAGACACCACAGACAACCGAAGACTTTTCCAACACCTTCAATAAACTATGAAGCTTTGCATTAGGAAGGGTCATTGCAGTTACAAAAGATTCTCTTCTAACAACTTTTTTATGCGCATTTTGCACAAACAGGGGATGGTCACAAGCCTGGCGAAGCCGTAGAAGCATCATCAAAATTTTTGCATAATTCTCTCTAACAGTTCCTTTGGCAACATAAAACTTTAACCACCAAGAGTAACTCTCTTCAAGATTATCATAGAAATTCCTTTCCACATCGGAGAATTGCACCCGTCTCAAATGTGTAGTTTTGGGTGGTAAATCCAATATACGCTTACCATCAATCAAAGTGTCTTTAGTTCGACGCAACATAATGGCCTTCAAGACCGTTCCAATCCTCCGATAACCATATCCTCCACATATCAGCTTCTTAATACCATTAACAAACCTCGCGTAATCACGATAAGGATCATGTCTCAAAAACCTGAAATAGCTATACAACTCCTCAATCTGATTCTGAAGCGGCGTCCCAGATAAGCACCACCTGGTTTTCGCCTCGAGGCTGCAGCACGCTCGAGCTGCTTTAGTCTTGTGGTTCTTAATTATGTGAGCTTCATCTAAAATGACCCTAAACCAACGTACTTTTCCAAGAGTTCCTGGAACAGAATCATCTTCATCTTTTCGCTTCCGCTTCTTTGATCCAAGCTTTTCCTCATCAGCAAGAGGCTGTTTTTGAACCTCGATACTTATAAGAGCATATGTAGTTAAAACAACATCAAACTTTGCTAATTCAGCAGGATCCAAAGTCCTCTTGCTTCCATGATAAACTAAAACACTGAGTTTCGATTCCTCTGCCACTTTCTCGTCCAATTCGCGACCCCATTGTCGAAGCACACTAGCTGGACAAACAACCAATGTACCACCTGCAGGCTTTTCCTTGTACAATTCACTCCTAGAAGAAGAACTCATTATCGTTGTAATTTCGTCCACATTTTCGGCTTTTACTCGATTCTCCACAAAGGGTTCTGTTTTAACACTTTATCTGCACATATAATCCTGTTCTTCAAAATTCAATGGTTCGGTTTTCACTCTAACAGTAGTAATTGGTACCTTATTATTCACCGACTTGTGCTTTTCTTGCAATGGCCTTTGCATTTGAATAAGAGCAATCATGGAGATTGTTTTTCCGAGACCCTGATCATCAGCAAGAAATCCACCATCACAAACACCCTTTACTTTTTCCTTCTCCATCATCCAAGCCAAGGCTATTTTCTGGTGCCGGAGAAGGGTCACAGACAATATTCCCTTGGGCAAATCAGCTTCCATTCTGGGCTGATTAAGATCCTCCATGGCTTTAAGCAGAACTTTCCTATCCTGCATTCTTTCCAAAGGCGAGTAAGAAGAATCATTATTGGGTTTTGTTTCCGGTGAATTCTTTCTTCCATTGTCTTCCTTGATATCGGATTCAGCCGTCTGGGATTGCGATTCCTTGGCATAAGACTGAGGCTCTGCCATCAGCTTAATTCTTCTCTGTTGATACATAAGATCTTCTTCACTGTTCCTCGGAAATTGGCTGGCGAAATTGTTCCCGGAATCGGGTTCACAAAAACTGGGCAAATTGTGAAGATTGCACGTCACATCCTTCCCCATTGAAGATGGCTTCCGATTTCTTTTTCTGCCGGAAGAATAAAAACCGAAGCTGGAACAAGAAATAACCGGCGGCCGGGAAAAAGAAGGCCTGGGATATGAAGACTTGATGGAAGAATATGGCCTTCTGCGAGCGGCGGATTCATCGTCGGATGATGAATCCATCGTCAACTGCTGCTTTGTTCGATCACAATTGTTGGATGAGTTTTTCACTGGAGTTGCCGGGGAAGTTTTTATTTATTTAATTATTTCTTTTAAAAATTTTCTTTTCAGGGTACAAACAGAGAATCCTTAACAGAAGATATCTCTTTATTTATTTGCTTTTCGTAAACCCGATTACCACGTAAAAAAGGAAATAAAATAAGTAGTACTCCCTCCGTCCCATAATTATGGTCTAGTTTGAATTTTCATTTCTAGTTCAATTTTTACTAAAAGTGAAATTTTAAATTGGATAATAATTTTGGGACAGATAGAGTACATAGTTTACCATTCCAAATTGGATTTAGGGTGTGTTTGATAAACAATAGTAGTATCCTAATTTCATGCTTAAAATTATTTGGAAATCGTTGTAGTTCGGGTTTCGAGTTCTTTGAGATTTCAGTTGGTGAAATATAATTAGGTTGTTGTCAGCTATTTTTCTTTAACGATTATTGCTTATCCTTGTGGTTCCAAAATCAACGTATATGTTAATGAGACAAACAAGGATTTACGAAGGAATACTTGTCTCTGTGTTTGGCATCCAATTTGCATTTAAATAAATATAAATAGGCACTGACTCAGAAAAAAAAAAAAAAAAGTGAATCCTTACTTCTAAAATAAATATTACTTTGAAAGTGATTGTGAATAATGTAGATGTCAATGCAAACGATGAAATTCGTATGAAATTATTAAATCGTACAACAGATAAAAAGTAGCACAGAGGATTCGTGCCGGTTGGAAGGAGTTGAACATTGGAACAATAGAAATGCTGCGTAGCTAGATACAACCCGCGCCATCCTGGCGTGCCACAATTTCTTTTACGTCTTCAATTTGCGTAATTGACAATGTGACATAGTAATAAGGATAACATAATACTTTATATATGGTAAACTTTGATAGGGTAGGACTTGCACAAACGTATAATTGTTCTCTTATGCGAAAACTAAGAAACTTGTTGATGTTGGAACAAGCAATGGCAAGGTCAGAATTTAGAGGATGTAAAATAAAATGTATTAAAAAAATTTAACTTGGGTGAAAATAAAAAATTTAAACCACATTTTTTAAAAATTATTTAGAATAGCTGAGGACTGTTTTGTTAATATGCCTGCCATATTTTCTCTAGAAAAATAAGTAAAACAGAAGATGAGTAAGCGGCAACAGTGGTTTTTGAAGGGAAAACATTGAACAGAAGAGTGAAGAGACTTTGGGGGAGAGAGAAATTTGAGGGGAAATGAAACGCTTATTACAAAAGAACAACATCATATTAAATAGACAAGGAGGAAGCAGTTCAATAAACATATATAGGTGCTTCACAGAAAACTGCTTTCTGATCACAAATCATACATTCATGGCTGTGACGATCCAAAAAAGAAAAAAAAATAAAATTGCCATCTCTATCTCACATTGAACAGATGCTTGAGGTCTTGTACGCTTAAGCGAGTTCGAGATCCCTGGTTTTCATCTTCACCAATGACAGCAGAAAACAATTGTCTCTTTTTTTCCTGAAGGCTCAAAATCCGGTCTTCCACCGTGTTTTGAATGGTTAACCTTGTGACTGTAACGGGGCGAGTCTGTCCGATCCTGTGCGCCCGATCAATGGCCTGATCTTCGGTAGTCGGATTCCACCAGGGATCCAAAAGGATGACATGAGTAGCTGCCACCATGTTGAGACCTAGGTTTCCAGCCTTGAGTGACATTAACATAACATCCACCTCAGGGTTGGTGTTGAAATCTTCCACAGCTACGTCTCTTGCAACCAGCGACATCGTTCCATCAAGCCGGCGGTATTTCAAACCCGTGTCGCGAAGATCTTTCTCCACCAGGTCTAGCATGCTTGTCCACTGGGAGAACATGATAGCTTTCGCCCGACTGGTGACAACCTGAGAGCCAGGATTTGATGGTTTGCAGCAAGACTGTAGAACCTGAATGGCGGCTTTGATCTTGGAGCTGGGCGGCTCATTAACCTCTTCTTTGTCACCGCCCCCAGATAAACAGGAAGAACCACCAGCAGCAGCAATACGAGGGAGACACTCTTTTAATATTTCTTCTGTAAAAATACCATCCACTCCAATTTCATGTCTGCATCCAGCTTTAGGACAAGTAGCAGTTTCCTTCTCCGTCAAGTGATTCAAAACACATTCAAAGCAGAAAACATGCCCACAGATACTAACAACCGCGGATTCGGGTGTATCCCGGCAGATACCCCAGGCAGCCGAAGAAGAATTCCCAAACTTGTCCAATAAACTCTCAAGTTTTTTGCCTGGAAGGGACTTTGCAGTTTCCAGGGATTCTTTCCTAACAACCTTTTTGTGCGCATTTTTCACAAGTACAGTGTGATCACAAGCCTGGCGAAGTCGAAGAAGCATCAGCATAATTCTCGCGTAATTCGACCCGACGGCTCCTTTAGCAACATAGAATCTAAACAGCCAAGCAAACTTCTGTTCAAGATTGTCGTAGAAACTCCTTTCCTCTTCGGAGAGTTCCACCTGTCTCAGATTTATCATCTTAGGAGGTAAATCCAATATACGCTTCCCAGCAATGACGGTTTCTTTGGTCCGGCGCAACATAATCGACCTCAACACCATCGCAATCATCTGGTATCCTGATCCAGTACATTTCAGAGTCTGGATACAAGAAAGAAAGGTCTTGTAATCACTGTAAGGATCATGTCTCAAGAACCTGAAATAACTATACAACTCCACAATCTCATTCTGAAGCGGGGTTCCTGATAAGCACCACCTGGATTTCGCCCTGAGTCTGCTACAAGCCTGAGCTACTTTAGTCTTGTAGTTCTTAATTATGTGGGCTTCATCTAAAATCACCCTGAACCAATGTACTTTTCCCAACGTTCCTCCCCCGGAATTAACTCCATTTTTCCTCTTCCGCTTCTTCGATCCATCACCGGCTTCAGGTGGTTTCTGAACTTCGATGGTTACAAGTGCATACGTTGTCAAAACAACATCATATTTTGCCAATTCAACTGGGTCCAAAGTCCTCTTGCTTCCATGATAAACTAAAACAGAGAGTTTCGATTCCTCTGTTACTTTCTCATCCAATTCCCGAGCCCATTGTCGAAGCACACTTGCTGGACAAACAACCAGCGTACCAGCATTAGGCCTTTCCCAGAACAATCTTGAAGATCTAATTCTTTCTGGGATTTCTTCCACATCTTTAGGTCTAACAACACTTGATGATGCAGAATCGATTATAATGTCCTTCTTCTTATGATCTGCCTCTTCCAAATTCATAGGTTTTGGTTTTATCAAAACAATGGGTACTTTCTTCTTCTCCGATTTGTGCTTCTGTTGTAATTGCCTTTGCATCTGAATCAGAGAAATCATGGAGATTGTTTTACCCAGGCCCTGATCATCGGCAAGAATTCCACCATTACAAACACCCTGCCCTTTTTCCTTCTCCAACATCCAAGTCAACGCCATTTTCTGGTGCCGAAGCAGCGAAACAGATAAGATCCCTTTGGGCAATTCAGCTTCGATTGTGGGTTGATTATTAAGATCCTTCAAAGCTTCAGCAATCAACTTCTGGGATGGCTCCGCGGCCATCAACTTGATTCTTCTGTTATCATACTTAAGAACATCTTCTCTGTTCTTCCTGACCGGATTATCTAACTTCGTGTTCCAACCTCGGAGGCGTTTATGTGAATCACTGCTATAATCTGAATCATCGTCAGATGAACTAATTAAAATAGGATCCATCACCAAGAAAATTATGATGGCGCACGGTTCTTCAAATCAAAACTGAGGTCAAATTCACTGGAGTTTTTACGAATGAGATCTCTTTATTTATAGGAGAAACGAAATTTCCTAATTCGTACATAGGCGGTTCCTTATTTGCGGCGTCCGATTCTAAATAGGATTGAACACGAATTAATACCGAATCTAATTGGAATGGGATAATCTATTTATTGGAACTACGAATTACTGAAATTATTATTTTAGTTTTTATTTTTAGATTTTATGATTAATTAAGCGTGTGTAATGGTAGGTGAACCAAAAGAAATAAAAATAACAAAAAACCTAATCTACTCATTTTGTCCCCGAAATGCTTGGCCTTTTTCAATTTTTATATTTTTAGAATATCAAATATGGGAAATATTATTTTGAATAAGAGAGAATACTTAATTTGTTTACCACTGTCTTGAAAGGTAACACAAATTTTAATGGATAAAATATAGATCTCTGTTGGCTTATGTTATGTATAAAATAAGTCAAGCCAAAAAGGGGAAAAAAAAGAAAAAGCAAGAAGAAGAAGAAGAACAAATAAGCTTTCCTTTCTGAATAACTTCTTTCATTGTAGACTTGTAGAAGTGGAACAACTTTAAATAATATGGAAAAAAAAAAGTAACAATTGGCATATCTAGATAACTAGGGGTTATCCCGCAATACACTTATTCAATACTCACTCTGTCCCCAAAATTATTATACAGTTTGACATTTACTTTTACTTTTAATACAATTTGAACTAAAAATAAAAACTAAAATTAGACAATAATTATGAAACGGAAGAAATACAACAAAAAAGGAATGGTCTACGAATCAAATTCTATTACAGTCCAAAGTTGTCAAACACAAGTTACGTTGGTTGCCGGTCACATTGCCCTATCTGTAGGCAGTCCACTTCTGAGATATTCCCATCCTAATTTGATCTTCCATATGTAGTGTCAGTAGAGACAAGGCAAAAATTACAAAGACTTCTTGAAGGATTGGCGACATAAAAATTACTCTCTCTGTCCCACAAAAATAGTCTAATTTAATAAAAAAAATTTGTCCCAAAAAAAAGTCTAATTTCACAAAAATCAAAATTAATTGAATTTGAAATAAGTTAAATATCCAAAAGAATAGTGGTAAGGAAAACAATGTGCACTTACTTTAATTTTCATTTTTTTTTAGTTTTTTCCCTTTTTTTCAAATGATTATATCTTTTAATACATGAATAATTAAAAAAATGTGTTATATATCAAATTAATCTACATAACGAGATCTCTCCATCAAGATCCATTGTCAATATTTTTTGAGATAAAAATTTTGATCAAATTTAAGTTGTAAAATAAATGCATATGTAGTTAACTTTTATAGAAATAAATAGAAGGGGCATTAGTGAAAGTTAGGGGCATAAAATGGGTTGTACATTTGGTGTGTTGACCAAATTAGAAAAGTTGTCTCAAACTGGATTATTTTTCTGGGACGGAGGGAGTACATTTTTTTGTCTCAAAATAATAATTCAATTTAGATTTTCAATTTTAATACAATTTAAACAAAAAAATAAAAATTTAAACAGGTCAATCATTTCGAAACAGAGGAAATACAAAAAATTTTCCGAAAGCAAAATATTTCACTTGGGCTAACGCTCTGAAGATCCAAACGCATCAATCAAATAATGCTACTTAAGAGTATGGAATTAGGAACAACATTTTTTCTCCAACACAATGGGTTCCTTAGTTAACTCTCTCCGGTTCTTAATATAATACATTTTGATTTTGTTCTAAATTTCACCTAATACACATTATTGATTGACGAAAAATCTTTAAAATATATTTCAAATTTGTTATATTCTCTTGATTGTTATGAAATATTTTTAAGATTTTTTGTCAAATAAAAATGTGTACTAAATTAAACCTATGAAAAATTGAAATGTCTTATATTAAAGACCGGAAGGTGTATGTGATGAATTATGTCCCGAGGAAGCTAGCCTGTAGTCATCTAGTCTTCATCATATATATCAATGGCTTAAATAAGCTTCCAATTAATCTCATCATTTCAACTTAATTAATCCTCACTTTCTCTATTTTTTATTCTCTAATGTATTTGTTCACCCTTCAACTTCCTTTCTTTATTTTTCTCAAATTTTCTGTTTGAAACTCTTCTCACTATTCCACGATTTATTTGAATCACAACAGGTAAAGGGAATAGCGCCTCAACTTCTCAAAGCGTAAACAAATGAAAAATTGCCATTAAAATTGTGCACACCAACTCAGTACATTGAACATTGGAAGAGTTTGAAATGACAATGAATCAAATCTTAATATTGAGGATTCAGGCTCGAGTCAATCGAATGGAAGCGAGCTATTTAGTTTTTGTTCGAAATCTAGCTCAAACTTCATTCTACACATTTGATTGACCTCGATCTCATTGATCTTCATCCTACATTGAACAACTGTTTAACATCATCCACAGTTAATCGAGTTCCAAACTCTTGGACTTCATCTTCATCAATGAGAAATACCACTAATCTTCTCTTTTTTTTTCCGGAAGTTTCAAAATCCGGTCTTCCACTGTATCTCGAATGGTTAATCTTGTGACTATAACGGGTCGAGTCTGTCCGATCTTGTGTACCCGATCAAGTGCCTGCTAAATAATCTACAAAATCAGCAGCCACTTCAAAAGTACAAAGCTCATAATCCAGCAGACGAAAACCAAAACCCTTTGGTGGAAATGAAGATTGATGAGTCTTGTAACTTCAGCCCAAATTTCTGGACCAACGGACAAGGATTGCCCTTCCAAACTTGAAGAAATCAGACGCTGGAAATTTTCTTTTCTCCTCTATATTTTTATGGCAAAAAATGCACACACTAAAGCAGCCCCGATCATATTATTTTTTATGCCTTTTGCTGCCCCAAAAGTCGACTCAAAATGGGCTAATTATATAACAAAAGTTGGGCCAAAACATGGGCTTTTTGTCCGTTGGTTTGGACACATAGTTGAGAGCCCACCCAACACATCTCAGGGTTACTGTTGAAATCTTTCATAGAGTCTCTTGCAACCAGCGATATCGTGCCATCAAGTCATCGGTAGATTAAATCCGGATTGCAAAGCTTTTCCTCCACCAAGTCTAGCATGCCTGCCCACTGGGAGAACATAAGAGCTTTCTCCCTAGAGATTTGAGAACTAGCCGGCACGAATTCATTTTCTTGTGGACTAGGAATTTATGGTTTACAGCAAGCCTGCAGAACCTGAAGGGTAGCTTTGATCTTTGAACTGGGCTCATTTTTTAAGATTTTCACCTCATTTTCTTCATCTGTAAAGATAGAGTTAACTCTGATTTTTACTTCGCATCCAGCTTCAGGAAAATTTGCAATTTTTTTCTCTGTCAAGTAGTGATTCAACACACATTCAAAGCAGAAAACATGCCCACAGATACTAACAAGTAACAACTGCATCTTCTAGTCAAGCAAAGCAGAAACCGCAGACAGCTGAAGAATTTTCAGCCAACCTCATTAATAAACTCTGAAGATTTTCCTTAGGAAAGGTCTTTGCAGTTCTTATAGATACTCTACTGAAAACCTTTTTGTGTGCATTTTTCACAAGTAGGGGATGATCACAAGCCTGGCGAAGCCATAGAAATATAGCCCAAATTCTTGGATAATTCTGTACAAAAGTTATGTTGCCAATATAAGACTTAAATAGCAAAACATACTTATGTTCAAGATTGCTGTAGAAAATTCCGTTCCTCATCAGAGAATGTCATCAACCTCGAGTTGGTAGTCTTGGAAGGTAAATTCAAGACTTTTTTTTTTTTTTACTTTGGCACATTATAATATCCTTCAATAGCATCCTAATCTTCTGGCATCCTGATCTTTTAGATTTAAGTTTCTTAATATCATCAACAAACCTTTGGTAATCAATATAAGGATAATGTCTCAAAAACTTGAAATAGCTATACAAGTTCTTAATCTCATTCTAAAGCGGCATCCCAGATAAGCACCACCAGGATTTCGCACTGATTCTGTAACAAGTTTAAGTTACTTTAGTCTTTTGATTCTTAGCATCTGAACTTCATGTAAAATGACCATGAACCAATGCACTCCTCCAAGCGTTCGTCAAATAGCATTATCTTCAATATTCCTCTTTTGCTTCAAATTTTCCAAGTGTTTTAACTTCAATCGTCACAAGAGCATATGTTGTTAAAACAACATCATATTTTGTCAATTCAGCAGGATTCAAAGTCCTCTTTCTTCCATGGTAAACTAAAACAGAGAGCTTTGATTCCTATGTCACTTTTTCATCCAATTCTCGATACCATTGTCCTAGTATACTAGATGGACAAATAACCAATGTACCAGATGCGGGCTCTTCCTTATACAATCCACTCCTTGAAGAACTAATTCTTGTTGGAATTTCTTCCATATGTCCTGTTTTAAAAGTTGACAGAGTACTGGATTGAGCAATATTGACATTTTCCTTATTGTCTTGCTCTTCAAAATACAAATCAACAGGGATAAATGGTTCCCTCTTCTTTTCCAACTTGTGTTTTTCTTACAATTGCCTTTGCATTTGAATAATCATGGAGATTGTTTTACCCAGGCCCTGATCATCAGCAATAATTCCACCATTTCACTTTCCTTTTTTTCCTTCATCATCCTAACCAACGCCATTTTCTAGTGTCGGAAAAAAGGTTACAAAAAAGAAATTGTTAGATATTGTTAGAAATTGTGGGTTGATTTGGATCCTTGGAAGCATCTATTATAAGAAATTGTAGATATTTAAGTGTTTTTATTAATGTGGACTTCATGACCACATTAATTACTTAAACATTATTTCTTTAATTAACATGGACAATTATCTATTATGAATTTACCTCGTAGATTATTACTATTACAGATATAGTAAACGCTAGAGGAGGTTAAAATAGAGGGCTTATTGTAAGAGTAGGTTCATGCTCTATATAAACTACTGTTACCCTCTGGTCCCTCTCTCCACTCATACGATCAATTGTAATTCACCCATCATATACTTAATTATTAAGGAAGCGAGTCAAGAGAGAGAAAATCAAAAGGGGTTTGATCAGTCATCGGTTCTGGAGTGCCATGGCATAACAGGGTATGTAGTTATGTTACTGTTATTGATTTACATATCATAACCAAAGATCCTGTCTATAATATTAACAGAAATTACCTAGCCCATGTTCTTCCCGAAGGTGTACTTGAATAATCTTCATATTTATTTGGTGCATTATGCTTTCTTTCATGTGCAAAAGAACTCTACGTAGACTGATTTCTTGATAACCCATTTCTTCTGTTTTCGTAATTCATATCCTCTGGCCGCCAAGAATCACTATTTTTGACGTGATTTCGGTTTCCACTTGACGAATCAAGAGATCCAAGATCATTTTTATACTTCAAAGTATTCATTGTAGGTGGGCTTAAAATAAATGTTTGATCAATTAATCATGAGTTGTCGTTTAAAGCTCATAAATGCACCCTTTGGAGTCTTTTTTTTTTCTTTAAAAAAAAATCGGATGGTCCCAACGAGAATTGAACCGTCGACCTCCTGATAATAACCATTTCCCATCCTAAACCCCTAACCACCCCATACTCATTTGTACGGTTCGTGTCCACAATCTGCATATCTAAATTTGGGACCTTTTGTTTAAGGTTTTCTGTGTTGATGATTTCTATGGTTATAGAGTTTTAATCAGTTTTACTTGTTGAAGTCATAAGTTGAAAAGTTTCAGTTTCGAATAAAGAGGAGTTTAGCTTGTTCATCGGTTTCATTATAGAGTTAGGCATGATAACAGGAAGGGGTTACTATCGGTATACCAATTCCAATATAGTTGTTTGGTTTATAATTAGGTTTATGTATCATTTTATTTTTAATTTAATTTATTGAAATAATGGTACAAAATTTAACGACTAATTTTTAAAAAGTTAATACTCTTTTTATTAAAACAATTTGAATACTTTATATTATGATTTTATTTTAAAAGGGAAAACAAAATTAGTTTGATTGAGTCACCATAAATCTTATTTCAATATAAAATTAATGCAGTAAACAAATTTTAGGTTTCAATCTCAATTCCAATCATATGTTAATCAATTTAAATTTTTATCTAACGATGTTCTATATAAAAAAAAATTTGACCAAAGATTTCAAATAAAACTTGATTTTATAATTTAAAAAATTATTTATATATATAATAATAAATCTATATACAATATAATACCATGAGAAAAAAGGATTGAAGAAAATTTTTTTTGCAAAAATAAGAATTATATCAAAACTCGACCCCCTGATGAATTCAAAAGATTCCTAAATAATTGGATATCAATCCATTGATACTGATTTAAAATCTGTCAACCGAACATAAAAAATTGGAATTATTTCATTCCCCCGTTCCAGAATCCACCCAACAAACACACCCTTAAGTATGTCAAGTCGTTGGAATTCCCTTGTATTTCCCTTTGACATTTGTTTATCATTTTGATATATTTGTCAACTCATTGAGATTTTATGTAATATATTTGTTGAAAATATATCATCTTTTCTTCCCCTAGTTCGAATGAAAATGTTTTACGAACTTACATTAGAATTTAGTAATATTTCTAGTTATTGAACTGAGGAGGAATAAAAAAACTAAAAAATTGATGATCAATCACAAGTGGCCTCTGTGATCCCAATTAGTAATTCATGAAATTAGTGCTCTGGTATATGATATGGCAAAAGATACCTCCTTCCCTTCCAAAATTATTTTCTAGTTTAGATTTTTATTTATAGTAATTGAACTAAAAGTAAAAATCTAAACTGGACAATAATTTTATGAGAGAGGTAGTAGTTAAATATCCTTTCATGTATTCTGCTAAATCGAGTCGCAGCTAAAAAATTTTAACAATAGAACTTGTGTGTATTTGATGGTGAGAGAAGAGGAAGTCGCTAAAGAACACAAGTCAGAACAAAATTCTAAACTTTGTTGACATTATAGTATTTTGGAGTTTTTTTTTTTTCCTAATTTCTCCCTCCTTCAAAAAATGATTGTCTACGATGGCAATTGAATACTCTTCTTTTCTCCCATCTCAAGAAGGATTGTTTGAATACTCTTCATTTCTCCCATCTCAAGAAGGATTGGGTAGATCACAGCTTAACAGATTTCATTATGAGTGCCGATTCCTTTCTCTGCAAGATTATTCTCACTCTGTGAGTTCAGTATATATCTTACCAGTAGAGTGTAAGCCACGACTACATATTCTCTTTTCACCTTGAAAACAATGAAGCTCCCTTAGAAAAGAGGGAAACCAATCCAGACAAGTAACAACTTCTGTAGTTAGTTCTTCTGAGAGAAACTGCTAAATCTGCTATTTGCTGGAGGTGGTGGCGCGTAGTCCCAACTCTGATTCTTTCAAGTTCAACTGTAAAAAAATATCTTTATGGTTAGATAGCTTCTAAATTGATTGTTCCCATATGCATTCAGCCTGAAACTCTCCTTGGCCCTCTTACACAAAAACAGTAAAAAATGTGGTAACGTCATTTAGTCGATGCTGCTATTCGGCAATTTCAGTGATGCAACTCCCAAATGTGATTAACAGATCCCTATCCATAATGCAAATGGAATGTACTCCACCGGTTGTTTGTACGAACATTAGCTGATAGACCTGACCAACCAAATAGATCGAACATCTTAATTAGCTTAATGTGTTGCATGTTCTGGATGGTTTCCATGATATTATCCTTAGGATCACAAGTAGAGAGCTGAAGACCACAATATTAGAACTTCAGGATGATCATATGATATGATGGGATTTGATTTAAAAGCTCATCCACAACATCATCAAGGCCATTCTGGAGAGATGCATCCTAATTTACCCAACAAAAGCCTTGCATCTTTCTGCATTTATATCCTGGGAGGCTACTGAACGCCTTAATTTTTTCATTTGAGCTTCTTAAAAAACTTTAAAAAGACTATTTTACCCTTGCATATTTATTTTTTTTTTTAAAAAAAGGGAGGGAGCGATGAATTTTTGAGCCAGCCTTTCACGGCTGGTGCAGGAGATACACGCCACCCTTTCACGTGTGGTGTGCGGGGTGCCGAGCAATTTTTGTGCCCCTGAAAAGGGGGTGGCGCACAAATCATGCGCCGCCCCTCCCCCCTCGGGTTTGGCGAGTAAACCGCTCGCCAAACCGATTGTTTTTTTATTTTTTTTAAAATTTATTTAAGTATATTTATTTATTTGTTTGGCGGTTAAATAAATAAATTTAACTTAAATAAAATTTTTTTAACTTAAATATTTAGAGAATGTTGCTTAATTTTGTATAGTAATTTATTATTTAATTATTTAGAATTTTTTAAACTTAAATTAAAAAATAATATTTAATAACAACTAAAACTTATGAATTTACTACCAACAATTATTTATAAATAACTAATAAAAATACACTAATTATTTATATATTAATGAAAAATTATCATTTACTACCAACTAAAAAATTATCATTCTCTAAATATTTAAATTAAAAAATATTTATTTATCATCGGTGCATCTAGCCGTTCTGAGAATTTTTTTTGAAAAAATTTAAAATAAAAAATATAAAATATAAATTCATATTTTTATATTTCATATTTATTATAAAATAAATATAAAATATGTTGAAATTTTATATTTTTATATTTCATATTTATCGTAGAATAATATAAAGTACGTTAAAATTTCATATTTAACCAAAAAATTACCTATTTAATATAACAACTATAACTTATGAACGTAATTAAAAAATATTTTCTAAATATTTAAGTTAAACATTATTTATTTACCAATACCATAAACCCTAAATATTAAGATAAATTATCCATTTAACTATCAATTAACATACATTTTCTAAACAAATATTAAAATACCATACACATACTCAAATAAAATAAATTAATTAATTAAATTAAATACATGAATTAAATAAATTAAATAAATATATGAATTAAATAAATTTATTAAAATAATAATTTAAATAAATAAATCAAAATAATTAAATACATTAAAAAATAATTAAATAATTAAATTAAAAATAAAATGGGTGGCGCACAAAACGGCGCCACCCATCAAATGGTTGGCGAGCATTGACAAAGGTGGCGCCCAAAACGGGCGTCACACCTTCGCCTCTAGCGAAGGTATTCTCGCTTCCTTGTAACGGGCGCCACCCTTTGCGGGGTGGCGTGTTTCTCCTGCGCCAGCCGTGAAAGGCTGGTGCAATTCTCCCTTCCCACCTCCCCCCTTTTTTTAAAAAAAAAATAAAAATTAAGAGTAAAATTGTCTTTTTATATTTTTTTAAAGCGCTTAAAGGAAAATATTAAGGCGCTCAGTATCAACATTCTTTACATCTAGTTTAAAGGATTCTGATAAAAAATAAAATAAAAAAACTCTAGCAGAGATAATGAATAAGGCCTTTCTGAAATTTTGTGGTACAATCACTGCCGAGGCGTTTTCTGTATTAAGGATGGTGGACGACTTTTTTTTTGTTAAAATGCCGAAGACAACCAAGTCCCAGTATCATCTTCATACATCTTCTCCCCTGCAGTTTGGTTTCTGTCTTCTTCTTCTTCTTAGTTTCCATCAAATTTCTTCATTTGCCTCAAATCCTTCTTTGCATCACGAACCCAAGACCATAACAAAAAGGGAACTTCTAATCAGATCTAACCAGTCTCTGGCAGTGCACGACAAGCTTTCTCATACTCAACATCTCTGCTTTTCTATAAGCCCATGTACAACACATCAAAAATTGGTTACAAGAATGCGCCATTCTCATAACTATAAGCACCAATCTCATCAATGCATCAATCATGAATCATTTCTACAGATTCTCAGCAATCAGGATTCCATACCGTAGTAAACTATACACAATTAGACCGTATGGTTTGCTAGCTTTCCGATTTCAGACTTTTCCTTAGTTAAATTCTTCAGGTTCAAAAGGGCTGTTAGTAAGCCCTGGCATTGTGTGAATATATGCAGAAGAAGCTAATGATGAGAGCTAAAGAAAATCTTTACAAGGAACATTACCTATCTTGGGTCGTACTACTTAAACAACCTCTCTGTATTGATATACAGGGGTAAGACTGCGTACACCCCCCAGACCCCAACTGAATATACTGGGTATGTTGTTGTTGTTGTTGTTCTGTAGTTACACTAACTATCATGTTTAGGGATGCTGGAGGTGGATTTTGGGAAGGTGGGAGTATATATCAAATTAGTCACATTGTCTTGCAATTTTTATTCCATTTTCACTTATGTAGAAGCCCCTAATCATTGAGTTTCTTTGGTGAAGGTTTCCAATTAGCCATTCCATTCGGTCAGGTAGTAAACCATAGAACAACATGAATTGGCAGTTAAATTTCCCTTGCATGAATATGTTGTTCAAGAGTTGGCGATTCAGTCGCTGCAGTTCCTAACCATTCAACTCTTCAAATCAGTACATTTTTCTTACCTGGAACATTAGTTCAAATGATTGTAAAGACAAATTGAAGAACTTCATCGATGATATGAAAATAGCTCAAAGAGACGAAAGGCAAGAAAATGGGAGAAATATATGTGCTTGTGATAGAACATTACCAGGTAAAAAGCTTCCAACAAGGATGAGACTTCAAAAGAAAGGAAAGACGGAAGTACTTAGAGCGTAAAAAAATAGGTATCCACACAAAGAATATAAACTTTCCGCCATAGACGGGAGCAAAATGCATTTGTCATCAAGAAAAACAATAACCAAATATTGCAGGAAGAATGAATGCTCGGAAGTCGGAACAACTCAAACAACTACTTAAAGGTGCTATGCATGAAAAACTACAAAAGAGAACTTGTGGATTCACTTGTCATTAAAAATCTGGCCAGGATTCTTTCAACATTCTTCTAGAGCCATGATGGAAATGTCAACTCTTACCTCACATTGAACAGCATCTTGAGATCGTTTACGGTTAAGGCACTTGCAGAGCCCTGACGTGGATCCTCACCAATGACATCCGAGACCAATTTTCTCTTTTTATGCTGAAGCATCAAAACTCGGTCTTCAATGGTCTGTTGACTGATTAACCTTGTAACTGTAACGGGACTAGTCTGTCCGATTCTGTGCGCTCGATCAACAGCCTGATCTTCAGTGGTCGGATTCCACCATGGATCCAAAAGTATCACATGATTAGCAGCAACCATGTTGAGACCTAGATTTCCAGCTTTGAGTGACAATAAAATAACAACCACCTCAGGATTGGTGTTGAAATCTTTCACAGCCAAGTCTCTAGCAATCAGTGACATTGTGCCATCTAGCCGTCTGTATTTTAAATTCGTACGGCGTAGTTCTTCCTCCACCAAGTCTAGTATGCTTGTCCACTGGGAAAACACAATAGTCTTTGCCGGGTTGGAGATTTGCGATTCATTTTCTTGTGGACTAGAGATTGATGGAACTTTACAGCAACTCTTTAGAACCTGAAGGGCAGCATTGATCTTGGAACTGGACTGGTTCTTTGGGATTATTAGAACTTCTTCATCATTACTAGGTGAACTGGAAGAATCATCGTCAATATCATCAGAGAGACACTCTTTCAATATTTCTTCTGTGAAAATAGAATCCATTCCAATATCTTCATTGCATCCAGCATCAGGACAAGTGATAGACTCCACCTCTGTCAAGTGATTGATCACACATTCAAAGCAGTAAACATGCCCACATATAGTAACAACAACAAGTTCTGGCGTAGGATCACCGCAGAGACCACAGACAGCAAAAGGGCTTTTCAATACCTCTAATAAACTCTGACGTTTTTCTTTTGGAAGGGTCAATCCAGTTTTCAAAGCATCTCTACTGACAATTTTTTTGTACGAATTCTTCACAAGCATTGGATGGTCACAAGCCTGGCGAAGCCGTAGAACCATCAACAGAATGATAGACCAGTTGTCTTCAACAGTTCCTGCAGCCATAAAACGTTCAAACACTTCACGATAATTTTGTTCGAGTTTGAAGTAGAAATCCCGTTCCTTATCAGAGAAATCTACCTTCCTCAAATTTATTGTCTTAGGAGGTAGATCCAATATCGGTTTACCATCAATCAATGTTTCTTTAGTTCGGCGCAACATTATGGGCTTCAACACCATTCGGATCCTCTGATATCCTGATCCTCCACATTTAGGTTTCTGAAAACCTTTGACAAACTTAATGAAATTGCTGTAAGGATCATGCCTCAAGAACCTGAAATAGCTATACAACTCCTTAATCTCATTCTGAAGCGCCGTCCCAGATAACAACCACCTGGTATTCGCCCTGAGACTGAAGCAAGCTCGAGCAACTTTGACCCTGTGGTTCTTAATTATGTGAGCTTCATCTAAAATTACCCTGAACCATTGTACTTTTTAGAGCGTTCCTTGTGCAGAATCGTCTTCCTTATTTTTTCTCTTCCGCTTCTTTGATTTTGACTTTACCTTCTTCTTCTTATTATCAGGAACAGGCTGTTTTCGAACTTCCATCGAAACAAAAGCATATGTAGTTAAAACAACATCATATTTTGCCAATTCAAATGGGTCCAAGGTCCTTTTGCTTCCATGATAAACTAAAACACTGAGTTTTGATTCCTCTGCCACTTTCTCATCCAATTCGCGAGCCCATTGTCGAAGTACACCAGCTGGACAAACAACCAATGTACCACCTGCAGGCTTTGCCCTGTACAATCCACTCCTAAAAGAAGAACTCATTACTGTTTACTGATGGAACTTCTTCCACATTTTCGGATTTTACTTCTAGCTTCACAAATTGTTCAGTTTTAACAGCACCAGGAGCAGTGTCTTCGTCTACCAAAATCAATCCTTCAGGTGGTTTTACTACAGCAGCGGGTACCTTCTTCTCGGTCTTATGGGTTTGTTGTAGTGGCCTATGCATTTGAATAAGAGCAATCATGGAGACTGTCTTACCCAAGCCCTGATCATCAGCAAGAATTCCACCAATACAAATACCATGTCCTTTCTCCTTCTCCATCATCCAAGCCAGGGCTATTTTCTGGTGCCGAATCAGCGGAACAGATAAAATCCCCTCTGGCACATCAATTTCGGTGGTGGGTTGATTTAAATCCTTCAAAGCTTCTTTAAAAAGTGCCCTGTCATCTGCTTTCCGTGATTCTCCATCCGAATCACCTGCACCGGACTTGGACGAGCCGGGTTTTCCGTCACCGGAAAAACTCTTCTTCGTCCCCCCTGATTGTGGCCGCCTAGAATGGCCATTCTGATTAGTGCTTGATGAATAATTGTAGGACCCCGGGTAATCTTCTTGCTTGACTGTATTCAAGCCGGAGGAAAAACATGATGAATTCTGCCGGGAAGAGTAGCTTGATGAACCAGAATTCCAATTCGGGTTTATGCCAGATGGACAATAAGAGCCGGGATAATCATGTAACACAACAACAGGATCGGGACGCGGGAAAGGGTAACTTGATGAACCAACCTTGGAATTCAGATTTCTAGTTGATGAATAATGAAACCCCGAATAATCTTCTTCTGGCTTCACGGGATTCATGCCGGAGAAAAAACTTGAAAAATTCGTCGGGGAAGAGCAACCTGATGATATAAAACTCGAAGGAGGAGGAGAAGAAGAAGAAGAAAACGACATCGGGGAAGAACGTAACTTCCCATCAACGCCCTCAATTAAAATTTCGCAATCTGAATCATCATCAGATGAACTGATTAAAATAGGATCCATGATCAGATGATGGTTCAGGCGGAGTTCTCAGAATCAAAAAACTGAACACCTAGGCGCCACCGAACTATATATAGGTATTTACTTTTCCCTAACGGACTGAGGCCCGCGAAGTAGCAGCAGTGGATTCCGCCTCTCTCCGTGAATATTATGAAAAATGTTTTCTAACAACTTAAAAGACTACTTTAGGCTTCCTTATTGATTCCGCCTCCTTTACATATTAATTTTCGGTGTCTTTAATTATTTAGTTTTAATAGTGAATAAACGGCATGAACCTTAATGAGAACATCTTCATCAGGGATTATTAACCGCAAGAAATTTGAAGTCTCTAGCCTTTATGCAACAAGGTTTTGGTTGCTCTGATGATTTAGTTACAAATTAAAATTATCGATGCTTATTAATTTTGTATATTTTATGTCATGAAAAGAGAAAATATAAATTCGAAAGAAGTGCTTGCTTCAATCAATATTATGAAATTGAATAAGTAGACATCAGCTTTCTTTTCTTTGGTTAATCAATGGACGAAGAACTAGGGTTAGAATCTTTCTGGAGAGATGAGTCAGTATAGAGCATAAAAAACAATTGATTAAGGACACAAGTTTTATTCGGAAGGGAATAAAAAGACTAAATGTTATTGGTCGATTAAAAGGATAAATTAGGCATTTGTTATATTAAAAGATGTATAAAAAAATATTTTAATATTCATACTAAATGATAAAAATGGTAATGCCCTTCAGAATAATATTGATAATTCCCACGCCCTTTTTAATAATTCCCCCAAACCCTTTTCCGTTAAAATAGGAATATTATCTCATAGGACTTTAGTGCGAGTAAAATTTCCAGTAAATTCAGGTGTTTAATGTTTTTTTTTTCAACTGTAATTGCTTTAAATGACATATTGTACACCAAACGTTATTCACAAATCCTACACCAAACGTTTTTGTCATATTTTTTTTTGGCTTAATAAGCTAATAACCTGTTTCCTGCCTGGCAGAATAATTAGGAGTAATGAGCTTTCATAAGCTTAGGGGCTGATGTTTATCTACTCCCTCCATCCAAAACTATTTGTGTCCAAAAACATGCGTCTCATTTGATTTGATACTGCACTTAACAAGTTACAACAGACAAAGCAATCCTCACAATACTGTTGGGAGGAGGGGCATATTTGCAGGATGACCAAACTCATTGCCTTACTACATACTCCCTCCGTCCCAAAATATTGTCTAGTTTGAGATTTCACTTTTAGTACAATTTAAACTAGAAATGAAAATTTCAAACTAGACAATAATTATGGGACGGAGGGAGTACTAATTTACTACATAGTACATTTCTCAAATCACAACATTTTATTTCTCACATAATTTTATTTGCACGTCAAAACAAATGCCTTTCAAAGTTAAGAACAGGTCAATTGAAACTGTCTCCAAGTATTTTACGCACCGAAAGACTCTGCCTAAGTGCCAGTATTTGTAATTTACATTTTCCCTTTATATAGGATTTTTTCAAAAATCAGTAAAATATGACAATGGGGTCGATAAAGGAGATAGCATAACAACCAAATATCTTAACTGGGTCCAAAAAAGATAGTATAAGGATTTAACAAAAGGTAGTGTCCCAAGACGAGTCTTTAGAAGAAGTCAAAAAAATCTGAAAAGAAGCAGCAATTGCCCTACATACACAATCAGCATATGATATCATAAAATATCTCAAGGGAGAAAAGGAGTCACAATCATAATGATAATCCAGAAACAATAAACCCTCAGAATCTGATAAAGCCAAAGGAAACAAAGCGACTGATAATCCCTAAAGTGTTGTCTTTCATATGTGAGATCAATTAACAACAGATATATTGCTAATTTCAGCAACAAGAATCATCAACTTCATGAAAAGCATCAACACTATGTTACTAAACTTCAGGAAAATCAACAATTCCTGAAGCTGCAACCAACATGAAAAGGCAAAGGCATTACATTAAACAATATGAAAACACCAAAACTCCAAATCCCTACACCTAATGAGAGAGCAATACTAGCTTCAATCCACTCTCTTTCAATTTGTAGCAAATTACAATTAAGCATGACTGGACATGAAATCGTGATTACTCCAGACCTTCCTACTCATCTGGCTTAGAAGCTTCCTTGATCTCTTCAACGCCATCATCCTAAACCATAACAATGACCAATTTCGGTCAGTCTGAAAATGCCACCAATTGAGTTTAATGAATAAACACATACTACAACAACAAAGATACATTACCTGCATGTCTGAAGTCCATAGGGTAAGGTTATCCCGTAAAAGCTGCATTATCAAAGTGCTATCCTTGTAGGATTCCTCCCCTAGTGTGTCCAACTCAGCAATGGCTTCATCAAATGCCTTAAAATGAAACGAAAAGAATAAGAAAACTAAATCATGATGAAAAAAACATATTAACAAAACCCCACAAAAAAGGGAATAAGACAGAAGCCAGCAGTCAAACCCAACACCAACACACAAATCCTACAAAAATGAACTGGAACACCATACCTGTTTGGCGAGGTTACAAGCACGATCAGGAGAATTCAGAATCTCGTAGTAAAACACAGAGAAATTGAGTGCCAATCCAAGACGGATTGGATGTGTTGGAGCAAGTTCTGCAACTGCAATGTCCTACATACACAGAGGAGACATTGTTTCAACCATCCTTAGTACAATTCCAAGCAACATATACTTACATAAAGATCTATCAAACATACCACAAATTACAAGAAAAGCTACTTTCATTTTTCATTGCAAAGTAGGCTGAATAATACAAACTAAACTATATCACAGAGTCGAAAGACCAGATTATACTTTACTGACCCATACTATTACCAGATCAACTTAGCAAACTGTTTAAATTCATAGAACATTAACATCAAATCTTGAATTCTCGCTATTACTAGCATTATTTAGCAATATGCAATAGTTTAACTTCAACGGCGAGTCAGATCCGAAACGGGAAAATATAACAATAAGAAGAAAAAACAGAAGGCATCACGTTTTCAGTCATTCGCTAATAGACAAACAGACAGAAATTCCGAAACGGTTCAGTAGATTTAGCAAAAGTCTAACCTGAGCAGCCTTGTAAGCGGACAGAGTGTTCTCAGCGGCTTCCTTCCTCTCAGCTCCAGTCTTGAACTCCGCCAAGTACCGATGGTAATCTCCCTTCATCTTCAAGTAGAACACTTTGGAGTCGCCGGAGCCAGCCGCGGCGATGAGTTTTCCGTCGAGCAATTTCAAAATGCCGTCACAGATCGACGAGAGCTCCGACTCGATTTTAGATCTGTAGCTCTTAATCGCCGTCACGTGGCCTTCGTTGCCGCGGCTCTCCTCTTTCTGTTCGATGGACGAGATAATACGCCAGGAGGCTCTCCTGGCGCCGATCACATTCTTGTAAGCTACGGACAGGAGGTTCCGCTCCTCCACGGTCAATTCATCGCCGTCCACGGCTGAGACGACTTTCTCCATGAACTCTACCATTTCTTCATAGCGCTCCGCCTGCTCGGCAAGCTTTGCTTTGTAGACGTTCTCCTCGCGAGGCGAAGCCATTGTCAGTGAGTTGGAAGGAAATTTAAGAGAGAGAAAATGCTTTGTGAGAGAGAGAGAGAGAGAGACTAACTGTGTAACTGTGTGGAGAAGAAAACAAAGGGGCGGTTTTATGGATTCTTCGCTGGATTTCAATTTGGTATTTAGCAATTTAAGAAGTGCCCCGGAAAAAAAAAAAAATTACTAAATTAAATACGGGTATGAAAATTTTAATGAGAGAATTGGGCCCATACCTTTGCGAGTAAATTGAAAAGGTTGGATCAAGTCCAATGGACATTTCAGTTAGTGGGCTAGAATTGGACTTTTTAATTCAGCCTAGAGAATTTTTTTTATTTTTTTATTTTTGTTTCGTAAATTTTACTAGTGTTTTTTTTTTGCTATTTCAATGTCTTATGGTGTGTTCAATGTCTTATATAGATAAACAAAAATGCCTGTGGCTTAGGTAACAAAACATCTCTTTAACTACGGGACGAGGATAACCTAGAAGGTTATTGTTAATTTTAGACGGAAATTTTGACAAAACATGTCTTCCTAACATATAAGAGAAATTAAATTTTATTACAGCATCCGTTACGATATTTCGTGAACTTCACTTACACTTATACAAATTTAAATAAGTTTCATTTCCTAAAACAAAAATTCTATATATCGTAACATGTCCTGAATCACGATACTTTTTATCGTAAAATGGAGCCATGAGGCCATGAAGATGAATATTCCAAACAATTAAAACTGAAACTCTTTACCACTCGGAAAATCAAAGGAACCTCTATGAATAGAGTTTGGTATGTCAAAATGAATCTCTCCCCCCAAAATTTACTTGAAATTTTAACTTGCGTTTTCTAGTATTATTGTACTTTTTCTATCCAAAATTATTATTCGATTTAAATTTTACTCTTGGTTTAATTTGTATTAAGAATGAAAATCCAAACTGAACAATAATTTCGGGCCGAAAATAGTATAACTTACAAAATCTTTAGATTCTTTCGAAACTCATGACTGAGCGATGACTATTGTACACAAACTTCATCAAAAGCCAAAAAAAAAAAAAGGAAAAAAAAAGTGTTGACTCATGAATGAATATTGAGGGATCATATTTCGACTATCTAATCTATTAGTTGACCAGAAGCATGCTCTATTGTCCATTCACACATCTGAACGAAATAACAATATTACATTTTTAATCCAAAAACAAATACCGAAAAGGCATCTTACAACAAATGATCCAACTGGCCGGCTGCCTATATATATTCAGAATTAATATGATGATCCTATTCCGTGAGTGTGCGCACTTGATTTTTCATATGCATGCATGCACTAATAATTTGTTGAAGACCTGCAGGGAGTCACGCCATAGATAGATTCCCAATCGAATGACATATATATTTTCAGAATTAAAAAAGACGTACAGTTATTAATACTATTAACCATGCATATATCATAATTGTAATGCTTCAGAAAGAAGTTAAAACATTGCTAAAACTATTAAAATATTAATGTAAGAAATATGTTGAGAGGTTTTGCGAAAGAATGTACTCTTAATAATGATATACATATCTGCTGAGTCCAATATGATTTTTCAATTAAACTCCTTTATCGAGCAGTTATCATCCTTTTACGACAATATCTGAACAACATATAGCCTTGCTGTTAATTGTGTTAATCGTCCAAAAAAAAAAAAAAAACATATTGAACTGGATCATCATTCATGTGTGTACCTTAGCGCACGAGTTAGTGCAAGGACGTTTCACGGTGAATTAAACATGTTCCAACTCAAACTCAACGAGCTGATTTTACTCAACAAATCTTTACAGCAATTACAAGAATTAATTTGTTGGCCTTGCGTACGGGATCTTGTTTCACAGCATGATTTAAAATCCTGCTTCTATTGTGTGGGGTAATAGAAAATATGTTGTGTGGAAAGACTGTATTACCTCTGTCATAAAAAAATAATAATAATCCACGTTAATTTTTGAGATTTTTATTAGTTTTAAGAAATACAGTATCTCAAAATTTAAAGTGAATTATTTTTTCTAAGACGGATTTGAAGTAATTAACATTCATACATGTCTAATATCTACAATTGACGTCCCGGCTAAGGGAATCAGTAAACACGAAATGATCCATAGGCTATGTGTGTACTGATTTGGAAATGACTTCTTGCACGAGTAAAGTACTAGCAATACATTTCGGGATGGAGAGTTCATTACACATTTTGAGTCCTTTTAAGTTGTACTCCCTCTGGTATTTATTATAAGACATTTTAATTTAATCCTAAGTTTTATCTAAGATGTATTTTTAATTTGAATAAAAATCTTAAAAATATGTCATAATAATTAGGAGAATACAACGAATGTAAAAATATATTTTTTATTTTCTATTAAAAAAGATATGCTAGATTAAACCTAGAGCGAAATCAAAATGTTTTATAATAAGAACTGGAATAAGTAGTAGTTTCCACAATATTGATCATCAATCCCGGGAGCATTTTGTGTATTTTTAACCGTGTTTCACAATATTGAGATGTATACGGTTAGATTGCGTTAGTCACAAAATCTCAATGGAATTGAGAGCATATTATTAGTGTGATCAAGTTTAGACCAAAGTAGTCATAAAAGCATATAGAGTTGATGAGACTTACAAGCTTTTCTAAAAAAAGAAAAAAAGAAGAAGAAAAGCGACGCACAAATTACAAGGGCTAAAAACAATCCCTAGCTATTGTATTTTAAGTCGCGAATACCATATGACGAATGTTTTTCATTGATACAATATTTTATTATTATTATTATTTTCTTTTCCCTAAGGTATTTGATTTCCTTCTCTGTGCCAAAGTTATCAGTGGGAACGGAAACAGCTCATATGGATGGTTTCTTTGTACTTGTCTAGTTTGATTAAGGTCGTATTTTTCTAATTATATTTTTTAATATTTTTTGTGCCCCAATTAATTATTTTATTATTTATACAATTTTCAGAACCCAGACAATACAACCTTCTTGTAATAATATTACAAATAAAAACAAAGAGGATAAGAATATATAGGTAGTACAACATCTTATAAAATCTGTGCTGGAAAATTCACGAGTTGGTGTCGCAATCGGTTGAGAAATGCATGTTTTTCTGATGGTGGATTTTTTTGGTGGTTTTATATATTATTATAGAAGATATGGGACCATGGACCCAAATAAGTGAAGAACATCAGGCAACAAACGAAATATCACATGTGCCTAATTAGTACGTTCGTTCCGGACAGGATTAACAACATCCACAGACTTTGTAATTACACATCTGGGGTTGATATTTTAGATGTAATAATTGTCATGTGATTATGATCCAACAGAAAATATCAATTAATGCAACAACACGGTGGCCGATCTAACCATTTTTTGATAATCTGATCATCTTCTTAAACAAATTCAATTATTATGATCCAGCTTTACAACTGGAAAGTAAAAGTAATTACTACGTCGGGGTTAGTCCGACCGAGCTGATCGCATCATCCATTTTGTTCCTAAGAGGAAACTAAATTGTATGTTACGTAATTAATCATGAGTGAAGGTTTTTTTTTTTATTACTATTTACTAATAATACACTGATACAAAGATTTAATAATTTTATCTGCTTCAACCTCCATCCATATACTGGAACTTTAGGAATAGTATGGTAAGATAGAACACACGTTATTACGGTTAATACTCTGATATGAGCACTCTCTAAGTTAGTATTATAAATTATTTATTGAAAGTTTTATAGTGTGAAATGGAATTGTTTGTTTCAGATATAGTACAATAAGAACATATGTACCATGTATAACAGAGTTTTTAAATACTTATCACGTAACAAGATGCAATTCCAACAACTTTATTACTCCCTCCGTCATTATTAAAAAAAAATTAATTCACATTGAGTTTTCAAATTCATACTAAAAACAGTACTCTCTCCATTCCAAAATAAATGTTGTCCTACACTTTGCACATAATTTAAGAAACTCTTAAATATGGTAATAAAATTACTTGAATATCCTCAACCAACCCCATTATAAAATTGTCCACCAATAACATCAACTCTTTTGAGGATAATTTTGGAAATTTTTGACAAAAAGTGCATTAAAATGTGAGAACGACACTTATTTTGAAATTTTTCCATTTTGTTAAAACGACACTTATTTTGAAATGGAGGAAGTACAAAACTTAAAACTCAAAGTGGACTATCTTTTTGAAACCGAGGCAGTAAAATTTAAAGGTATCAAGATTTAATTGAACCTTTTTAGATCTCTTTAAGACAAAATTAAAAACATCGTCATCAACTATCTTTAACCTCCATTTGGACAATAGAACACGAAGAAGGTTTTTTTTTTAAAAAAAAAAAAAAATATTACATTATGTTCAACTAGAAACATCGATTAATGCCTGACACTAATCCAATAAGCACAGGTAATCTTCCCTGAAAAACGTGATTACTATATGAATTGCGGGCTGAGGAACTCTGTATTGCAGTTACCAAAGTTATTCAGCCAATTCCAATTCCAAACACAGTGGAAAAACTGGCACGTGTGACTCAGTCATCACCCAGAGAAAAGATGAAAGCTATGGCCTATTCCCTACTAGCCCAGAAACAACCCCACCCACCTTCCCTACCCTCCACTAGTAATATGGACTAATTTACATAGTATACTCTGTTTTCATTACTTTGCTTCATCTTTCGGACATTTCCCCTATTTAACCACTCTATCCTGTTTCACAAATATCTTCTATCATCATCCCCACAGAATCTCTTTTTTCTTTGCAAAGCCAGTCTTTGAGTAATTTTTGCAGAGGAAATGTCATCTTCAATTGTGAAGTATGCTTCTAAGGATACTACTACTACTACTACTAGTAGTAGTAATGGTCATGAGGATCATGGGAATGAACGGATTGATTTGCTTCATGGGTCTGCCGATTTAGGGGCTTCTCCCAGTCTCTCACTTCCAGCTGAAACTTTCCTTCAAGCAGCCATTTCTCTCAAAGATGAGGTATTCTATTATAAAGAAAAACCAAAATTGAAAGCTTTAATTTACTCTAAAGGTTCAATCTTTAATCTGGGATTTTTTATTTTTATTTTTATTTTTTTATCTGTGTTAAGGTTGTAAAGATTGTCTAGTTTTTTCTAATGTATTATTTGGGATGTTTTCTGATGTGGGTTGGGGGGGGAAATTGTTTCATTAGGTGGTGCGAGTTACATGGAGAGAAAAATGCAGCAATTATGGTGGCACGGATCCATTTTTGTTCACGGGATTACTTGGAACAGCTTTCACCTGCTTCCGAGCCTTTGAGGCTACTGGGAATATCCACGACCTGAGATTGTGCACGGAGATTGTTGATGCTTGTGCCTCTCTTGCTAGTTCCTCCACGAGGTTTGTTTGTAACTTTGTATCATACTTGATTTTTTTTTTTATTTAATTTGGTGCACTGTTATTTATCTAATTAACAAGTAGACAGGATTATTGACTCTGTGGGATTGAGGCTGGGACTCTTTTTAGCATTATTATTGACCAAAATGGTTTTGTTACTGTCAAGTTGTTGGGAATATGCTTCAAAAGATGGGAAGGCATCTGCTAAACGTGTTGCGTATGGAGTCTGACTAAGCTGGAATAATTTGTATGTGATAAAGGCTTATGTGTCAGTGACACATCCTGATTATTTTAACGGCCTTCATGTTTAGATTTTTAGACTTGATAGTAGTCCATGCTAATGTCAAAAGCCTGTGCTGGAATGCCGAAGACCTCATTCATTTAGAAACTTTTTCTTTGTGGGGACGTGGCTATGTATATAGTTATATGGGGGCTCTTGACATTGTGGGCGTGAAACATGCCCTAGTATATTATGTGTTAATTTCATTAGTTTGATCGGGTCTTAGTCAGGAATATGGAGAAATGATGTTGATTACTAGTTCAAAATTATTTAACTGTTGAAATTGTGGCATTGACTTGTTTAGGAATTGCAAAGTCAAATAGTTGAAAAGGCCTGCTGAAACCATTTTGTTGTCACTGAAATAAACATAGATTTTATGTAGGCTGGGGGAAGGAAGTTACATTCAATGTACTCCAAACTAGGAAGGAAAATGAGATTTGTAATTCATTTGTAGCATTCAACATCCAGAAGATATTCTTAATTAAGGGGCTAAAATGCACATTAACCAGAATGACCCATTTGTCATGAAGGAAGAGATTCTGGGGAGTGACCAACGGCTTGCAGCCTGCTATGGTTGTATAGTTTGAGACGTATGCTTTCAAATTAGTTATAACTCGTGCTGTAGATTTTGAGACCGAATACCATGGAACTCTGGATTTGTTACCAGTTCCTTATTCCTGATCTGTATAAATAGTAAAAGCATAGGTGTGAGCTCTCTCAAAACGATACTAAGGTTCCAACCGATATTTTTGGTTAAGACATCTGTGCATATGTATATGAGTTACGGGGATGATGTCTGGTCTATGCTGAATAGAAACCTTTGAAATATCTACAGTACTGATCACTATGATAAAGGCTAAGGATTTTAAGTTACTGTTGGATAAATTTGGACATGTATTTCCAAAATATTTTGATTGCAGAATGAAGTATGTAGTAAGTAAAAAAGGTCAAAATACTTTATAGAGTGAAAGATATCAAAGACTTGGGTAATTCAAATTTATCATGGCCAATGTCCAAAGAATCTTGTTTCTGAATAGAACATTTGGGAATGTCGATTTCTTACATTGTTTTTCCATTGAAATCATGCAAATCTTATCATCCTTATTCATTTCCCTGGACCAGGCACATGACTTTTCTTTGTGGTAGAGGAGGGGTCTATGCACTTGGTGCTGTGGCTGCAAACTACTGCAGAGATCAGCAAAGGCGTGATTTTTATCTGGATAGTTTCCTGGAGGTACTGGACCAACTTCTTGTGTCCTTCTCTGTGCATGTTGGCTTATCAAACTGGCGTAATCTGTATTTACCAGCTTTCTCCCTCTTATTAACAATGACTGTTTATTTATTTTTGCGAAGTACATGTGCTTTACAACTGCTACAAGTATTGATCTATTTTTCGTCCCCAGTTGCAAAGTACATGGTGAAACTGGAATTGACCAAAAGTGCAATAGCTGATACCAACAGGCTAAAGATCCTTGTAGTGAATAATTGTATTTTCTCATTTCTTTTAGAATTAGAGAAAGATGTCAATTTAGGTAGGTTTATGATGGCAATTGGAAAGATTCAGAGATTGGTGTTGATAATTTGTAGCTTATGTTAAGGTGGTTCGTGGGGAAGCTGCGGATAATTTATGTCTGTAATTACATATTATGGGGTCAAATACATCTATCCTACTTTGATCTTAACTGTCTTGTACCCTAGCTTCTGTTGCATTGTGTGCCCTTGCTAGAACATAGAATGCCTTTTTGAGTGAATTTAATGTGTCCTGTGATCAATTCTCCCTTTAGTATTTGCATTCCTTACATATGATCTAGATGGATTGAGTGGGGATCCGCATAGCCTGTTTAGTTTTGATATACATATCAGCATGAGTTCTGTTAGCTGTCTCTATAGTTTGATAAGTTCCAAGCAAACTCTATGGAAATGCTAATTCCAGATATTCTACGTGCTGTTAGGTCGCACGGGATAGAGACCTCCCAATTGGACCTGAAGATGGTGGATTTGGAATGTCATATGATCTATTGTATGGGCGTGCTGGCTTTCTGTGGGCAGCTTTATTTATAAACAAACACTTGGGAGCAGAGACAGTTCCTAATGATCTCCTTATGCCAGTAGTTGCTGCTGTATTAGCAGGAGGTCGGGCAGGTTCTTCTGTGAACACAGCATGCCCATTGATGTATAGATGGCATGGAACGAGGTACTGGGGTGCAGCCCACGGCCTTGCTGGTATTCTGCATGTGTTACTTCACTTCCCAACCCTTTCAAGAGATGATATTGAAGATGTTAAAGGGACCCTAAGGTACATGATGAGCAATCGGTTTCCCCACAGCGGGAATTACCCTGTAAGTGAAGGAAACCCGAGGTGCAATCTGGTGCAGTGGTCTCATGGTGCAACTGGCATTGGTATTACCCTGTGCAAAGCATCAGAGGTAAAAAGTTTATAGTGTTGGCATTTACCCGTAGTCTGAAAATATATTAGAAAACTTTGCTTAAAGTGATCTTGAAAATATGCTGAGGGAGGGATAGAAAGTGAGTGTATCTTGTGCATTGAGGAAATGATGCTCTTAAGATTCTTGGCTAGTCTTACCGTGTGACTGATTTAATACTTTACCTTTATTATGCAGATGTTACCGAATGATCGGGAGTTCCGGGATGCAGCCATAGAGGCTGGGGAAGTGGTGTGGAAGAGTGGGTTAGTTAAGAAGGTTGGTCTAGCTGATGGTGTTGCTGGGAACACTTACGCATTTCTCTCTCTCTATCGGCTTACAGGAGAAAGCATCTATCTAGACCGGGCCAAGGCATTCGCAAGCTGCTTATATCACAATCAAAGAAATGCCTTGAATTTGAGCCCTTCGATTGGTGCAGATAGTACCTACTCTCTTTTCCAAGGACTAGCCGGAGTTGCTTGCTTATGGTTCGATTTACTTGCACCAGAGAAATCTAAATTTCCGGGCTATGAAATTTAGGCTGGTTTAGTTTTGTGGCAAGAATTTGAAAGACACGAATCAGGTAGGGTGTGCTTTCAGATTTCTTCCACGACAGCTTTTAAGTGGTGCCCAGCTGAGCTGAGGATTGCGACTTTGCCGTATGATACTAACCTTGTGTATAGCGCTAAGGTTTATGCGTGGACCTTGATGTTTTCTTCACTGTAAAATGTTCCTTCTGGGAAGAAAAATAATGGAGAAGCAACACGATGATTTGGTATAACTTTTATGTTTGTTCTGCAGTCCAAGTTGTGAGTTAATACACCGAGTTCTGAATGGTCAGTTTGTTTAACTTTCACAAGTTAAGGTGTACATGCGCAATGGTTTCTTATGATGTTCCAGAAGCAAAAAAAGAGATTTGGGACTTTAAATGCCTCATCCAAATAATAATAATTGATGAAAATCTTAGCTAAGACAGAAATGAGACTCCATCGGTAAGTGGCAACATTCCAACTCCATGTCTCCTCGATGCCGAAAATGAAGCTTACATTTCCAGATTGGTCAATTTTCCATTTGAAGAGGGGATTATTAGGAGGAATGAGGAAAGGCAGAGTGGATAGTGGATCATTGGCAACATAACAATGGAATACCCAATTGTCATTATCGTGGCACAAACAAAATCACAATCTTTTAGCACTTAGCAGTTGGGACCATTTTGGATGCCGAATCCAATACCCTTTGCAAGTGAGAATATTTTCGACTACTTTTTCTGGTCATTTCTCTGCTTTGTACTCCGCCGACTTTTTTGTACTCTGCCGACTTTTCCTAAAGTGTAAATGGAAACTCCACACACCTAAATCCAATAAAGCATGATTTTTACTGCTTGGTGATTAGACAAATGGTATCACAGAATTTCGAATATGTAGTACTAGCTTCTTCTTCTTCTTGCAAAAAATCGACAAGACAATGTGACTGCTATACATATGTATGAATTTGGCATTTTAGGTAACGATTGATTGGGAGCGGAGTTATCAGTTGTCAAATTTTCCCACCTCTGCCTGCCCCAAAGATAGCTGGAAAAAATGACAGGAAACAAGTAACTTACGTAGTGAATTAGTTTTAATCATGGTACTACTACTACTAATACATTCATCCTCGTACAGCTCAAAAAAAACCAGTTGCATTTGATAGTAGTCAAATTTATGTTAGAAGTTCAATCAATGGTCCCAAATTCCTAACCTGAGGAGGTATTGTAATTCAGCAAAAGTTTCTTTCAACTTAATTAGCTCAAAGACAAAAACATAATTTGAACCATTCGTGGTAAAACAACAGCCTTAGCTCAATGAAATGATTAAAAAAAAAAAATGACAATGATAAGTTGAAACCGTTGACCTGGTTTTATAATGACATTAACAATAACGGCCCATATCAACTACCAGTTGTTGTCCAATCCTGCCAATTCCATCCTCACAATTTGATTCATTGTTTATTTTTTAAAGGGTTTTTTGGCTCTTCTTTCAAGGAATTCCAGCCGCTGAAATTAGGCCACGTGTACACATGTAGTCAAGCTCAATAAACTTACTTTTAGGATGGATGAACTACGTAACAGAAGACTTGAACAGAAACACCCAACAAAATTCCAGTTTGCAAGAATGGGACTAATCATCTGTTATTTGCCCCTCCTCCCAAGTATGGAGATGTTAAAGTTGAAGATGTAGACATGATTGAATTGAACCCAAGAGAAGAAAAAAAAAAAGGCATATATATTGGAGAAGGGAATCATTTGGTTTTGTTGGTTCAGTTCATGCAGAGAAGATATTATTGATTGATTGATTGATTGATTGAAGCCATATTGTTTTTAGCTGGTAAATTTTTTTACACAGGAAATGGAAAGGTACGAGGTTCTGAAAGACATTGGTTCAGGGAACTTTGGTGTAGCTAAGCTGGTGAAAGATAAATGGACTGGTGAGCTTTTTGCTGTCAAGTATATTGAGAGAGGCCAGAAGGTCAGCTTTTTCTGATAAAATTGTTTCTTGGTTGATTAAGTACTAAGAATCATTCTGAGTTTTTTTGGTTCCCTGTGAAATTGCAGATTGATGATAATGTGCAGAGAGAGATTATGAATCACAGGTCATTGAATCATCCTAATATCATTAAATTCAAGGAGGTAATCCATCCTCAGATTCTCAATTTACAAGTGCTGGAAACAAGTTTATAGTTTGAAAAGGGTGATGAACAAGTTCATGATGGATTCATTTGACTGACTTCTTTTGTTCTGTTTTTGATTACTGAAGATATAATTCTATCATCAATTTTTTATTTTTTCCACTTGGATGGTAGCTTAGTTTTACTCGGAACTGATTCAGACAGCACTAAATTTGGCTAAATCACATGCTTTTAGATCATCGAGTTCGAATTGTGTTTTATGATTGCCATCAACTAGCAAGATCCAGCTCAAATGATTTTCGACAGAATTCGTTGAATCCCTTTATAGTTTTTGATGTTATTAACAGGTTATTTTCGACAGATTTATAGCCGGTCATGATTCATGTCTACCATTTTTGTGCTGAAAGATGCAGTTGTTTCTACTTTGGCCACTATTACAGAGCAGATAAAGTCATAAATTAGCCCTACTTATGTATATATCCTCAACTTTTCGTCCAAAACTTCCTACAGGTGTTCCTTACGCCTACTCATCTTGCCATTGTCATGGAATATGCAGCCGGAGGGGAGCTTTTCGAACAGATTTGCAATGCCGGTAGATTCAGTGAGGATGAGGTATTTATTCTATTTTTAATGATCTTTTTTCTGATTGGCATTTCTTGAATCAGAAGTGTCAGCTTCTGAAAGCCTTTGCTTAAAGACTAATGATAAACATGGTTACTTATTGTCAGGCAAGATTTTTCTTTCAGCAACTTATATCAGGAGTCAGTTACTGTCATTCAATGGTACTTTTTGGTATTTCGAGTTTTCAACCATTTCAGAGCTTATATTGAATCAAGAGATAAACTAAACATTTTACATTCCTCTTTTGCAGCAAATTTGCCATCGAGATCTTAAGCTGGAAAACACACTCTTGGATGGAAGAACAGAACCGCGCCTCAAGATATGCGATTTCGGCTATTCTAAAGTAAATGATCATGCTTTTGTCTAACCAAAAACATGTCGTTACACTAAAATGGTTTCAAGTCACTCATAAAAATTTTCACGATTTTTCAGTCTTCAGTATTGCATTCTCAACCAAAATCGACCGTCGGGACGCCGGCCTACATTGCACCAGAAGTCTTCTCAAGGAAAAAATATGATGGCAAGGTATCTAATCTGTTTGGCAGTTATCATCTTCCTCTCCTAATTATTACTAGTAAATAAATACACAATAATGTATCATGATTCCGTCACCTAAAAGCAAACGTAAACGTACAGTTGACTGACTTATTCCATATGGCTAAGAAAAGATTGCAGATGTTTGGTCATGCGGGGTTACATTGTATGTAATGCTGGTTGGTGCATACCCTTTTGAAGATCCAGATGATCCCAGAAACTTCAAGAAAACAATCACCGTAAGTTACCATTACAATTTCCCAACTTCAATAACGAATCATTTCATCACATCAAGCATTATTAATATTGACTGTTTCTTTTTTGGGATTCATGAATTGGTCTTTTTTTAAAAAAAAAAATGTAATGCAGAAAATACTCAGTGTTCAATACTCAATTCCTGATTACGTCCGCGTCTCCAAGGAGTGTATACATCTTTTGTCTCGAATCTTCGTAGCTGACCCTGAAAAGGTCAAAATGTCGATTATTTTTTTAAAAATCCTTTTTTTTTTTTTTCATACTTTAAGATATGAATGATTCAAGAATAAGCAAATCTAACATGCTCACACATTTTTATTCAGAGAATTGCAATTCCAGAAATCAAGAAACATCCCTGGTTTTTAAAGACTCTGCCTCCTCAATTTTTGGAAGCTGAAGAAGAGGTTAGCGGACGAACTGTCGAAAATGGCAACAGCCCTTCTCAGAGTAATGAAGAAATATTGGCTATAATACAAGAAGCAAGGACATCGCCATTAACAACAGGATTGACTAAAAATGGAGAAAACTATCTCGGAAGCAGCAACGACGACGTCGATCTTGATGATGATTTTGATGTAGATGACACAGAGACAAGTGGAGATTTTGTTTGTTCTTTGTGAAAAAAAACATTGCCTCATTCATTGTGCATCAAAGATGCTTTTCAGGGGCCAACAAATCCAGTAGAATTGTGTAGCTTTTGTGTAGATCTGCAATATTTGGTGCCTCTATTGTTTAATGAAATAGCAGTTTGAATGTCCTTTTCAGATGCAAATCAGAGGTCATCGTAAAGTAAAATGAATAGTCAACTTGGTGTGTATTGTGATGTGCGACATAAGTATTTTCTACCAAATATCTTTTCTTTAATTCGTGAGTTCCTTATAAACATAGATTAATTACATTATCTGATAGAAAACTATAGCTTTAGCTTCTTGTGGAGTTGTGGGGACGAATTTATTGAGTTAAAGAGCTAATGGTTAAACATGAACATGTTGTAATCCAATGACCTGGGAATTTAGTGAATTTTTTGAAGGTTGAAGATATGAAGATAAGATGCTTTTTGATACGACGAAGAAGAAACAAGTGTCCATATTACCGAGGTTCAATGCAAGTTACTTTAATCGGCTGTTGTTTTCAGAGCATATATCATACACATACTCCACTTACTATTCAAAATCTTACTCGAAACTCTCCTGTCGTAAAATAATTGTTTAAATTATACTGAAAATAATTATTCAAATTTTTCAATAATTTACTTTATTAAATTAACACCTGAGAAGTAATGATGGCATCAATATCCTAAGGACAGATATGAACTAAATTATCAGACAGCTAAAAGATTGCGGCAATGATCCATGCATGCTATCATTATCAACCATGCATTGACGAGTTACTTATGAATTATTCTTCATTATTGATTTATAATATTATACTCTATACTCTATCCTCTTGTACCAATGTTCATTATGCATCTTCCCAACCGTATGATGTGAGTAATTTTTGCGTACACTAGCGAAACGCCAAGTTTGGACTAGATTACTTTATAATCAAATCGGGAAAAATTAAAATTCATTCACTACATTCTTAACCTAAAGTTTTTACTAACGTACAGTGAAACTGTTTGAAATCTCATCCAACAAGGAAACAAGCAGAAAAGTCAACTAGAGAATCGTGACAAAGAAAATGAATTAAAAGTTGACAAAATTTTTCATGAATAATACCCAATCACATATATTTACATCACTTATGGATTTGAGAAATTCATTTTTTAACCAAACAAACAAAGAACTAAATGTATGTTCATCTCGAGCGATGTTTATTTTTAATAATAACTTTTTGGGTCAGTATCTGTATAATTATCATGCGTTTGTGTAATCTAATATTATTTGATCAGATTATGTATCTCCAAAATAAATCTAAAAATGTTTTACTAAATAAACTTGCAACTTGACAAGAATTATAAAGATTAGCTGGTCTCAAAATGGCGATAATAAAAAAAAAAAAAAAACCGTTTTCAATTTTAATGAAACTTCCGATCCTTCTGTACCAAATTTTCACAATCATAGTAATAAAATTTCAGGTAAATATCAAATACACCCGCGAGATTTTAAAGTTTCTCTAACGAAATTTTCTGAAAGAACGTAGCGCAGCCCAATGTTTGACCGAAAGATTTTAAGCCCAAACAATCAACAAAACCGAAAGCCCGGCCAGGCCTAAAAACCCTACATAGCAAAAGAAAAATAACGGCCTCCCGTCATATATAAAGCCCCGAGACACTTTGAGAGAAACCCCCTAGTAGTCATATAAAGTGGAGGTTATGAATTGTAATCATTCCTTAAAAAATGTCATTCAAATTTTCATTTTTTTATTTATACATATAATCATTTATCTTTTCTCAACTCTATTTATTTTCAAATATATTAGTTTTATTAATATATCAAAGCAATTTTCACTAACAATGGAAGTTTGGTATGGATAGTAAAACAATGGAAAGGCCGAGTGGTAGGTTTGAGTTAATGAAGTTTTAAAAAGTTCTACACAAAAAGAGGTGATATACTTAATGATGATGTGGTTTTTTTGTTTTTCATCTTACGCAAAAAATATCTCAATATGGAAAATTGAATAACAGTCTAATGTTTCAAACGTTGTATTTTTTTTATTTTTTATTTTTTTTGTGATTCCGTTGTATTTTTTATGTTAGACAAGTTCACTTCCCACCAACTGTATGTAAAGGGAGAAGGAGAAAGTTTACCTATATTTAAGTGGAGTTCACGGGAATTGATTATTTATAATAATAAATTTATGTACAACATATAATTATCATGAAAAAACAAAGAGTTGAAAAAAATAAAAAGTTATAAAACTGGGAATTAGATCAAAATCCACCTTTTTGGTGGATTTAGGAGATTCCTAAATAATGGGGAATTAATCCATTCCTGCCAATTTAAAATCCGCCAACCAAACACCAATATTAAGAGTCATTCTATTCCCTCATTCCAATACCCATCAACCAAACACCCCCTAAATTTCAAAACTCTATGCGAATTATTTTTGGAATAGAATTAGTAGCTTTTTTAATAATAAAATGATAACAATGTCTGATGATTAAAAGTTAAAACATAACTTGCATAATTCCCTACACTCTTTCATAGTCACATCTCACACGTTCTCTAATAATATGATGAAACAGGCTATAGACGACCAAAACGTTCATCAAAGCGGATCGGCCCAATAATTTAGTAGAGAAATTAAAGGGCCCGGCTAATGCCTTCATATTCGTTTGAGTAGTGGGGGGGTTTCAGTATGATATGATGGTATTGTCACTACTTAGAGAGATTTAACCCCTCACTCCAGAAATAAGATAAAGGGGCAACTCTGTTCAACCCTTGTGTTGCACTTTTGGACGGTGTTACATGATATAGGAGTTTAGCATTGTTATGCCTGGAATTCAAATCAATCAAAACATGGTCGGGATCTAAAGAAAGGCAAAATATGACTTGGCTCTGTTGAAATTACTGGAGTAGATTGTGTAAGGGCAGTATGCCTTGCTTTCCTCTCGATCTGAATTGAGCTTGAACTGAATTAGAGCTTGAATTGCATATCAAACACATCAAGGAAAGAGCTCGCCACAGTGTTAGACAAATGACAGCGTGAGAAATATACTGGCGTGAATAATTGTGGCATTAAGCTCCAAAGTCCAAACAATGGCTGGATGAATGAAGCAACCGTGACAAATGACAGCGTTAATCCAAACAAAGGGGCCAACCTTCATTGGTAATTCTTCAATTTCTATACTAATTCTGGGAAGATGACTAATACTATTAGCCTTCAACAACAGTGCCCCGTTTGGCTCAATGATTCAGTTCATTTGGGTATATTATTGGGACCTGCAGATTCACTATTCAATAACCACTCTGTTCTGCATCTGTGATTTGTTTCTCAGAATCTGAGAATTTATTTGCAGATGAAAAAAGTGTCAGAAGGCAGAGGAGCCTCTAACAATGTTTCTCTAACTAAATATAGAAAAGTTGATAAAACTATGATCCCCATTCTGGTTATTGTTAATCTAATCGCCAAAAACTAGTTATCGGTTAGAGTAGCAAAATTTTGTAACACACAAGGTAATGTAATCAATCTAAGCACCGAACTGAAGTCACTAAACACATGCTGTGGAGAGAGGCTGGACCAACAAACATCTATGTGGGTACAATATAGATAGCTAGTGATAAGTTCTCAAATTGGCCTAACATTATACTCAATCATTGATCCATGTCTTTTGGCTTCATCTATTTCTTGGAGACTCTAACAATATGTTTACTAGCCTAGAGTTAACAACCCTACAATTCCTTCGGATCTCGCCCGGGCGTCCTGATTGCAGATCCCCCATTTTTATCATTCCTTCCACAAAGGCATCAAAAAACAGCTTTTGGTCATCCTTGAAAAGCATCACATATGGTCTAGTTTGCGGAAATGTATACAGCGTTTGATCCGAATTCAGAAACCCTCTTCCGCTAGCCAAGTCTTTGAAGTATTGGTTATCGAAAACTTCAGGGGTTGCGTCCAAATCTCCGGTCACATTTTGGTCCACATTGAGTGGACAAAGCTTGTCTAACTTTTCTCTAAACCTTGGTTCAATGGCAGGGTCTGGCCGCCCTGTTCCTGATTGGTTGTAAAGCCTAAACATTATCGAAAAACACCTTCCCTTGCCGATCGAATGAGAGCCCGAAAGGGCCACTAAATCTTTCACTGAGAGATTGAACTTGCTGAAAAGATCAATGAGGTAGCTTGCATTTGCTCTTGGACTTGGCATTATGTTGTCTGAATCTTCTATTCTTGCGGTCAAACTGTCAAGCCGGCCTAATTTTACTTCCCAGTTTGGCCCTCCTGTCTGTGTGACACAGAACACAGAAATCATATGAACCGTTTAATGTTGTTCAAGTCTTTATCATTGACTGAATTAAAGTCTAGATTCCACATCAAATAGCCAATTGCAACCATCCAATAATCTTATTATTGGTCCATATTCCATTGTCAAATCCAACAGTTCCTACTTTTGTTATCCAGAAAAAAAAAATAAAATCCTGAACAAAATCCAAAGATGCGTCTAGTGAAAAGAAGATATAAAGTTAGTTCATTTGGTGTGTTCTTTTTGGTGGGGCAGAATGAGCAATTTTGACTTTGATGGCTTTGATAAAACAGAATGCAATAGGAAAAAAAGGGCCATCTTTCTTACCAGAACAACTGCATCTCTAGCAGCCATGATTACAATATCAGCACAAGAAACAACTCCAGGGCAGACTGCTTCCAAGGCCGCCTTAGCTTCATCCAGGACCTCAAATGATCTCAATGAATTGATGTTCGATAAACCAAGTTTTTCTCCAATCATCTCCGGCGTGTCATCCAGCAACAAAGAAGCATCACACCCCTAAACAGATCAAATTTTTATTAAATTCCAAAAAAAAAATAAATAAATAAAAAATAAGAATCAGGAACCCAATACGAGGAAATTTCATAAAAATGGCATCTTTAGACTTTAGGCTTTACATTTACAAAGCAATCATGAAACTGTAACCGCATGACCGAGGCTGCGCTCCGGGGTTCTCTAGTCATGGCTTTCTTGATCACGTCCCGGACAACAAGTTCTGCATCCGGGCAGGATTGGGAGTAAAATCCGGGCCTGAGTTCTGTTCCCATGGCAGCATTAGTAGCCAAGTTGAGCAAGAACAAGAGTGAAAAGAGTAGTACAGAAAAGGTAGGAAACATTTTCAGGTGATTTGTTCAGTGCTCTGAGAGTGTAATTCCAATGGGTTTTCTTTTCTAAATTGGAAACAAGTCTTTCAAGTCTCCCCCTGCTGGTTTGTAGGGGGTCTCTCTGGGTCTCTATATAGACTGAGAATTGAACGGGGAAATTGAGGTTTGTTTTGTTTGAGGAATACAGCATTCAATGTGGTCATTAGTACTTTATTTGGGTGTAAATGGGAGAAATCCAAATTGCATGGGTGTCAGATTCTGATTTGGGGTTGGGAGGTTCATTTGTCTGGTGACATTATATGAGGCAAAACTAGGCCAATTGGCTTTTCTTGAGGGGATTTTGTGGGTTCTTATTTGTCAATAGTTTTGTGTTTGGAGTGGGGAGTAAATGGATTTTTCTGCAATTTGTTTCAGTCCATCTGTCATCTGTTTGTCTTTCTAATCTTTTAACCAACTGGGCCCACTTGAAGAAAAGGGTAAATAAAATGTGAGAGATGTGATTAATTTAAGCGCAACAGTCAAAGTCATGTCTTGTGTATTCATTTTCGAAGTTAGAAGTTTCTATCAAATATCAATTGTGAAAAATGCAATTTTTGCTCGCTTTAATCGTACTGTAATAACTAGGTTTGACAAATATGGACAACTTGTCTACTATGTACTTAGGTTTGATGACATTTAGTTTGAAGCCATGGATTGAAAAGTTCCACAAGGGTAAACCAGGCAGTTTAAAAGCATTTGGTAGGAGAGAATCACTCATTTGTTTGATCATTTTAGGTAAGTTGCAATTTCCGACCGTTTTATATTAACATGAAACGTTACAAAAAGCATTTATTTAAGAATTTTAATTTCACCTCACCTCAATATGATGATTTACCACCATCATTTCGGATTCTTGAGCTGGACAGTGAAAAATGAGATTATGGGTGGTTTGAAGGAAAACTGTTGAGAAAAAACAGTAACTCCACTTATCAACAGACAGCACAACACTATATAATCACATCTATAAATAATGGGATCAGAACATTGTAATTAGTGGTGCATTTTGATCTTGATGGGGACGTATGAGGTAAAATAATCATCAAACCTCAAAAATCGAGATCATAATAATCTCATTTTCGTTTTAATTTTAAATTCGACTATAATTTAATCTGGATCAGACCTTTTGATGTGTCTAGAACAAATGCATACTGTAATCACATCAATCTTCATCCCGATTCCTATTGCTTAGAATCGAGTTTCGTTCATAAATATTAGAAATTACATTGGAAATACAAAACATGCATTTTTGGTTGTGACTTTTGAGTTAGAATCATAAATAAAGGAAAAAAAAAAAAAGAAGGAAAACTTGGCTAAGAGACAGTAAAATTAGTCAAATTGATAAAAAGGGTATGACTGAAAAATAAATTTTTATTAAGGGCGTTAAATTACTCGTCATAAATAATATAATAATTAATAGAGTTATAATATGACATAGTTACCCTTTTCTTAATAATTCTTTCAATGAAAAAGAAGTTAAATCCTCTTCTATCTTCCTCAACATAGAACATTACATCAAAGTCTCAAGAAACACGTAGTACTGGTCTATGGTAGTTCAATAAATACTTGAAGTGATATAGTTCGCAAAATGTCCTAAAACTTTTGAAAGTTTATTTTAACTCCTCAATCTCCAGTTTTATTCTATCACCATCATATTGTCTTATTAATTTTGTGTACATCACATGATAAATGAGAGCACGACCTTTTTAAAGATGTCATTTTGGTTTGGAAACTCATCCATTACGATGGTGTGCGTCAAATCTGTGTTATGTACCAAAGAAACTGTGGTGGGATATGTGTGAAAGTCTTCCTTGTTCTTACTTACATAAGAACAAAAGTATAAATAATCCCGGTTTTGGTGTGTGTTTTTTGGATAAGAAAAGGAAGCTGTGTTTGAAAGTTTTTTTTCAAAAAAAAGAAAAAGGAACAAAGCTTCCCTTAATTAGAAGAAATAGTCAGGATAGTTATGTAAAAACAAAAGTGTTTTGATTGTATAATTTTTTATAAGTAATTTACGGCCCTTACTAAAAATTATTTTATTATGTTCATACCCTGTTTATTAATTTAACTATCTCCATTACCCTTCAACCAAATTTCCACCCCCAAAAAAAAGTTGATTGGACTACATGGAAATTATAACAAAAAAGGGAATCTAATTACCAAATCAAGAAAGAGCAAAAAGTAAAATACAAGTAACTTTATTTATTTATTAATTTTTTACTTGCAGACTCTAATGAGCACACTTTCTCTTCTTCTTTTTTAAAAAAATTTATTTGATTAGTACGACTTTGTTTGGTTAAGGAAAAACAAAAGGATGTTATGGGTCTTTTTGGTTGCTTTGCTAATAAGGACTAATAATGGCATAACAGTGCCAGAGTTTCTGCTTTTGAGAAATTTACTAGTATAGTTTTCAAGTAAACTAGTACAGAGTAGAGACCAAAAATGATTAAAAAAAAAAAACCAATGAACAATGTTTATAAATACTTTTTTTTTTTACTAATAAACAATTCTAATCTCTTTTACCTAGCTCCCATCTTTCAAAAGATCAACCTCCTATTTATTTTTAAGTCATTATTTTCTTTCTTAGGACAGCAATCACCCAATTAGATAATTCACTTAACATCAAGACATCAATCCTATTTCAGTCACTTCCGCATTCAAGAAAATTGTTGAGCTCAAAGCAAGTACTCCCTCCGTCCCATAATTATTATCCAGTTTGGATTCTCATTTTTAGTATAATTTGTACTAAAAATAAAATCTTAAACTGGACAATAATTTTGGGATAGAGGGAGTATAAGATTTGAAATATTGAAAATGGGCAAGAGGCTTACACTTAAGAAGTTTTCTCAGTAACAAGTAAAAAAAAAAAATTATTGATAATCTCTATACATATTAAAAAAAATTAAAAAAAAATGAGCCTTTTAGTGGATGATTGGGCTTGAAGCCCAAACAAAATGAGCATATAAATTATGGGGCCAAAATACTGGCTACTGAGTGGACTAAGACCGTTAAATTCAAAGCCCGGAAACTACTCAAACGGAAAACTGATCACATTAAAATACCCAACCGAACAAACAGCATAAACCCCTTCTCCCCTTTTTGTTGTTCTTCTTCTTCCCCAAAAAGCGCGCACTCACAGAAACCAGGAAGGAAGACAGAGTTTTTGCAGTTAAAGGGAAAAAATGGGTGGCAGAAATAGGTCCCGAACTCAGAGGAAGCACTTCAAGCAGAACAGGGACAACGTATGGAAACGCCCAAAACCTGATTCTGAACAGAACCAGCAAGATAACTACACTGCCACTGAGGAGAATGGTAACCCGAAGCAATCTTGGGAGCCTCTTGTCTTCCAAAATCCCGCCTTTGAAGAGTATTACAAGGTACTGATCGAATCCCAGGTTTTTAAATTTAGCACTGATAAAATTTTGAGCTTGTAAATGTTTTTGGATTTGGTTTTTCTGCTAGTTTTGAGTTTTGACAGGAGATGCTGTTTCCTGAATTTTTTTTTTTTTTGTTTTTTATTTACCGAAACTTGATATGTGTTTGAGTTTGACTGAATGAGATTTAAAGGATTAGGTTTTGAGGTGGTTTTGGTTTTGGTGAAATTGGATATTAGGAGCAAGGCATTGTGGCACCTGAGGAATGGGATACTTTTATCAACTGTTTGAGGAGTGCATTGCCTGCTGCTTTCAGGATTAACTCCAGGTACAAACTGTTTCTCTTAAAGGTCTCCGTAGTGCAATTTCTTATGTGGTTTTGGATAGCAGTGTTTAGTGGATGTTTTAGGTCCTGCATGTTCAATCATTTGATAAAATCTTAAGCAGCATACTAGTGTTGTAGTGTTGTCGGCAGCAGGGTTTAGCTAGAAGTTTGGAAGAGATTTGTGAAATATGGTTTCCAGGGGAGCCTAGGGTTAGTAACTTTGAAGACTAGTCTTGTTGTCGGAATTCTTAAGGTGTTGATTGAAGTATGCTGTCGTTGAGTGGAGCTACAAGTTCTGAATCTAGTTATCTTGTAGCCCCCGAGTTAATAAAATGCTAATAATATATTAGGATTGGTGATTAAACTTCCTTTTAAATTGATATTAATAAGCTGCCTGCAGTTTTTTTTTTTCCTTCCAGTCTATACAAGCCTCCTCAGTCTCGGTGAAGGTCTTAAATGTATTTCATTTGAGAGAATCCTTCATGTAAGTTCTTTGAAGGGTCTACAATTAGGCCCCAAAATAGTTCTAGATGTTTCTAAAAGAAAAAGGCTGACAATTGTTGTCAAAGCCGGTGGGAGAAAGTTTTCTTTATGTTACCATCCCATTGACCTTCTATAGGTTCATGCTCAGCGTTCTATGGCTGAGATGCTAGGTCGCACTTTTGCTTGATGCATGTCTAGTTGTTTCCTTTGTTTACTTGCTACTGCTTCTAGGTTTTTCCATGTCTGTACTTTGTATTAAAGGCCTTATGTTCTCTTGTACTAGACTCTGCCAAAATTAGTTGGAATAAGCATCAACCATGGCAATAAGTAAATTGTACCAAGTGCAGTGCGTAGCCTGACATTTTGCCCTTCAATCAAATACCTGTGCTTGCTACTTGTACGCTTAACTGTTAGGTAATAAACACATAAAGGTGTAATGGTTCGAGTATTGTATGCTTTGGCGTGCAAAATGGCACTGGATATGACATTATCAATAAAATTGTACCGGTTTAACTAGTTTATACTTTGGCTGTCCTAGTGTGTGAAATGGCCTGCATGCGTTGGGTGTGATGGCTGCATACTTACGTATATATAAGAGGCTGTTTTTATGACTTCACAGCTCCTATTTCAGCAGTTCTTTCCTTCTATCTGACATGTCTGTTAAATAAAAAGTGTTGGTGTCTCATGGAAAGCTTCACCTTTTTTTTTTGGAAGGCTTTTCCTGACATTTCTTTCGTATGCAGTACCCCTTTCTATAAGGATATTCGGATGCAGCTGGAGAGTGATTTTATGAAATCACTTCAGGCAGAGGTGATATACTTCATGAGCTTAAAGCTTGCAGGAATTGACTCGATAAAAGCAGCTATGAGTCTGATCATTGACTTAAACTCTGCATGAAATTTTCAGGGCTCTGATGGAAATGAGAGGGAGGCAATCAGACCATTGCCTTGGTATCCCAATAATCTTGCTTGGCACTCAGAGTTTTCAAGAAAGCAGCTCCGAAAGAACCAAACTCTTGAGAGGTAAGTCATGCATTGACACTTTACTGTTTCCTTGATTTTCTTAGAGTAGGCGCACCGATGCATAATTCTTGTTCAAATTTTCATTCACATAATTGATAGAAATTTAGTTTCACTCTTCTCCCAGTTGAAAGTATGTGCAAGAGTATTTTGTCATGCAGTTTTTAAGTAAACTTCTCTAGATTATCCATCGTACTAAGCTACTATAAGCGGGTCAATAATTCATAATAATATGAGCAGCTTCAAATATTGCAAGTTCTAGCATTCTAAATTTGCTCCGCTCACTGGGCAGAACCTATAATTTTAATTTTGACGTGTTGCTCTCAGCGCCTCATAATTTGCTATTAAAGAACTAGATGAACCCATGATTTCTCATATCTTTGTCTGAATCTGGACCTTGTTTGATGTGTCTGTTAGAATTGTTGCAAGGATGGCGGTTTCACGAGTACCTTAGGTTGCAGTTACCATTTTATTCATTCCTGTTTTTCAAATAAGTTATTTGGTGATTTTCTCACAAATATCATTAGAAGTTCTGTCTAAGATCATTTCATGTGTTGTTGTCCCAACCAATTTTATGTTCATCATTTTGCTGATACAGTCTTTTGATTCGCAATGATGCTTAACTTGCATATTATAGGTTGCAAGTAATGGAAGTTTTGTAATAAACTCATTAGTTGTATGAGCTGACTTTTCATTTTTTTTTTCTTTTAAATGTAAATTCATTTCTTTTTGTGAAGCTAGTTTCAGCCCATTGATATTTCCATGCTTGTTACGAAACCTTTAGGTTCCATGGGTTCTTAAAGCTGCAGAATGAAATTGGAAACATTACAAGGCAAGAAGCAGTGAGCATGGTGAGTTATGTTGATCACAACTATGGGAGCATTATCTTAGTTCAGTTGTTAGAAACGGAATTACATATACATCTTTCTTTTTACCCTAGCATTGTGATTAAGTTTGGATTGATTTTGTCATAGGTTCCTCCGCTATTTCTGGATGTGCGCCCAGACCATTTTGTTCTTGATAGTAAGCTACTTATTCTTAACTTTTTGAGTTATTAAGTAGTTGCCTTTCGTACTTGTAAACGTTAAATAGATTCAAGTCTTCATTAGCAAGAAATGGACATTGAATTCTTGGTACGAAGGATTGTTGATTGACCTTTAACTTGTGATACATAGGATCTTCGATTAATGTCTTGATGCAGATATTCAGGGATAAATTTGTGTTGTGTAACATTAACACTATTCCTTTTTCCTGGTAATTAATACCTTTCCTTCCTCTATATGTAGTGTGTGCCGCTCCAGGGTCAAAAACATTTCAGTTACTTGAGATGATTCATCAGCTAACAGAATCGTCATCTTTACCAGCCGGAATGGTATCTCTCTCTCTCTCTCTCTCTCTCTCTCTCTCTCATTTGGTAAAGGAGTTGGTAAAGGAGTTGCCACTTCTCTGGTTGCATGCATGTCTGTAACCTTTCTCTCACATCTTTGTTCTTGTATGTGTTATGCTGTAGGTGGTGGCCAATGATGTGGACATCCAAAGATGCAATCTTCTTATCCACCAGACAAAGAGAATGTGCACCGCTAACTTGATAGTCACAACTCATGAAGCTCAACATTTCCCAGGCTGTCAGAGCAGGAGTATAAATGCTTCTGATGCAGGAAACGTGAAGAAACCTGATATCAGTCAACTTTTATTTGATCGTGTCTTGTGCGATGTTCCTTGTAGCGGTGATGGTACTCTACGCAAGGCCCCTGATATATGGAGGAAATGGTAGGGTTTATGCTGTGTGATTCAGGTTCTTTTGGTGTACTTATCTTGAATTTGGAACCCATTAATTGATTGATTATCTTTATTTCCTCTTTTTTTTAATTTTTTTTTTCACCCCAGGAATCCTGGTATGGGCAACGGTCTCCATGGTTTACAGATCCAAATTGCAATGCGAGGTGCATTTCTTCTTTTAATCTCTATCTAGGTTCCTGTTGTCCGTAATGTGAAAATTACAATTGGGAAGCTCTATGCCTTCATGTCTGTGGCTGGAATATAATTGGAAAATTTAACTGAAATTTAGTTTAGTGGAAAAGTTTGCAATTAGACATGAAGAGCATATTGGAACGTTGCTAGTTCTGGGTTGCCTACCTGTATTCTTTTGGCTCTTGCCAAACTGAATCATTTGGTTTGACATATGGTATTTTGTCAGTGGGATAGGTCAAATTTAAGGGCTGAAAAGTTGAAATTTAATGTCAAATTTGGTTTGACATATGATGATAAGTATGTTTTTCTATCAAATTTTCCAATCTATGATTTAATTTGTCGTATATGTGATCAAAAATTTAATAGAGCCTATTGTCATGCAAGGCTATGCACTGCAGCTCTTAATTGTGAGCCCAGTGTTAATAAATTGAAAGTTGCTAAGTGATTATTTGTCTCATATTGCTTGTCTAGGTATATGTGAGTTTCTTCCTTGTAGAATGTCATAGTTTGGTTCCAGAAATTCTGTTGGTGATGTTGATTCATAATCCTTTGTTTCACATTTTCATTTTGAATATTTCAGGTTTAGCTTTACTTAAGGTTGGTGGGAGGATGGTTTATTCCACATGTTCAATGAATCCAATTGAAAATGAAGCTGTGGTTGCTGAGGTAAGATTGTTATTTACCATCGAACTTGAGAAGCCCCTTTTCCAGTGGGAAAGACTCGATTCTCCCTTGAAGATGTCATACACAATGGCTAAGTCAAACTCTTAAGGATTGGCTGCTTCTCGATGTGGGTATAACTTTTGAAGTTTACTAACCTTTATCTCATTTCTATGTCTTGTGTAGATTTTGCGTAGATGTAAAGGAGCAGTTGAACTTGTTGATGTCTCAACTGAGCTTCCAATGCTTGTTCGCAGGCCAGGGTTGAAAAAATGGAAGGTTTGTGTACTTTCAGATTTACTGCTTTTTCATGGAGTTCTGCAGTATTTATCAATTTCTCTCTAGATTTTTTTTTTTTTTTTTTGGGGGAAGGAGGGAAGGCGAAAGGTACTTTTAAATATACCACAGATAAGGCCTAGTTTCTGCACCAAGAATGACATTGTTTTTCCTTATTTGAGGATGTGTTTGCTGATCGTGGACTATCTATGAACCTTGAACTTTTTTGTGGTTGCTATGGGTGTAGAGCTTGATGGTAAAACTGACTTGGTGAGCCTGACAAGTGACAACTATATTTAGCCCACCAAACATATTACGAAACAAAATCATTGTTTATCATGTCATATTTCCACTTTAAACTCTGCTGCACTTCTTCTGTTCGTGGAAGTTGGTTGCATTTTTTAATATCTTTTGCAGACAACTTCTAGAGAGAGGTTATTGTTGTTCAATTATTCAATTGGGGGGTGTCATACATATTTATATACTTTCTAATAAATTTATTTTAGATTTCCAGCTCCAATTTCCTTAATTTTATTTTATGCTTTGGATCTTTTCATTACAATAAAAAATATTTGTTCACAGAGGTATTTGGTCTACTTTTGCAGGTTCGGGACAAAGGGTCATGGTTTAGTTCTTACAAAGACGTCCCTGAGAATCGCAGGGCTGCATTTGTTCCTTGCATGTTCCCTTCTGGGAGAACCTTTCAGGAAACTTCTGAGCAGGATCACAGCGTTGACACTAGTCCTGAAAATTATGAAAATGGGATTCAGTCGGAGGATGATCATGACGAGGAAGTTTCAACTCTGCCTTTGGACCGTTGCATGAGGATAGTGCCTCATGATCAGAACACTGGAGCCTTCTTTATCGCTGTGCTTCATAAGCATTCTGCTTTGCCAGGTAACTATCATTATTTTTCTTTTTCAACACTTTCAAGTCTGGAGCAGTTTAGTTCATATTGGACTGGAGTTATTAGCCATCTTTGAATTGATGCTAGTGTAGCTGAAGAGTATACTTGTTAAAATCTTTATTTCTTCAAGATTAAATGCTTCTTTTGGTGTGTTTCACGGGTCATAGCATTCTTTTACTATTGTTTTACACAGCTGTTGAAAGTAAATCCACCAAGCGCACGCAACAGTCCAGCTCCATGCAAGTCCAGAAGGAAACAGGGGTTGCAATAGAGGATAAAACTATTGCTGACATAGATGTGGATGCCGTCATAGATGATCAGGTTTCTGGAGCTGACATTTCAGTTCCTGCTGCACCTTCTGGCGGCAGTTTACAGGATGGCGATGCAGCTGAAGCTAGTTTAGATTCTGACCCTAGTGTAGCATCTGGAAAGAATGCAGCCGAGGGTATGAATCCATCTAACACAAATAAATCTACTCCTGAAACTGTTGGAGAAAAGAGGAAGCTACCAACTCAAGGCAGGTGGGTTGGGCTTGACCCTGTCCTCTTTTATAAAGAGGAAACAGTTATATCGAGGATAAAAGAATTTTATGGCATTAAGGATTCCTTTCCCTTCCTTGGTCATCTGGTTACTAGAAACAGTGACACAAGTCATGTGAAGAGAATCTACTATGTGTCTAATGCAGTAAAAGAAGTCCTTGGACTAAATTTTCTTGCTGGTCAGCAGCTAAAAATAGCTTCTGTGGGGCTCAAGATGTTTGTAAGTTCTATCCGCTTTTGTGAATGTTCATTGTCGATAGTGTTTCTGTTGTATGTTTTCCATATGAGATGCCCTTGAGTAATCTGTCAATATAATTACATTTATATTTTCAATTTCTTCAGGAAAGGCAAACATCAAAAGAAGGCACATCCTCACCTTGTTCATTCAGGATATCATCAGAAGGGCTGCCCTTGATTCTCCCTTACATAACAAAACAGATTCTATATGCATCCCCTGTAGACTTCAACCATCTTCTGCAGTATAAAAGTATAAAATTTGCCGATTTTACTGACGCTGAATTCAGAAACAAGGCATCAGAACTATCTTTGGGCTGCTGCATTGTGGTTTTGAACAAAGGTAAACTTTTAGCATGCATGATGTTTCTGCAGATAATTTTTGAGTGCTTGTCATATTTTCTCCACTTGATGCAGAAAATCAGGCACCGCCAGATCATCACCAAGTGGATTCAGATGCAGTTGCCATCGGCTGCTGGAGGGGTAAAAATAGTGTATCTGTTATGGTAACTGCTATTGACTGCCAGGAAATGTTAGAAAGACTCTCAATCAACTCAGCGAAAGAAAGCTCTCCTTTGCTGTCTGTTGAGGCAGTTGATGAAGCATTGGAGACTCTGACTAACTACACTGAAACTGAAGAAGCAACTCCAATGGTGTAACACCTAGTCAGCTATCAATTTTGTTAGGAATGTGATACAAATTTGTTGTATGGTTAAGATATACTACATTACTTTCCACCACCACCTGCAGTTTTTCTGTGTTAAACAGAGCATTCTTATACCCGTTGGTATTGTGATCAACAGATAGAATTCATACATCGGTATATCAATTTTTGTTTTAAAAAAATTATTATCTGAGCTTGTACCAATTACCATATGCTAGACATTCTCGTGGCCCTAGAGTTGAAATTTATTAATTAAATGTGTTCGTTTCCTTTTTCTCATAGTTTTTTAAAATTAATTTATTGATAACTGTCTCATCCAGCAATACGATTCACACATTCGTATAATTGGGCAAAATCGGAGGCAATATTTGCTTCAAATCGGTGAGACAGCCAAGTTTGTTGGATGGACATCAATTTTATAAAACATTTATCATTTTTACTTCTCCATTCTATTCTAATTGTCCATTGTAAGTTACATGGAGAAAGTTAAATTTTAACCCTTTTAGAATTGAATAGGATTATCTTAGCTCCACCGGGCATGGTCAACTTCACTCCGTTACAGTTAACTTATAAACTAACCAATGAATTGTTTTCAATTGTTTACACCCCCTCATAGAAATGAAACTCCAATAGTTGAATCACTGAAATTCAATATCAATTTACGCACATCCCATAAAACAGACGGTAAAACCATAAAGAATTGGTTCAATTGACACCTATAGATCGAATGATAATAAGTGCCTATAGTAATGCAACCTTCTCCACCTCAAAATCGCCAAAAAAAGAAAAACTCATTTCCCTCCAAAGTAAAACTATGAGAACAAGATTTACAACCATACAAATAGACCTCCCCAAAGCCACTAAAGTTTCAACCAAAAGAACCACCGAATCATCAGGACGAGCAGCATGCTTTCTTCTCTGGAATTACTTGTGCAGGGCCAGGAACAATGATCTTTTTCCCAGCTAATGATGCAGGGTTACCATTAGCTTGATCTTCATTTGCAGCAAGATTTTTCCGACTGACAATATTGAAGATTTCAGTCAATACAGTCGTGAAAGCTGTCTCCACATTTGTTGCTTCAAGGGCAGAGGTCTCCAAGAAGAACAGTCCTTCCTTCTGGGCGAATTCTTTGGCATCCTCAGTAGGAACCGCTCGTTGGTCTTCAAGGTCGATCTTGTTTCCAATCAACATAATGACAATGTTCTTGTCAGCATGAGCACGCAATTCTTCCAGCCAGCGAGGTATGTGATCAAATGTCTGGCGCTTTGTTATATCATAAACCAACATTGCCCCAACAGCTCCCCTATAGTATGCACTCGTGACAGCTCTGTACCTGTTGATGATGCCAGTAGCAGAAAAAGTATCTTGATCAAAATCAATGCCAGAAGCAGAAAAAGTAACTTGATCAAAATCAATGTCATGAATTCATTAGAGACACCAATAAACAAGATAAATCATTCCCATAGTAACGGTCAGCTCTTTCAGCTTCAGCGAGATTTTTCTTTCAAGGTAAAGTCAAATACGGAAACCATGTTGGACAATGTCCAGAATAGTGCCTGAACTAAAAGAGGAAATCTAAATCTGTAGTGCCTCCGAATACAGGTTTTCTTTCAGCTAAACTATTCAATAAAGTAGCTTCTGGCAGTAAAAAGAATACTATGTTTTAGAGCCAAGGGTTTACTTGGAAATCACAATCTGCTGTTAAACTAAAAGCAATTCAGCCTTAGAAGTTTGATGAGGCAATTATGATAAAGTTCTGTCTGCAAGAAGAATTGAATAGGAATGAAAGAGAAGGTACGGTTAAACTCCTCATAGAGATTGCCATGAAATCAGTGACAGAGTCGTCCTAGTTTCAAGGAAAAAGAAAATCAAAACAGCATAAACTTGACATGTTTATGTCTTTCGCTCAAGAGAATCTTTGCGTTAAGGCTCTCCTGGCAAAACAAAATGATTGCGTACCAAATCTAGAAAAACACTATTAAATTTATAAAATTGACGTAAGGCAAGAAATTAAAGCAGCAATTTCGGCGCTCCATTTGGTGGTGATAAATTGATACAGAATGACAACAAAACAACAGCTTTCTTAAAGTACAGAGGAAGTTTGATCCTAAACACATGTAAATTACCATCGTGAACACACAAACACAGAAAGTCGCCCTCATCGCCGTATCTATTTCCATCTCTTAAGGTAAATTTTTCTGATGTAGACAGAATTAAGAATGAAAAGTTGTTTAGTATCTTTTCAGAGGAAAAAAGTGAATGTTTGTTGGAATGGCTATACCAAATTTAATGCTACCCTAACTAATGGAGCTCACATGAAAACTCTCCAGAATTCTTTCATCCAAGCCTCAGGAGTAACATATCCTACATTCCTACTCAATACAGTGTCCCTCACATAACCATCATGTATCAATATGGGTAACCTAAACATTATACTTAACTTAATAGTAGGATCTCCAGATCGAGTTTTTCCTATTGAACACAGTAACATCAACAGGGACAGATCGTACCAAATTGGACCATCATCTCAAGTCATTCTCCACAACTGAAACCAACCCAGAAAACAAAATTACAAAGAAAAACAACACCCATTACAAATACATCGCCATTAGCTCAATCGAACAAAGAGAAACAAAACCCAACGAGCTTCAATACCGAAGCACAAACCATATCAACGAAGCCAACAAAACACGCATGCATGACCATAGCCAAAACCCAAACACATCAGTAATCCCCATGACTTCATAAAACAGAGAAAACTTCAACTAAGTGCAAGAAAGATGAACTAATATCACGAACGAATCGATTACCTTTCTTGGCCAGCAGTGTCCCAGATCTGGGCTTTAACGGACTTGTGCTGAATAACAAGCGTTCGAGTCTGGAACTCAACACCAATGGTGGCCTTGGAATCCAAACTGAATTCATTCCTAGCAAACCGAGCAAGAATTTGAGACTTACCCACAGCTGAATCTCCTATTAGGACCACTTTGAACACATAGTCCACTTTCTGGCTTGCATCACCATATCCGCCTCCACTCGCCATCACAAAAAAGCGAAAAAAAAAAAGGAAAAAAGAGCTGGGATTTTGTGGGTTTTGCTTGCAGAGTTAAAAAGAAACAGAAAAACAGTGAACAAAAGGAGAGATTTTGTGGGAGAAAATTGGTGGGAGGAGGAGACAGCGGAAGAAACTGAGAAGAACAATAGATCTCCGAGGATGATAGTCCTAATAGGGTCTTCTTTATATTGTTTGATTATGTGTTACAGTTGTAAAACTAATACTACTAAGTACTAATCTCAAGAATAATTAATATAATGTTGAATTACTCATTTTGACTGTCCCGTTTTACAATAATCTTTGTAGATTTCCAATGAGGATGTATGTTTTCGTTTTCCACCAAAAAAAAAAATAAAATAAAATAAGTTTTTCCATTTTACATATGCAACTTGAGATTTGAGAATGGAAAATAGAGGGTTTTTCTCTTAGATTTAAAATGATTCTGCAATTGTTCCACCATAAGATATGCTTGATATAAAAAACTCGGAAGTTATATGAATTTTCATGAAAATATATTTCATATACTACTCGGCTAGACATTTTTATTTTAGTACGTATTCCTCTTCACATTATAATTAATGAGTTGTGATATGTACAAGGAAAAAATAATAAGAAAAATTTATAAAGAATGATGTACATCAAACATCTAAACTAGACCCTAACATTAAATGCTTACACTCATCATTATTCATAATTAACGATGTTCTTGAAACTTACATTTTCACTTCAATAAATGTGTTGGGATTACGAAATCTAAATTGATTCAAGCTCAAGGTGTGTGCTTAGAAGTTGAAATAATTAATCAAAATATGTTTATATAACTACATATATACTCTATTCTAAAATGATGGCCTGATTTTATTTTATTTTTAGTATAATTTGTTGTAAAAATAAAATATAAAATTAAAATTTATTATTATGATAAAATAATTTTGGAGCAAACAGATATTTAATATTTCGTCTTTTTTTTCCCTTTTTTTCCCCTTTTTAATCTCCATGTTGCTCAAATTTTAATGATTTAGTGAGAAATTTTATTATTATTTTTTTTTTAAGTGGTACTTGTTGTATTAAGAAGTACTTATAACATTGCATTCTAGCATATGTTAAAATTTTATTAGTGAAAAACTTAGACCACAAGTTTTATTCTAGTAGTTTCTTTTGGCGAGGTGGTTATCATTTTGATGACCAAAAGTCAACAAATCTAAAATTGGGATAATTAATTTTAGAATAGTGATATGTACAAGGAAAAAATGACAAGGAAAAATGACAAGGAATGATGTGTCAAGATCTTAATTATGTCCTAAGCTTAAATGCATAAATCCTGTTTAGAAAATTTTATTAATAGATGGGTGAGATCATTTCTTTATTATTTTTGCTCGTTATTTTTTCTTTGTACCAATCATTACTCTTAATTTTGTGACTAGCATAATTAAATTTGTGCCATTTGCCTCCAAACACCCCCCTTTTTCCTTTTTGATTACTCCATATGGCTCAAATTTAGTGAAAAATTAGATCGCAAGTTTTATAGTAGTACTAGTTTCTTTTGTCAAACTTTTCAGTGATTATCATTTTGATGATTAGTTTGTTGATTTTTTATATATATATATTTTAATTTTTTACTGGATTCATAAGCAACAATGGGTGTTATTTTAACTGTCTCGAGTTAAAAAGATTTTCACTTTTCAGTCTTCAAGGTTGAGTGCATCGAAGAAAAGGACAGTAAAAAATCTGGAGTAAAAAATCAATTGCAGTAGATGAATAAAATAGAGAAGGAGCAAGGTAGAGGAATTAAAAAAACTTTTTAAAATACAAAAAGGTGACAGGATGTTTTTTGTGGTGCATTTTTGTCGGCCAATCTTTCTTTAATGATTTAATAATATTAGTTCATCGTCGACCGAAGCCGTTGCCTGACATTTTAAACATTTTTTTTCCAGCCATAATTCGGTCGGCTTTCTCCTGATTCTGTATGTGCTTTTGCCGGATTTCTCCCCAACGCAGATAAACAAAATTTTCCCAAAACACGAACCAAAACAAACGTATAAATTGAACTATTATAATTTTTTGTCTTTTAAAACAAAAACTCATGTTAATGCTGTTACAGGAGTATGATGTATGAGGACAAATGCGACAGAGATTTTTTTTAATCAGAGGTAAGTCTTAAGAGGTTGCATTGCATGTGCCCTTTCATTGAGTAACAAACACAACAAAATTTGATAAGCATTTTCATTGAAAAAGACTAACCCATATGCATTTAACTCACCTTTCCGAGTAGTAATTTATTATCTATTATATACAGTATATATATAAGGAATTTTGATGAATGAACATGTGTGGGTTCCTTAGGATGTTAATGCAGTTCAATGTAAAATTTAAAAGGTAAAAATGGTTAATATTTTATTTTTATTATTTATCTTTAACTTAACTATTTTATTTTTACTATTTATCTTTAAATTTAATTACATATTACTAATTTACTTCATTTTATTAATATTAAAGAAAATATGACCAATTACTTCTACTAAATTTTTCGCCGATCACCAATAATTTTTTGTCGATGACTTTCCATGATTTCGGAAACCGTTATATCTAGACGATTAACATGGGACTATTCTTGATCCGAGGCACGCCAGTAGCGGTGGCAATAGAATTGTCGGACGGAAGCGGAGACAGATTCGGCCAGAACTTGCGATAATTCTTTTCGAGTTGTTTGACTTTTTCACATCTGCTTGGCGAATTAAATTTTTTTTGATAACGTGATATTTTCATTAATCTCAAAATCAAAAGAGATTATTTTAAAAGTAAATTATAACAACAATTTGATTGGGACAAGATATTTTGTGGGAAAGAGATCAATTGACGCCAAACTCCATGAAATTCTTAATTTTTGTGTAAATCTAAAACTCAAATATTAAATATAAAAAAGATTTAGTTAATCACTCATTAATATTCCCCTGATAAGGATAATTAAAGAATAATAAGATATATAGATTATCTTCAATTTCTTTTTCAAACACACTTCTTTAGGTTTTATATCTACAGTATCGACGGTAGGCAATGCGTAAGATACATCCCAATATTGATAATGGAATCCCAATTGGACTTTTGAGCCTCTTAACTTTAAAATTAGGGTCACCATTGGTAAAGTAGTGCTGAATGAAGTGTCGGGCTATTACAACTATGAAAAACACATCCCGAAGGAGGTGGTGGTCTTCGATTGAAACCCTACATCATCGCCGCCGATATCTACCTTCCATCGGTTGAATCTTCATTGGGATTCACAACCCCACTTCCCAAATTCGATTGGGATTTCGAATGTAGTACTCCTTCCGTCCCATAATTATTGTCCACTTTACCCAAAAAATTTTGTCCCAAAATTATTGTCCAATTTGACTTTTTATGGATCAAGTTACACATATGTGCTTAGTAAAACATGTTATCCATAAAATCTTAGTGGTTAAACAATTACTTATGTAGGGGTATATTCGGTTGTTTAAAGTAAAATATAGTTAAGTTTGACCAAAAATAAAATCTTTTATTTTAGTAAAACTGGACAATAATTATGGGACGGAGGGAGTATCAGATTAGGTCGCCATCATTTTTAGTAAGACTTCACTACCTTCCCTTGTTGCATTAAATATTATTAATTAAGGATGATAGTTTATTTTGTACTTCTAAGAATTCAGGAGCAAAATGCAGTTACAACATCATGTCCAGAAGATACAGCCTTGCAAGATTGAATGTACCTATTTTTTTACTCCCTCCGTCCCATAATTATTATCCAGTTTATATTTTTATTTCTAGTTCAAATTGTATTAAAAATAAAATCTTAAACTGAACAATAATTTTGGATTAAAGGGAGTATAAGTTTTTAAATTATTAGGTAACTTTGTATATTTTGTATAGCTACAGGGACCTCTTATGTAAATATCTAGATTTAGGGTGTAAAAAAGTCAGACAGCTATCAGACATATATCTCTATCTTTAATAATATATTAAAGAGGAGTTTTCAATTGGACAAATGGCACAATAAATATGCTAATCCATGTGGCGTAAAATTAGATATCCAAATTCACATGTCGAGCAACCACATCAGTCTATTATTTAATGGTAATTTTTAATGTAAAATTATAAATTTATAGATAAAACTAAATTAACTGGGAGATTTCTCAGAACTCTAATAGATAATATATTTTTTACCAACCATATCAATCACCAATTACCTAATTACCACAAGAAAAGAAAATAATTTCTGCATCCCTCCCAATTCATCCATTATGTTACGTGGAGTAAAAATAAAATTATGGGAAAAATGATCCCGTGGCCAAACAAATCCAAAAATAATATAGTTTAAAACTAATGATAAATATTTTCCTCTATATAAGTACTTTCCTTTACGTAATATAATTTAAAGGTGACCAAAAAAATTTTCAAACTAATAATCCCAAAGATAGCCAACTAAAAAAAATTTAATAAACACCAATTTGATGTAAAATAAAATATTGACGGTTAAGATGAGAAAAATCAATTCACCAATCAATATTAATTTTGATAGTCATCTGTTAATTTTCAAGAAAATACTATTTAAAGAGTGGTCACCAAATTTAGGAAAATAGTAAGGACTATATTATTGGAAAAATATATGAACAAAATTCTAAAGAAAGGTTGTAAAAGATATACAAAGAAATATAGTGAAAAATTTTCATGTTAAAGTGAGTGTTTAAAAGATATAGGACACGGGTAAAAACATTCAGAGAGATTATTATAAAAAATTAAGAGAATACGTTTAAAAAATTTTAAATCACAAATCAATAAAATGCAAAAAGGTGAACAATATGTTAAATTGGATGATTTTAAACATTGAAAAGTATTCCAAATGTACTTAAAAAAACAAAACACGTGACATTCTAAATTACCCAATTACAATTTATATCATTAATATAATTTTTTTTAACATATATTGCTCCGTTGGAAATTTTATATAATCGTTAAATTATTAACCTCATATATATTTTGAATAACCCACACAACGTGTGGGGTAAACACTATTATATATTAGAAGAGAGTTTTCAATCGGACACATGGAGTGAAATTAGATATATTAATCCACATGGCAAAAAATTAGATTACCAAGCCCACATATCGCACTACATCAATCTATCATTTAATGGTAATTTTTTATAATGTAAATCCATAAAATCAATAAATAACTAATTTACCTGATATATAAAAAAAAAAGAATTCAAGATTACTATTTTTTGTACCTTCAACGTGCCGGCTATTAAGAAATAAGTATCACATAAGAAAAAAGGGGAAAACAATTAGTACCAGTTAGGTTTATTCCTTCCCCGATAAACCACCACATTATAAACTTATACTATTATATTTTGTGATGATTAGGTTTTTTAGTAACGATTAGAGGATAAGGTTTAGGATTTGATTTATTGATTATTTGTTTTTGCTTTCGTTTAGTCCACGTGTTGATTTTAAAATTGAACATGATAAAAAATAAGAAATAAGGATCAAATAAGAAAAAAAAAAGGAAAAACAGACTTGCAAAAAAATACAAAAAATTAATTAGATAATTCATTATATTTTTTTCATATCATATAATTATAGAAAAATTTAAATTTAAAATAATAAAATAAAATGTAGACATCAATATGCATAAAGTTTTCCAAAATGATATTAAAAAAAAACAGAATAAAGGTCTTTGTGTTAGACAAATAGTATAAGAAAAGCATATTAAGAAATTGAATTTCATGGAAAAAAATTATATAGAGAATAAAAAAAAGTATGAAAAAAGAAACCGTCATAATAACAAATAATGAAATAATAATTACAAATTATTCAAGAAATGAAGCTTTAAGGATAGATGATCAATTTTAGAAAAAAAAAGGTGAAGACTATGCCACACAAAAAATAAAAATAAAATAAACATTAAATTTTGTTGCAATCACATCACTCCATTATTTAATCAGACACATATCGTAAAATTAGATAGGCTAATCCACATGATAAAAAATTAGATAGCCAAGTCCACATGTAGCAACCACATTACTCTATCATTTAATGGTAATTTTTTATTTGTAAATCAATAAAATCTATAAATAATCAATTTACCCGATTTAAATTATTAAAATCCATAAATCCTTTAACTTTTTTGTCATTAAAGGAAATAATAAGATAATTTTTTCCTAAAGTAACTTTATTTTTCAATTTATTTACATAGCTAACATAAATTAAAATCAAAATCCTAAACTAAAATTTCATTTAATGAAAAATAAAGTTAAACCGAAACTAAAAAAAAATTATTATACAATTACAAAAACTTGTCAAATCGAAATAAAAAACTGCACGCACACCATTCAAAACAACTGCTACCAATGGAAGGGAAAACTTTATTCAACTACTTAACAACACTTATAACCGACGGTAATTACATAAATACGTATTAATCTGCAAAATAAATTTAAAAAGCCAAAAAAGTCGACAGTAAAGAAATAAAAGCCTAGGAATTGAGTCCTAAATAGTTATCAAATTTATATATATATCAATTGGCAATTGCGATAATGAAACTGAATATACGAAGAGAAAACAAGCCTAAATTAACAGAGATAAAAATATGAGTACCTGAAATTTTATTCAACTGTTAAGCTGAATCGTGGGAAGGAAACCTCAAAGCCCAAAGTAGAAGATGTGCATCGGGTTGTAACTGTAAGTTACATTGACACGGGTAAAAAAATTTTTGTTAGAGGAGAGTTTAAAAGATATGATACATATAGATATATTTAGAGAGATCATTATGAAAAATTAAGTAAAAATATTTTTAATAAAAAATATAAATTATAAATCAACAAAGCGAAAAATATAGACAGCAAGTTACATTTGATGTTTTTAAATATTAAAAATTATTCCAAGTGTACTTAAAATAACAAAATACATTAACATTAAAAATTACATAGTTGCAATTTATATCATTAATATTAATATCACTCCGTCGAAAATATCATATAATCCTTAAACCATTAAATTTATATATATGTTAAACAACCCGCACAACGTGTGGGGTAAACACTAGTATCCTGTAATTAAGTTATTTGAACGGTAAGGCATGATGAATAGAACTTAATTCCAGAAACTAAGTCCAATTCTCAAACCTTAAACACTTGTTTCTGGATCAATAGACTAGTTGCTGCTCCAATTTTCTTCGATTTTAAGATGTTACCTGACCATGATTAGATCTTACTCTATGCCAAAAAAATTTACCGGAGATCGAGACAGTTGAATTCTTGATTTTCTGGATTAAAAATTGAAACCTCTAACCATCATAGGAGCAGTAGCCCTGCCATAGACCCTTTTCAGTTCTTTCACATTGGGCTTACGTGAATGGTAATTATGTCATTGTTATCTTGATTTTGGGACAACAAAAGCTCTTCTTTCATGATCTATTTCTTCTTTTGGAATCGATCATGATCTTAGTGAAATGCTTTATTCCTAAGCTAAATGGACTCAGTACTGGTGTCGGACATACTCTAATAATATAAAAATCAAGCCCATTAGCCAAATAATTGTTTCTTTTTTTTTTTCTCTAGAATTGGGCTTGCTTATATAAAAAGGCCCAGTACTACTTTAACAAAATGACCCCATTCTTATTCGGTCTTATAGTCTTTCTTCCCCAATCCCGGCCAGCAGGAAACAACTCTTTCCGCCACTGACTCCAGCATAACCAAGACTCCAACTTTATTCTTCTTCGTCTTCATCTCTATTCTTCTCCCCTTCCCCTTTGATTTTTTTTTTTTTTTCCTTCAAATCCGTCCAATTTAGTCCACGGATCTTGAATTTGGTCGAGGAGTCCGGTACGTATTCCTTGTCGTCACCCGTGTCCGACTGTGTCGTGTCGGATATTAGATGATAGCTTCCTTTTCCTGGTTTGAAGTAGTAATTTTCTATCATATTTTTTGTAGGTTCAATTCTTGTCAGAGTAGACGAGGATGGGTGACACACTATTCCAAGACATATTTGTTGTTCAAGCATTGGACCCTGAAGGAAAGAAGTTTGATAGGGGTATTAATTTTATCTCACACTTCCATAATTTAACCAAAGTTTGAAAATTTATGTGTTCAGTATTCTTTTTTGCACAAACATGATTAAACCGAGATAATAGGTTGTTTTCAGTATACATTTATGTTGAAAGAAGCTTACTCAACACTTTGTTAGATGGTTGTAGATAAGACATGCTGCTGTAATTTATCACTGACTCCTTTGCTGCAGATTGCTGCTTAGTTGCATTATAGTAGGGTTTCAAGTGTTGAACCCATTCATAGATGGATAACAATGATGCTGCTATTTTCAAATCGTTATTACTAATATGCTAATATCTATGTTTTGTATCTTTTGATCTGTAATTTGGCTCATTTACTGTAATTGAACTTGCTTTTTCTTTCTTACAAGAAAATGTGATAACGATTCCCTGGACCATTCAGTAGAATACCGTGTTCCTGATTTAGTAAATGGTATTGTTGAAGTATGTTTGCCACAGATGACTTGATATCCTGTTCTGCTTTCGTGACCTTTTTGTTGTTGATATCACCTGGAGATTGAATGGGTTACCCCCCCAAAATAAAGTAGTTACTGAGAACTTTATTGCTGCTATCTTAATGTCGAGGAGTTTAACTCATTTGACCCTTGGCACGTTCTAAGTAACTGAAGATATGGAGTATCATGGAACTGTCTGTTTGTTGGAGTGACTCTTTATTATGTTCCTGCAGTGAATCGGATTGTGGCGAATAGTGAACAGTTGGATATGAAGATGCATCTTGATATAAATACGGAGATTTATCCCATGCGTGTGGGTGAAAAGTTCTTGATGGGATTAGCATCAACGTTGAGCTTGGACGGAACACCAGATTCTGGTTATTATATGCCGGTATCTTTCTGCTATTCATCTTTTGCAGTTGCATCGTCTCCTGCTTTTTTTTTTTTTCTCTATTTATTTGATCTTATTGTCACTTTTCATGCCCTTTTGTCAATTTTTGAGTGTTATATGTACAAATTGGCATATTCATCTGGAGTCATTGGTTCTAATGACTCCCAGTTATTTCTGTTCAAGTTTTTTTGCCTACAATATATCGGGTGAAAAGCAGATGTACCTCTTCATTTGTGCAGGTGTATCATCTATTCCACAAATTTCATTCACTCTGCATTGCTTAACTCAAATTTCAACAGAACAACTGTTATTGAGCATTAAAATTCTCTATATTTATATGTTCCTATGCCATAAGGAGGTGTTTTGTGCCCTGGATTAGGCAACTTGATCGGACTTATCATTTTCCTATAAAAAGAGCCTCTTACCAATTACTCTCCAGAGCAGCTTTTGTACGTATTAATTATTTGTACTAGTAACTGCATGCTCTTTATTCCTGTGGCTGTAATCTATATGTGAGATGAGCAAAGATCTGTGTCCTTTTCCTCATTTAACCCTACATCTGTCCTATCAGCTTCCTTGTTCCATCAGGCAGCAATCTGAAGAGTGGAGATTGGTATTAGACTAGATAAATGAATGTGGTTTTAGATGAATAAAAATTCTTTACTCATTGGTTGCAGAATTATGAGAAGAGGGGTTAATGTTCAATTTTTTTTAGGACATGGTAATTTGGAAGGTGCTAACTTATTCCGTAAGCTCGTGTAGGAAGGCCACTTTTTGGCTTACAACAACTTTTGCGGCATTAGTTGTTCTGAAAATTGCTTTCAACTTCATAAGGTTATGCGATGTCATAGGAAATTTTACTGTTTATGGGTCATAGGGTCATGGTTGATTTATGTGCTTATCTTGATTGGTTGAGAGCAACAGAGGTGGGCGGTTTGAAGAGCTCGATAGTTTGAGGATTAGATTGTTGTAGCTTCTGTTCTTGATAAATTGAGGTGCTTGGAAACTGTTATACTGCATTTTCTAGTTATAGTACCAACCAGGAGTTGAATGGATGAGTTGGCTGTTCTTTCAGCTTCCTCTCTCTTATTCCTCTTCTTCTGTTATTGCCTTAATCAAAATCTTTTGAATCCCAAATTATAAAAAAGTACAAAGATAGGGAAATAGAATTGCAACCTTTTCTTCTTCTTTCCTTACAAATTTGCCGAACAATGTTGGCCAGCTTTTATAATTTTAACAAGTTAATTCAGGCAATTCCACTGCCTGATAAAGAGATACGTTACAGAGTGGGGTGTATTGTTATGTTCTCCTTATGGATCTCTCTGTGGAGTTTAAATTTTATTTGAAGTGAGTGTACTGGATGTATATATCCTTGTAACTTGAGATATGTCTGCAGAAGCTGTTGTTGACTCTTAGATAATTAGATTTCATCAATATGCTTTGAAACTTATGTTAGTGTTTCTCATCTTTTGTCTTGTCTTGTTGATTTCAGAGCAGAAAAACACTTGCTGACAACTATGAGTATGTCATGCAAGGGAAACTTTACAAGATAACTGAGCAGAAGAAACCTAAAAGCGGACCACCTAAAGCGTAAGCCCAATATATCTGTTGATGGCTGCCTTTATTTGAGAAGTCAACGTCTTTTGTTGTTTTTTCTTGGGGATGTTCTTTTAGGGTAGTGCTCATTGATAAAGGTTGCAGATGTTGTTCCCTGCATCCTACTTTTAAAGTGCCAAATTAGTGCCTTTGCATGGGTTTAATGCCAATATTTGATTTAATGATCCTAAGCTTTTATTTAGCTGTGGTGTCTGCTTTGTTGCCTCCGAGCAAAATACACCTTTCTCGTTCGAATGATCTTAATAAGTTCAGCATATCCAACGCTAGCTTTGATCTTAAGGTTGTATGGATCACTGATTTTGGTTTTGAACACAGGGATATATTGGCTTCTTTTGGTGGACTTCTGATGTGGTTGGAAGGGGATATCAACGTGGCTTCAAAGTTTGAACTTGACCAGCGGTTGTTTCTCCTCATAAGGAAGGTTTGAAAATTATCCAGTTGTGATTCCAAAGATGGGCACCGGATCTCTGCTAACTTTGTAAATTTCAGTCCCGTCATTTCTCCCAATAAACCGTGTTACCCTTGTTCCGGATGTAGTTATTATAATCTGTTGATGTGATCTGTTACTGCTCTCTGCGGAGAATTATTAGATGCAAATGAAAAGTATGATGTGATACTGGATTTCGAGCAAAAGCATTCAACATTTCAGATTCACGAGGTTGTAACAGGTGGCGTTAAGCATTTGTATAACGTTTCAATGCATATTTTATTTACATTGAGGAAATACGTTGATTATTGAATGAAATTTGTGTTTTGCTAACAGTCAGTCCGTGCTAATACTGTGTTCAGACACAAATCACGCCTAACAAACTTTGTTATACTGTGTTTGGAAAAAGCATGCATTCATCCAATCTCCGCCGTCCATCCAGGCATCCACAATTTTATATATATCATTACATCTCTTCTTAGCAATGGTAAACCGGGTACTCCGCCTCTACTGACTCCTAATAATACTCCGTTTCCGCCTCTTTCCCTCACGTTAGATGATCATTAGCCCCAACCATAGCCCAGATCTGCAATTCCTTCACTTTCCAATTTCCGTCAGTTGGGGGGAGCACATTTTACATTTTCACTTGGTGGGCTGCTCAGTTGAAGGTGTAAAGGAAATCTAATGAGATTAGGTGTGGATGATAGAGATTAAGGTAGAGACACTGTCTATGGATGATCAGTTCCCACTGCAATATGGATTTGAATTTGGTCCAAGTCCAAGCTTCTTTGAGTTCCTTGCTAAGGTTCATGGATTCATTTCTCCCACAAGTCGGTTGCAAAAGTTTAAACATGCCCGCAAGGAAACGAACCCATCATCAGATATGCACCGCAGTAACACCCCGTTATCTGAACTCATGGTGCCTCTCTCAAAATTTGTGCGTATGTGCGGGTGATGATTGCGGGTATGAGCGTGATTGAAGAGGATCAGATGATGTGTTACTGAAGAGGATCGGATAGATAAGTGCGAATTTGATGAAAGAGGATTACATGAATAAGCGATGTTGTTGTAGATATTCGGCGATTTAATCATATAGTGGTAAGACAAAATTAGAGCGAACATGAGAATGCAACCAGTGAAGAAGAAGAAGTAAGTGTTAAAAGTGGAAATGAGATTAAAGTGGCTCAGACAATTGTGTGGAATATGTATGAAGTTTACATTGCGACTTTCATTTTCACTTGAACTGAACAGATATATCTCATCAACCTATAAAGATTACCATTTACATCATGTTTCAAATACAGAAACTACAGCTATCTGCCTACCTGTAACTCTCAATATATAGATAAAATATCCTCGACAACCTCTCATATTGCATTATTGCTCCCTAAGCTTCTCTCCTTCCAGCTTTCGGCTAGCTAGGTACTCTGCCGATTCCTGCTCTGCTTGCGACGCACGATAGCATCTAACCTTTCAACCCTTTGCTGTTGCATTGCCTTCAAGAAACTGAACACAAAAAAGGGGGGTAAAAAACGAAAATTGATGAAAAAAATGAAAAAGTGGTGAGCTGATAAGGCTATTTCAGATCTGATAATTAAGGCAAGTAGAAAATCATTGAAGACATGTGATTCCGTTTCTGGTTACTTAGGGACATAATAAATGACTAAACTATTTAAACAGTAATTCTACTACCACATACTTAAAAAATAGAAAATAATGTGTAGTGAAAAACATATAGTAAAAAAAAAAAATTGATTGATGTTGTGAACAGTGTATGACAAAAATGTCAACAAAATTGTGAATGCCCATAAACGGTGGCATAGTATCTAGATTTTTGTTCAATTATGCTTATTTCCATTAATGCCATAATTACATGAAGGGTTTATTTACATGTCTCCTACTTCTAGATTTCATGAAATCGGAATACATGAAATCAACATTTTTATTTTTCATTCATTCCTAAATTTTCCATCAAAAATTTACTTATATCTCTTTCTTTCCTTCCTTCTAAACTTTAAAAATTTTGAAGTTATTTCATAATATCTAAACTATAAAAAAGTTAATATATTAAAGTCTTTAATATAGAAGTTATATAAATTAAATTTATTACTACTCAAATAAATAATTTATTAGAATCATGGCTTGGAAAGTTATCTTGGACATTAGTTTTAGAACAGGTACTAAATAACTTACGTCCATCTACTTAGAGTAGAATAATGAGTTCTATCACGATGAAGTAAGAATACTCCCAAATCAGTTCGATAACTTGCAGTTAATCTCCAAAACGTAGGAACTTCTTCGTCATAGGAGCTGAGATTAATGAATCCCTATAACTGGGTGAAGTTCTTCAAGTTTTATCCTTTCTTCCACTCCATTTTACCATCCCTCCTCAGTTATAGTTATACCATGCTTGCACACACGCACCAAGGAACATTTAGACAAGGCGATGCCTGGAAGTAGCTTTTTTAGCATTTCCTAAGCATTTAGCATCTTCATTGCATCCCTTTCATCACCATCTTCACGTGCGACCCTTGTTAGAATAGTCAGTGGTTCCTCCTTGTCGTCACAACCCTAGAATTATATGAGGTAAAAAGAAGATCGTAGGGAACCGATTGGAAGGGAGATAAAATATACTCTCTTTGTCCCAAAATTATTATACAGTTTGAAATTTTCATTTTTAGTACAATTTAACCTAGAAATAAAAGTACAAACTGGATAATAATTATAAGACGGATGGAGTAGTTGGCAACAAATGAATGACCAGAGAGATTGGGATTTACCTCTCGATAATAACGGGTCAAATAACATCATGTGGCAGGTGCTATTGTTGCACAAATACCAAGTAGAATTAAATCAATAATCATCTGCCCACATAAAACTGGAGAAACCAAAATCAAGAAGAGCCATACGTGAAAATTTTCCTTACCAAAATAAAATATACTAAACGACAACCACTATATCTAACCTTTTGTGACTATCTATGCAAAGGAAATTCCAGTCGCAACATCCTCAGGTTTTCGCTGTCCAATCCCATTTGAGCTGCCACCCTCTCAATAATACTTGAAATATCTACACTCTCACTCTCACTAGTTTGCAAATTTGTGGTCATCCCATCTTCTCCACTCGGAACCTGGTCAAGGATTATCATCAGCAACAAAAAGACAGACGAAAGCGAAACTAAAAGCAATAAACAATTTTCCCAAAATGAAACTTCACGAAATCACAAAACAAGCCATAATGAGCAGACCTACAGTAAACGAACCTACTTGCAATTATACGAAATCACACAGATCATGTTACAGCTTCAACATAAGGTGTATGTGAAAGGATCATATGGAAGGAAAGGGAGAGGGAAAGGATCATATGGAGAGAGTGGTAAATCAACATTAGCCAAAGAAAGCCCCTCAACTGCCTCAATCAATACACATTAGAAATTAAAACAACATTATTAGATTTAACATTTTTTGTTTATTTTCTCATTGGGAAAAATTGAAGGAGAATAAATTTTTGTAATCTCGGAATCAGTATAATGTTTATTTTTAACATCCAAAACACAGATTGTGTTTTATTATGGAGCTCCCCAAGTGGAGTCAGGAATATGTGCCTCAAGGCTGTTCAGGGAAAGCAAACAAGTACTTATAGAAACGCTGGTTGCAAGTTCACTTTGGTAGTGACAAACAGAAGAAAATTAGCTAAAAAGAAAACTTAGTCTAATAACTGAGATAGAAATAAGACAATTAACATGAAACAGAGACCCTTTTCTAGTTTAAGAATAAGCTTCGCGATATCTAAAAAGCCGAGTTCAGTGAACCAGCAAAACGAAACAAATAACGAACGAGGCACCATAAAAAGCTGACAGCTCACGGTGACCGGCCGGGAATTGGGGGGAAAAAAACCCTAGCTCCCAGCTTTGGTATAGATGAAACAAATTCAAACCGTACGACAAATAATTCACAAACATGAAAATAGATAATTATAGTAAAATTAAAGATAAAGACAGATCCTACCTTGGAAGGAGACAAGAAAATAAGAGTCACAAGTAAAACTAAAGGAAAAGACATGTGGGAGTGGTTAAGGATTTGTAATTTGTAAATATATAGGTTTTTAATACAAGGTTTCCGGGAAGATATTAAAACAATTTTGATTCAGTTCAAGTGAAAGCGAAGAAATTGTTTGCTTAAAAAAATTAACATTTTGCGGAAAAAAAAAACTCCTATTAGAAAATAGAAAATATTAATCTTTAACATACCTATATTATTTCATCATGTTATCTTAATGTTTTCCATATTAAGATTAAAATATTATCATCTAGACACTTTGGAAATAGATTTTGCGCAGTGGACTAATAGACATTATTAAAGTCAGCTAATCCAAAAGAAAATTATACAAATAACAAATGAACTGTTTCGTATGTATGAAGTCTTTTTAAGCTTTTTTTTTGGATTAACTACGTAGCTAACCGTTTCATATTTCACATGGAATACAAATCTCCTCACCTAAAAGAAACACAATCATCCTAAGGCCCAAGTAAACAAATGCTATTACAAAATCAAAAGTCAATTGAGGGTGTTCCAATGGCAAAAGTCCCGGAAAAAGATTTTGGAGATCAAATTGGGATGTTTGAATTTTTGGACGACGGAGAATTTTTTTTGAAGCGGATTTGGACGAAGAATTGAACGTAGCTAGTTTAGATGCGAAGCTAGTACAACCTAGTTTCAACAAGAGACATCGTAGTGTTTCTTATAACAAAAAATCGACATCTTTTCCGCAAATAAAAGGCAGTTCAAAAAACGAATGAGAATGACTATGGTGTTGTAACGTCTAATTGTATAAATGATTCAATCGTTCAATTAATAATTCAAACGATTATATTTATTCACGGTAGTAATGTCTAATTATTGGATCAGCAATGTAAACATTTCGTTGTATTTTTTGGATAATCAATTGGGGTGTAGACAATACAATTTTTTTTAAAATGATTATGATTAACAACAATCAAAAAGAATAAATATTTGTTGGAAAATGAATGGCAAAATATATTAAATGTGATTATGCACAAAGCAAGGAGAACTATTAAGCATACTCCCTCCATTTTGAAATATATGTCGTTTTAGGATTTAGTAAATTTTTTTAAATATATGTTGTTTTCACAAATCGAGGCACATTTGACCACTTTTTACCAATATTATCCTTTCATAGGAAATGATATTATATTTATAATGAATTTTTATTGGTTTGTGATGAATTGCATGGACAATAAATAAGAGTATTTTTGTATTTTAACTACATTAATTAATATTTTTTTAGTTTTGATGATTTCTCTAGAAAGACATATATTTCAAAATAGAGGGAGTAGTATTTTGATTTTGATGTACAACTACTCATTATGTATTTACAAATTTGCCATTATGTTTGGCTATAAATAGGGAGAAAAACTAGTAGTACGCTTGCACCAAAAAATTACATGAATAAAAGCCTTTGCTCCCTTTACTTCTTTATCGTATTTTCCTTTTCAAAACATTAATCACTTTCTCTCTCTCCTCCAAAGCCTTATAATTATTTCATAACATTTCAATTAATATAAACTTATTATATTAAAGTCTCTAGTAGAGAATTTATATAGATTAAATTCATCATCTCCTAATAAATATTTTACTAGAACCTTAGCTTAGAACGTTGTATTGGACATTAGTTTTCGAACAAGTTATCAGCACGAACGCTCAATTTTATCAGTGAAGGTAAAATTTTTCTACTTAATTTTAATTTTATTGTGGATGGATTTTTTCTCATATAATCATTTATGTTTATTGTTATTGTGGGATGGATTTTCCGCCTACAAAACTATTTAATTCTCTTCTAATTTTGTTGTGGATGGATTGTTCCCCACATAATCATTTAGATTTATTGCTATTGTGGGATGGATTATCTTCCCACGTAGTTATTAATTTTACTTTTGATGGGTATTCACCCCGCATTGTTATTCTTATTATGGATCGGTTTTCATCCACACAATTATTTATTTTTATTACTAACATGGAAAGGTTTTCACCCCACGAAATTATTTATCGCTACTGTGGATGGAATTTTACCCCATGTAATTATTTATTTTTATTATTGCTAGGAAATTTATTTTAGTCACAAATTTATCATATAATATGAAAAGTTAAATTACTTACATATTTATATTCTATGGTTTAACTCACTACATGATTTCATTTATTTTCTACATTTCCAAACTACTTAATTAATTTATTTTTCAAAAGTAGGTTTTCACAACGGTTATATATGTATAATATACGTACATATATAACGGCTATATTCAACTGAAAATTAACAAACACATAACGACTGAATTCTAAAATTTTTCCTATAAATACCTCATTTACACACCTTCACAATATTCTCTTTCTTTATCTTCTTAATTTCTTAAAGAAAAAAATACATGTCTTTCCTTTCTCTCTTTTGCATGTTATTAGTTAGTATGTATATTTTTTTTGTATTTAATTTAGAAGGCATAGATTTTACTTTCCATTTGGGAGTACTTATAATATGTATTTTATCCGTGTTGTTCATTGCTACATTTACTGAAAATTGTTAATTTTCTTTATTGATATATGGAATAAAATTTTAATTATGTTCTCTTTTGTTTACTAGAAAACTATGTCTTCAAACTTGTCAAAGCTTGAATTCAATGCTCTCAGTTACACTGGAGACAACTACATGTCCTAGAAACTTGACTTGTCAATGTAACTTTAATCATTGGATCTTCTGAAAACGATAACAGAAGATGATGCCACTGCTCAGGAAAAGGTAAGGGCATTCATCTTTATTCGAAAACATCTTGATGATTTTCTTAAAAGTGAATGTCTATCAGTCAAAGATCCCAAAATTTTATGAAAGGATCTTGAAGAAAGATTTGATCACCAACTTGAGGTGATGCTTCCAACCGCCAAAGAAGAATGGAATGCATTACGCTTTCAGGACTTCAAAAAGGTTACTGACTATCATTCGACACTGTTCTGGATAGTCTCTCAGTTGAGATATTGTGGAGAAACAGTCACTGATGCAGACATGATTGAGAAAACATTATCCATATTTCATGCTTCTAATGTTGTTCTACTGCACCAATACAGATTAATGAATGTTAAAAGGTATTACAAACTAATTTCTAAACTTATGGTTGCTGAAAAGAATAATGAAATATTGATGAGAAACCATCAATCTCGTCCTACGGGGTCAATAGCATTTCCCGAAGCAAATGCTGTTGGGCCAAGTAATTTTGGAAAATACAATAACCGTGGACGAGGTGAAAATCATGGCCGTGTTTGTGGCCGTGGCCGTGGAAATGGAAAAAATTATAATTTTGGCCTTAATCACGCAAAAGGTTACGTTTCACAAGAAACACAGGCCCAGTTTTAGAAAAAAGAAGTGAATAAAGGAAATATTCCTAATAAGTAGAAGAAGGCTGAGACCAAATGTTTCCGATGTGGTAGTACAGGACATTGGGCACGTGTTTGCCGAACACCAACATATCTTTGCCAACTCTATGAGGAATCAAAGGGAAAAGAGAAGGAAGCAAACCTTATTGAACAAGTCGATAATGCTACAAACTTGAGTGTATTGGATTTCAGTGAAGACTTTGCTGATAATTAAGGGCAAATAGTTGCCCCACCAGTATGAAGTTAAAATTATGGATGGGTTTTAATGTTGTAATAATAATGGATCGATGTATGATCCTTGTGTCTAAGTGTATGATCTTGATGGTGTAATAATAATGGATCGATGTATGATCCCTGTGTCTAAGTGTGTGATATTGATGTTGTAATAAAAATAGATCGGTGTACGATTCTTGTGTCTAAGGGTATAGTATCATTGTATGAGTGTATGTCTAAATGAGTAGTCTTGGTATTGTAATAAAATAATGATCATTGTATGGTCTTATAATGTCATGAATCAATGTATGGCATTATGTTTTTGAAAGTGTGAACTTGATAAATGTGATAATATTTATGTTTTGATTTGTGACTTTTAATTATAATGTTCTCTACTTGATAATAACTGATTAATTGTTTTTTTTTTATTTGAAGTTTTGACATGGAAATTCGACAGAAAAGCAATGTTGGAGATTATTGTATTACAGACAGTGACACTACACATACTATTCTGAAAAACATAGATTATTTTCAGAGTTAAAGCCAACAAAGCCGATTGTGTATACAATATCAGGTCCAACAGATTTGATTGAAGGGATTGGTAAAGCAAATGTCACATTGCCAAAAGGAACTTGAATTGTGATTAATGAAGCCTTGTTTTCACCAAATTCAACAAGAAACTTGTTGAGTTTTGATGATATATATCGGAATGGGTATGACACCCAATCAATGACTGTTGACAATGTGAAGTATTTGAATATCATTATTTATGAATCGAAAAAGACAAGAATATTGGAGAAATTGCCACTTTCTAATGATCTGCATTACACTTATATAAATGTGATTGAATCACATATGGCATTGAAAGGAAAGTTCTTTGATCATTCTGTAATGAATTTGTGGCATGAAAGATTAGGCCACCCTGGATCTATAATGATGCGAACAATTATTGAAAATACACATGGTCATCCATTAAAGAGACAAAAGATCCCTCAGAATAATGGAATTCCATGTGAAGCTTGTTCTCTTGGAAAATTGATAATGAGACCATCACCATTAAAGATTCAAAATGAATCACCTATGCTTCTTGAAAGGATTCAAGATGATATATGTGGACCGATACATCCACCATGTGGACCATTCAGATATTTTATGGTTTTAATAGATGCATCTAGTAGGTGGTCACATGTGTATTTATTGTCAACCCGAAATGTTGCATTTGTAAAATTTCTTGCGCAAATTATAAAATTATGCAATTTCCTGAGTATGCAATCAAAAGGGTTAGACTCGATAATGCTGGTGAATTTACGTCTCAAGTATTTAATGATTATTGTATGTCTACTGGAATTACTATTGAGCACCCTGTTACTCACTTACATACACAAAATGGTTTAGCAGAATCATTAATTAAAAGATTGCAGCTCATTGCTAGAGCATTAATCATGAGAACAAAACTGCCAGTTTCTGTTTGGGGCCATGCGATATTACATGCTGCTTCTTTAATTCGTATAAGACCAAGTGCAGATCATAAATACTCTCCCCTACAATTGGCTTTGGGATATGAACCAAATATTTGGCACCTTAGAGTTTTTGGTTGTGCAGTATATGTACCCATTTCACCTCCACAACGTACAAAAATGGGTCCTCAAAGGAGATTAGGGATATATGTTGGTTTTGAATCAGCTAGTATTATAAGATATCTTGAGCCTTTAACAGGCGACGTTTTTACTACACATTTTGTAGATGGCCATTTTAATGAAATTATTTTCCCAACGTTAGGGGGAGAAAAGAAAGAATTGGCAAATGATATTACATAGAATCAACCACCTCTTTTGCATCTTGATCCTCGCACAAAACAATGCGAGACAGAAGTTCAAAGATTTTACATTTGCAATCAATTCCAAATCAATTGTCTGATTCATTTACTGACACAAAAGAGTGACTAAATCATATATACCAGCAGCTAATACCCTCGCTCGTATTGAGATTCCGAAAGAAAAAATTGATGATAAAGTCACTAGCAAGTCTAAACCATGACTGAAGCGCAGTAGAACAATGGGTTCAAAGAACAAAAATCCTCGAAAAAGAAAGGAACTGTAATATCTCCTGAGATAATGATGAATGAAGAAAGTTCCCAAGAAGAGGACACAAAAAGGATAAATGAAGAAATCTCAATCAACGATAACAGTACAAATATACTGTTAAATAATGATGAAATTGAATGTGACAATGAGATTTTTTGTTTCACAGTTGCAAATGAAATTATGAATGAAAATGATGATCCTGAACCAAAATCAGTTATTGCGTGTCAAAATAGACAAGATTGGATAAAATGGGAAGACGCTATGCAAGCTGAATTAGATTCGCTTAACAAGCAAAATGTTTTCGGGCCAATTGTTCTTACTCCAAAGGCTGTAAAGCCGGTAGGATATAAGTGGGTTTTTATACGAAAACGAAATGAGAAAAACGAGATTATAAGGTACAAGGCTAGATTGCTAGCACAAGGTTTTTCTCAAAGACCTGGAATAGATTATGACGAGACATATTCTCCCGTTGTGGATGCAATTGCTTTCATGTTTTTAATCGGCCTTGCAGTTTCTAAAAAATTAGAAATGCGTCTTATGGATGTTGTTACTGTTTATTTGTATGGATCACTTGATAGTGATATTTATATGAAAATCCCCGAGGGATTTCAAATGCCAAAAACTTTAAGCGCAAAACCCAAAGAGATGTATTTTATCAAACTCCAAAGATCATTCTATGGGTTAAAGCAGTCTGGACGCATGTGGTATAATTGATTAAGCGATTATTTAATAAACAAGGGATATAAAAATAATGTCATGTGTCCATGCATTTTTATCAAGAAAACAATATTCGAATTTGTCATTATAGCTGTCTATGTGGATGATTTAAATATCATTGGAACATTAAATGAAATTAATGAGGTGGTTGCATACTTAAAGGGGGAATTTGAGATGAAAGAACTTGGTAAAACTAAGTATTGTCTTGGTTTACAAATTGAGCATATGCACAATGATATATTTGTGCATCAGTCAAATTACAAAGGAAACGTCTTAAAACGTTTTAATATGGATAAAGCAAACCCTTTAATTACTCCAATGATCGTCAAAACACTCAAAACTGAAAAGGATCCATTTCGCCCACCTGATAAGGACGAAGAGAGTCTTGGTGCCGAAGTACCATACCTCAGTGCAATTGGATCTCTTATATATATTGCTAACTGTACTAGACCTGAAATTTCTTTTGCAGTTAATTTATTAGCAAGACACAACTCATCACTAACAAGAAGGCATTGGAACAAGATCAAACACATATTTTGTTATTTTCGAGAAAGTATTGATTTAGGCTTACTTTATCCTAACGACTCGAAACAAGATTTGGTTGGTTATACAGATGCAGGTTATTTATATGATCCGCATCATGGAAAATCTCAAACTCGATATGTGTTCACATATGGAAGAACTACAATTACTTGGCGTTTATAGAAACAAATATTGGTTTCTACTTCTTCAAATCATGCAGAAATAATTGCATTGCACGAAACTAGTAGAGAATGTGTTTGGCGCGGGATGATGATACAGCACATCAAAACATTGTGTGGTCTACCAATTGAGAAAAGTCCAAACCATCTTATACGAAGATAATTTCGCATGTCTTCAACAGTTGAAAGAAAGATACATCAAGAATGATCGAACGAAATATATACCTTCGAAATTTTTCGCATATACTCAAGAGCTCATCAAGAAAAATGACGTTGATGTTCAATATGTCATGTCCAATAATAATTCAGCACATCTTTTCATAAAGGCGCTTCCTACTGCAATATTTAGAAAGCATGTTCATAACATTGGTATGCGACACCTACACAACATGTGAAGAATTACCGATATTATCATTAGGAGGAGAAAATTACGCACTGTACTCTTTTTTTTCCTTCGCCAAATTTTTTTTTCCCATTGAGTTTTTCTTTAGCAAGATTTTTAACAAGGCAGTATTTAAGCGTAATTAATACGACTGATTTTAAAATTTTTGCCATCCCAGGGGGAGTGTTGTAAAATGAATGACAAAATATATTAAATGTGATTATGCACAAAGCAAGGAAAACTATTAAGCATAGTATTTTGATTTTGATGTAAAACTACTCATTATGTATTTACAAATTTGCCATTATGTTTAGTTATAAATAGGGAGAAAAACTAATAATACACTTGCACAAAAAAATTACATGAATAAAAGGCTTTGCTCCCTTTATTTCTTTTCTCTATTTTCCTTTTCAAAACATTAATCACTTTCTCTCTCTCATCCAAAGCCTTATAATAATTATTTCATAACATTTAAATTAATATAAACTTATTATATTAAAGTTTCTAGTAGGAACTTATATAGATTAAATACATCATTTCCTAATCAATGTTTTACTAGAACTTTTGCTTGAAACATTGTACTGCACATTAGTTTTCGAACAATAGTAATATTTATAAGCGGTGCAATTTGCATTTCTCCTCGTAAGCTTATTTGGGAAGTGGGATCCTTTGTTTCTCTGTACTTTCTAGTTGACATGTGATGGAGATGAAAGGAGAGCGAAATTCAAAACTTGAGTACATGAACATCTAAATTCCACGGGTGGTTGATTGGCAGAGTTTTGGGGGGAACATATGACGCTCCTCCGTTCCGCCCACCGGACTTCCGGCAGCTTTCGTATCTCCGGCGACTTTCCTCTCCTTAACCAACTCAGACTTCTCAGTTACAATTCGGCCATTAGTGATTTGTCATTGGATCCTGGAGAGCATTCTGTTTCCACCACCCCTACACCACCCGCAAACCAAACCTTTCAGCATCATGCCAAATCCATGGCAGACCAGATCTCCAACTGTACCGACTTGAAGCAGCTCAATCAAATTTACGCCCACGTAATCCGTACCCGCTTTCTTGATTTATATCCTCACTCGTTTCATTACAACAACATCATCAGATCTTACACGTATCTAGATTCACCTCTTAAGGCCCAGTATGTGTTTGTTGAAATGTCTCGAGCCGTTGTTTCTCCGGACAGGTATACATTGCCCATAGTTTTGAAGGCCGTGTCTAAGAATTTTGATATCTTGCTGTTACGTCAGTTCCATGGAGTTGCAATCAAATTTGGGTTAGAGAAAATTACGTATTGTGAGAGTGGGTTTATCAGTTTGTACTCTAAAGCAGGGGAATTCGACATTGCCTTTAAAGTGTTTGAGGAAAATGGTGAGAGAAAGTTGGGATCCTGGAATGCCATTATCGCGGGCTTGTCACAAGGTGGGCGTGCCAAGGAAACCATCACAATGTTTATGAAAATGAAGCGATGTGGGTTTCAATCTGATCATATAACGATGGTGAGCGTGAATTCTGCTTGCGGAAGTTTAGGTAACTTAAGCTTGGCTCATCAGCTGCACAAATGTGTGTTCCAGGCAAGAAGTGGTAAAACATCTGATATTCCGATGATGAATTCACTCATTGATATGTATGGAAAGTGTGGTAGGATGGATTTGGCTAATCTAGTGTTTTTAAAGATGGAAGAAAGAAATGTCTCGTCATGGACATCGATGATAGTTGGATATGCTATGCATGGGCGTGTGAGAGAGGCACTAGACTTCTTCCACTATATGACAGAAGCCGGTGTGACCCCTAATCATGTTACATTTGTTGGAGTTTTGAGTGCATGTGTCCATGGCGGTCGAGTGCGTGAGGGGAAAAATTATTTCAAGATGATGAGGCATGAATACGGGATTTCACCCACATTGGCACATTATGGATGCATGATTGATCTGCTTGGCCGAGAAGGTTTATTGGACGAGGCTAGGATGATATTGGAAGGGATGCCAATGAAACCGAATGCGATTATTTGGGGAAGCTTGATGGGTGCCTGTGAGAAATATGGGAATGTTGAGATGGGAGAGTGGGTGGCTAAGCACTTGCTGGAGCTGGAACGAGGGAATGATGGTGTTTATATAGCTCTGTCAAACATATATGCTAGTAATAATCTATGGGAAGAGGTAGAGAGGATAAGAAAGATTATGAGCAAGCGAGAATTGGCGAAAACCCCTGCTTACAGCTCGCCCACTGAGACAGGCTGAAATCCCATCCTACCGAGTTTGTATTTTCATTATATTCTGAATGCTGTGTGACAAGATATGACAATGAAATGATTGTTGCTTTTTGAACACTGGATATGAACAAAAAAGGAGCAAAATGCCACATTAAAGTTGAAACTCAACAGGACAGATCCTCATAGTTTGCTGCTTCATCCTCTGAGAGCAGGGTTCATGATGCACTGAAGTTTCTGATACAGCCTTACCTGTGTGATGGACAAAAAAAGGTTATTTTTTTGTTACTTGGAAATAATTTAACCTCTACTGCAAAATGTTTATTAGCGTTAAATGCTCTTCATCATGGTTGAATAGTTGACATTGGAGCTTATAAACTAAATGTCACTGGCTTTTTGCATATCAGGTTATCTCAGAATGTGCACCAGAACTCTTCATGACGAAATTAAGTTAAACTGTTCTACGAATTGTTTCTGAGAAGGTTGAGGTGATCCTGGTTATTGAGCACAACAACATTTGATACACATTTTTTCAAATGCATTTTTTATGTGAAACTAAAATCAAATTGTAGTCAAATTGTGGCCTTACTTTAGTTCATTTGAAATACAATTTGCTTGCAGCAGTTATTGAACTTAACTGGCGTTTACTTCATGTTTAGCGTACTATGTGGTAGCGTGGACACTGTAGAAATGAACTTCCTTTAGTTCCTTCTTTGGTATCATCTTATAAGTTAAAGTTACTATTTTTAACTACGTGATATCCTTGTAACAAATTGCGTAGGGATTAAACTAGTTACTTAATACAAGTTTGAAGTGGAATCTAAAGTTTGTGATATAATTGATGTTGCATACATGATCGTCCTTGTTAATGAGCAAGATAAACAGGCAAATTATGCTTTCAAATGTAATAAGGAGCGAGATGTGGCGCACATACATTTATAATGAATATTTGGTTGTTGAAAAAGCTAGTTAATGCACAAGTTTCCCGCTATCTTCTAAATGGTATCAATAAGTTAGCTTGTCGGAACGTATTTTAGTGTGATTTTTTTCTCTCGAAGTTCGGACCATCGCGAGTTAGTGCTAAATGTTATAACCACTCGCCAATGTCTTCTCACTTCACACAAAGGTCACTGTCCAGAATAACAGAATTTATCATCTGCACCATCTGTCTATGAAATCGATCCAGGTACCATGGATGAAAGGCGCAACAACGATCAGAAGAATGCAAAGATCAACACCTGCTCCCCTACTTAAAGCCTCTGTATTCGCTCCGAGATGCACCCTTTACCAATTAGATTCAGATATTTCCCAACGATAATGTCCCGCCTTCTTTAATTCATTTTTGAAACAATAGTGGCAAAATAAGTTTACTGACATTGATGGTCACAGTTTTGTTGGAGGTTTGCTCTCATGCTCCTTCCCACTCAATAATCAACTAATAATGGAGAAATCGAAATTTCGGGAGAGAAAAATCTAAGCTTGAATAGAAATGGTTTCCGCAAACATTCTCTGCGCTTCCTGATAGTGAGATTGTTGACACCGATTTTTTAAATCGTGTCAACTTAACAAAAATTATGAATCGGCCCAATCCACTCGACGTGGAAAAACCAAATCCAAATCGGGAAAAAGAAGAAGTGTCGAAGGCCCAGTTGACGCGAGAAAATGAACCATATAGCCACGTTCAGGGAGCCGTGCGTGATCTGTGGGTGATTTTGGTTACCCACGGCCGCCAAGACAAAATTTTCCGTGAGTATTCGGCTATTTTCTAATAGTAAAATTACAAAATAAATAAATAATTCGTCTCTCCAACAAAAATAATCTAGTTTGATAAAAAAATTTTGTCCCGGGGCTCTTTTGGTTTTTCACGTTTTGGTACTCTGAAGTTGGTATCTGGGCTGCCTAGGCATTCCCGTGGTTTGGGATTCAAATTAATAGTTATTTGTGTTTCGTTTTGTTGATTCTATCCTGATTTGTATTACTTGTTCTTATTTCTATATCAACGATTTGATTGGTACGTGGGGGGTCTTATTTGCTCATTATCTTTTTCATCTCATTTCTGAGCGATTAGTGGCAAAAGTTTAGCTCATCAATAAAAAGATGTGTGATTGTTTTGTTTTAAGCACAATTGACAATTTTAAAACTTGTGAGGATGATTACATGCTTTTTAGACAATGGTCTCGTTTATTTGGTGGAAAGAAACCATGTCTTACATGCCTAATATCCTGTGAGCTTCTTTGTTCAATTGCAGCCGTTAGGCTTGCAAATTAAACTCCGAAAAACCCAAAATAACAGCTAGGCAAAGTTTCCACTACCGAAATTCAAAACCTCTTCCTTCACAAAATGCTTTTCAGCGTGACGGCCACATATTCCTTTTTTTTTTTTTTAACTTAATTTAATTTGTTTTCTCTTGGACTTAATTTTGGAAAAAAAAGGCTTAGTTAGCTGTTCATTTGATCTTTTCGTATGCTACATTATATACCAAATCACTAGGCTAATTAGCTAAACGGTTTTAGCGTTGCTCCCAAGTCCCAAAGTATCATTATAATGTCCCCTTCCTTCACATGAAACCGTATGGTCTATATCCAAATTAATAAACGTGATTCTTGATCTGCCCCCAACGTTTTTGTTACTAGTCAAGAAATTTCACGTAAAAACATTTATGTTGCTTCCAATATCATCCACTAAAACGTTCCCGTCTTTAAAAGAGCGCAACATCTTGCTCACGACTCACTTGGGTTAGGGTTTTCTTCTATTTCTATCCCTTTATTCTCTCCCTCTCTGATTATAGTTTTCATCAATCGGGAAAGAACATATCATAAGAAGAAGAAGACCACGAAGGAAAGATGGAGAAACCAGAGGTGACGATCGAAACAGACTCATGTTCAAGAAATGAGACCAATTCGGCGTATGTGGTAAGGCATGTGAGGTTCGGACCATGCTGAAAAATGGAAGGTCCGGTCATGGAGGTTTAGGGCAAAGTTACGGGACAATCAATTTGGGAATCTATAATTTGTGTATTGAATTGATTTTTTAAAATAAATGTGTCTGTAAGGTATATATACATGTATGCTTCTACTGTATTAACTACATTACCAAATGTACAAGTATAACCCTACTCATTATGTACAAACTATTCTAACTAAAGGACATTTACGTAAATCAACCAACACCAAATATTTCCTGAATAATGTGATCATCTTGATCTACTGTGGCTGCTGGAACTGGTGCTGATTCTGCAATATGCTGCTGCTGGATTTCATCTTCTGTCAACGCCTTAAATTGAGTCCTTAATTCCGTGATCCCCCCCCTCAAGCTTAGCACATGGATTGTATAAATCACTGAGACTAAGCTTGGATAACAAAGACCAGAATTGAGGTGACAGAAGAGTTTTGGTGAATAGATCTGCTGGCTGCGAGGAGGTACGAATGTGAAAGAGATCCAAGAAGCAAGACTTATAGAGATTACGGGCAAGATGACAATCTATGTCCAGATGTTTTGTACGCTCGTGAAAAGTGGGATTGGCAGCAATGTGAAGGGCTGCTTTATTATCACATACTAAAGGAACAGGTAGAAGAGATGAAACCTGAAAATCCTGAAGGATGGAATGAATCCATTGCAGCTCGCAGGATGTGGATGCCATGCTATGATATTCTGCTTCACAAGAGGAGCGAGAAACATTTTGTTTCTTTGTCTTCCAAGAAACAAGAGAACTGCCAAGGAATACACAATATCCAAGAATGGAGAACCGGGTTGAAGGACATTGTGCCCAATCGAGTCACAAAAGGTCAGAAGACCAAGATCACAAGTGCTTGAGTAGAAAAGGCCCAAAGAAGGAGTTCCTTTGAGGTATTTGACCACATGAAGAGCAGCTTGCCAGTGAACATCACGGGGAGCATGCACATATTGACTCAGTTGCTGAGTAGAGTGTGTCAAGTCCGGCCGAGTGAAACCGAGGTAGAGTAAACGTCCCACCAATCTTCTGTATTGATCAGGTTGGGAGTAGAGGGGACTTTTTGCATCTTGTAAGCTGAGACCTTTTGGTAAGGGAGTGGAAACTGGTTTGCAGCCAATCAGAACAGTACTGTCAATAATATCCAACACATATTTGCGTTGGTTAAGAGTGATGCCAGCCTGAGTGCGGGCAATTTCAACTCCATGGAAGTATTGGCATCTCCTAAGTCCTTAATGGTGAAGGTGTGATGCAGAAACTGCTTGGTGGAAGAGATCATAGACTCAGAAGTGCCTGTCAATAAAACTTCATCTACATATACTAGTAAGAAGAGTGAATGATGTCCTTCAGTCTTGACAAATAGGCAGTGATCATAAGAAGATTGTTGAAAGCAAAAACAACCAAGTTGCTGAGTAAATTCTTTGTTCCACTGTCTTGAGGCCTGCTTCAAACCGTATAAGGATTTCTTCAGTTTGCAGACCTTAGAAGAATCAGTACAAGAATAGCCAGGTAGAAGCTTCATATATAGATCTTCATCAATATAACCATGCAGGAATGCATTGTTGATGTCAAGGTGATGAAGATTCCATCTCTTGGCAGCAACAATAGCAAAGAAAAGTCTGACTGTGACAAGCTTTGCCACAGGAGAAAAAGAATCCACATAGTCTTCACCTGCTACCTGATTGTATCCTTTAGCCACTAATCTGGCTTTATATTTATCAAGAGTACCATCTGCATTATATTTAACCCGGTATACCCACTTACAACCAATTGGCCGTTTTCCAGGAGGCAAATCCGTAACATCCCAGGTCTGATTTTTATCTAAAGCATCAAGTTCTTGCTGCATTGCTGCTTGCCATTCTGAATGCATACAGGCCTGTTCAAATGAATGTGGTTTTGGAATTTTGGAAATGTTAGCTACAAAGGCCATATAAGAAGGTGTGAGATGATCAGGATGAATGAAAGGGAAAGTGCAAGGGCTGATAAAGCCTGGAAGAAGTGGATGAAGAGGTAAAGGCAGAATAAGTTTCATAATTCTGCATCCAAACAGGTGGTTTCCTAGTTCTAGTACTGACTCTAATTTGTGGAGAAGGAAGAGTATCAGTAAGTGGAATAGAAGAAGAAGTATTAGAATCTGATGAAAGAATAGCCGGGGTAATGATACCATCCTGATCAGGAAAAAAATGATCAACTGGTAGAGGAACGGATTGAGAAGAAGATTTAAGGTTGGAGGAAAAAGGAAAGATGTTTTCTTTGAAGATAACATCTCTTGACGTATAGACTTTGTGCTCTTCCAAACTGTAGATTTTATAGCCCTTTTGGCCATTAGGATAACCAATGAACACCCTTGGAAAGCTCTAGGCCCAAATTTATCAGAATGTGGAGAAGTAATGGTGACAAAAACTTGACAACCAAAAGTTCTTAGATGAGTGATAGCAGGTGGCTTGGAATAAAGGATTTGATAAGGTGACTGCCAATTAAGTAAGGAAGAGGGAAGTCTATTGATCAAATAGGTGGCTGTTAGAACAACATCATCCCAAAATTTTTTTGGAAGAGAAGCTTGAAACATTAATGCTCTAGCAACTTGCAAAAGGTGTTTATGCTTTCTTTCTACAATCCCATTTTGCTGTGGGGTGTAAGGACATGATTTTTGGTGCAAGATGCCTAATTTGGAAAATATAGACTGACAATCTTGACTGATGAACTCTGAACCATTGTCAGTTCTAATGGTTTTGACCTTGGTACCAAATTGTGTTTGAACCATAAGAAAGAAGGTTTCCGAGATTGTGGGAACTTGAGTTTTGTACCGGATCAGATGTGTCCAAGTACATCTACTAAAGTCATCAACAATAGTGACAAAGTAGTGTGTTTGTGACAGGTTTGGATGTGCATAAGGACCCCATAAATCCACATGAATGAGTTCAAACACAGTAGTAGAATGAATTGTACTCTAAGGAAAAGATAAACGTTGCTGTTTAGCAACCGGACAAATATCACAGGTTATAGTGGTATTCATTGGCATTTTTAGAGTAGAACTGAGTTGCTGCATTACAACTGAAGAAGGATGACCTAATCTAGAATGCCAATGTGCATTTAAAGCAACAACTGTCTGATTATTACAAGGTAAAGGCTTTGTATGTGTTTCTACAGTAGAATGAAGCGAGAATTCTTGGCAAGTGAAGCTTTATTTGGTGTGAATTTCTTGAGGATCAAAGGAGTCCTTTCGATGGCATAGAGTCCTTTGTAGATTTTGGCAATCCCCAGGACCTGATTAGTCACTAGGTCCTGTATGATGCACAATTCAGACAGAAAAGAAAAGTAAATATTGGCAGTTTAAGCAAATTTTCTGACAGAGATCAAGTTGTATTTAAAGGTTGGAACAAAAGTGCATTTGGAAGGCCGAGTCTAGGAGTTAAAGAAACTGTTCCAATCTTTTCAACAAGCTGAAAGCTACCATCGTGCAAACCTACTGGTGTAATTTGATTAATAGGTTTATGATTGGAAAACAAAGACAAAGAATGAAGCATATGGCCTGTAGCTCCACTATCAAAAAAACCAGGATCATCATCAAATGAATTATAAGAACTGAGTTGTTGATAAGTAGTACTACCTACAAACTCAGTGATGTGTGCAAAATTGACCCTGTTGTCCTCTTGCATAGCCATTTTTCCTTTCATCATCCTTCCAAATTCTTGTTGCAAGAGATTGATTTGGTGAGCCATTGCATTCCAATCCTAAGATGATCCTTCCCTTAAATCCAGTGGAGTCTCCATTGGATTAAAAGCAGCAGCATTTGCATAGTTCTTCTTTGGAGCTTTGGATTTATCTGGCCACCAATCTGGATATCCAATCACCTTAAAGTAGTACTCCTTGTCATGTCCTCCTCTGTTACAGAGAGTACACCACCTATTATCAAAACGTTCAGACCTTCTCTTACCACCACTATTGAAGCCTCCATTATGAGGAAAACTCTATATTACTGCTGATCCTTTCAACGAATTGAACTGTCCCTTAGAAAGCAAAGCCGTATTATCAACAGAAATTGATGCTGATCCCATCTGAGATGAACCAGAACCAGTATTCTTGGCAGCATGAAATGCCATATTTTTTCATTGACTGATTGAACAGAATTTCCTAAAATCTTCTTTTCTGTCTTAAGAACCATAGAATATGCTTTGTTCACTGTAGGGGGCGGATCAAGCAACAGAACTGATCTTTTATGGCCTCATAGCACCCATTCAATCCCATCAAGAACTCTATCAACTTATCCTCTTCAGCACGAATTTGCAAAACTCTAGCAACTTCAGGAGCACATACTGGAACCGGTCTATAATGGCCATACTCATCCCAAACTTTCTTAAGAGAATTATAGTATTTAACCAATGACATATCATCTTGTTTAATACTTACCAATTCTTGATGCAAATTGTAGAGCTTGTTTCTGTTAGATGTTCCATACTGAGAAGCCAGGTCTTCCCAAAGTTGTTGAGCCGACATTGTGTACATATATCCATCGGCAATGTCTGGTGACAAGGCGGCCATCAACCAAGATTTCACTGTTGAATCAACTTGCTTCCATCTGAAATGCTCAAGAGAGTTCACTGGTGGCTCTGGACATCTACCATCAATAAAGCCAACCTTCAACTTTGATTCAAGAGCAGTTTTCATAGATCTGCCCATCCTAAGTAATTGTGTTCATTCAATGGCACAGAAACGAGTACTAATCCTGGATGTTCTGAAGCGTGAAGTGTCATTGTCGCCTCATAGATCCTTTGTTCCTTCGTCAATCGACGATCATTATCAGTGTTGCGATCCATGGCAGTTTTCTAAAAACTTGACCAAATTGAAAAATTGAAACAGTAAGAATTATGCGGAAGTCGAGAAAAAGAAGATTATGGTTTTAATTTTCAGAGATTGAGCCTGGAAGCTCTCGTACCATGAAAAATGGAAGGTCCGGTCATGGAGGTTTAGGGCAAAGGTACGGGACAATCAATTCGGGAATCTATAATTTGTGTATTGAATTGATTTTTTAAAATAAATGTGTTTGTAAGGTATATATACATGTATACTTCTACTGTATTAACTATATTACCAAATATACAAGTATAACCCTACTCATTATGTACAAACTATTCTAACTAAAGGACATTTACGTAAATCAACCAACACCAAATATTTCTTGAATAATGTGATCATCTTTATCCACTGTGGCTGCTGGAACCGGTGCTGATTCTGCAATATGATGCTGCTGGATTTAATCTTCTGTCAACGCCTCAAATTGAGTCCTTAATTCTGTGACATGCCTGAAGAATCAAGCCATGGCCGTCGGAGGATACGCTTTGGACAGTTGCCAGGAATTCCTTGGCTGCGGCGTGGAAGGGACGCCTGAAGCTTTCATCTGTGCGGCGTGTGGATGTCACCGGGGCTTTCACTGGAGGGAGGTCCGAATGGATGTGGTAGCCGAATGTTCTTCCCCTCCTCCAGAGCAAATTAACTAAGGATCTCTAGTCTGATTTAGTGTTGGATCTTAGAATTATATCGGAGTTTGTTTCTTGTTTTCCCAGTTTGAATTTTATTGTGTGTGGAGTCTGTGTGTGAGGAAGTTCATTCCCGGTTCTAATTTTTATGTTCTGATTTTATTTTCTTTTCTTAGTTGTTAAGATTGGTTGTAATATCGGTCGATTAAGTGATCTTCTCTACATCTTTTATATACAGGAAGTACTCCTTTTTTGTTTTCGTAAATTGATATGGCATAATAAGTTTTTGAATCCTTTGAGAAATTAACGCTTTTGTGAACTTGCACAAAAGTTTTACCGGACGTACAAATTGTATATTGATTCCACAAGAAAAATACACATCCAAATGTTACTAATCATTCCATGAAGTGTATGAAGGAGGGAAAAATATATATGTATGATTAGAAAAGCTTGGACAGAAATATGACTGGACGAATTGATTTTGTTCTTCCTTAGTTTGGGATTATTTTTCATGTGGCCAGCTCTCATCGGCTGATCTTAATTATATTCACGAAATCTAAAAAATGCACAACTGATGGGCAAAATGGCTGGCGTTTTAGGTACTTTGGAATCATGTATAACATATATGGTAAATAAAATTTAGGCCTTGATAGATGATATGCCGATGGTAAATAGAATTGGTAAAGAAGGGGGATTATGCCGATGCATCCATCCTCTGAGATGATAGATGAAAACAATATTATGCATTCGGTCGTTGTGGCTTGAAAACTAAAATTCGCGGTGGATGATCTAAATTTTCAATTATTGTGAAAAGCGCAATGGTTGGTCGTGTAAACGTTCTGAGATGTTGCACGTTAAGTGAGCCCTAGTTTATTTCAATTATGTAGTTCGTGACTTGGTGTGCTAAATAGATGAAAATGTAATGACTTGATTCATGTGTCTTCTCTGCTGGAACCAAATGTTCCCGTTCAAATGAAATGACTGAATCATTCCTAACAAATTTGTGTTGCTAAGGCTGAACCGAAGGCGAACAGAGCTAGGGCAACGAAAGCTAAGAAGATTCTCGAAGACACCATTTCTACATTAGTATTTTCATAGTGATGTCGATGAGTGAGGTTTTCCATATTCACGTCTGATTGTTCCTCTTCGATCCACACCGTTCGTTATTATAATGTCGGGTGTATCTACTTCGTCTCTATATTCATGGTTGTGAATCGAAGAAGGATTCATCCCCACAAAATTTGAGATTGTTCAAATCAAATAGAATGAAGCCGAAGTTTAGAGGAACAATCACAAGAAGAGAGAGCTTTTGCTCTTTTCACCGAAAATGGAACCTGATTTGGAAGATTGGAATTATGTGGACCGTTAGTAATTGTAGCCCTGATTCAAGGATTCTTTTTTTGGATTTGAAAGGAAGAAAGTTTGGAATTGTAGCCCTGGTTATTGACGCCAAACAAATTAATTGGTTTCCTCTCAAACCATAACCGAATTTCGTATGCACTGCATATTTTAGGAGTGTTTTCATCAATGTATTATTCTCAGCATAATTTATGATTTAATAATGTGGACTATCTTGTGGAACTGATGGATTAGATAGGAAATTATATTTAAATACGTATTATAGCACATAATTACCTTTTAGCAAAGAGAAAAACAGATACATAAATATGATGAAGGGACTTTCATGTTCCTTTTTATCAATTAATTACATTTAAATTACTTATCAAAAAAAAAAAGGCTCCCTTTGCTCTAAAATTATTATCCAATTTATTCATTTTTAATTCAATTTATACTAAAATTGAAAATTAAAATTAGACAATAATTTTGGGACCGAAAAGTACGTACATTTGACTTATTATCTTCTTTAGTTCGTGTGTCGAAGAGAAACTAGAGTTGGTTGAAAAACTACAGCAGAAAGGCTATCACAATGACCAACGTTAAACCCCAATTATTCATGTCTCCAGAGCAGAATCGCCATCTCCGTCGCCATGATCATCACCGTCACCGAGGAAGTAAGATTTTGCGTGTCTACCACAATAGGACCTTAAAAGTATCCAATCATTGTCCCAACAAGTTAATACGGTTGAAAAATTGTGTCCAACTCTTACAGTACATCTCTTAGACCATGATAATGGCCCTTCCCCATCCCGATGGGTCATCACCTGACTTCAAAGAATCCACGCATAAATTTCTCTATGATCAATGCAAGGGAATCGCCAAGACCGATATACTTGAATTTCGCCCTCCAGTACCTGATGCTTCTTTCGATGATGGAAACTTTATAATGCCAAATATTTCCGTCTGGAAGTCAAATTTAAGAATGAAATTTGTCAACCGATATTCCCCCACCCAATGGCAAGAACCATTCACAAATACTCCTGCGGCGGGACCAAGTTTGCCCAATGTCAAAGTGACCTCAAAAACTCTTATAGGGTTATTTATAAGAGCATTTACATCCAAACAACTGTTCAGGGAGGTACCTATGGCTTCAATGTACTCCAATTTCAGCTCAAGCTTAGTCCAACAGTTGGCACTGAGTTTATAAATTTCACCATATATAAAAGCTTCTTGTTCATATTTATTGCGCAAAAACCCGAACCTCATGACCTTGTAATCGTTGGTTAAGGCATCAAACCCGAAACCCATTAGGCTTCTATCCCAGGACCCATTCATATTCGCACTCGAATCCGGAAGCTTCAGGCATTCCCGAGTAACTGGATTATACAAATAAGGTCTGCGGACCCATTTCGATATACAAAGGATTCCATTGCAAGATCCATAAAGCTGAAGTTGTGGCTCATCAGGGGGTAGACACGAGGACAAAACAAGTAGAGAAAAATTGTTATAATAATGATGATAATCACCTGGGTTGTCATCCTTGTCGCACTTGTGGGTCAATAAGAGTTCGTGGTATTTTTCGGATTCGTTGGAAAACCTGTTGTCTTCTATCTGTCGTATGAGGAAGACTGAATTATTACGGTTATTGTTTCTGTTGAGATGCTTGTGACCGATAGAAAGGTTTCGGATCAAAGCACGCCATGTTTTCGAGACACAATTGCATCTCATCAACGATCTGACGGGCAGCTTCAGTAGGATCTCCGTCACGATTTCTTCCGGCACGTAAACTGCAAGTTTCGTCAAAACCCGCTTTCTATGCATCTCGTCAGCACCGCCGGAGCGACTGATTTTATTACCAAATTCGAGTCCCACAAAGAACGAACTAATCAAATCAATCTGACAAGGAAGAAAAATCAATCACTTTTATAAGTTCTCAAACCCGAGACCACGGTTCGTATAACAACTTCGGTAGAACCTCTCTATTTATAGGTACCTTATTCCTAAATCTACTACTATTACTAGTTTCCTAAACCGACTGAAAACTAACGTAATATATGTATAATAATCTAAAACATGAATATAAAATAAAAGCAAAGTACCTAATCCTAAATAGATTCTAGCAATTTCCTACAACCTAACATGAATCTACTTAATACTTTTTTGAACCTTCCGGCATTAGTCCATCACTCTTTATTGATATATAGCATTGTAGGTACTTGACGTATACGTTACCTTTCTAACCGACTTTCTTATTTACATAGTAACACCCAAAGTTTACGCTGTTCACAAAAATATACTCCTTCCGTCCCAAAATTATTAGCTAGTTTGAAATTTCACTTTTAGTACAAATTAACTAAAACTGAAAATCTAAACTCTATTTGCGGACTAACTGCATAGACTAAAGCCACAATGTAATGTCATATACTGATGAGGTCGCTAACTGATGTCGTGCATGCTTTATCACTCTCATCCATGACTATTAACGGGCAGCTTCGTGAATCCTGTTATATATACTAGTGCTTACCCTGCATTCAAGATATATATGATTTTAATGATTTAACGATTATATAACATTTCAGACTGTGATATGTAAAAAAAAGTAATATTAATGATTCAAATTTCAATTGTGTTGGAAAACAATGTCAATGTATTTTACTATTTTAAGTATATTTGGAATTATTTTCAGTATTCAAAATCATCCAATGTAACTTATTTTTCATCTTTTTCGTTTTGTTGATTTATGGGTTTTATCTTTTGAATGTATTCTCTTAATTTTTTATAATTATCTAACTAACCTCTACTTTTGCGGAAAATTTTATCATTATTTCTTTCCATAAACTTATCTTTATTTATTTATTTTTTTTTTCTAACTTTTCTTTAGAATATTGTTCGTAAATTTTTCCTATAATATAGTGTTGTTGGAGGTTTGCTCTCATGCTCCTTCCCACTCAATAATCAACTAATAATGGAGAAATCTAAATTTCGGGAGAGAAAAATCTAAGCTTGAATAGAAATGGTTTCCGCAAACATTCTCTGCGCTTCCTGATAGTGAGATTGTTGACACCGATTTTTTAAATCGTGTCAACCCAAAAAAAATTTTGAATCGGCCCAATCCACTCGATGTGGAAAAACCAAATCCAAATCGGGAAAAAGAAGAAGTGTCGAAGGCCCAGTTGACACGAGAAAATGAACCATATAGCCACGTTCAGGGAGCTGTGCGTGATCTGTGGGTGATTTTGGTTACCCACGGCCGCCAAGGCAAAATTTTCCGTGAGTATTCGGCTGTTTTCTAATAGTGAAATTACGAAATAAATAAATAATTCGTCTCTCCAATAAAAGTAATCTAGTTTGACAAAAATTTTTTGTCCCGGGGGTCTTTTGGTTTTCACGTTTTGGTACTCGAAGTTGGTATCCGGGCTGCCTAGGCATTCCCGTGGTTTGGGATTCAAATTAATGGTTATTTGTGTTTCGTTTTGTTGATTCTATCCTGATTTGTATTATTGTTCTTATTTCTATATCAACGATTTGATTGGTACGTGGGGGGGCTTATTTGCTCATTATCTTTTTCATCTCATTTCTGAGCGATTGGTGGCAAAAGTTTAGCTCGTCAATAAAAAGATGTGTGATTGTTTTGTTTTAAGCACAATTGACAATTTTAAAACTTGTGAGGATGATTACATGCTTTTAGACAATGGTCTCGTTTATTTGGTGGAAAGAAACGATGTCTTACATGCCTAATATCCTGTGTGCTTCTTTGTTCAATTGCAGTCGTTAGGCTTGCAAATTAAACTCCGAAAAATCCAAAATAACAGCTAGGCAAAGTTTCCACTACCGAAATTCAAAACCTCTTCCTTCACAAAATGCTTTTCAGCGTGACGGCCACATATTCTTTTTTTTTGTTACCTTAATTTAATTTGTTTTCTCTTGGACTTAATTTTGGAAAAAAAGGCTTAATTAGCTGTTCATTTGATCTTTTCGTATGCTACATTATATACCAAATCACTAGGCTAATTAGCTAAACGATTTTAGCGTTGCTCCCAAGTCCCAAAGTATCATTATAATGTCCCCTTCCTTCACATGAAACCGTATGGTCCATATCCAAATTAATAAACGTGATTCTTGATCTGCCCCCAACGTTTTTATTACTAGTCAAGAAATTTCACGTAAAAACGTTTATGTTGCTTCCAATATCATCCACTAGAACGTTCCCGTCTTTAAAAGAGCGCAACATCTTGCTCACGACTCACTTGGGTTAGGGTTTTCTTCCATCGGGAAAGAACATATCATAAGAAGAAGAAGACCACGAAGGAAAGATGGAGAAACCAGAGGTGACGATCGAAACAGACTCATGTTCAAGAAATGAGACCAATTCGGCGTATGTGGTAAGGCATGTGAGGTTCGGACCATGCTGAAAAATGGAAGGTCCGGTCATGGAGGTTTAGGGCAAAGGTACGGGACAATCAATTTGGGAATCTATAATTTGTGTATTGAATTGATTTTTTAAAATAAATGTGTCTGTAAGGTATATATACATGTATACTTCTACTGTATTAACTACATTACCAAATGTACAAGTATAACCCTACTCATTATGTACAAACTATTCTAACTAAAGGACATTTACGTAAATCAACCAACACCAAATATTTCCTGAATAATGTGATCATCTTGATCCACTGTGGCTGCTGGAACCGGTGCTGATTCTGCAATATGCTGCTGCTGGATTTCATCTTCTGTCAACGCCTCAAATTGAGTCCTTAATTCCGTGATCCCCCCCTCAAGCTTAGCACAAGGATTGTATAAATCACTGAGACTAAGCTTGGATAACAAAGACCAGAATTAAGGTGACAGAAGAGTTTTGGTGAATAGATCTGCTGGCTGCGAGGAGGTACGAATGTGAAAGAGATCCAAGAAGCCAGACTTATAGAGATTACAGACAAGATGACAATCTATGTCCAGATGCTTTGTATGTTCGTGAAAAGTGGGATTGGCAGCAATGTGAAGGGCTGCTTTATTATCACATACTAAAGGAGCAAGTAGAAGAGATGAAACCTGAAAATCCTGAAGGATGGAATGAATCCATTGCAGCTCGCAGGATGTGGATTACATGCTACGATATTCTGCTTCATAAGAGGAGCGAGAAACATTTTGTTTCTTTGTCTTCCAGGAAACAAGAGAACTGCCAAATACACAATATCCAGTAATGGAGAACCGGGTTGAAGGACATTGTGCCCAATCAGAGTCACAAAAGGCTGTAAGACCAAGATCACAAGTGCATGAGTAGAAAAGGCCCAAAGAAGGAGTTCCTTTGAGGTATTTGACCACATGAAGAGCAGCTTGCCAGTGAACATCACGGCGAGCATGCACATATTGACTCAGTTGCTGAGTAGAGTGTGTCAAGTCCGGCCGAGTGAAACCGAGGTAGAGTAAACGTCCCACCAATCTTCTGTATTGATCAGGTTGGGAGTAGAGGGGACTTTTTGCATCTTGTAAGCTGAGACCTTTTGGTAAGGGAGTGGAAACTGGTTTGCAGCCAATCAGAGCAGTACTGTCAATAATATCCAACACATATTTGCGTTGGTTAAGAGTGATGCCAGCCTGAGTGCAGGCAATTTCAACTCCAAGGAAGTATTGGCATCTCCTAAGTCCTTAATGGTGAAGGTATGATGCAGAAACTGCTTAGTGGAAGAGATCATAGACTCAGAAGTGCCTGTCAATAAAACATCATCTACATATACTAGTAAGAAGAGTGAATGATGTCCTTCAGTCTTGACAAATAGGCAGTGATCATAAGAAGATTGTTGAAAGCAAAAACAACCAAGTTGCTGAGTAAATTCTTTGTTCCACTGTCTTGAGGCCTGCTTCAAACCGTATAAGGATTTCTTCAGTTTGCAGACCTTAGAAGAATCAGTACAAGAATAGCCAGGTAGAAGCTTCATATATAGATCTTCATCAATATAACCATGCAGGAATGCATTGTTGATGTCAAGGTGATGAAGATTCCATCTCTTGGCAGCAACAATAGCAAAGAAAAGTCCGATTGTGACAAGCTTTGCCACGGAGAAAAAGAATCCACATAGTCTTCACCGCTACTGATTGTATCCTTTAGCCACTAATCTGGCTTTATATTTATCAAGAGTACCATCTGCATTATATTTAACCCGGTATACCCACTTACAACCAATTGGCCGTTTTCCAGGAGGCAAATCCGTAACATCCAAGGTCTGATTTTTATCTAAAGCATCAAGTTCTTGCTGCATTGCTGCTTGCCATTCTGAATGCATACAGGCCTGTTCAAATGAATGTGGTTTTGGAATTTTGGAAATGTTAGCTACAAAGGCCATATAAGAAGGTGTGAGATGATCAGGATGAATGAAAGGGAAAGTGCAAGGGCTGATAAAGCTGGAAGAAGTGGATGAAGAGGTAAAGGCAGAATAAGTTTCATAATTCTGCATCCAAACAGGTGGTTTCCTAGTTCTAGTACTGACTCTAATTTGTGGAGAAGGAAGAGTATCAGTAAGTGGAATAGAAGAAGAAGTATTAGAATCTGATGAAAGAATAGCCGGGGTAATGATACCATCCTGATCAGGAAAAAAATGATCAACTGGTAGAGGAACGGATTGAGAAGAAGATTTAAGGTTGGAGGAAAAAGGAAAGATGTTTTCTTTGAAGATAACATCTCTTGACGTATAGACTTTGTGCTCTTCCAAACTGTAGATTTTATAGCCCTTTTGGCCATTAGGATAACCAATGAACACCCTTGGAAAGCTCTAGGCCCAAATTTATCAGAATGTGGAGAAGTAATGGTGACAAAAACTTGACAACCAAAAGTTCTTAGATGAGTGATAGCAGGTGGCTTGGAATAAAGGATTTGATAAGGTGACTGCCAATTAAGTAAGGAAGAGGGAAGTCTATTGATCAAATAGGTGGCTGTTAGAACAACATCATCCCAAAATTTTTTTGGAAGAGAAGCTTGAAACATTAATGCTCTAGCAACTTGCAAAAGGTGTTTATGCTTTCTTTCTACAATCCCATTTTTTGTGGGGTGTAAGGACATGATTTTGGTGCAAGATGCCTAATTTGGAAAATATAGACCGACAATCTTGATGATGAACTCGAACCATTGTCGGTTCTAATGGTTTTGACCTTGGTACCAAATTGTGTTTGAACCATAAGAAAGAAGGTTTCCGAGATTGTGGGAACTTGAGTTTTGTACCGGATCAGATGTGTCCAAGTACATCTACTAAAGTCATCAACAATAGTGACAAAGTAGTGTGTTTGTGACAGGTTTGGATGTGCATAAGGACCCCATAAATCCACATGAATGAGTTCAAACACAGTAGTAGAATGAATTGTACTCTAAGGAAAAGATAAACGTTGCTGTTTAGCAACCGGACAAATATCACAGGTTATAGTGGTATTCATTGGCATTTTTAGAGTAGAACTGAGTTGCTGCATTACAACTGAAGAAGGATGACCTAATCTAGAATGCCAATGTGCATTTAAAGCAACAACTGTCTGATTATTACAAGGTAAAGGCTTTGTATGTGTTTCTACAGTAGAATGAAGCAGAATTCTTGGCAAGTGAAGCTTTATTTGGCTGTGAATTTCTTGAGGATCAAAGGAGTCCTTTCTGATGGCATAGAGTCCTTTGTAGATTTTGGCAATCCCCAGGACCTGATTAGTCACTAGGTCCTGTATGATGCACAATTCAGACAGAAAAGAAAAGTAAATATTGGCAGTTTAAGCAAATTTTCTGACAGAGATCAAGTTGTATTTAAAGGTTGGAACAAAAAGTGCATTTGGAAGGCTGAGTCTAGGAGTTAAAGAAACTGTTCCAATCTTTTCAACAAACTGAAAGCTACCATCAGGCAAACCTACTGGTGTAATTTGATTAATAGGTTTATGATTGGAAAACAAAGACAAAGAATGAAGCATATGGCCTGTAGCTCCACTATCAAAAAAACCAGGATCATCATCAAATGAATTATAAGAACTGAGTTGTTGATAAGTAGTACTACCTACAAACTCAGTGATGTGTGCAAAATTGACCCTGTTGTCCTCTTGCATAGCCATTTTTCCTTTCATCATCCTTCCAAATTCTTGTTGCAAGAGATTGATTTGGTGAGCCATTGCATTCCAATCCTAAGATGATCCTTCCCTTAAATCCAGTGGAGTCTCCATTGGATTAAAAGCAGCAGCATTTGCATAGTTCTTCTTTGGAGCTTTGGATTTATCTGGCCACCAATCTGGATATCCAATCACCTTAAAGTAGTACTCCTTGTCATGTCCTCCTCTCATTACAGAGTACACCACCTATTATCAAAACGTTCAGACCTTCTCTTACCACCACTATTGAAGCCTCCATTATGAGGAAAACTCTATATTACTGCTGATCCTTTCAACGAATTGAACTGTCCCTTAGAAAGCAAAGCCGTATTATCAACAGAAATTGATGCTGATCCCATCTGAGATGAACCAGAACCAGTATTCTTGGCAGCATGAAATGCCATATTTTTCATTGGTGATTGAACAAAATTTCCTAAAATCTTCTTTTCTGTCTTAAGAACCATAGAATATGCTTTGTTCACTGTAGGGGGCGGATCAAGCAACAGAACTGATCTTTTATGGCCTCATAGCACCCATTCAATCCCATCAAGAACTCTATCAACTTATCCTCTTCAGCACGAATTTGCAAAACTCTAGCAACTTCAGGAGCACATACTGGAACCGGTCTATAATGGCCATACTCATCCCAAACTTTCTTAAGAGAATTATAGTATTTAACCAATGACATATCATCTTGTTTAATACTTACCAATTCTTGATGCAAATTGTAGAGCTTGTTTCATTAGATGTTCCATACCGAGAAGCCGTGTCTTCCCAAAGTTGTTGAGCCGACATTGTGTACATATATCCATCGGCAATGTCCGGTGACAAGGCGGCCATCAACCAAGATTTCACTGTTGAATCAACTTGCTTCCATCCGAAATGCTCAAGAGAGTTCACTGGTGGCTCTGGACATCTACCATCAATAAAGCCAACCTTCAACTTTGATTCAAGAGCAGTTTTCATAGATCTGCCCATCCTAAGTAATTGTGTTCATTCAATGGCACGAAACGAGTACTAATCTGGATGTTCGAGCGTGAAGTGTCATTGTCGCCTCATAGATCCTTTGTTCCTTCGTCAATCGACGATCATTATCGATGTTGCGATCCATGGCGCTTTTCTAAAACTTGACCAAATTGAAAAATTGAAACAGTAAGAATTATGCGGAAGTCGAGAAAAAGAAGATTATGGTTTTAATTTTCAGAGATCGAGCACTGGAAGCTCTCGTACCATGAAAAATGGAAGGTCCGGTCATGGAGGTTTAGGGCAAGGTACGGGACAATCAATTCGGGAATCTATAATTTGTGTATTGAATTGATTTTTAAAATAAATGTGTTTGTAAGGTATATATACATGTATACTTCTACTTGTATTAACTATATTACCAAATATACAAGTATAACCCTACTCATTATGTACAAACTATTCTAACTAAAGGACATTTACGTAAATCAACCAACACCAAATATTTCTTGAATAATGTGATCATCTTTATCCACTGTGGCTGCTGGAACCGGTGCTGATTCGCAATATGATGCTGCTGGATTTAATCTTACATCAACGCCTCAAATTGAGTCCTTAATTCGTGACATGCACGAAGAATCAAGCCATGGCCGTCGGAGGATACGCTTTGGACAGTTGCCAGGAATTCCTTGGCTGCGGCGTGGAAGGGACGCCTGAAGCTTTCATCTGTGCGGCGTGTGGATGTCACCGGGGCTTTCACTGGAGGGAGGTCCGAATGGATGTGGTAGCCGAATGTTCTTCCCCTCCTCCAGAGCAAATTAACTAAGGATCTCTAGTCTGATTTAGTGTTGGATCTTAGAATTATATCGGAGTTTGTTTCTTGTTTTCCCAGTTTGAATTTTATTGTGTGTGGAGTCTGTGTGTGAGGAAGTTCATTCCCGGTTCTAATTTTTATGTTCTGATTTTATTTTCTTTTCTTAGTTGTTAAGATTGGTTGTAATATCGGTCGATTAAGTGATCTTCTCTACATCTTTTATATACAGGAAGTACTCCTTTTTGTTTTCGTAAATTGATATGGCATAATAAGTTTTTGAATCCTTTGAGAAATTAACGCTTTTGTGAACTTGCACAAAAGTTTTACCGGACGTACAAATTGTATATTGATTCCACAAGAAAAATACACATCCAAATGTTACTAATCATTCCATGAAGTGTATGAAGGAGGGAAAAATATATATGTATGATTAGAAAAGCTTGGACAGAAATATGACTGGACGAATTGATTTTGTTCTTCCTTAGTTTGGGATTATTTTTCATGTGGCCAGCTCTCATCGGCTGATCTTAATTATATTCACGAAATCTAAAAAATGCACAACTGATGGGCAAAATGGCTGGCGTTTTAGGTACTTTGGAATCATGTATAACATATATGGTAAATAAAATTTAGGCCTTGATAGATGATATGCCGATGGTAAATAGAATTGGTAAAGAAGGGGGATTATGCCGATGCATCCATCCTCTGAGATGATAGATGAAAACAATATTATGCATTCGGTCGTTGTGGCTTGAAAACTAAAATTCGCGGTGGATGATCTAAATTTTCAATTATTGTGAAAAGCGCAATGGTTGGTCGTGTAAACGTTCTGAGATGTTGCACGTTAAGTGAGCCCTAGTTTATTTCAATTATGTAGTTCGTGACTTGGTGTGCTAAATAGATGAAAATGTAATGACTTGATTCATGTGTCTTCTCTGCTGGAACCAAATGTTCCCGTTCAAATGAAATGACTGAATCATTCCTAACAAATTTGTGTTGCTAAGGCTGAACCGAAGGCGAACAGAGCTAGGGCAACGAAAGCTAAGAAGATTCTCGAAGACACCATTTCTACATTAGTATTTTCATAGTGATGTCGATGAGTGAGGTTTTCCATATTCACGTCTGATTGTTCCTCTTCGATCCACACCGTTCGTTATTATAATGTCGGGTGTATCTACTTCGTCTCTATATTCATGGTTGTGAATCGAAGAAGGATTCATCCCCACAAAATTTGAGATTGTTCAAATCAAATAGAATGAAGCCGAAGTTTAGAGGAACAATCACAAGAAGAGAGAGCTTTTGCTCTTTTCACCGAAAATGGAACCTGATTTGGAAGATTGGAATTATGTGGACCGTTAGTAATTGTAGCCCTGATTCAAGGGTTCTTTTTTTGGATTTGAAAGGAAGAAAGTTTGGAATTGTAGCCCAGTTATTGACGCCAAACAAATTAATTGGTTTCCTCTCAAACCATAACCGAATTTCGTATGCACTGCATATTTTAGGAGTGTTTTCATCAATGTATTATTCTCAGCATAATTTATGATTTAATAATGTGGACTATCTTGTGGAACTGATGGATTAGATAGGAAATTATATTTAAATACGTATTATAGCACATAATTACCTTTTAGCAAAGAGAAAAACAGATACATAAATATGATGAAGGGACTTTCATGTTCCTTTTTATCAATTAATTACATTTAAATTACTTATCAAAAAAAAAAAAAGGCTCCCTTTGCTCTAAAATTATTATCCAATTTATTCATTTTTAATTCAATTTATACTAAAATTGAAAATTAAAATTAGACAATAATTTTGGGACCGAAAAGTACGTACATTTGACTTATTATCTTCTTTAGTTCGTGTGTCGAAGAGAAACTAGAGTTGGTTGAAAAACTACAGCAGAAAGGCTATCACAGCGACCAACGTTAAACCCCCAATTATTCATGTCTCCAGTAGCAGAATCGCCATCTCCGTCGCCATGATCATCACCGTCACCGAGGAAGTAAGATTTTGCGTGTCTACCACAATAGGACCTTAAAAGTATCCAATCATTGTCCCAACAAGTTAATACGGTTGAAAAATTGTGTCCAACTCTTACAGTACATCTCTTAGACCATGATAATGGCCCTTCCCCATCCTGATGGGTCATCACCCAGACTTCAAAGAATCCACGCATAAATTTCTCTATGATCAATGCAAGGGAATCGCCCAAGACTGATATACTTGAATTTCGCCCTCCAGTACCTGATGCTTCTTTCGATGATGGAAACTTTATAATGCCAAATATTTCCGTCTGGAAGTCAAATTTAAGAATGAAATTTGTCAACCGATATTCCCCCACCCAATGGCAAGAACCATTCACAAATACTCCTGCGGCGGGACCAAGTTTGCCCAATGTCAAAGTGACCTCAAAAACTCTTATAGGGTTATTTATAAGAGCATTTACATCCAAACAACTGTTCAGGGAGGTACCATATATAAAAGCTTAGTCCAACAGTTGGCACTGGGTTTATAAATTTCACCATATATAAAAGCTTCTTGTTCATATTTATTGCGCAAAAACCCGAACCTCATGACCTTGTAATCGTTGGTTAAGGCATCAAACCCGAAACCCATTAGGCTTCTATCCCAGGACCCATTCATATTCGCACTCGAATCCGGAAGCTTCAGGCATTCCCGAGTAACTGGATTATACAAATAAGGTCTGCGGACCCATTTCGATATACAAAGGATTCCATTGCAAGATCCATAAAGCTGAAGTTGTGGCTCATCAGGGGGTAGACACGAGGACAAAACAAGTAGAGAAAAATTGTTATAATAATGATGATAATCACCTGGGTTGTCATCCTTGTCGCACTTGTGGGTCAATAAGAGTTCGTGGTATTTTTCGGATTCGTTGGAAAACCTGTTGTCTTCTATCTGTCGTATGAGGAAGACTGAATTATTACGGTTATTGTTTCTGTTGAGATGCTTGTGACCGATAGAAAGGTTTCGGATCAAAGCACGCCATGTTTTCGAGACACAATTGCATCTCATCAACGATCTGACGGGCAGCTTCAGTAGGATCTCCGTCACGATTTCTTCCGGCACGTAAACTGCAAGTTTCGTCAAAACCCGCTTTCTATGCATCTCGTCAGCACCGCCGGAGCGACTGATTTTATTACCAAATTCGAGTCCCACAAAGAACGAACTAATCAAATCAATCTGACAAGGAAGAAAAATCAATCACTTTTATAAGTTCTCAAACCCGAGACCACGGTTCGTATAACAACTTCGGTAGAACCTCTCTATTTATAGGTACCTTATTCCTAAATCTACTACTATTACTAGTTTCCTAAACCGACTGAAAACTAACGTAATATATGTATAATAATCTAAAACATGAATATAAAATAAAAGCAAAGTACCTAATCCTAAATAGATTCTAGCAATTTCCTACAACCTAACATGAATCTACTTAATACTTTTTTGAACCTTCCGGCATTAGTCCATCACTCTTTATTGATATATAGCATTGTAGGTACTTGACGTATACGTTACCTTTCTAACCGACTTTCTTATTTACATAGTAACACCCAAAGTTTACGCTGTTCACAAAAATATACTCCTTCCGTCCCAAAATTATTAGCTAGTTTGAAATTTCACTTTTAGTACAAATTAACTAAAACTGAAAATCTAAACTCTATTTGCGGACTAACTGCATAGACTAAAGCCACAATGTAATGTCATATACGATGAGGTCGCTAACGATGTCGTGCATGCTTTATCACTCTCATCCATGACTATTAACGGGCAGCTTCGTGAATCCTGTTATATATACTAGTGCTTACCCTGCATTCAAGATATATATGATTTTAATGATTTAACGATTATATAACATTTCGATCGTGATATGTAAAAAAAAGTAATATTAATGATTCAAATTTCAATTGTGTTGGAAAACAATGTCAATGTATTTTACTATTTTAAGTATATTTGGAATTATTTTCAGTATTCAAAATCATCCAATGTAACTTATTTTTCATCTTTTTCGTTTTGTTGATTTATGGGTTTTATCTTTTGAATGTATTCTCTTAATTTTTTATAATTATCTAACTAACCTCTACTTTTGCGGAAAATTTTATCATTATTTCTTTCCATAAACTTATCTTTATTTATTTATTTTTTTTTTCTAACTTTTCTTTAGAATATTGTTCGTAAATTTTTCCTATAATATAGTGTTGTTGGAGGTTTGCTCTCATGCTCCTTCCCACTCAATAATCAACTAATAATGGAGAAATCTAAATTTCGGGAGAGAAAAATCTAAGCTTGAATAGAAATGGTTTCCGCAAACATTCTCTGCGCTTCCTGATAGTGAGATTGTTGACACCGATTTTAAATCGTGTCAACCCAAAAAAAATTTTGAATCGGCCCAATCCACTCGATGTGGAAAAACCAAATCCAAATCGGGAAAAAGAAGAAGTGTCGAAGGCCCAGTTGACACGAGAAAATGAACCATATAGCCACGTTCAGGGAGCTGTGCGTGATCTGTGGGTGATTTTGGTTACCCACGGCCGCCAAGGCAAAATTTTCCGTGAGTATTCGGCTGTTTTCTAATAGTGAAATTACGAAATAAATAAATAATTCGTCTCTCCAATAAAAGTAATCTAGTTTGACAAAAATTTTTTGTCCCGGGGGTCTTTTGGTTTTTCACGTTTTGGTACTCTGAAGTTGGTATCTGGGCTGCCTAGGCATTCCCGTGGTTTGGGATTCAAATTAATGGTTATTTGTGTTTCGTTTTGTTGATTCTATCCTGATTTGTATTATTGTTCTTATTTCTATATCAACGATTTGATTGGTACGTGGGGGGGCTTATTTGCTCATTATCTTTTTCATCTCATTTCTGAGCGATTGGTGGCAAAAGTTTAGCTCGTCAATAAAAAGATGTGTGATTGTTTTGTTTTAAGCACAATTGACAATTTTAAAACTTGTGAGGATGATTACATGCTTTTTAGACAATGGTCTCGTTTATTTGGTGGAAAGAAACGATGTCTTACATGCCTAATATCCTGTGTGCTTCTTTGTTCAATTGCAGTCGTTAGGCTTGCAAATTAAACTCCGAAAAATCCAAAATAACAGCTAGGCAAAGTTTCCACTACCGAAATTCAAAACCTCTTCCTTCACAAAATGCTTTTCAGCGTGACGGCCACATATTCTTTTTTTTTGTTACCTTAATTTAATTTGTTTTCTCTTGGACTTAATTTTGGAAAAAAAGGCTTAATTAGCTGTTCATTTGATCTTTTCGTATGCTACATTATATACCAAATCACTAGGCTAATTAGCTAAACGATTTTAGCGTTGCTCCCAAGTCCCAAAGTATCATTATAATGTCCCCTTCCTTCACATGAAACCGTATGGTCCATATCCAAATTAATAAACGTGATTCTTGATCTGCCCCCAACGTTTTTATTACTAGTCAAGAAATTTCACGTAAAAACGTTTATGTTGCTTCCAATATCATCCACTAGAACGTTCCCGTCTTTAAAAGAGCGCAACATCTTGCTCACGACTCACTTGGGTTAGGGTTTTCTTCCATCGGAAAGAACATATCATAAGAAGAAGAAGACCACGAAGGAAAGATGGAGAAACCAGAGGTGACGATCGAAACAGACTCATGTTCAAGAAATGAGACCAATTCGGCGTATGTGGTAAGGCATGTGAGGTTCGGACCATGCTGAAAAATGGAAGGTCCGGTCATGGAGGTTTAGGGCAAAGGTACGGGACAATCAATTTGGGAATCTATAATTTGTGTATTGAATTGATTTTTTAAAATAAATGTGTCTGTAAGGTATATATACATGTATACTTCTACTGTATTAACTACATTACCAAATGTACAAGTATAACCCTACTCATTATGTACAAACTATTCTAACTAAAGGACATTTACGTAAATCAACCAACACCAAATATTTCCTGAATAATGTGATCATCTTGATCCACTGTGGCTGCTGGAACCGGTGCTGATTCTGCAATATGCTGCTGCTGGATTTCATCTTCTGTCAACGCCTCAAATTGAGTCCTTAATTCCGTGATCCCCCCCTCAAGCTTAGCACAAGGATTGTATAAATCACTGAGACTAAGCTTGGATAACAAAGACCAGAATTGAGGTGACAGAAGAGTTTTGGTGAATAGATCTGCTGGCTGCGAGGAGGTACGAATGTGAAAGAGATCCAAGAAGCAAGACTTATAGAGATTACGGGCAAGATGACAATCTATGTCCAGATGTTTTGTACGCTCGTGAAAAGTGGGATTGGCAGCAATGTGAAGGGCTGCTTTATTATCACATACTAAAGGAACAGGTAGAAGAGATGAAACCTGAAAATCCTGAAGGATGGAATGAATCCATTGCAGCTCGCAGGATGTGGATGCCATGCTATGATATTCTGCTTCACAAGAGGAGCGAGAAACATTTTGTTTCTTTGTCTTCCAAGAAACAAGAGAACTGCCAAGGAATACACAATATCCAGTAATGGAGAACCGGGTTGAAGGACATTGTGCCCAATCAGAGTCACAAAAGGCTGTAAGACCAAGATCACAAGTGCTTGAGTAGAAAAGGCCCAAAGAAGGAGTTCCTTTGAGGTATTTGACCACATGAAGAGCAGCTTGCCAGTGAACATCACGGCGAGCATGCACATATTGACTCAGTTGCTGAGTAGAGTGTGTCAAGTCCGGCCGAGTGAAACCGAGGTAGAGTAAACGTCCCACCAATCTTCTGTATTGATCAGGTTGGGAGTAGAGGGGACTTTTTGCATCTTGTAAGCTGAGACCTTTTGGTAAGGGAGTGGAAACTGGTTTGCAGCCAATCAGAGCAGTACTGTCAATAATATCCAACACATATTTGCGTTGGTTAAGAGTGATGCCAGCCTGAGTGCAGGCAATTTCAACTCCAAGGAAGTATTGGCATCTCCTAAGTCCTTAATGGTGAAGGTGTGATGCAGAAACTGCTTAGTGGAAGAGATCATAGACTCAGAAGTGCCTGTCAATAAAACATCATCTACATATACTAGTAAGAAGAGTGAATGATGTCCTTCAGTCTTGACAAATAGGCAGTGATCATAAGAAGATTGTTGAAAGCAAAAACAACCAAGTTGCTGAGTAAATTCTTTGTTCCACTGTCTTGAGGCCTGCTTCAAACCGTATAAGGATTTCTTCAGTTTGCAGACCTTAGAAGAATCAGTACAAGAATAGCCAGGTAGAAGCTTCATATATAGATCTTCATCAATATAACCATGCAGGAATGCATTGTTGATGTCAAGGTGATGAAGATTCCATCTCTTGGCAGCAACAATAGCAAAGAAAAGTCTGACTGTGACAAGCTTTGCCACAGGAGAAAAAGAATCCACATAGTCTTCACCTGCTACCTGATTGTATCCTTTAGCCACTAATCTGGCTTTATATTTATCAAGAGTACCATCTGCATTATATTTAACCCGGTATACCCACTTACAACCAATTGGCCGTTTTCCAGGAGGCAAATCCGTAACATCCCAGGTCTGATTTTTATCTAAAGCATCAAGTTCTTGCTGCATTGCTGCTTGCCATTCTGAATGCATACAGGCCTGTTCAAATGAATGTGGTTTTGGAATTTTGGAAATGTTAGCTACAAAGGCCATATAAGAAGGTGTGAGATGATCAGGATGAATGAAAGGGAAAGTGCAAGGGCTGATAAAGCTGGAAGAAGTGGATGAAGAGGTAAAGGCAGAATAAGTTTCATAATTCTGCATCCAAACAGGTGGTTTCCTAGTTCTAGTACTGACTCTAATTTGTGGAGAAGGAAGAGTATCAGTAAGTGGAATAGAAGAAGAAGTATTAGAATCTGATGAAAGAATAGCCGGGGTAATGATACCATCCTGATCAGGAAAAAAATGATCAACTGGTAGAGGAACGGATTGAGAAGAAGATTTAAGGTTGGAGGAAAAAGGAAAGATGTTTTCTTTGAAGATAACATCTCTTGACGTATAGACTTTGTGCTCTTCCAAACTGTAGATTTTATAGCCCTTTTGGCCATTAGGATAACCAATGAACACCCTTGGAAAGCTCTAGGCCCAAATTTATCAGAATGTGGAGAAGTAATGGTGACAAAAACTTGACAACCAAAAGTTCTTAGATGAGTGATAGCAGGTGGCTTGGAATAAAGGATTTGATAAGGTGACTGCCAATTAAGTAAGGAAGAGGGAAGTCTATTGATCAAATAGGTGGCTGTTAGAACAACATCATCCCAAAATTTTTTTGGAAGAGAAGCTTGAAACATTAATGCTCTAGCAACTTGCAAAAGGTGTTTATGCTTTCTTTCTACAATCCCATTTTGTGTGGGGTGTAAGGACATGATTTTGGTGCAAGATGCCTAATTTGGAAAATATAGACCGACAATCTTGGTGATGAACTCGAACCATTGTCGGTTCTAATGGTTTTGACCTTGGTACCAAATTGTGTTTGAACCATAAGAAAGAAGGTTTCCGAGATTGTGGGAACTTGAGTTTTGTACCGGATCAGATGTGTCCAAGTACATCTACTAAAGTCATCAACAATAGTGACAAAGTAGTGTGTTTGTGACAGGTTTGGATGTGCATAAGGACCCCATAAATCCACATGAATGAGTTCAAACACAGTAGTAGAATGAATTGTACTCTAAGGAAAAGATAAACGTTCTTTGTTTAGCAACCGGACAAATATCACAGGTTATAGTGTTATTCATTGGCATTTTTAGAGTAGAACTGAGTTGCTGCATTACAACTGAAGAAGGATGACCTAATCTAGAATGCCAATGTGCATTTAAAGCAACAACTGTCGATTATTACAAGGTAAAGGCTTTGTATGTGTTTCTACGGTAGAATGAAGCAGAATTCTTGGCAAGTGAAGCTTTATTTGGTCGTGAATTTCTTGAGGATCAAAGGAGTCCTTTCGATGGCATAGAGTCCTTTGTAGATTTTGGCAATCCCAGGACTCGATTAGTCACTAGGTCTGTATGATGCACAATTCGACGAGAAAAGAAAAGTAAATATTGGCAGTTTAAGCAAATTTTCTGACAGAGATCAAGTTGTATTTAAAGGTTGGAACAAAAGTGCATTTGGAAGGCTGAGTCTAGGAGTTAAAGAAACTGTTCCAATCTTTTCAACAAACCGAAAGCTACCATCGAGCAAACCTACTGGTGTAATTTGATTAATAGGTTTATGATTGGAAAACAAAGACAAAGAATGAAGCATATGGCCCGTAGCTCCACTATCAAAAACCAGGATCATCATCAAATGAATTATAAGAACCGAGTTGTTGATAAGTAGTACTACCTACAAACTCGGTGATGTGTGCAAAATTGACCTGTTGTCCTCTTGCATAGCCATTTTCCTTTCATCATCCTTCCAAATTCTTGTTGCAAGAGATTGATTTAGTGAGCCATTGCATTCCAATCCTAAGATGATCCTTCCCTTAAATCCAGTGGAGTCTCCATTGGATCAAAAGCAGCAGCATTTGCATAGTTCTTCTTTGGAGCTTTGGATTTATCTGGCCACCAATCTGGATATCCAATCACCTTAAAGCAGTACTCCTTGTCATGTCCTCCTCTGTTACAGAGAGTACACCACCTATTATCAAAATGTTCAGACCTTCTCTTACCACCACTATTGAAGCCTCCATTATGAGGAAAACTCTGTATTACTGCTGATCCTGTTAACGAATTGAACTGTCCCTTAGAAAGCAAAGCCGTATTATCAACAGAAATTGATGCTGATCCCATCTGAGATGAACCAGAACCAGTATTCTTGGCAGCATGAAATGCCATATTTTCATTGACTGATTGAACATAATTTCCCGAAATCTTCTTTTCTGTCTTAAGAACCATAGAATATGCTTTGTTCACTGTAGGGGGCAGATCAAGCAACAGAATCTGATCTTTTATGGCCTCATAGCACCCATTCAATCCCATCAAGAACTCTATCAACTTATCCCCTTCAGCACGAATTTGCAAAACTCTAGCAACTTCAGGAGCACATACTGGAACCGGTCTATAATGGCCATACTCATCCCAAACTTTCTTAAGAGAATTATAGTATTTAACCAATGACATATCACCTTGTTTAATACTTACCAATTCTTGATGCAAATTGTAGAGCTTGTTGCTGTTAGATGTTCTATACTGAGAAGCCAGGTCTTCCCAAAGTTGTTGAGCCGACATTGTGTACATATATCCATCGGCAATGTCTGGTGACAAGGCAACCATCAACCAAGATTTCACTGTTGAATCAACTTGCTTCCATCTGAAATGCTCAAGAGAGTTCACTGGTGGCTCTGGACATCTACCATCAATAAAGCCAACCTTCAACTTTGATTCAAGAGCAGTTTTCATAGATCTGCCCCATCCTAAGTAATTTTGTTCATTCAATGGCACAAAAACGAGTACTAATCCTGGATGTTCTGAAGCGTGAAGCGTCATTGTTGCCTCATAGATCCTTTGTTCCTCCGTCAATCGACGATCATTCTCAGTGTTGTGATCCATGGCAGTTTTCTAAAAACTTGACCAAATTGAAAAATTGAAACGGTAAGAATTATGCAGAAGTCGAGAAGAAGAAAATTATGGTTTTAATTTTCAGAGATCGAGCCTGGAAGCTCTGGTACCATGAAAAATGGAAGGTCCGGTCATGGAGGTTTAGGGCAAAGGTACGGGACAATCAATTCGGGAATCTATAATTTGTGTATTGAATTGATTTTTTAAAATAAATGTGTCTGTAAGGTATATATACATGTATACTTCTACTGTATTAACTACATTACCAAATGTACAAGTATAACCCTGCTCATTATGTACAAACTATTCTAACTAAAGGACATTTACGTAAATCAACCAACACCAAATATTTCTTGAATAATGTGATCATCTTTATCCACTGTGGCTGCTGGAATCGGTGCTGATTCTGCAATATGATGCTGCTGGATTTCATCTTCTGTCAACGCCTCAAATTGAGTCCTTAATTCCGTGACATGCCTGAAGAATCAAGCCATGGCCGTCGGAGGATACGCTTTGGACAGTTGCAAGGAATTCCTTGGCTGCGGCGTGGAAGGGACGCCTGAAGCTTTCATCTGTGCGGCGTGTGGATGTCACCGGGGCTTTCACTGGAGGGAGGTCCGAGTGGACGTGGTAGCCGAATGTTCTTCCCCTCCTCCAGAGCAAATTAACTAAGGATCTCTAGTCTGATTTAGTGTTGGATCTTAGAATTATATCGGAGTTTGTTTCTTGTTTTCCCGGTTTGAATTTTATTGTGTGTGGAGTCTGTGTGTGAGGAAGTTCATTTCCGGTTCTAATTTTTATGTTCTGATTTTATTTTCTTTTCTTAGTTGTAAAGATTGGTTGTAATATCGGTCGATTAAGTGATCTTCTCTACATCTTTTATATACAGGAAGTACTCCTTTTTGTTTTCGTAAATTGATATGGCATAATAAGTTTTTGAATCCTTTGAGAAATTAACGCTTTTGTGAACTTGCACAAAAGTTTTAACGGACGTACAAATTGTATATTGATTCCACAAGAAAAATACACATCCAAATGTTACTAATCATTCCATTAAGTGTATGAAGGAGGGAAAAATATATATGTATGATTAGAAAAGCTTGGACAGAAATATGACTGGTCGAATTGATTTTGTTCTTCCTTAGTTTGGGATTATTTTTCATGTGGCCAGCTCTCATCGGCTGATCTTAATTATATTCACGAAATCTAAAAAATGCACAACTGATGGGCAAAATGGCTGGCATTTTAGGTACTTTGGAATCATGTATAACATATATGGTAAATAAAATTTAGGCCTTGATAGATGATATGCCGATGGTAAATAGAATTGGTAAAGAAGGGGGATTATGCCGATGCATCCATCCTCTGAGATGATAGATGAAAACAATATTATGCATTCGGTCGTTGTGGCTTGAAAACTACAATTCGCGGTGGATGATCTAAATTTTCAATTATCGTGAAAAGCGCAATGGTTGATCGTGTAAACGTTCTGAGATGTTGCAAGTTAAGTGAGCCCTAGTTTATTTCAATTATGTAGTTCGTAACTTGGTGTGCTAAATAGATGAAAATGTAATGACTTGATTCATGTGTCTTCTCTGCTGGAACCAAATGTTCCCGTTCAAATGAAATGACTAAATCATTCCTAACAAATTTGTGTTCCTAAGGCTGAACCGAAGGCGAACAGAGCTAGGGCAACGAAAGCTAAGAAGATTCTCGAAGACACCATTTCTACATTAGTATTTTCATAGTGATGTCGATGAGTGAGGTTTTCCATATTCACGTCTAATTGTTCCTCTTCAATCCACACCGTTCGTTATTATAATGTCGGGTGGATCTACTTCGTCTCTATATTCATGGTTGTGAATCGAAGAAGGATTCATCCCCACAAAATTTGAGATTGTTCAAATCAAATAGAATGAAGCCGAAGTTTAGAGGAACAATCACAAGAAGAGAGAGCTTTTGCTCTTTTCACCGAAAATGGAACCTGATTTGGAAGATTGGAATTATGTAGACCGTTAGTAATTGTAGCCCTGATTCAAGGGTTCTTTTTCTGGATTTGAAAGGAAGAAAGTTTGGAATTGTAGCCCTGGTTATTGACGCCAAACAAATTAATTGGTTTCCTCTCAAACCATAACCGAATTTCGTATGCACTGCATATTTTAGGAGTGTTTTCATCAATGTATTATTCTCAGCATAATTTATGATTTAATAATGTGGACTATCTTGTGGAACTGATGGATTAGATAGGAAATTATATTTAAATACGTATTATAGCACATAATTACCTTTTAGCAAAGAGAAAAACAGATACATAAATATGATGAAGGGACTTTCATGTTCCTTTTTATCAATTAATTACATTTAAATTACTTATCAAAAAAAAAAGGCTCCCTTTGCTCTAAAATTATTATCCAATTTATTCATGTTTAATTCAATTTATACTAAAAGTGAAAATTAAAATTAGACAATAATTTTGGGACCGAAAAGTACGTACATTTGACTTATTATCTTCTTTAGTTCGTGTGTCGAAGAGAAACTAGAGTTGGTTGAAAAACTACAGCAGAAAGGCTATCACAGCGACCAACGTTAAACCCCCAATTATTCATGTCTCCAGTAGCAGAATCGCCATCTCCGTCACCATGATCATCACCGTCACCGAGGAAGTAAGATTTTACGTGTCTACCACAATAGGACCTTAAAAGTATCCAATCATTGTCCCAACAAGTTAATACGGTTGAAAAATTGTGTCCAACTCTTACAGTACATCTCTTAGACCATGATAATGGCCCTTCCCCATCCTGATGGGTCATCACCCAGACTTCAAAGAATCCACGCATAAATTTCTCTATGATCAATGCAAGGGAATCGCCCAAGACTGATATACTTGAATTTCGCCCTCCAGTACCTGATGCTTCTTTCGATGATGGAAACTTTATAATGCCAAATATTTCCGTCTGGAAGTCAAACGTAAGAATGAAATTTGCCAACCGATATTCCCCCACCCAATGGCAAGAACCATTCACAAATACTCCTGCGGCGGGACCAAGTTTGCCGAATGTCGGAGTGACCTCAAAAATTCTTGTAGGGTTATATATAAGAGCATTTACATCCAAACAACTGTTCAGGGAGGTACCTATGGCTTCAATGTACTCCAATTTCAGCTCAAGCTTAGTCCAACAGTTGGCACTGAGTTTATAAATTTCACCATATATAAAAGCTTCTTGTTCATATTTATTGCGCAAAAACCCGAACCTCATGACCTTGTAATCGTTGGTTAAGGCATCAAACCCGAAACCCATTAGGCTTCTATCCCAGGACCCATTCATATTCGCACTCGAATCCGGAAGCTTCAGGCATTCCCGAGTAACTGGATTATACAAATAAGGTCTGCGGACCCATTTCGATATACAAAGGATTCCATTGCAAGATCCATAAAGCTGAAGTTGTGGCTCATCAGGGGGTAGACCAGAGGACAAAACAAGTAGAGAAAAATTGTTATAATAATGATGATAATCACCTGGGTTGTCATCCTTGTCGCACTTGTGGGTCAATAAGAGTTCGTGGTATTTTTCGGATTCGTTGGAAAACCTGTTGTCTTCTATCTGTCGTATGAGGAAGACTGAATTATTACGGTTATTGTTTCTGTTGAGATGCTTGTGACCGATAGAAAGGTTTCGGATCAAAGCACGCCATGTTTTCGAGACACAATTGCATCTCATCAACGATCTGACGGGCAGCTTCAGTAGGATCTCCGTCACGATTTCTTCCGCACGTAAACCGCAAGTTTCGTCAAAACCCGCTTTCTATGCATCTCGTCAAGACCGCCGGAGCGACTGATTTTATTACCAAATTCGAGTCCCACAAAGAACGAACTAATCAAATCAATCTGACAAGGAAGAAAAATCAATCACTTTTATAAGTTCTCAAACCCGAGACCACGGTTCGTATAACAAGTTCGGTAGAACCTCTCTATTTATAGGTACCTTATTCCTAAATCTACTACTATTACTAGTTTCCTAAACCGACTGAAAACTAACGTAATATATGTATAATAATCTAAAACGTGAATATAAAATAAAAGCAAAGTACCTAATCCTAAATAGATTCTAGCAATTTCCTACAACCTAACATGAATCTACTTAATACTTTTTTGAACCTTCCGGCATTAGTCCATCACTCTTTATTGGTATATAGCATTGTAGGTACTTGACGTATACGTTGACCTTTCTAACCGACTTTCTTATTTACATAGTAACACCCAAAGTTTACGCTGTTTACAAAAATATACTCCTTCCGTCCCAAAATTATTAGCTAGTTTGAAATTTCACTTTTAGTACAAATTAACTAAAACTGAAAATCTAAACTCTATTTGCGGACTAACTGCATAGACTAAAGCCACAATGTAATGTCATATACTGATGAGGTCGCTAACTGATGTCGTGCATGCTTTATCACTCTCATCCATGACTATTAACGGGCAGCTTCGTGAATCCTGTTATATATACTAGTGGTTACCCTGCATTCAAGATATATATGATTTTAATGATTTAATGATTATATAACATTTCAGACTGTGATATGTAAAAAAAAGTAATATTAATGATCCAAATTTCAATTGTGTTGGAAAACAATGTCAATGTATTTTACTATTTTAAGTATATTTGAAATTATTTTCAGTATTCAAAATCATCCAATGTAACTTATTTTTCATCTTTTTCGTTTTGTTGATTTATGGGTTTTATCTTTTGAATGTATTCTCTTAATTTTTTTATAATTATCTAACTAACCTCTACTTTTGTGGAAAATTTTATCATTATTTCTTTCCATAAACTTATCTTTATTTACCATCTCTCTATTTACCTTTTCTAACTTTTCTTTAGAATATTTTTCGTAAATTTTTCCTATAATATAGTGTTTACTTTTTTTTTAATTTTATTTTGGTTGCATAGTTTCCCCATTTTTTTAAACAATATTTGATGACCTCTCCTTAAATTTTCCTTTTTTGTTTAATCCTCCCAAGTGAAATCCACTTAAATGTATGCAAAACTCCCTTACTAATCTCTTGGTGAGAATTGAACCTGAGTCTAGCACCAAGAAGCATATCATCTTCTTATCTCGTTTTCTTTTCATATTTTCTTATTCTATATATAATTTTTTTCTTTATATAATTATTTTTAATTTCTCAATATACTTTTCTTCTACTGTTTGCTTCTCACTGACACCTTTATCCTTTTTTTATTTTAGAAAACTTTCTCTTTATTGATCTCTACGTTTGTTCATCATCACAACGTTAACTGTTTCTACCATTATATCATATGAAAAAAATGATGAATTATCTAATTGATTTTTTATATTTGATGAAGATTACAAATATTCATCAAGGTTAGAAGATTAATGATTAATGCTTAAGTGAGAAACTAATAAAAATTTTGAAATACATAACTTAATTATTAATCAATCAAAGAGGGACTTAAAAGGAAGAAGTGAGAAACTGATCCATTCCAAGCACAACTTATTTGTAAACTAATGAAGATAATAAAGTTTCAGTAGCTAAAACTCTGAACCAAACTTTAGCCATTAAACTTTTAAATAAATATACAAATTAAATCAATACCATAAGAATAAAACTTATACTTTGTTCTGCTACTGTTTCTACTTTCCATTTGATAGATGCGTAATGGATGTATTAACCCAATATAATAGCATTGGCATGTTTTAGGATGATATGCATTAGAGAAACCTGCCCCACTAACAATATATGACCCAATCCCATGTATAATAGGGGTTCTTTGGTATAGGTGCATAATACTACGAAAGGGCAAAGATTAGGAAGTGATACAAAGACAATATATGAAAAGTTTGAAATTTTGTAAAATCATTGAGAAAAGTGGAAGATAAATAAATAGATCACTATTATGCCCCGTAAACAGTGCGAAAACACCCTTCATCAAGTATAGTCTTCTATTTTAAGTTTCGGTAGAGCAGAACTTTGAAAATTACTATTTAAATAAAAGAGAATCACATACTAAGTAATTAAAGAGTAAAATTTTCGAACTAAATCAATTAAAAATAGTTGAAGGATGACTTTTAGACAAGAAACGACATTATATTCGTGGAGGTATAAATCATTTAGGGCAACGTCATGAAAATATATTATTACCCTATAAATTTAGTTAATTAGTTTTATTTACAAATTTACAATATTACATTAAAAAATTACCATTAAATGATGAAGTGATGTGCTTGCGAAATGTGGACTTGGGTATCTAATTTTACGTCACATGGATTAGCCTATCTAATATCGCACCATGTGTCCAATTAAAAACTTTCCTTTAATATATATAAAGATATATAGAGAGAGATAATACTCACGTTATCCACCTCATCAATCACCTTCTGAAAGATTCTATAATTTAGCTCCCATAATGATACAAAAGCCAATATTCATCGTAAATTCGGCCGACCATCTTCTGCAACAATCCCTAGCAACTCCACCAACACTTGCCATGCCATTTTGGTTTGGTACATTTGACTTTTTCAATATGCAATTTTGGCTATCGCTTTGCGCTGATTTGATGGCGTAATAAAATCCAAACTTAATTCTCGGTTGAAGACTATTCATTTGATTTTTCAAGATAAAATAATTAAGTGGATCGTTTTGAAATAATGATGATCACTAGTAACCTCGAGATGAAGTGTAGAAGAAGGAAGCATGGTGAAAATCCAGAAGAAAAAATATGAAATTATCATTATAGAACTAGTAGCAGAAGAAGAAACATGCTACTAATGGAAAAGCTATGAAAACAAAAACAAAAACAAAAAAAAAAACCCAAAAAGAAGCCTATGTTGAAGGGCAAACATGGAAACATGCTTGCTGGCGTTAATTTGCCAGTGTTACATCCAAAAGTAAACTACAAATGATAATTAAAATTGGATAATAATTTTTGGACAGTGAGCGAAGACTTTACGGCTGAATTATTTCCAGAAATAGAAAATCAGAAGGTTCACAAACACATTACATGCGAACATCGACAGTAAGTGAATGACTCCCCCTTTTAAAATGGCAGCATCCATATCTTGAAAGTTGCAGCTTCAGCAGCATGTTTAAAACCACCAAGATCATTCTTGATCATCCTCCCTCTCACCCACGTCATTTCCGCAAACACAAGACCAGAAAAGAACAAGCATTTCATCACAATTTTTGGTGAGCACAAAACAACCTAATATAGATTTACATCAAGCCAAAAACAAGATATACCAAGAACAAAAAGAACTGAAAATACTACTACAAACAACATGCTTTTGTAAACAAGCTCTGAGGCTACCTTGCAGAATAATAAAAACATAGGAAGACTAGGCAGAATACAATTCTCTGGAAACATCAAATAACCAATCTCACTAAGCTCGATGCCTTTTTCCAACTCTAGTTCTTCTAGATTCATGGGCAAAAGATATGATCACTAAGTACCACTGCAACAATAAGAGTGACATTAACACTAAAATTAATTCAAATTCGTGCCTTATAATTAGGACAAGAGAGAGTATGTCTTTAAATTCAAAGAATATACATTAAAAACAAAAAAGTTGCAGACTTTTTTTATTTTATGTCAAAACACAATCCAATAATTGTTGTTCCATCTATTCAATAAATAGTACACATTGATATTTATACTTCCAATGCACCTTTGCAAATACCATGAATGAATTATGTTCTTTTGTGAACGAATGAGCCTAATTTCTTTACATCTTTGAAACTGTCGGATTTATGTTTCCGATAGTTTGTATACATAATTGTATCGGTATAATTTTTAAGTTGTTCAGCAGTAAGAGATCATTACACGAAGCATATATTTAATTTGGTTTTATTTTGTGATCTGAAAGACCAATGAGTAATTGAGAGAGTGTCGTTTTCTTAACCTATATTGAGTTTGGTTAGTGTTATGAGAACTAAATGTTACAGAAAAAATCACATTTAACAGGATATGAAAATATGAAAGATATATTTTTTTTTTTTGGTAGAAAGGTGAAAATATACTGATAAGCAAAACAGCACCAAACATTACATCATTCGTTCTCTTCCTATACTATTTACATCATTCCTGTCTATACATTAAAACCTAATCTGTTTAAGTACTGAACATCCACAATTCTCAGCTTCCTTTACGTATGAGATACCCTCCATTTCAGCTCTTGTTTGATACCTTCAAATCTCACAGCAGCAGTAGTACATTCTGAGCTGAATCTTCGTATATGAAAGATATCTTATTATGATTGAAAATAAAAATATTTCTCTAATAAAACAAACTGTACCATTACAAATCGTATAGGACTTCTTTGTAAATTACAGTGGTCATCATTTTTCAAATAATAAAACTTTCGATCATGTATTCCATGTAACTCACGATAAAGCAATATATAATTGTCCTCGACTTAAAACTGAAAATGGCAAATAGAATTCAGTATGAAAAAAAAAGAAAGAATATTCTTGACTTTTGCTAATTGTCATCACGAAATGAATGGCGAAAAGAAATTATTTTCTCTCTATTATAGCCTTGAATTAAAATATTACTTAATTAATTCAAAAGGTGTTGTTCTGTAGTCACATGGCTAGAGGTTTGTAGAAATGCAAAAGAGAGCAAGGGTGAATTACGTACTTACATCATTGACGGCAAATCTGTGAAAATCAACAAACTATGACCAACAGAAAAAAAAATTCCTGCGTCCAAGATGGCTTTGATCAGACATAGAAATGGTTGATCGGAATTGTGCAATTCAGCCGGATCATACAGATTATTTAGATAACAGTGCATGGGGTTATTAGAAATCGATTACGTTCCTTCCATCCTGAGATAAAATCAACTCTTACTATATTAAAATGGTTGTCCATTTTTAATTTTCTTTTTTAGTCTATGTTATATTAAAAAAAGTAAAAATCAAAATTGAACGGTAATTTTGGGATAAAAGCATTCAACAGTGCAACATCAATTTAACATAAACGCCTAATCTTTGAATACCAAAATTGTGAAGGAAACCGAATCTGATTGACAACAAGTGAAAAAAACATGCATGGATTATATTTCTTCAGGTGACCGCATCAATGTTGTAAATAAATCAATGGATCAAGTGCACAATATGTATAATACGCTTACATCTTGTATTTTCCTTACTTACTCCTAAGGAAATCACCCTACTTTAAGAATAGTAGTACTCATCTCACAACATTTATCTCATACTTTTATCTCATCTTATACGTGAATTATTTTTTTGTAATGTCTTTAATTTCTACACTTGGTGCACCACTTTCTACTCTAAATTAAAATAACTCAATTTAAAATGTTATATATTTCTTTTATCAAATTGGTTGAAATGATTGATAAATCATTTGTATTATAATAATTTTTTCTTAAGGGTTTTTTTTTTAAAAAAAAGTTAGGGTCTAATTATTTTAAAGTTTTTGGGGTAAAAATCCCAAAAGAGTCTATAAATCTAAGAAATAAAAATTAAATTAGTTCATTTAATTAGATTCAATAATTAAATGTCATATGAAGTGATATGAATTGAGTGAATTGTGTATCATTACTCCTACCTTATAACCTTTTAAAAATTAAAAGTTGCCCCGACAAATTAAGTTTGATCTCAACATGACCACCTGTGATAATATCAATCACGAACTTATTGAATTTAACGTTGACGGATGGATAAGACGTTACATTTCTAATTTAAAATAAAAATTCTTATACTTCTAGTTGATAATAAGAGGGGAAAAAATCAATTACCAAATAATACAGATAATGGAAATAGGCATATATGCTTCGTATCTACTCATTATATATCCTACTATATTAGAAACAAAAACCTCCCTTTCAAACACCTCATATGATTGCCACGTCGCATGTAGAAAATACTAAATTGCCCTTTTGTCTAACCATAACTAAATTACTAAATCTCCCTTTGCACTTTACGTAACACGTTTTTTTTTAAATTTTTTCTTTATGTTTCATTCAACTAGAGTGGTTTTTTAAATTGAATTGATCAATTAGGTTTTTTATTACAAAGTGTCAATTTTGTTTTAAGCGTATACCCTTTGGAGGAAGCTTATTACAAAGCTATTAAAAATCTCCAAAGCTAAGTATTGATTTGGCACGACCAATGGAGAACATCAATAAATCATCTTACTAATATTTAAATTTATTAGGATGCTTTTATATTTTATCTAACATTTACTTCAACACATATATTCGATTAAGCTGTTTATATTTAATAAGTAACACTTATAAAACATTTCTAAAACATACATGGCGAAATACAATTTATTTTTTTTTTACAAAATACAAATATTTCTATGATCACACTTATAAAATATTTCTAAATCCTTCAAACATTTCTAAAATATATCGCTCCAAATACAAAATTTTATTTTTTTCAAATATAAACATTTCTAAGATCTACAGATAGACTGGGCCAGGGTCGCGCATTGCGCGACCAGACATCATTAGTATTAAAAGAAAGAAAGATAATCGACACTTGTCGCTCATTGAGACCATCAAGCCTCAATTAACACGTGTCTTTTGCTAAATGGTTGATCATTAATCAGTTAAATTTTTTTGTAAATAGTTAATAAATTATTTACTATATAAGATTTTTACAGATATTACAAATTCCTGATTGTGAGCTCGAAAATGAATAGTTTTGAAAATTACTAAGAAACTGCCGACTTCATAAGTCCTTTCATTTACGAGTTTAAACTTTCAACCAATTGTCATTTTGGCCCTCAAAATTTCATTTGTGTGCTACTTAGTTTTCAAGTTTATCGATTTTATATTTTCAAAAACGATTAATTGTGTCTCATATTTTATTAGAACTATATCTAATCCCTCAAAGTCCCCTTGCCTATAAATAGGCCATAGGTATCTAGACATAATTTACGCATTTTTTAAATATATTTTTTAATCCAAACATAACATTAGTTAGTGGCGACAATTTTTATTATACAACTTTTGAAAATCTTTATTGTAATATTTTTGTCCAGATCTTACAAATATACCTCTCATAAATAATATATCAATACCTCTCATTTTGATCTAAAATTGATTAATCAAAATAATATTACAGTTTTAAGAAATATTAGTAACTACATTTTTTTAAGAGAACTAGGACGGTATATTTATAACTATATTATCTAATTAATTCTTTTAAAAGATAAATTTTTAATATTGACAAACCCGCACAAAGCACGGAACACACACTAGTTTATCATGAATAACGTGAATTAAATGAACAAATAATCGTGATTGACACATGAAGTACACAGGTTTTTCACTCGCGGTGATTTTTTAGACACTTGCCTTGTTTATTTGGTGGAAAGAGCCGATGTCTTACGTGCCTAATATCGTGTGTGCTTCTTTGTTCAATTTCAGCCGTTTGGCTTGCAAATTAAACTCCTAACAAATCAAAAGAACAGCTAGGCAAATTTTCCACTACCAAAATTCAAAAACACTTCCTTCACAAAATGCTTTTCATCGTGACAGCCACATATTTCTTTTTCTTTTTTTTTTTTACACTTAATTTGATATGGCTTTTCTTGAACTTTATTTTGACAAAAGACTTAATTAGCTGTTTAATTATTTGATCTTTTCGTATGCTACATCAAATTAACCATATCACTAGGCTAATTAGCTAAAAGGTTTTAGCGTTGCTCCCAAGTCCCAAAGTATCATCATAATGTCCGCTACCTTCACATGAAACCATCTTCGAATTGACTAACGTTTTTCTTCATTTCCGCCAACGTTTTTCTTCCTAGTCAAAAAGGTTCACAGTAAAACGTTTTTGTAGCTTATCATCCACGAGAACCTTCCCACTCGATGTCTTTAAAAGAGCGCCACATCTCGCTCAATAGGTTTAGGGTTTTCTTCCATTTCTAACTCTCTCCTCTTTGAATATAGTTTTCATTAACAGAGAAAGAACATATCATAAGAAGAAGAAGAAGACGACCAAGGAAAGATGGAGAAACCCGCGGTAGCGAACAAAACAGATTTGAGTTCAAGAAAGGAGACGAATTCCGTGTACATGGTTAGGCTTAGGCCTGTGAGGTACGGACCATGCCAGAAAAATCAGGCGGTGACCGTCCGAGGATTTGCCTTGGATGGTTGCCAAGAATTTATGGCTGCCGGCGTGGAAGGTACGCCTGAAGCTTTCATTTGTGTTGCATGTGGATGTAACCGGAGCTTTCACCGGAAGTACGTGCAAATGGAGATGGTCGACGATTGTTGTTCCCCTCCTCCAGAGCAAATTAACTTAGGGATCTCTAGCTAGTTTCATCTAGTGTAGGGTCTTAGAATAGTTTGAAGTTAATTTCTTGCGGTTCCAGTTTGGATTTTATTGCTCTTTTGTTGTTTGTGGAGTCTGTACTGTAAGGAAATTTCATTTCCGGATCTGATTTTTATGTTCTAATTTTAATTTCGATTTTTAGTTGTTAAGGCTGGTTGTAATAGTGGTCTTAGGTTTTATATATGTGTGCAAAAAAGGGTCAAGTGATCTTTACATCTTTTTTCCTTTATTTTCTTTTCCTTGTTTTGGTTTTATATACATCTCTACATCTTTAGTTTTTTTTTCCGTAATTTGATATGGCATAATAGGTTTTCACATCCTTTGCGAAATTAACGCTTTTTGTGAATTTGCACAAAAGTGATACCGGACACGCAAATTGTATACTGATTGCACGAGAAAATACACATCCAAGTGTTATTGATACCTGGAAGCGTGTGAATGGGGAAAAAATATATGTACCATTAGAAAAGCTTGGACAGAAATATGACTGGTAGGTTTGGGATTATTCTTCAGTTAGTATTATGTGGCCAGCTCTCAGCTGATCTTAGTTTGTATTTATCAAATCTAAAAAGTGCACAGCCGATGGGCAAAATGGCCTGCGTTTTAGGTACTATGGAATATCATTTGTATAACATCTATCTCCATACATGGTAATAAAATTTAGTCGTTGATAGATAACCATATTATGCATTCGGTCGTTGCTCCATTAATACTACAATCGCGGTGGATGATCTAAAGTTTTTTAATTATCGTGCAAACACTTAAAGCGATTGATTGATTCTGTAAACGTTTTGAGATCTTGCACGAGTTTGAAAATCTAACTATATAAACACCATCATATATATATGACACTAGTTTATTTCAGTAGTTATGTAGTACGTGTTGTATATATGAAAATGAAACGACTTGATTCATGCGTCTATTGGAACCAAATGTTCCCCTCCCCCTAATGACTGAATCATTCCAGACAAGTTTACTTTTATAAGTAATACTCCCTCTGTTCCACAAAAATAGTCCAATTTAATAAAAAAAATTGTCTCAAAAAAATAATCCAGTTTCACAAAAGTCAAAATTAATTGAATTTTACCCCTATTATTGTGTCTGGCTGCACAATCCTACGTGGTACAGCAACTGCACTGAATAATTTCTCAGGAAAATAAGGTCCAGTTCCTTTGATTTTCATTTTTTTTAGTTTTCTCCTATTTTTTCAAACGATTACATCTTTTAATATATGAATTATAAAAAAAAAATATGTTATATATCAAATTAATTTACGTAACGAGATCTTTCCATAAAAATCCATTGTAAATATTTTTTGAAATAAAAATTTTGATAAAATGTAAGTTGTAAAATAAATGTATATGTAGTAAATTTTTATAAAAATAACTAGAAGGGGCATTAGTGGAAGTTAGGGGCATAAAATGAGTTATACATTTGGTATGTCGATCAAATTAAAAAAATTATACATTTTTAAATTGGACTATTTTTCTGGTACAGAGTGAGTATTAGCATTTCATCTCTACTTTTCATTTCAGCTGATAAACCGAAGGGAAGAGTTACATGGGCGCCCAACTGGAGCCACATAATCATCATCTTCGAAAGGATTGGGGTAATGGATTAAGGAAAGAAAAAGATTAGAAGAACATACAATAAGAAGGCCAGAGGCCTAAGAGCATAGATAATGAACGTTTTAAGGCTCAAAAATTGAAGTCGTGTTCTGTTCGGCTTAGTGGAGTAAACCCAATTGCTGTTGCCCAACCGAGCGGCAGGACCAAGCTGATTCCTACCCAATTGTCTCTATGCTTATTTTCAAAAAAAAAAACATTTTTTACTTAGAATCGATTACACAGTAGGGAAGTTACGGTCCTCCCTATCCATCCGAATCAAAATTTTGCCTATATGTATAAATATATACAGAACCATCAAATTAAACTAGTTATAGTTGTTACTTCTTAGTTAAAAACTACAATTGAATTTTTCAACACGATTGTCGTAAGTTAAAAAAACACAAATTACCCCAACTGGTTGATTGATCATTGAACAAAAAAGAGATGTCACCACCAAGATGGTTGCTACTTTCACACGGACTACATAGTAGCTGCAGTACACAAGAAGAATACCCAACGCCACCACCATCATCATCGGACCTGAAATTCTTTGCGATCGAAACCAATGTCACAGTTGATTACTACCCGGATAATGAAACATACATGGGATCTCAACACCTCGCGGTTCTAAACCTGACCAGGAAAATTCACTATCCCATGTGGCCACTTAGAATAGGGAAACTGTATTTGATTCATGATAATATTGTGCACAATATACAGACTATATATAGACAATAACAAACCCTAATCTAGGACATAATAGGAAATATACTAAATATTACAATACGCCCCCGCAAACTTACGGCGGAGAAGAGAGAAGCCGAAATTTGTCCCGAAATCGAAAGAATAACTCTTTGGACAAGGGTTTTGTCAGAATATCAGCAAGCTGATCAGCAGCAGAGATAGAATTGACCTAAACAAACTTACGCCGAACATGATCTCGAACAAAGTAAAAATCAACCTCAACATGTCTTGTACGAGCATGGAACACAGGATTGACAGCAAGGAAAACTGCACTACTGTTGTCACACCAAATAGAGGGAGGGCGATTTAAAGAAACGCCTAACTCGGACAACAGATGACACACCCAATGTAGTTCAACACAGACATTAGCAACCGCACGAAACTCAGCCTCAGTAGACGAGCGAGCCACAGTGGGCTGCTTCCTAGAAGCCCAGGCAATGAGATTAGGTCCCAAATAAATGAGAAAACCAGTAGTAGAACGACGATCATCCGGACAACCAGCCCAGTCAGCATCACTAAACGCAGTAAGAGTACCCAAATCTGTAAGATGCAGAACTAAACAGTAATCAACGGTACCACGAAGATAGCGAAGAACCTGTTTGAGAGCCTGAAAATGAGAAGTGCGAGGCTGATCCATGAACTGACAAAGCTTATTAACCGCAAAGGAGATATCTGGACGAGTAAGAGTGGTATACTGCAGACTGCCACACAGCCGACGATAAGTAGTCGCATCATCAGGAGACAACAGAGTACCATCCAAACGAGACAACACAACATTAGCCTGCAAAGGAGTGGAAACAGGTTTGCAAGTATGCATATTTGCAAGTCGTAGCAAATCAGTGACATACTTGCGCTGAGAGAGAAGCAAACCCTTGGAAGTACGACGAACCTCAACCCCAAGAAAGTAACTCAATGGACCTAAATCCCGAAGAGAAAACTCCTTAGCAAGACAAGAGATAAAATGCTGGACCAAACCAGAAGTGCTGCCTGTAAGAATAATGTCATCCACATAGACAAGCAAAAAACACAACTGAGACCCACGGCGATAGACAAAAAGAGACGGATCACAACGAGACTCCACAAAACCCAAGGTAAGTAGAAATGCTGCCAGCCGAGAATACCAGGCCCGAGGAGCTTGCTTAAGACCATATAAGGACTTATGTAGTTTACACACATAATGAGGGCGCACCGGATCAACAAACCCCTGTGGCTGAACCATATACACGGTCTCACTTAGAATACTATTCAGAAAGGCATTACTGACATCAAGCTGAGAAATCGACCATCCACCAGCCAGGGCAACAGTCAAAACTTAACGAATGGTGACCGGCTTAACAACCGGACTAAATGTGTCAGTGTAATCAACCCTAAAAGACTGAGTAAAACCTCGAGCCACCAACCGAGCCTTATACCGCTCAATGGAGCCATCAGCATGAGTTTTAATCTTATAGAGCCATCGATTGCCAACAACATTGCCGGAGGAAGGAGGGGGAACTAAAGTCCATGTGTTATTTTTGAGGAGGGCGGAAATTTCATCCTTCATGGCATTCTGCCACTGAGGAAGAGATTTGGCTTGGGTGAAGGATGTAGGAGCAGTAGACAAGGCTGGGGAAACAGAGGTAAGATGAGCCGAGGGATCAAAGATTTTCTTGGACTTGGGTTGTGGACAAAGTGTCATTGAGTGCTGACGAGAAGAAGGAGGAGGAGGCGGCGGCGGAGGACTGCAATCAGATGAGGAAGAGCTGGATGCAGGAGATCTAGCTAAAGGTGAAGAGGCGGGAGGGATAGGAGGAGACGAAAGAACTGGTGTACTAGAAGGAGACGAAGAAGACGCAGAAGACGACGCAAGCATACCAGGAGAACTGGTTACACGCAACCAAGGGGTAGCAGGAGACTCCAGTAGCGAAGAAGGAGAACTAGAAATAGGAAGTTTAAAGGGAAAAAGTTTCTCATCAAACTCAACGTGACGAGCAACATAAAGACAGTTATTCACCACATCAAAACAGCGATAACCAAGATGAGATGGAGAATACCCAAGAAAGACACACTGAGTAGAACGAAAGGAGAATTTATGTTTATTATAAGGGCGAAGAAGAGGATAGACAGCGCAACCAAAGACACGAAGAAAGGTATAATCAGGTGGCTGATGATATAGAGTAGTAAGGGGTAGGTGACCTTGAAGAGGTTTACTAGGGTGGCGATTAATCAAAAACACAGCAGTTTCAAAAGCAAAATCCCAAAACCGAAAAGGGGTACTGGAATGGCCAAGGAGAGCAAGTCTAATGTCGACAATGTGACGAATTTTGCGTTCAGCAGTACCATTCTGCTCATGAGTGTGTGGGCACGCTAAACGATGAACAATACCGACATCCTTAAAGAAAGAATTGAGAGAACGAAATTCACCACCCCAATCAGAGTTAACACTTTTAATGGTAGTGCCAAATTGGTTTTCTACGAGAGCTTTGAATTGCTTGAAAACATGGACAACATCACTTTTATACTTAATGGGATAAATCCATGTGAATAAAGAAAAGTCATCAATAAAAAGCACAAAGTAGCGATAACCATTGAATGACAAAATAGGAGCAGGACCCCAAACATCAGTGTGAATTAAATCAAGAGGTTTAGAGCTACGATGAAAAGTAGAAGGTAAACTGACCCTATGTAACTTCCCAAAACAACACGCCTCACATTTATCAGTGGACGTGGACACAGAGGAATAAGGAAGTTGAAACTGCCTAACCGAAGAGTGACATTATTAGGGTGCCCTAAACGAGCATGTCACTGACCTAAAGAGACAAGATAAGCTGCTGGAGACAAGGAACCACGAGCAGGAAGATCTAAGCGATAGAGACCATTATCAGCCCGACCGCGGAGGAGGAGTTCCTTGGTTGAAAGATCCTTAACACAACAAGAGTTAGAATAAAATTCAAAAAAACAGTGATTATCACGGGTGAACTTTTGAACAGATAACAGAGGCTTAGTAAGAGAAGGAGCATGCAAGACACGATTTAAATACAGAGGACGAGAAAACGATGGCAAAATAGATTGACCCACATGCTGAATAGGTAAAGAATCTCCATTACCAACTAAAATGTGATCCGTACCAGTATAATCATTGGAGATACTGAGAGAGGACAAGTCTGGCGTGATATGATCGGTAGCACCGGTGTCGGATGCCGGGAGTGACAGAAGGGCATACTGCGCCATATGGGCTTGAGGAGACATAGTCGACTCCGGGTAAGACGGAAGAGGCAACAAACCAGTGAAGGCGGTGCGGGAGAGCTGCTGGGCATAAGCACCGACCGAACGGCGGGGGTCGAGGAACAAAATTAGTATCAAAACGGCGTCGACAAGTGGCGGCCGTGTGATTCAAAATGCCGCAAAGCTGACACGTCTCACCCGGAGCGGGAGGGGTGTACCCACGCCGACCACCACCACGACCAGAAACCTGATTGTGCCGGTCGCTCGCAACCACGAGAGGATTGAGGCGGCGTAGGAGAAGGTGGCGACTGCACAAGCATGGCCGTGGGCTGAAGAACCGGTTGTTGGGCGTGAAGAAGCACCTCATACGAAACTAACTGTCCAAGGAGATCTTGATAGGAGGGGGGTTCGGATCGCTGTTGCAGAGCTCCGATGATGCCATTAAATTCGGCACCAAGCTTGCGGAAGATTATGGCATTAAACTCCCTTGCTTTGGCGATGCCCGGCAAGTTGCAGTGTATCGGCGATGCCCTTTGCTTTGGAGAGGAGAGCCGTGACCGACAAGTCACCTTTTTGCAAGCTGTGGAGCTCCATCACAAGCTGGGTCTGTTGAGCATAAGAAAGAGTGCCGAAACCCTGCTGGAGAGCTGTCCAAGCAGTCGCTGACGTTGTGCAGCCCTGGAGAACGGGAAAGATCTCTTCAGCAATGGAAGAAAGAATCCAAGAGAGGACCAACTGATCCTTTACTGCCAGATATCAAACTCAGGATTGAGTTGGGGTACGGCACCACTAACGGAAGGAAGAAAGCGTGGCGGTGCAGGTTCGGTGCCGTCGACAATACCGGCAACACGAAACACAGTCAATAAAGGAGTAAACTGAAGACGCCAAGACGAATAGTTGACCCGAGATTGCAGCTTCACAGTAAAGGAATGATTGAGAGATTGCATACTAGGTTGAAGAATTGATACTGATGAAGAAGATACCGGTGACCGAAGATGAGTAGCCTGGTCGGCGGATGAAAGGTCGGTGATAGTCATGGTTGAGAGTAAGCAAGCAAAACTGAATTTTTTATGATTTTTTTTTTTTTTTTTTTTTCCTTTTTTTGTTGTTTTTTTTTTTGTTTAATGATTTCAAGAATCCACGGCAACAACGACCAACACCGAACGAAGAATCCTCGGCACCAATCACCGAACGAAGAGCAGCAACCGGTGGCGGCAAGGATTCACGGCAGGAAGCACGCCGGCGGCAGAGAGAACAGCGGCAGCAGCAGCACCGGCAACGGAGAACGCGGCCGACGATGACGGATGGAGTGTGAACGGCCGACCCTATCAGTGCATGCCGGCGGCAGAGCAAACAGCGGCAGCAGCAGCACAGCGAACCAACGAAAGCAGCAGCAGAACGCGGCCGACGGGAAGAGGAAGAAGGGGTCTGAGCGATGCTGAGCTACGCCGGCGATGCTGAGCGTGGTCGACGGGGAGAAGAAGAAGGGGTATGGGCGACGAGCCGGAGAACGCGGCGGACGACGACAAAGAAGAAAAAGAACGCGGCAGATGAGGTGTGAATGGCCGATGAAGGAGGATTCGGCGGGGGAGAGAAAAGAGAAAAAAAATAGGTTTTGTTAAACCTAGCTCGATACCAACTTAGAATAGGGAAACTGTATTTGATTCATGATAATATTGTGCACAATATACAGACTATATATAGACAATAACAAACCCTAATCTAGGACATAATAGGAAATATACTAAATATTACAATATGGCCAACTGGCTTCACCTGGGACAGACTCTCTACTAATAATAACTGACTTGCTTCACGAGATGAATATCCTTTTGTACGTAAATCGATCCTAACGCAGCGGAATAAACACATACTGATTTCATGCCAAGATCACTTTGTAATCTATGAATAACATAAACAGTTCAGAATTGTGTACTTTTAACACATGGTGAAGTTTGATCACAAAGTTGTTCGAGTGTCCAACCTCTAACGGTATCCACATCAACAGTTCTTGGGATACAGACACAAGGCATGACGGCCAGTTCTCTGGATAAACTATGTTTTATGGAATCGACAGATTAATTTCAGAACTTGTGCTGTAACTTATTTATATAAGACTATGGGTTTCAGTAATTACTATAAAGCACATATCTTATTTATTTAATAAGTCCTTGTAATTAGTTTATCATATAAATTAATCCCTAACTTATCCTAAGTTATTGTCCTATTGTGTGTGACCCTTTAGGTTCCTAAAACACGTTGGTAATAAATATAAATTCTTACTAATTGGCTTTTGGATATAAAACCAACAAACTCCCACTTGGACTAAAGACAATTAGCCATGAGAATTTCTAGATTTAAAAATTTATATTTATAGATCAAGATTGGCCTCTACCCAGGCATCATGACGTGTCATGAAAAGTCATGTGATCAACTTCATCTTTTCATGCACAGATTCTGTATAATTATTATCCTTTCACCATCCTATATCCAAATTAGCTAAAGAGTAAGTGCCAACTCTGTATGAACTAATCAATTCTTTCTTGTTCAAGAAATATAACTCTTTTGAAGTTCAAATTAGAACAAATTTTTAAATCACTTCTAGTTTGCGCAAACATTTCCGAGTTATAAATCCAACAAGCGGCCATTAAATGATATATTCTTTCTTATTAAAAGTGGTGAATCATTTATTGATCATAAACTTCCTTCCATGTTTCATAACATACTCAACTCTAAAAGTACACATAACCAACTAAGGTTAAGGACCAAAAGAGCTAGAATACAGTAATCCATACTCCGGAGACTCTTATAATCTCAAGTCAAAGGATCACTTACACTACCCCTATGTAAAGATTATTTCCATTAGCATTTAAATAGATGACCTTATGAAAATCTCTAAGTAGGTCAATCCAATATATTTGTTCTCCAACAAGCATCCACATATTTACTTTTGTGTCGCCACAAAATAGTCAACAAAATCAACTAACTCTTACTTTAAGAGTAAGCATAATATGTGCTAGTCCATCCGTATTAACAAGATCCCATTTTGTTAATACTATTATTAGGGATAATTTAAGAATAATATCTAAGTCTATGAAGAATCTCATTATCATAACTCTTTTGATTTCTTCCACACAAATATTATTTTGGGGATTTTACCATTCATTTATATAATTAAACATGTAAAATGAATGATAAAGAATTCCATATGTCCCTATTGCATAAAAGTATAAAGAAAAACCAAAGTTAATAGACGTTTTTGTGCATATACTGAATAAAAATCTCTCACTTTGACTAAAACCAACTGATAAACACATTTACCATGAGAGAAAATTAATCAACTAGGATTTCTATCTGGAATCATTGATCATGTATTAAATGATAAAACCACATACATTACTGGTTCATTGATGAGACATGATTTTCCAAATGATGGAAACAACTGAAATTCAATAAAGAATTTCTTGATCCAAAAGTATTCTAAACTCTTTTAGAAACTTCGATGTTATGGCATAAGTTGTAACTACATATAGTATTATACTTGGAACACTTCCAATATGTAATACTATTATTAAGAGTAAACACATCCAAATTGTTATCATCTTCAAAATATATATTAACACATGTATAAATCTACGATCAGGCAAATGAGAATATCTAAATTCCCGAGTATTATTTAGTGATTTCACTATGAGATATTCACATACTCATAACACTTAGAGCATAATGTCGAAGGTCTAGTACTTATCTATGCTGACAATCTAAATTCAATAGTGAAACTATATGGAACTAGTTGTAAAATAAGGATATATTAAATATCGAAGGTCTAGTACTTATCTATGCTGACAATCTAAATCCAATAGTGAAACTATATGGAAATAGTTGTACAATAAGGACATACTAAAAACTTTAGTATCACATTGACCAAACAATATTTATAATCTATTTGCATAGATCAAGACTTCCAAAGTCTGAATTGCTATTCTTAACTCTTAAGAAAAATAAATTACTCAACAATAATTAAACTATGAAATCAAGGTACTTGTTTTCTTTCTATACAATATGTCACACATAAAGTAATAGAAAACAAACTCAACTCTCCAACTCAAGAAACTGAATATACGAGACATATCATGATTTCGATAAATCAAATACTTTGATTTTTAAGTCAAAACGCATGAAGCAAAATTTAGATTCATGTTTCTTGTATATCAGTTATGATTACTGGATATAGAGTTTAAAATTATAACTTTTATAATTAACTTCTTTTACAACATGTAACTTCGATATCCCTTTATCATAATATGTAACTGTTGTTAACACACATCATTATGTGTCTAAAATTAACGTTCTACTAGTTGAACTTACTATTTTGTGGCTATGAACAATTTCACATTCTTTTATTACTCCCACTAACCTTTCTTAAATAAACATTTCATTTCTAAAAGTTAATATGCTGCAAGATAATAATGTCTCACAAGAATAATAAAATTGAATAAGTAACGAAACTCTTTTTGGATACTCTACAAACTAGTTAGTGACTAATCAAATATTAACATAAAAAGTGGTAACCCAAACTTTTCATGTAAATTTGATTGACTTATTTGACCCATATCTTATATGGTCTATGATCAACTATTGTAGTAGAACATTTACTATGGGAGATAACAAATGGAATAACTTAAGATTGTTTATCAGACATATCTCATATATTTGATTTTACTGTGTACAGTACTATACTTCTATATACTTCTATAGTATGTATAACTTATATAGATAACATTTTATTTTGATTAAGGTAATGAATATCATGATCATATCATAATATTATTAACCTTTTATCAAAACCTCAACCTTCTTTTTAAACTTTGAACTCATCAAAGCCTCAACTCTATACTTGAGACATATATTTTAATCATCTGTTATGATTAAACTTGAGGGTAATGAAGTATGGACTCTAATGCTCACAATACTAAATACATCAAATGTATTAGTTAATAGAATTCAACAAACAACTCATCTTTTATTATAAAAGGTAATTTGCACACATAATAAATGACATTACACAAGATAATTAATTTAAAATCAAATGATCCAAAATATCATATATATTTGGATATGTGTAATTTCACTTATGTGACTAAATTATGTTGTCAGATGGATATTATCTAATCTCATATTTTTTGGACTTTTGTTATATCACCAATTAATAAACAGTTCAAAACTAGATACTAAATGCAAAAGAATAATTTTCTTTCTTTAGTTTGAAAATTTTAATCCTAATATGTCAAACATAATGTAGAAACTTTTAACAAACTAAACTCGCATGGTGATCATAACTAATTATCCAAATGTAGAACGTGCATCCCAAATGTAGAACGTGCATCACTTGTTCAAGTTAACAAGTATAGAAACACTTTTTTCACATTTATCATTCTACTTACTTTTTGAATCATATATATTTCAAAAACATACATATTCTTCTATATGATATCCACATATCATAAATCTAAAGTAACATGAATGATAAATATCAATCTTCTAACATAATTAGAAATAAAGAAAAACTTCATCAAGTTTGATTCTACCTCAAGTATCAAGATTGATTAACAGTCTTATCTATTCAATTTTGTTTTGGCTTGACTTGACAGATAGTCTTGTATAATTTAGTCTTGTAATTGAATTTCTTAAACTCAATAAAAGAATAAACTAAGTACGTTGATTAACTTTTTCTTGTATAAGCAATTCTGTCGGTGGCTTTGGATTGATTCAATCAGTGTCACACGGATCAGACTTTCATGAGGGAGATCGGATCCGGCCAAAAGTTTGGCAACTCGTATCAGACTTTCGTCACAAACTCGCAAAAATTCCAGTTACTTCTTTGCCCAACCAAAAATACTGACGCCACACAGTCAACGCCAAGCCTGTAGATCCGGGTGAAAGAATAACTTCTTTTCACGACAAAAATCCAATGGCTGCTAGCATCGAACGCCGGTTCGACTGGGTGTGGGGCTTCGACCAGAACCACTCCGATTGGGTTGGGCAACGAGCCGGTCAGAACTCTTCTAACCAATCTGGATTAACCGATTTGGCTGACCAGAATTGTAATTAAATTTGTCCAGACAATACAATTCACGATGAAATCTTAAACCAAATCGATATACATATGTGAATGAATTGATGAAAACCAATGTTCACACAACAGTTCGAACTCTTCGAACCAAAAGCATGAACTTTAGATTTGAACTCTTCAAAATCGGAAAAATTGGCCGATCTACCCAAAGGTTGACATGCGTTGTCAATTTCACCCTTTTCTTTTCGGGTTAGCCAATATTACTCTAAGCTATCCAATTGTTAGCTGATTTTGTCTAATTTGCCAATTTTTGTTTAAATTAACTGAATTCCGTTAGTTTTAATTACAAAAAATACCCTAATAGTTTTGAAAATTATAAAAATAATCCCAAAAATTTGTAAAAATAACCAAACAGTCTTTTTTCACTTTTTATTTAAGTTTTTCTGTTTTCTATTTCTTTTTACTATTTCTCATAACTATAAAATATATTATATAATCTTTTAAAAAAAACTATTTATTTTTAAAACACTATTGTGAAAATTTATAGATATGCATATTCGTAACTCATGGTTGATTTACATAAACATATTAATTTTTTAATAATATGATTTAACAGTAATGATATTATTTTTTTAATCTATTTTTTTCAGTCTAAAAAATACGAATATTTAACTAAACCTAATTTTGGACAAAAAATAAAACATTTAGCATAGATTAAATTTTTTTTATTGGTATACTTTAATGTATTATTACAATATAATTCAACAGAATTTAGATTGTATTGTAAAATTAAAAAAATAATTAAACTAAAATATACATTTTCTTTAAAAAGCCAAGTACAAATAGAAAATAAAAAAAAATGGTACAAAATATTTTATAAAAAATATGTATATTTATCATTGTGAAATTTAACATTTCGTGATAATTTTTTTGAGATATTAACATCTAACTTTAGCAAGAAATTTTTTTTAATAATAATAAAAAAAATCTGTTCCAGTACTGGACTCCACCTTTAAAAAAAAAATGATCGCCCCAGTGAGAATTGAGGCCTCGAACACTGTAATAATCATCTCCCATCTTAAATCACCTGACCATCCAACTCAACCTTCTCACCTTTAGTAAACAATGCATAAATGTGGATAAAATGACTCTCTCGGTTAAAAATCTTTGGTGAGAATTAATCTTATATCTACTATCATGAAGCTCAACACCCTAAACACTAGATTGTACACTATATTTTAGTTTAGTAATTTTTTGAATTGGATAATACAATCTATAGTTTGTTTATTTAATTTGTAATAAATTAAAATGTACTAATATATTAATTTTTAATTTATGCTAAATGTTTTACTTTTTCGTAAAAAATTGATTTTTAGTCAAAAAATATTATTCTTTAAATTGAAAAAAGGATTAGAAAAACTAATATCATTATTGTCAAGTTATATTATTAAAAAATTAATATATTTATGTAAATCAACCATGAGTTACAAATATACATATCTATAAATTTGCACAGTAGTGTTTAAAAATAACTAGTTTTTTTTTAAAATATCATATAATATATTTTTATAGTTATGAGAAATAATAAAAATAAATAAAAATAGAAAAAATTAAATAAAAAGTGTAAAAAGACTGTTTGGTTATTTTCACAAATTTAGGGTCGTTTTTATAATTTTTAAAACTATTAAGGTGATTTTTATAATTAAAACTAACAGAATTCCGTTAATTTAAACGGAAATTGGCCAATTGGACAAAATCGGCTAACGGTTGGATAGCTTAGGGTACTATTGGCTAATCGAAAAAGAATATGGTAGAATTGACAACGAATGTCAACCTTTGGGTAGATCGGCCAACTTTTCCCTTCAAAATCAAACTAGACTTCCCATAATCGATAATACATACACGAACAAATTTCGCATCCATGATAATTTATCAAATATCATATATATATTAAACACAGATCCAAAGAGTGGCTCTGATACCACTGTAATTAAATCAATCCTAATGCAACAGAATAAACACAAATTGATTTCATGCCAACATCACTTTGAAATCTTCGAATAACATAAACAGTTCAGAATTGTGTACCTTTAACAGCTAATCCAGCAATCACGATCACATGGTGAAGCCTCTAACGGTATCCACACGAACAGTTCTTGGGACACAGACACAAGGTAGTTCTTGGGACTAGTTCTCTCGATAAACTATGCTTTATGGAACCGACAGATTAAATCCAGAACTTGTGTCTGTGACTTATTTATATAAGGCTATGGGTCTCGATAATTATCATAAAGCCCATATCTTATTTATTTAATAAGTCATTGTGATTAATTTATCATATAAATTAATTCTTAACTTATCCCAATTTATTGTCTTCTTGTATGTGACTCTTTAGGTTCCTAAAACACGTTGACTAGATATAAATTCTAACCCTAGTATTAATTGGCTTTTAGACATAAAACCAATACCTTTCGATTTGTATCGCGACATTTTCTTCGTGGACATACATCTAGAAGAAGATTCGGGAGTGGTTAGGGACGAGGGGGATCATCTGCTAGTGAAAATAAGAGAATTTGCTTTTGACATATGTTGAAACCGTACAATGTGGGACACAATATTTGTTCTTCCTATGAATTAATTTCAGGATCTTAAGGTATGTGAGGATACCTCTTGTTGCTGCATGGAAATCTTGGTTCGCTATGGAGAATGAGAGTCCATGTTTTGAAAGAGAGTACCAGAATGCCATTAGCCGACCTAGAACTAAACGAGAACTCATGTATATACGGTATCAATCCGGAGATATAATGATGAAGTCACCAACTTAGCTGTTCTTTTGAGCTTAGGTCGCAAAATGATGATGGACTTGAAATTGTCTACCTAGGAGGACTTGCATTTAATTTCCAAGAGTCTATCAAGAAAGTACTCTTCCAGCCAAGAAAAATAGTGTAAGAGTATAAGATGGAAGGGGTAATCCATATAGGAGAGTATATGTGACAATTATATATTTAATTACTTTAATTTGTTTCTTTAATATCATGTGATTATAGTTTACATTTTTACTCATTCCCACTTTAATCTAGTGATTATAGTTTACATTGTGGTCTTGTCTAATTACGTCGTAAATTTTTTGTCTTAATCTTTATTTAGAATTTGATTTTACTTCAAAATATCCAAAATGATATTTTAAGTACAAAAGATTATATTAAAATGTTAAAAGAAAAAAATGAACTAATTAGAAATAGAGACATTGTCCTAAATGAAAGTGATTTTTTTTTTTTTGATGTAAAATTACAGAGAATTTATTTTTGGATGAAGAATTTTTGGAATTTCCACATTTTCTTGAAAAAAAGGAGGAGAAAATTGAAAATTCAGGTGCCCAATTTATGACGTCACCTATCGTCATGCGATATATCTGCTCAATTGGGCCACAGATGACGGCACCCAACCAGAATATATAAGGGCCCGTGGAGTAAATCTCATTAAAGCCTCAAAAAAGGGGACTCCTTTTACCCGAACCAAAACCACGTCGTTTGATTCATCGACGAGTCGTGTAGATAGACCTATATATACACAGAACCAAGAGAACAAGTGTCGCGCGTGAAACACTCTTTTACTTTATATTTTCCGTTCAGAGTTAGTGAAGAGAGAAAAGAAAATGGACGAAGAAGAGCATGAGGTTTACGGCGGTGAAATCCCCGACGAAGGTGAGATGGAAGGCGATAACGCCGACGTCGACATGACCAACCCCGATGAAGACGCCGTTAAGGTGCTTGATTCTTTTGCCTTTATCTGTCTCTCCTTTTTCTTTTCTTTTTCTGGGTTTATTCAATGGATCTGTATAGTTTTTAATCGATCGAATTCGCAGGAGTTGGATGAGATGAAGAAGCGATTAAAGGAGATGGAGGAAGAAGCCGCGGCTCTCCGCGAGATGCAAGCTAAAGTTGAGAAGGAGATGGGCGCTGTTCAAGGTCAAATTCGTCTTTTTCTTCGCAGGTTTTCTAGGGTTTCCTCCTCTGTTGCAATCCTTGGGTTTCCGATATCGATGAGAAGTAATTTTTAATGCATTGACAGATCCTGCAAGCGCAGCTGCTTCTCAAGCAAACAAGGAAGAAGTTGATTCCCGGTCTATATTTGTTGGAAACGTGAGTACTAATTTTTAAGTTTTGGCTTTTTTTTTTTTTTGCCCTCTTTTGAGGGAGTGTGATTCCGAGATATGCATAGATGGCATAAATGGTTGTTCGTTTGTTTGTGAATGTGTGTGTAATTGTTTGTATGGGCTACTTTGTTAATGACACTCGGCTGAAATTGTTATTTGTGGCTGTTTCTTGTTTGATTTCTTGATTATAATCTCTGGATCTGCTCTGTTCCTTGCACCCTTGTTTGTCAAGTTTGATTGACCCGGTTTAGACACGATGGCTTAGGTGTTTCATTCCCTTTAGATGTAATGATAATCACGCTTGACAAACTGTTTTTGTTCCTAAATGTTGATTGTTTATGAAAGTGGACCTTAAGTCTTGCTGTTGTGATCACCCATAAAGGAGTTGGAGCTAAATTGAGTAATAATTCTCTTTATTTCGGATGCGCTGTTCGTTTGGGGCAGTGTCATAAAGTACATATAATTGAATTTAGTATCTTGTGGCCCAGGTCAAGCTGGAATTGCTTATGTTAGTTTGTTGGATTTTGTCATTAACGTTCTTGTTGGCTATTCCCTTGTTTGGTACTGAGTTCACAAAATTGAGATGAGGCATTTATCAATTGTCATATTACCCTCGAGTAGATTTTTAATTGTGCAACAAAGTGTTCCTGTTCCCTTCTTTGAGAAAGGAAAGAGAAGAAATAAAAATAATTACTACAAGGAACAAATTTGTTTTACTGTGTTTGGATTGTAAGCATCTCCCTGCTTGAAAGCTTTAGAAGTTGCAGATTACCTTGGATTCTGCTCTTTTTAGAGCGGCGTACTGACTTCACTAATTTGTAAATATGTGTTCTGTGAGCTCTTGATATTAATGTTTGGTGGCTTTATTTGTACTGTTGATCTCATTTCTTTTTCTAATTCTGTTTATATCCATTAAGAACTTTGGTTCACTTGACTTTGACTACTATCGCAGGATTGTTCATATTCCTGAATAGAGCTGGTTTTGTAAACATGTATTTTGATGGTGATAAGGGCGTTGGTTTGATTTTGAATGCACATATTGCATTTGAATTGTTGTACTTGCATGTCTAAATTGCAAAAAAAAATCAACACTAAAAAGGAAAAAAAAAATAGTGAAAAAGATATGGGAAAAAAAGGATAAAATACCTGTAGCATCTTGTGAAATCCCCCACAAGAAAAGAAAAAAAGAAAAAAGAAATGGAAAAGAAAGGTAGAAAGAAATTGAAAGAAAAGAGAGGAATTTATGGGAAAAAAGCAAGAGAGAAGTGAAGAAGAAAGGGAAAAAAGACGATAACGGGGGATTGAGAGGAAGGGAAGTATGAATTTGTCCTGGGAATGCTTTTCCCATGGAATTTTTGTTCGCAACTCCATGCAATTTGTCAGTGTATGAGTTGCAGCGATATGTAACTTATTGATATCTTGAGCTTTCCTCTGTTGCGGGAGAAGAGGCGTACACACATTTCTGAAAGAGCCAAGTCTAAAGCGATTGCGAAGCAAATTCTGCTTGCTGAGTATGATTGCTGCTGGCTGGTGGTTGACCCCTGACACCTCTTATTTGATTGGCCTAAGCTTGATATGGTGAGGTGTTGATACTTACTGCAGCCTTCTTATAATATATATCCTGCTTCTGCCAGATATCAAGAACCTTCCTCCCTTGTACTGCTGGGTCTTCTCTTGGTCTAAATTATAGGAACTTATAACTGTAGGAGTTATACGGTTATATATTTAATTGTCTTGGTAGTCTTGTGGTCTGCCAGAAGCCAATTTATTTATGGAATCCTGTTAGAAACTATCATCAATTATGATGAAGATGAACTTATTGATTCGAGCAGCAGTGTGGGGAGTGTTGATGCTCTAGCTTGGGAAGATGGAGTTTTTTGGGAAACAAAGAATCAGGAATAGGGAGTCATGATGATGTGATAATTTGGACTGAGTTTGATGTATGCCTGGGTCCTGGATTTTAACATATGCCCCTGGAAGTTTTGTTAGATTTAATGGTTTTTTCTTTCAGTTACTAATAGGCTTCGGAAAATTTTTGTAGGAGTGGATGTTAAACCTAAAATTCTTGAAGTTCTGTTTTCTGCTGGATGATGATTATTGGATATCTGCAATTTATATCTTGTAATTGCTTCTGCACACTGTAATTTCCCTTGTGGGTTAGAAATATTGACTTTTACTCTTTGAATTTCATCATTCAGGTTGACTATGCTTGCACCCCTGAGGAAGTCCAGCAGCATTTTCAGTCTTGTGGTACTGTTAATCGTGTGACTATACTAACTGACAAGTTTGGCCAACCCAAGGGTTTTGCCTATGTGGAATTTCTTGAACAAGAAGCTGTTCAAGAGGCCCTTGTTCTAAATGAATCTGAACTCCATGGGCGTCAGTTGAAGGTTAGTTAACTGGTCTTTTCTTTTAGTCTATGCTTTTTAAGGTGATACTTAATTTCATCTTTATCCCCTTTTTTATTAATTTTATTTTTTACTTCGACAGGTCATGGCTAAAAGAACAAATGTTCCTGGGATGAAGCAATTTCGTGGGAGGCGTTTCAATCCATACTTGGGTGCAAGGGGGAGGCGACCTTTTGTACCTCCATATTTCTACTCACCCTATGGGTATGGGTAAGCTCTTTTCAAGCTCTGTGCTTGTAGTTTTTCTACCATGAATGAAATTGCCTTTGGACTGAAACATGATGGGTGTCGTATTTTACATATCTCAGGAAGGCTCCAAGGTTCAGGAGGCCAACACGCTACATGCCCTACTACTGAAATAAGGGATGCCCATGGCACTCGCCTCTCACTTTGTTATTTGCACTTCGGAAGAGGGTCCTCTTTATATTCCTCTATGTCATTGTGAAGGACTATTTGGTTGCCCTATGATATAATGCCTTGAACGGGCATCATAAACATTGTAATAGTTGGGCACGTTAGCTTATAGTTAGAAGTTAATTTATATTACTAAAGTGAATTTATAATTTGATGATAGCTACTTTCTGAAAGACTTATCTTGTTTTGCTTCTCAGTAAAGTGGTTCTGTATTTGTTGTTTGTTGCTAATCAGTCGTATTAATATCACAAATTGACTACATATAAGCTTCTGGTACCGGTCATACTAATCCCACCTCTTAGTTATTCTCTTGTTTGAGATTTTGGATTTTACTTTCAGTGCAATTTTTACCAAGAAATAAAATTTAAATCAGTCAATCAGTTCTTTGAATCCACAGCGTGGTTGATTAGCAAAAAGGAACATTGTATATGAGTTGACTATGGATTTGAAGTAATAAATTTCGATAGTTAGTCGGTTGTTTTCCATCAACAGAAAATCTCCTTGCTTGGTATTCATTCATGGCTCGGAGAATGCTGGTTCCGGATCAGATTGACAGCGTACAGGCCTAGCAAGAGATTCATCCAAGTTTCTGGATGGCAAAACCGAAGGTGATCAGCAGACAGACAGAGTAGATTCAATGGACAAGAAGGTTCAACAATGGAACCGAAGTTGCAGAAAGATTGTAAACTTACACCACAAATGTTCTACCTCGCTTGTTCATTGGCAACACAAAAACTTGCATGGAACTTTTTCTTTCTGATTATCTTTCTCGATTGTTGTTTGCTACGAGAAGCTGGGATTGGAATTTGGGATCTCTTTCAGTTTTAAGCTGATTTTTTTTTTTTTTTCCCCTTTCGCCCAATAAAAGAAACACACATGTCATAAGGATTTAGAATGGGGATTTCACTATAAATGCCACTCAACACATCTTGTTCTTGAAATGAACTACATGATAAAAATTTGATAAAACATAGGCCAGATCAATTTCAGTAGTTCATTGACCACTTTTGGCAAAGGACAAACATGCAGCTGAAAATGCAAAGCGAACTCCACGATTATGTCGAAACCTTCGTTTCTTATAGCAGAAAGAACACATTGTTTTTCTGATGTCATTTAATCCATCTAGACCTTAATTAGTAAGCGTGAGGAAACTGCCAAGAAAAACCAAAATTTCTCCATGATCATTATGCTTTTAGAAATTTGCTTCCAAGATTTGGAACATGTGTTTTGTGTTAACATCAACATATCATGCACAAAAACAACATATTATGCACATTGCTTTTGATTCAATCCTGGACCCCTAAATTTAAAAAACAACAGAAAAATGTCCACCAACTTGGTTAACTTCTTCCAACTATCCAACCACATCGAATTAGTGTAGTAACTACAAAATTTCCTAGACTTATACTCCAGAAAGACATGAATCATGCCAGAAGTTTATGACAATTGGGATAGGCTTGTTTCTGCCGTTTTACACAGAGAAGAGGATCGGGAGGCTGCTCTAAGGACCCCAAGTGAACTTTCTTTAGTATCGTCATCACCTTTTAGTTTGGCTCCTTTTCATGGCCGAGTTTCATCTTTCAGCTCCAGATTATCGGTAGGGGAATCATGCACCTACAATCAAATTCTCAAAATAACAGATTACTTCGACGACTCCAAGCTCATAAAGAAAGGCCACTCTGGAGATTTTTATCTTGGAGTTTTACAGAGTGGGATTCATGTTGTGGTTAAGAGAGTCAATCTGTCATCCTCGGCTAAAAGATTAAGTTCATCGTCTGAAATTGAAATCTGTGGGATGGTTAACCACCATAGACTAATTCCTCTTTTGGGTCATTGCTGGGGGAATGCTGGTGCTAAGTTTCTTGTCTACAAGTACATGCATAATAAGGATTTGTCGAAAGTTTTGAATGGCGAAATTTGTAGAGACTGGAGAATAAGGTTGAAGATTGCAACAGAATCTGCAGAGGGATTATGTCATCTGCATCATGCATGTTTCCCGCCCCTTGTTCATAGGTAACAAAATACCAAAAGCTGTATGTTTTAATAAGTGATTATACGTTGCTAATTATTTGGATTATTTGCTTCTGTTGGGTTTCAAAAAGGGACATTCAAGGAAGCAGCATTCTTCTTGATGACAATTTTGAAGTGCGATTGGGGAGTCTTACTGGAACCTGTACTGAAGAAGCTAGCAATAAACCAAATGGTGTTTCAAGGTTCCTGTGGTTGCCAATGTAAGTTATATTTCTTCTAGCATTTCATCTCAGTCTGGATAATGGATTATTTTCAAGGTCTGGACCCGTTGATTGTCCAGCCAACAAGCCGGAGTAATTTCTAATTTTCATAAAAGATCTTGTTTGGAAGACTAAAATGAACATCAAAAAGACTAAACAAGGCGGTTCAAACTAAACTATTACTGCCAACTGATGTTTTCTGGATGTAAGTCTTAATCGGATCATTTGGCTAGTGGAATCGCTCAGTGAGGCTTGATTTTCTTTCTTGAATGATGTACATTCTACTTACCGTTGGACTGCTGGTTCTTCTTCTTAATCCTTCTATTTCCATTGGACTGCTGGTTCTTCTTCTTCATCAATAGTTGGCAAGGCATATTTGTAGTGAGAGAAATGTGCTTCTTTCTTCTCTTTCCAATATCACAGCAGTTGTTTGTTAAGAGTTTTTGGCTTGCTTGAGAATATGACAGGCTTTCTTCTTTCATGCAGGGGTTTTCAACAGAGGAATTCTGGTTTGGAACTTTCATACTTCATTTACGCTACTTTTAAGCCAGTTATTCAATTGTGTTCACCTTATTAATTAATTACTACATTCTAAACTGGCAGTCTTAACCGAATACAGGAATTTTACATATGAATTCCCAGTTAGTGTTTACTCTCATCAAAAAATAATCTTGAATGGTCAGGCAGACGAAATGCAACACGTGCCTATGATGTTTACTGCTTCGGAAAGGTGTTGCTTGAGTTAATCACTGGCAAGCTGGGCTTGAGTTCTGCAAAAGGCTCCAGAATGAAGAATTGGATGACTAAAACCCTGCCTCTTATTGTTTTAGGTGATAAGAAACTCATTGCTGACATTGTTGACCCATTTTTATTCATGGATGAAGACACAATGAAGGAAGTGTGGGAAGTTGCTTTTATAGCTAAGGCATGTCTCAGCAGCAAGCCATCTGAGCAGCCTAAGATGGCACAAATCTTCAAGGCTTTAAAAGGTAATATACTTTTGCACATCTTTCGTCGCGAGGTAACCTGAGTAATTTCGTCAGGGACAGAACATTTATTTAACTGCTTTTCTTTCGTCTCTTCAGTTGACCATCGTAGTTTTGAAGCATATCAGCTAAGAAGCACCTAGCTTCTTTTGAGGGCATTGTTTATTTCAGCTTCCAAGTGAAACAAAAATGCTATTATTTTGTTATGTGTATCACTTGTCTTAAGGAAATTTTGTACTCATTGTAAACTCAAGAGTATCTATTTAGAAGCATGAATCACATATCACAGAGAATGATTATTTGATGGAAGTTTATGCTAAAACTCTTGTTCGATTCAGAATCTTTTTCTTTCATTATTTTGTGAGCGCCATTTTCTGAGTTCATCATCATCCGACCATGAGTGCATTTGGCTTTAGTTCTTCCATGTGCAATCAACATTTTGTCACTTCATTTATGTCTGGTGTAAAAGCAAAAGATTGGAGACCAAAGTAACAAATGCAGTTTTTCCTTATCGAAACGTGACATAATCAGGATTATTGGCGAGGACTAGTGTCCGGATATGTCCAAACGGGAAGATTCATCCACGTTCCAGCTCAAGGATTTTCACTCTTGAGGAGCTCAAGGATGCTACCGGGAATTTTGGAATGGATTGTTGGCTGGGAGAAGATGAGTTTGGAGAATTATATCAAGGTTTGCTTCAAGAGAAGTCAAAGTCACATGATTTTATATCATCACCAATAGTTGTTAAGAAAATGCATCTTAGAAAGGAGAAAGGCTTTCAGCAGTCGAAGGTAACCCCAATGGAGCTTGTGAATACATGATACATTTAATCCTATCTCTGAGGCACTGTTTCAAATTAAACTTTGTATGCCATCGTGCCTTATAAAATAGAACCAGAGGGAATATCTTTACTATTTGAATTGTTCAGTCTTTTCTGATTTCTCTCAAAATTGACCACAAAACTTGATAGTCTATCTGGTTGAACCAATGAAATGCTTGTATTTGTTACCTGCAGGCTGAGGCGGAAATGCTTCGAAGACTTTGTCATCCCAACATTCTGAAACTTGTTGGTTACTGTTTTGAGGATGACCAATTACTTCTAGCCTATGAATCTACCCAAGAGGGAAGCTTGAACAAATACTTCTCTGAAGGTGCGGAATTTTTTATTTCTCAGGTATTATCAATCAATGGATAACTTATAAGAAATGATCTGTGTTAATTGTTTTCATATCTTAAGAGACTTCTGCTATTCGGGACCTCACTTGGGACAGGAGGCTTAAGATTTTGATAGGAGCGGCGAGAGGTCTAGCATTCTTGGATTCAGCACACAGACAAGGTTTTTTCCAATTGAAAAAAGTGGGAGAAGGTTTCTATGGATATTTCAACTGCTCAAAAATATATATTGATTCTGTAAGTTGTTTCAACCACAATTTTTGTTTTGTTTTGCCTTTAAAGTCCAATGGGAACATGTTGTTTTTCATACTTTAATACATTTTTCATAGGTTTTTAGATTATCAACAAACTGATAACCAAGGATTCTTTCATATTAACAAAGTTCAGCTGGTTTTTGTTACAGGATTACAACCCGAAGATTACAGGGTTCAGTGTAACTGCGGTTGATCCACCAGATGATCTAGGTGATGTCCATCCCAAGATATACCGAAGTGGGAAATATGAATATGCCGCTCCTGAGTATAAACATCCAGGTAATCTCGCGATCCTCTTCCACCTTCTATGCTCCAGATTCAAAGCTAACTAACAAACAGAAAGTAAAAAGTACATTTCTGGTATCTCTGGTTTACCAGGGTTCTGGCTTTGGGAGGACGCTCGGAGTTACTTGCATTTAAAGAGTGATGTGTATGGTTTTGGTGTCGTGCTAGTGCGAATGTTAACCGGTGTTGATAACCATCATCATACGTCTCAAATCACAGAGCTTAAGCCTCTTCAATTTGTAGAAAGAGACATGGACGGGTTGTTAAAAGGGGTAATTCCATTGGAAGCCGCTGAAAAAATGGCTCAACTTGCTCAGTTATGTCTCCGGCATGAACATGAGCTCAGACCATCAATTGAACAGGTTGTGGAGATACTAGAAGGCATTGAAAAGATCAAGAGTAGCGGTGATGATCTGAATGAGCTAGACTCCTTGTTGGAAGGGGTTGAAAAACTTCAGTTGTGAAGCTCCTATCCCGATCCTTACAATAGATTCTGCATCATTTTTTGGGAGAATTTACTGTATAGTTTGATTACATGGCCACCGGGTGCGTGTTGTGTACATGATTGTTTGTTTTGGCAGGTTGAAGACATATAAATCAGACAAATTTTTCCGGGATGGAAATACGTACAAAAACTCAAGGATTGTGACGTGTGATTTTCGTTCTGTATCAATGAATCGTTTTTCCAGGGTGTAATGAATTGCACAATAACAAAAATGCGTTTGTGGATGGTCCGTCAATCTTGATCATATTTACTCGTAACCGACTCTTGAATCATCTTTTGCAAGGCCTGAGTGACGTAACAAATTATGCTGATTCTGCAGTTACAAAAAAAAAAGAAAGAAAAAAGACTTTTAACACCAAATGAAGGTTGTAACTTATGAGAATTTTGAAAGCTGCTAAAAGGAAGGCCCCGTCCGGACGATCTTCGCTTTGCAGAGTCTTTTTAGAGTTCTCTATAGGCCAATTTTGTCATTGAGCTTATTGGGAAGGAAATCTTTCACCTAAATCAAGTTTAAGACTCAGATGGCCAAAAAAATTTCTAAACAGAAGTGGGGTTAATAACACTCCGTGTGGAAGGGATTAACTGAAAGTTTCTGTCTGGATCTCTAAAAAATAGGAACAACGAATGAAACCCATAAAAATGTCCTGATTCTGACTTCGGATTTGGTGTTTTCCGCATTGTAAATATATTTATATTTTGTTTGGTACAGGCATTAAAATAGTCACCTGATCATAATAACCCAGGCACGCAAGAATGTTGGCTTTTAGCGAATGCCGATTTTCCTTGTGGACAATGGTAAACTGACACTCTCCCGATCGAAGGAATCAGAGAATACAGATGCTGTCAAAGTGGCTTAACTAGATCATCACTCTTGTTAGGCTGAACTTCTCTGTTTTGTTTGCACTCTGATCATTCTCTTTTACAGTTTTCGGCAGAAGATGCTTCGATTTTAAAAATCCTGTTTACACGCTATCATTAGTGTAGTGGTTACAGTCACCAAGTTTTTGTTTGTGCAACGAAATGATAACAAAATATGTCTGCAGTTTATGACAATTGGGATAGGCTGATTAGGGCCGTTTTTCGCAGAGAAGAACTCCTGGAGATTGCTTTAAGGACCCCAAGTAATCTGTCTTCAGCAGCATCATCATCATCAACATCAGCATCAACACCTTTTCATTTGGGTTTATGCCATGGCCAAGTTTCATCCCTCAGTTCTTGGAGATTATTGGTTGGAGAATCATTCAGCTACTTTCAAATTCTTCAAGCTACCAACAGTTTCAGTGACTGGAACCTCATAAAGCGAGGCCACTCAGGGGATCTTTATCTTGGAGTTTTACATAATGGGATTAAAGTAGTGGTTAAAAGAATCGATCTTTCTTCCTTGGAGAAAGAATTGTGTCTGATGTCAGAAATGGAAATTCTTGGTAAGGTCAACAACCATTCTAGAGTAGTTCCGCTTCTAGGTCATTGTTTAGAGAAGGCTGAAGAAAAATTTCTGGTCTACAAGTATATGTGTAATGAGGATTTGTCAAGTTATCTGAATAGCAAAATATATATGGACTGGAGAACAAGGTTGAAAATCGCAACCGAAGTTGCGCAGGGATTATGTTATCTACATCATGATTGTTCCCCGCCAATTGTTCATAGGTAAAAAAATGCCCTGAACCTGCTGGTTCAAATGGTTTTTTACATTCTTTTTTCATTCATTTAGCTAATGAAATGCCTACTTCTCTTGAGTCTCTAAAAGAGATGTTCAAGCTAGCAGCATCCTGCTTGATGATGATCTTCAGGTGTTTTTGGCGAGCCTTAGTGGGGCTGGTATTGAAGAAGGAAACAATAACCCAAAAAGGAGTTTCAGATTTCTGCATTTGTCAATGTAAGTTTTTCAAATTTGTATTTGGATATCTCTTCTTGACCTATCTCTTTAGTCATCATAAGATATAGATTTTTTGTAATAGCAGGCTGTAGGCTCATTACTTTCTGTTTTTCTGGGAAAGATCGCAACTGAATAATTAAAAGCTTTTGCTATCAGCATTTGGAAGATCCACTCTAACAAAGGCTTCTTCTATCATCCTTTGCGTTGATTGATGCATCCGGATGATGATATCCCTGCCTGCTAATGTTTCTTTGCCTTTATTGTAGTATGATTGATTAGATTAGTCCTCTTCCGCTGGTTCTTGATTTGGTTTCTGCGGCACATTCTATCAACCAGGCATTGTGAACTGTCCTGTGTGATCTTTCATATCCGTTCAGACTGTTTTTGAGTTGCCTTTCTTTCCAAGTTCGAAGATATGACAGATTTTCTTCTGATATGCAGGCGTTCTCGGAGTTCTCAACAAAGGAATTCTGGTATGCATTGGTACTTCCTTTATGTTACGTTATTGTAAGTTCGTCAACAATCTTTATACATTTATCATATTTGTAGCCCCTCAAGAACTAATGGCAATTCGTCATGCTGTTCCACATTTACCTGAGATGTCACTGGCATTGTTTTTTCTAACACGGCCTCTGCTTAAATTTTGATTGAACTTTCCAGATCATGTTGATTTTGCTAAGAAGTTCACATGACTTCCTCTTCTTTACGGTTTCATAATACTTTCGCAGTCTTAGAAAGTACCTCTCTAGACCCTCTATGGTAGCAATCTTCATTAAAACATATACAATTCTTAAGTTGGTAATCTAGTTTAGGACTAAAATTATCTTCAAGCTTCTGGAGTCGGTGGCAGATCTTTCAGGTTAATGTTTCACGCGAGGACTGAAGTAGCTATTTCTTTACTGGCTTTCCTTTTGACATCAAAATCCGTTTAGACATTAATTGTCTGCTAAATCTATCCCTGAACGGACAGGTACACGTAATGAAGCAACTTTTTCCTGTGATGTTTATAACTTTGGGAAGGTTCTGCTTGAGCTCATCACTGGTAGGCTGGTGGGCACAAGCGCTGCTGACGACTCTACCATGAAGGATTCGATAGTGAACACCCTGCGGTACATTGTATCAGATGATAAGGCACTCATTGCTAACATTGTTGATCCATATTTAGTGATACATGATGATATTTTGGAGGAAGTGTTGGCAGTTGCTTACATTGCCAAGGCATGTCTCAATTCCAAGCCTTCTAAGCGGCCTAAGATGACAAAAGTTCTCAAGATTTTGGAAGGTACTATTTTGACTTTTTTGTTGTAGTCAAGGTAATCCTATGTAATTTTGCCATGAAAAGCTTATTATTGTTTTTTTACCTTTGCTGCGTATGGTACTACTGTAACTCTCTTTCTGAAAAAAAAAATAAAAAAAATCATTCGCAATGATCATCTTCAGCGTCAAAAGTTTATCTTTGCACCTTAACAGATCAGAAGGTTAAGGCTGAAGCCAGGGGAATGCGACCTAGAATTGAGGAAGGAAGACTAGAAACAAAGCTTGTATTTTCCAGTGGAGAAAGCCAGTTTAGGTTCATTGAACTACTGAGATCACCTGCTGAACTTTTAGGGAGAGGCAATTTTGGTAGTTGCTACAAGGTTATACTTAAAAATGGGCCAACTGTAGTTGTAAGGCGACTCAAGCCTTTAAAACCATTAAGCATCGATGAATCCAGGGAACAAGTTGGAATCATTGCTGATCAAGAACACCCAAATTTGATGCCCCTGATAGCTCATTTCTGTTTCAAAAATGAGAAGTTGCTAATTTACAAGTTTGCATCAAAAGGAAATGCCTATAACCGACTCCACGGTATGTTTATATGTGTATAAATCACTGACCTAAAACGTTATCTTTAGATTGTAATCTTCAGTTTTTCTTTATCTGATTTTTAGCGCGAAAGGGAAACCCGTCGCGAATTCCATTTAGTTGGAGCTCAAGATTATCAGTGGCCCGTGGCGTGGCTCGAGCATTGCAACATCTGCACATCAACACCATGTCATCAAATGTAGCACCACATGGGAATTTGAAACTATCCAATGTTCTCCTTGATGAAAATGGCGACGTTCTTGTCACGGATTATGGTCTAACGACCCTAGTAGCAGCGCCAACGGTAGCAAAACATATGGTTGCTTACAAATCACCAGAATACCGAAGCTCCAGGACAGAGTCGAAAAAATCTGATGTTTGGAGCTACGGTTACCTGCTCCTGGAGCTTGTAACAGGGCGAGCCTCTACCATTTCTGCCGAGGCAGGGCCTGATGCGGTGGATCTCTTCCGTTGGGTTCGTCAGTCTTTTAGAAACGGATGGAATGATGAGATTTTCGATGAGGAAATAAGAGTTCACGGACGTGCTACTTATGAGATGGTGAAATTGTTAGAGATCGGGATGAAATGCTGTGCAAATTCCCCTGAAAATCGGCCTGGTATGGATGAAGTGGTCAGAGAAGTTGAGAGCATAAAGGAAGTGAACACAACCTGGATCCGAACTAGTAAAGATTATTTCAACCCAAGGACATGAAACTATCTTGGCATTTTACATCAGTCGCTAGTGGATTGATCAGAAGAAAGCGGGTTTTGAAAGAATTGCTCTCAAACTTACAAAGGAGTATAGTATCAAATGCTTGGGGTGATTTGTCGGGATCAGAAATTGAGTCTCAGGGAGACGGCATTCACGATCTGCTCAAGTTATAGACGAGAAGAAGAGTTGGAAAAATGAAAGAATAGATCAGGAGTGATGTTCAAGGGACAGTAAATAAAATCATTGAAAAGGAAAATTTGAAACTGCTGCTCATCGAGAGAACCAAATCATTCGTCAGCAAAGGCCTTTCAAGGGTTCTCTGATGGGAATTATTCAGCTATCATCAAGTTTTTTTTTTTTTTTTTTTTGTTTGAAGACAGCCCAATTCGAATGACCCTCTCCAGCAGCCTCAGTGCAAAGAAGACCTATATCAAAATCAGAATTTTAATACTTTTTTCTTTGGGGTATTAAAATTGTTACTCCCTCCTTAAAAAAAAAAAAAATTTACATTAAGTTTTCAAATTTGTATTAAAACCAGAACAAAACTCAATCCTTTCCACAAAAAAAAAAAAAAAAGAGTTTACAACTCAAAAAAAATTTAATTGAACTATTTTTTGTTTTTTTAGGGGACGGAGGTAGTATAATTTATTATATACATGATTCCGTAACTTATATCCTTATAATCTCTGAATTTCAGTAGCGACGCGTATGTATATCCAAACAGATTACTGATTACCTTTCTAGTTCAGCCCCTTGCTGATAATTAAAAAATAAATAAAAACAAAAAAATAGGAATTGAAAAGTGTGAATTTGTGACAAGAATAATTATGATGATATAAAAGTCAACGATTGCAAAAGCCTCGCTAATAATTACAGATTGGCATGAAATGCGGTACATCGTACCATTGCTTACAAATCACCAGAATGTCAAAGCTCCAAAATAGTAAGGAAATCTGATGTTTGGAGCTATGGCTGCATGCTTCTGGAGCTTTTAAAAGGGACCGATGCAGTGGATCTCTGCAGTTGGGATCATCATTCATCAGGCTATTACAGAAGAAACGATAGCTGATATTTCGATACGGAAATAACAGATCAGAGAAGTCCTAGTAAAGGGAGTGTAAAATTGTTAGAGATTGCCCTGGATTGCTGTCAAAAGTTGAATGAGGTCGTAAGAGAGGTTGAGAGCATAACAGAAGAGGTGAAACTTTGTATTACATCGGATATTGGGGATATTATTATTTGGGTGCCTGAACAAACGAATGTTTTAAATTCAAAATAGACTGGACCTTGTTTTTGCTCTGTGTGTGGCGACAAAAAGTAGAGTCGTGGATTTGCAAATTCTGATTTAAGAATTTTGAAAAATCAAATTTCGCAATTCTGATTTTAGGAAAATAATAATAAAATAGTATTATCTCCGTCTCAAAAGAAATAGTTCACATTGAATTTTCAAATTTGCACTAAACACAACAAAACTCAAAATTCGGTGTGGACTATTTTAGGTGGGACGGAGGAAGTAACATTTATCAGTAAAAAGGGTCAATTTTTTATTATTATAAGTCCCGAGCTTCCCGTAATGTGAAGAATCACCTGTTTTTTCAAAGTGCACGGCCGAGCTTCCTCGTAATGTGAAGAATTTGGCGGCTTGAATTCGCAGATAAAACATAGCTGAACTGCAAATATGACTGCCAACTAGACATACTAGTTACTTGAGCAGACTTGCCAGAATCCTGATATTGTTTCTTCAATTGCAACCTTGACACCATACCATAGACTTTATCAGCCATGGTGGAACCCAAAACACCACTCACACCCACAAAATGATCTGTATGGTGGAAGAGATCAACTTTATTCGCCGTAGTAGAACCAAAACTGTGGCAACCTCTCACAAAATGACATCTATGATACGATCGATGTGTAATATGGAAAGTGGTACTGGACTTCAATCTAGCAAGTATATCTTGCTTATTCACCAACCAGGATTTATTGGTCTGGGACAAAGTAAAATAATTAGTAATAAGTAGACAGACTGAATTGTTAATTCATAGTAAGTAGGGTGTTAAAAAAACCCGACACTCATTAACCGAACAAAAACTCACATAAAACCGAGAACTAACACAACAATCCGTTAATCAGTTAATAGATCTCGATTAAACAGTTTTTTACCTTAATTAGATCAATTTTCAATTTTGCTTGTTTTTGTCCGTTAAACCGAATAACCGAATCTAGTAAGGGAAAATTTTTAGAAAGAGCATAGGAAAGATCACAATTATTCTTAAAAGCATTAGCTTTTTTTAATTTTCTTTCTAAATTTTTTTAAATACAACTAATATTTGTGACAAGATAAAGGACTATTTTATCCTTTTTAATACCACATATTTTTTTTTATCGCTTCTTCCTCATCAAAACAGTAATCGGCAGCTCTCATCTCAAAAGCACGATTGAGCTTAAGATGTATTCTTGAATTCAACCATTTTGATCTAAATCATTTTTTGTTGTTTTTTCATTTCGGATTTTAACTTCCATGGTTTCAGCTATTGAATTTTAATAGGGAAAACATGAGGGGTTGCAGCTACCGAATTGATAACGAATTGGATTAAAATGAGGGGTTAAGAATTTGCATAGTGTAAACAAAACCTACACTATATATTTATACAAATATTGTATATATTAAAAACAATAAAAAATTAATCAACTTATACGGGTTTTGGGCAGGCCCAAAAATAAATTTTAAGTCCTAAACCCAAGTTAATGTTCACTACTTTTGGAAAACAAATAATCCATCAACTACTTTTTGCTTCACTCAGGGTTTCAAATTCCCCCAAGTTAGACAGCACCTTGAGGAGTTCTGGAACCTAGTATACGTACATACATCAGTTCGGGTTTGGTCATGATAAAGTAGATTGGTTGGAGAGGGAGTTTGATCATGTGGCAAACCCAAAATTTTTATCAATACATGAAAGTTTAGATTAAAGGTAAGTCCAGTAACTACTATGCACAAGTTTCCTACGTCTATGATCAAAAAATAATAATCAGAATAATAATCTAAAGAAATAGTGAGAAACAAATGTAAAACGCATTTCAGTTACATAATGTACCTCGTTATTAACAATTCCCGTGCGATATGCCCTGAGATAAGAATTGAGCTTCTCATGAGCTTCTCCAAGAGCAATATTAGTGAGTCCAATGTTGGATTCCATGTCTCTATTATTTGTAGGAGTATCTGCATCATGAACACGATAGAACTTAGATAACCATATAATCCTGCCCCTAAAATTGATAATATGAAATGGCATCAAAATAAACAATACCTGCCATTATCCCAAATATATCAGTTTTACACCTATCCCTGCCATGATTTTCCAGCATTATGCAATCATTAGCATAAAGAGGAAATAAGTAACTCAAGGAAATCAAGTTCTAGCATGAGTCGCACAACATCTAAAAATTACAATCACCAACATTAATATTTGAGCTTTGCATAAAGTTAACAAATCACAAAACTACAATTAATGGAACCTGATCATGCTGAACTTATACTTGATTTAAGCAAAAACTATAGAAAAATATAAACCAACGCACACGAGTTGAATCACAATTAATTTCAATTAAAAAAAAAGGAGTATAATTTGCTGATTAATGAACAGAATAAAAATCTGAGACAGAACGTAAGGTCTACTATTCATTCCCACTCATTCCACTCATTGAATGACAGAACCATAATTTAGCCCTACTTGTGGTAAAAACTTTAATTCTAGCGCCTCCTACCAAGTTTCTTACTTGTCATTTATCCTACTCATCTATTAAAATAATGCCATCCACGAACAGGTTGGGGGATTATTGTATTTGAAAATGCTTAGTAATTTCATAAATTACAAAGACCAAAAAAAAAAAAGAAAGATATGAGCTCATCATCAATCTTGATGCAAACCAAAAGTGATTGGGAATTCACCCGAAATCCCTACTTCAAACATGTTGCATTCCCCAAAGACAGATACGCATCATCAACATCCACATACCCAGAATATTGCCAACCAAGTTGGGGTCTAAGGGTCAAATGTACAACTTGAAAAAATCAAAGCTGCTTAACCATATGCGATGTTAACAGAGGAAAAACTGAGAATCTAAGAGAAGCGATGGATTAGAACCTTATCTCGTCTAAGAGTTCAAGCTCTGCATCAAACCCCGCCTCCTTCAAGAGCTCAGAAACTTCTCTAACCTTATCAAGCTCGTCGGAACCCTACAACATATAAGTATCTGCTTAGGATAACTTCATGGCTCATGTACCACAAAGAAATAATAAATTGGAAATTTTGAAAACTAAAATTTTATCTGGCAAAACTCAAGGAGGGTTACTCTAGATGTGCAAAAAAACATTTATACTCTTCTCAGTACAGACCATAACTTGTAGAAGGAAGAAACAACAAACAAAACAAACAAAACGTTAAAAAATTCATACTTTATAATAATTTGATCGTTGCAAGTAAGCTGCAATTTTATCACCGAATCTGTTGAATATTTCAAGCACCAACATTACAGCTTCCATCTCCATCTTCCTCTTTTTGACCTCGTACATCAACTTCTCACCATCAACATCATAAGAGGACGTAAAAATAATTATCCTTAGAGATGCAATCTCTTTCAAGACAAAATCTCGAATTATAGAGTTTCCTTTCAAACAAGGCTCAAGTCTCTCATGTGCCAACATCAATAAGGCAGTCAATTCGGGTAGCTTTCGCTCTTTCACGTACTTGAAAAATTCTTCTTCGACTTCAATGGTTTTTGAAGCCAGCAATCTCACAACTTTAGCAGCACACATTTTCTGGATGAAAATAAAACTATGAGATAATGCCACACCCTTTCATATTAATTAATACTAGTCAAGCATTCCCTCTAAAGGGTAGAATAATAGGGAAAAGGTGTAAATATGTAATGAAAAATTAAACACACACACACACAGATATATATATATATATATATATGTATGTATGAAAAATTAAACACACAGACACACACAGGCACACGCACGCACACACAAAAGATATATATATATATATATATATATATATATATATAAATCTAAGATGTTGAACATCTTAGGCAAATGTTAACAACAACAAATTAAAGATGCTAATTTTGAGGGAAGAAGAATTCCAAACCAGGTATATTTAAATTCTCAGCACTTGACCAAAAATGTACCAAAAAGACATTCTCCCTGCTTACTAGAATAAATTTCCTAGATCATGGATATGTGGTCCAAAAAAAAAAGAAAAAAGGAAAAAAAAAGAAGATATATTATGTGTTTAAAAGTGAACTACAAGAGAAGCAAAACATTGTCACATCAACAAAAAAAATAAATAAAAATCAAAGAAAACCCTAAAGAGGGGGAAGAGCTCAGATCAAAGACTAGAAGCCATGATGGCAAGGATGGAGATTGGAATAAAGAAGAAAAAGAGAGGCATCATGACGATAAAGACCCCCAAAAGGAAAGAAAAAAAAAAGAGAAAACTAAACAAAACAAAATTGTAGTGACCAGGTTAGACTCTTCCTATTCTTGTTTGCATGGAAGTCCTAATTAATAATGCAATACTCTCCAACTGAATCTATTAATTTCTCCTTAATAACAATTAGCATGCACTTAGTGTAGAGACAGCAAGATGGAAAGGGAAGTGTAGTCATCAAAAAAAATCAGTCATTCATAACCACTGATGAAGAATAGAAGTTACAATGGGTGAAGGAAAACCAAATCTAATAACTCTGTGTATGATGATGATGATGATTTGGAGATGAAAATTAAGAGAGATGAAATAACATGTACCACTACCATCAACAATCACAAAGAGTGTGCAAGGACTAACCCCTGATCGAGCACAAAGGTTATAAATCAACTTGAATACGAGCCGCTGCGGTTCCTCCGGACTAGGTTCCGTTATCCATTGTGGCTCTAGGACTGTTAACATGGACTTGGACTTCTTATTGTGCGGCGGACAAAAGTCACGATCCTCCATTATTAGCCTATTCAATGTGAAGATCAAGTCACAGATAAATCTACATCTGATTCCTATTTTGTCCAGGAAAAAGAAATAAAAGCCAGAAGAATCTAAAAGGATTAGGAAAGATGACATAATACCGTAAGTTTTGGAGTGCTAAGTTGAGGGGAAGGACACCTTTCATACCATCAACATCAATCCTGAGGTTGAGTTGAGCCTCATTTCCAGGCAGACACAAGTTTGTGATCCTAGGAGCTCCATAACGAGCTGCCTTATGCAATATAGGAACTAATTGTGGATTGTAGGAGGTGAATGGAGCAGCGTTTACATCATTGATGTCCAATAATCCAGCCGTTTCTCCATTCAGCACCGCTTCCAAACAATTTGCAGAGTCACAATAAAATATGGAATGCAAAGGATCGTCTGCCTCAAGTTGTTCGTCTCTAATGACCTTTAACATCTCCACAAGCACATCCTTTCTATCGTTTATGATGGAATCGGAAAACCTTAGTTCGTAGTAATCGACCGGTCGCAAATTGCTCTGCCATTCTTCATCCTCCACTTCCGATTCCCCAGGTTCGGACATGCAATCCTCAATCTCCTCCCCCTTTCCAGGGTAATTTGATACTCCATACTTAAAAAAAGAAACAAAAAAATAATAATAATAATTCTAAAAAGTTCATAAAATAAGAAAACTTTGATACTGCGTAACACAAAAACCAAAAGATAAGGAATTATAAAGGGCAGCCAATACCTTCATCTCCGGTACCTCGAATTCTGTCATGTTCTCTGTACTCCGTTGTGGCCGCCACTTCCGTTAACCTAGCCTGTTCAAAGAGTTATGCACTTATAAAAAGAGATGTGGATACATGGCCAACTGGGCTCGGTCCATCTTGAAACTGCAGAATCAGCCTTGCCTATGTTGTAGTTGCTCATTTCTAACTTCTTTTACTATTGTTGGCCCGGCCAGTTTCATGGACCAAACTGAAAGAATTGAGTGGATCTAGAAGTAAATACTACAGTAGAGATACTATGTTTATGCTGGACGAGGTGCTGGAATACGGTAACAAGACGTGTCTAATATCTTATCATTTCAGTTGTTGATTTTAAGCAGCTTTATTTGTTATTTTAAAGAACTCCTTTTAGATTGATTATTTCATTGTAGTTGTATTTGTTATAATTATAAACATTTATTACGATAAAGTTGAATAGACGGTATCTCTAACAACTCTATTATGAAAATGACTCGAATCGATGTATTCTATATAAACCATTTAATTATCAAATAATTAAAGAAGGACCAAATTCGAATAAAACACCTTAATAAAAAAATTCAATAGAAATAGACAATTACATGTCAATAAATATAAGTTCCAACTAATATTTATCGTAAGAGAATTCTTCGGACATAAACAGACTATACCGATATAAAATACGAATTGGTCGCGCGTAACGCAACAAGACAGACTTAGTAACATAATATCAGCTTCGCAAGAAATTTCATTTTCTCCATAATCTCATCAAGGTCAAACCATAATACGCCCACCGCATAGCAGAAAGAACATTTGGTTGCTTGCTGGTTATATTATTCATACGATGGTGAGCTTCAGACAGATCATAGAGCTTGGGGATTGATAGAGACCTCGGAATCTGACAGGTGTGAAATGCTCTTGACGAAGGAGCCTGAAGAAGGTGATTACTTGCAAGGTCTTTAGAAACCAGATCTTTTTGTTTCCTGCTCCCATCGAAAGATGTTGAAGATATCTACAGCCATCGAGAGGCAATGATCAATTAGGAGCAATAATCCATATATTGCATATGATTCAAGGCATGAAACGGATTCAATATGAAGCAAAACCAGGGCTACGAACGCAATTCTCAGTTACGAGCAAAACAACTTTACTAGTGTTTAAGTGTTTATATTAATCAACACGTTAACATTCGGATTCTGAAAGGAGTCATTTCAAGAAATAACGCCCCTAATGCAGCTTGATGCGGACAAGAACGGACTGAAGAACTCAAATTTCATCCCAAGAATAGCTAGGTTCGTATTTTCTATAATTATTTTAAAGTGTCTCTGCAGTAGTTACCTAATATTGGGGTAAGATCATATGGTATTGACTGAATTAACTAAACACAGATATACAAAGATCTATGCATGGGTAAATTAATGTACTCCCTCTGTCTAAAAATTACTGTCTAATTTAATATTTCACTTTTACTACAACTTGAACTAAATATGAAAAATCCAAATTGGACAATAATTTCAGGACAGAGGGAGTAATTAGTAAACTACCATCTAAACATATATACTTGTCTTCTAACACTATCCCTCAAGTTGTTACAAACATAATCAGCTCTAAAATCTCGGAGACTTGATAAAAAATCAGCTAGCTGGTCATTAGATCAAACAAAAGAGGTAGCAATCTCATTAGTCACGTGTTTCTCGCGGATATGTGCAGTTCAAACAAAATCAGCTAACTCAATATGTGCAGTTCACTAGGGAAATACTGGGTTGGAAGATATTTGTAAAACAGTCTGGTTATCACAAATCAATCTCATAGGATCAAATGCATGTTGGCAAAAATTCAGATAGTGTGCTTCAACCACAACAGCTCACGCGTGACGAGTATCATAGCACGATACTCTACTTCCGCATTAGGGCAGGCAACTACAATCTGCTTCTTACTCTTCCAAGAATAAGATTAACACATAGAAATACACAATAAACACATGATTTGCATGTGTTTTAGATATGTCCTTTCTATTATTACAATTTTGATATTATTTTCTCTCAAATTTTCTTAATTTTCTCCAAAACAAACTGAGTTTTACACTTGTTTTGCATCACTGTTGTTTCTCGTGCACCATATGCACCAAAATGAAACTCTTAAACCACATTTCTAAAATGACGTATCAACGAGTATACAGACATATACATGAACATATGGACAAGTATGGAGTAGGATCTCACTTGCCGTTGCCTTGAGAGGAGCACCTGATCAATGGAGCAAAGGAGTTCTTCTGCAAAACAATGGGAAAGAGGGAAGCCATTTAGATGGAAATACATATAATAATTCAGCCTTTCCATACTAGTTCTTAAATATTCTTATCATGTTTTCAGAAAAATGGATGCATGTGTATATGGACTATAGAATAGATACCTTTGTCCCTAGCTTTCATCCCAACACGAAAGCTTCTCCAAGAAACCACATTAATAGAATCAGTTAGCACCATTCAGATAAGAAATAAATGAAACTATTTTTGAAATAAATTGAGAAAAAAAGATTATGAACATGAATAAGGGCTTTACCAGGACATGTCACTTAAGTTAGTGGTCTTCTCTTTTCAAAGCAAAACCAAGTCGCTTTAATATGACTATAGTATTTCGTACCAGGAAAAAGTTTGGAGGGTAACCTTGCTGCAAGAAGAGATATAAGGAATTGTGTCAGCTCGAAGTACAAAGTGTGAAGTCACAAAGAACGAAAGAGTCGGAAAACCACAAAAAGAGAAGTTCAAAAGTAGAGTTGGATAAAGTATAACAAGAGGGGGAGAGGGGGTGGGGGTGGGGGTGTTACGAGTTGTGTTTTGAAAGCATACGCGATAAAAGCACAATTGACGAAATAAATCGATAACTTCGCCACCCCTTTCAAAAACTTTGACCAGCAATGAAGCAGAAGCCATAAGTTCTTGCATCTTCCTGCACTCATACAGCGCTTCATTTCTGCCAGTGTTAACAAGTTTATACTCTTGATCAATTAGTGAAGCTAAACTTTCCATAACGCACTGCCCAATGGCAGAACAATCTACATTGTCGTCACTGGGAGGGGCAAGCAGCTTGTTCCAGGCCACAAACAACAGCCCGGCAAGCTCCACTAGCTTCCCCTCTCGGACTAAGGAAAAACTTATGTTCTCCAGCTCTTGTGTTTTCTCAGAAAGTATTTTCACTGTCTTCAATGGTTCTTGCTGCACGCAAAGTGAAAGAAAGTTCAGATAGATCATACATACAAAAGGACATTTGAGGGGAAAAGTTTGAGGAGATGATTACTAATTCTCGGAAGCAAAGACAATATATCAACTTAAAAACGGAAATGGAAGGATTCCAATCACTCAGATATTTGTGATAACGCAATGCCTCGAGCGCAACACTTAACGGAAGCATTCTGAAATACTTTGAGTCTTTATCACCACATTGCAGATCAGTGTGAGCTCCATGATGCAGAAATAAATACATAAGGCCAGAGCATAAGTTTTCGGCCGCAAGGTGCAACGGATAACATCCATTTCTCAGTGGCACATTAAGATCAACAGCAAGTCCAGTCTCTCCTTTCAGTAGTGCAGTGGCACAACGTCGCGCAGAATAAGAACAAATCCACATCATTAAGTCATCATAATGCTGCTCAATAGCCCTGAAACCGCGATTCTCGGAATAGCTCCGGATGAAAGAGACAAAACCCCCTTCATCATCCTTGCGGATAAGCTCCTCCAAAACCTTTTTTACCTCATCATGTCCATTACTACGACTACTGCTGCTACTTTTGATCGGTTCCTGCCGTCAATAAAATCAACAACCAGAGTCAAATTGCAGTATGCTACTTAGTTATGACTGAAACTTGTGTTACTATAAAGGAGGCAAAAGGTGACGAAACGCATATCAGTAATAAACTTTAAAGTTCCAAAGGTCACAAATTTTTAATTCATGGAAGAAAAAACAAGCCGACTTAAAAGAGGGCTCAGTTTATGCCAATCTGATCAAACAAAAATCAATTCAATCTGTTGGGCGAGATCCATACATACCTCATCCATCTCCAAAGCCTCTTTCTGCTGGCATGTGATGTTCGGAGCGGCAGCGGCGGGGCGGCGGCGGTTCAGAGACTCCAGAAGGTGAAAGCTAATGATAAATTACAAGTACATGTCAACGAATTAAATGTGTCGCAAAAGGGTATAAAAATGTCAAAGAAAGTCCAATGTCCACGAAGATCCATCATCTTACATAATTATTAAAGATAATTATAATAATTATTAAAGATAATTCTGAAGTAGTGGAGTTAGAATCTATCTATTTTATCCCTTTTATTACCCTATTAAAGCAGAATACAGGATTTGATGTGGCAACTTCTTATTAAAAATTTTTGGTTCCAAATGCACCATTTTTTGGCTCCAAATGCACCATATTACATTAACCATTGTGTCATCCCTTTTTAAAAGAAAAAAAAATTCTTATCCAGAAAAACAAAAGCTACTTTACAAAAATAGCTACACAATTTTAACTCCTAACATTTATCATTTATCAATCAAATTAAAATAATATTTAAATTTGTCCATAAACTTATCCCCTTTATTACTCCATATTCTTTTGTATGATTTCTGAATCGTTATACTTTTCAATATTTTTTCTCCTTTGGCAGATGATTTTTTTATTTTTATAATTCTTTTTTGCTAAAAAAAAGAAAAAACAAATGTGTAGCTATTTTATTTTTTCCAAATCAATAATTCATTTATCTATTAACATAAAATTAAAGTAGAGGGGCGCCCGGGCATCTGCCTGGGGCAAGCATCTAGTTATTATTATTACACTATTAAAGCAGAATACATGATGTTGATGTGGCAACTTCTTATTAAAAAGTTTTGGCTCCAAATTCACCATATTGCATTAACCATTCTGCCACGTGTCCTTACTTTTTAAAAGAAAAAAAAATTCTTATCCCGAAAAACAAAAACTACTTTATAAAAATAGCTACACAATTTTAACTCCTAACATTTATCATTTATCAATCAAATTAAAATAGTATTTAAATTTGTCAATAAACTTATCCCCTTTATTACTCCACATTCTTTTGTATGATTTCTGCATCGTTGTACTTTTTAATATTTTTTCTCCTTCGGCAGATGATTTTTTATTTTTATTTTTATTTTTTGCTAAAAAAGGAAAAAAAATAAATGTGTAACTATTTTTTTTTCCAAATCAATAATTCATTTATCTATTAATATAAAATTAAAGTATAGGGGCGCTCGGGCATCTGCCCGGGCCAAGCATCTAGTTTTAGTGATAGGAATATACTTTAGTGATAGACTTAATTTATTAATTATAAAAAAATAATTTTTATCATCAAGAGCAGTTTTTATCCAGTAATATGGTGTCTACCCTTTATTTTGTAATTAAGCCAGTCACAATGTAGTCTTCAAATATTATTCCACATTCTTCTCTCTTTTATTTATGTTTTTGGAATTTTTATATTCTTCTTGGTATCAGAGCTTTTTTTTTTTACCATAAAATAAATCATGATTTCTTTGCTTCCGCTTACTATAGTTGTGTCAGGTTACTTCAAATTCATCCTAAATCACTGTTTTGTCTTCATTCTCCACTACTAATTCTATATTCTAAGTTTTGAACCACAAATTTTTATTTTTATTTATTTATTTTTTTCGTTTCACAAATCAACTTTAGTTGATCCACAAATTTCACACAAAGAGGAAAGGCACCTCTGAGTCACTCTACAAAATTCTCATTATTCGATTCTCCCACGAATGTCTATAATTGTCTACAATTCCCACAATTCTGTCACAAATCAATCCATTGAACCACAAATTTTTATTTTTATTTATTTATTTTTTTCGTTTTACAAATCAACTTTAGTTGATCCACAAATTTCAGACAAAGAGGAAAGGCACTTCTGAGTCACTCTACGAAATTTTCATTATGACAAAAGTCAGATTCTCTCCAAGAAAAAAAAAAGAGTTTTAACTTGTCATACACTAATATAATATTTACAAAAATTTCCCATATGGCAAAAGTAATCTTCTCTCAAAAGAAGAGTATTGACTTGTCATACCACTCAAGCAGTCCAAAACATGGCAAGAGTCACTCAAGGCAGAGGATCGATGGTGGTCTACAAATTTTTCGCTACTCCTGTTCTGAAGGATGAGAAAACTGTCAACACAATCAAAGCAAACTGAGTCTCCAACACAAACTGACTGTCAACACAATCAAAGCAACCCCGACTCAGTTTGAGGGAGGATATTAAAGATAATCATCAAGTAGTGGAGTTAGGATCTATTTTAGTGATAGGAATTTACTTTAGTGATATACTTAATTTATTAATTATCAAAAATAATTTTTATCATCAAGAGTAGTTTTTATCCAGTCGTGTACTGCCTATAAATATGATGTCTACCTTTTATTTTGTAAACAAGCAAGTCACAATGTAGTCTTCAAATATTATTCCACATTTTTCTCTCTTTTATTTATGTTTTTGAAATTCTTATTTTCTTCTATAAGTACGTTGACTTTTTAAGTTCATACTTTCCGGCGCAGTTCAATAAAACCAAATTGTAACCAAGGTCTTTCATTTGGCTTGTGTTTACACTTTGTGGCCACACACTAACAACTCCTCCTCCCTGAACGCATTGAATTGGACCATTAATCCGAATTCTTAACTCCAAACCTCCGATCATTATTTTGACTTTCCAATCACTGGACACGAACAGAGATGCATAATGGTAATTACTATTGTGAAGTCTAATCAGAAGTTCTGAAAAAATATGCCCGAAGTTTATGACAATGGGTATAGGCTGGTTACTCCAACTCTGTGCAGGGAAGAGCTTCGGGAGACTACCCTAAGATCTTTCAGTGATCTTTCTTCAGCGTCATCATCGTTTGAGCGTCATCATCTTTCAATTCGGGTTCATTCCATTCCCGAGTTTCATCTTTCACCTCCCGGGGATTATTGGTCGGCGAATCATTCACCTACACTCAAATTCTTCAAGCCGCGGATTACTTTGACAGTTCCAAACTCATAAAGAAAGAACAATTTGTGGATCTCTATCTCGGTGTTTTAGAAGGTGGGTTGGAAGTAGTGGTTAAAAAAAGTCAACGTGTCTTCATCCCTGGAGAAAGAATTGAGTTTGATTTCAGAAACGGAGATTTGCGGGATGGTCAACCATCCTAGGGTGCTTCCTGTTCTTGGACATTTGCTTGCAGAATACTACTACTACTAATGACAGTTTTGGTTTACAAGTATATGCGTAATAAGGATTTGTCAAAATACTTGACTGGCAACAAATATACAAAACGACCAATGGGTTGGAGAATGAGGTTGAAGATCGCGACCGAGGCCGCCGAGGGATTATGTTATCTACATCATCAGTGTTCCCCTCCACTTTCATAGGTAATTCATATATATCAGAATTATGCTTCCTCAATCCTCCTGTTCAGATAGGTTCAACAACTCCTTTTTTTTTTTTTCGGTCCTCTCATTTTCTTTTTATTGAAAGAGGGCTGAGGGATTTTTAAATGTTGCAAATGATTATGTGATGCTAATGATTTGGCTCAAGTGCTTCTCTTGGACACTGGAAAAGAGGTATTAAAGCCAGTAGTATTCTACTTGATCATCAATTTGAAGCCAGTAGTCTGGGTAGCTTCTCTGAATCCTGTATCTAAGAAAAATACAATATTTCAAACAGGATTTCAAGCTTTCTGCGTTTGCCAGCGTGAGTTCCATCAACCGAGGTATTACCATCTCTTTTATGGCCTTTATCTCATTCAGCATAAGAAATATGCGATCGAAATTAGCAGGAGCTCTTCGAGTTATAAACAATGGAATCCTGGTACAATGGTCAAAGGTATAGGGGCTGAAATTAGCACCACTTCTGTACCACTTTTTTTATTTTTTATTTTTTATATTGTACTGAAAAATAAAAGACCAAGTCGTCACAGAATTACGGGGGACGACAGAGTCAACGGGTATTGCAAGACCAAAACACAATTAGAGTTGACTCTTTTCGACACGGCATAGTGATTGACAGCGTGGCAGTGATGTTTGTCAGTATTTTGTTTCCCGCGTTGATTATGAAATATATATGCTCATGCATACATTTCTTCTTAAGCCGTCGAGCTTAATAATCTCTCTTTCTTTTTTTCCCTCCAATCATTCCTTGGTCTCTTCATCATTGGCTTGTTGAATACAATTTCATTTAACAGTAGGCAGTTTGGACTTTGGAGAAGATAATAATACAAAATATGTCTGAAATTTATGGTAATTGGGATAGGCTGGTTACTGCCGTTCTGCGCAGAGAAGAGGATCGGGAGGCTGCTTTAAGGTCCTTTAGTGATCTTTCTTCATTGTCACTATCATCATTATCATCTTCTAGTTTAGGTTCATTTCGCCCTGACCAAGTTTTGTCTGTCGACACGGTCGGCAATTTTCTTAAAAACAATACCATAAATCTTTTTTATATTTTTCGGAAAAAGAAGAATTCTAGTTATAGTACACCCTCGGGGCCGGTTCAGCCACTGCATGAAGCTGCAGATTACTTCAATAACTTTGATCATCAAGAGATTATCTCTGAATCTGCTGATCCTCCGTTGAACTATGGCCCCCAAATAATCATCAATGATGGCAAACTGGTAATCAGCCTGGACTTTCCTCTGTTTTCTTTTTTCCTTTTTGTGTTTTTATGATGTTCTTTTGGTCAGTGATTTTAGTGAAATCAGATAATGATTGATTTCTAGATTTCATAATCCATATAAAATTGATGCTTCAATTTAATTTCAACCGTTGGTGGTTGCAGAGTTTCTGGCTAAGTAAATCAAGTGGGAAGAAATGCTATAGGATTTGTGCAAGGGAGCTTTTGATTACATGGGCGGGTTCTCCAGTGTACTGGGGTTGGACATCTACGCCTGAATCAAGGTACCTCTTTTATGTGCAGGGAGAAGTGAATACTACTTGTTGGCACTAACCCAAAGCAATTCTCTCAACCCCGCTTCATCATATTTTGCGGGTTTTTCATTTCCAAGTTTCAATGGTGTTTCTTTCCTCAATGTTTAGTTGTTGAATTCCCATTTTCAGGTTCTCTGAGGTGGCTGAGTTAATAAAAGTATGTTGGCTCGACATCCAAGGGAAGGTGCCGAGTCGAATGCTGTCCATGAGGACAACTTATGCTGCTTACCTAATCTTCAGGGTCACAGAGGATTCTTTTGGACTTGATGTGGTTGCAAAGGCATCTGTTCAATTTGCTGGAGTTATTAGTAATAACGCTAGGGTTATCAGTAATGTCAACCTCGTTAAGCCAGAGACTTATTCTCATTACTTGGTAAAGCGCGGCAGGGTTCCGCAACGCAGAACGGATGGATGGATGGAGCTTCAGCTGGGAAAGATTTTCAATGATGAAGGAAAAGGTGATATTGAGATGAAACTTTCAGAGACCAGCATTCTCAACTGGAAAAAAGGGCTGATTGTGGAGGGCATTGAGCTCCGGCCTAAGGAACCCTAATCAAATTTCATGTAATACAAATGCCTGATGCATGATGACTTCCAACTAAAGTGATTTTAGTTTTGATAAATGTGTGGAATTCTCCATTTAGACTTTCTGTTTACACTCTTGTGTTCTTGACGTATCTCATTGAAGGGCAGAGTTGTATTTCAGAACATCATGTTAAACTGTTAATTACTTTTTTTGGCGCATTCTCAACTTTGAATCGTTCAGAACCCCAATCGAAAAACATACAAGGAAAGAGAGAAATAGTAAGGAAACCTCCATTCAATCTGCTGGCATTTTCTTTTGTTCTTTACTAGTAAATAAAACTTCCATGTTGACAATGTCACATTGACCTTCCCCCCCGACCCTAATACGCATTGAAATGGAGATTTATGGGATGGTTAAGCATTCTAGGGTTCTTCCTCTTCTTTGGACTTTGCTGGGTGAATGCAGGTGATGTTTTTTTGTTTACAAGTGCATGCGTAATATGGATTTGTCAAAATACTTCAGTGGCAACCGGCATTTAATACCGCCACTGGATCAGGAATGGAGGGTGCTGAAAGGGGAGTATCAAGAATTCTATTTGACTATTGACTTGGAATGTGTCAGGAATGGATCGAATCAAATTTCAAATTGAAACTTGTTTATCAACTGACTTTAAAAGGGAGGGAGAAAAAAAAAAAGCAAAGGAAAGGAGGGGAAAAAAGAGAGAGAAAAAAACAACTTTTAGTCCCAATCGGGCAGTCGTTTTCAAGAATGTTAGCGAAACAAAACCTCATTGACTGAACTCCCAAGTCATTAATGTCATTCCAAAAATAACAGCGGGTGACTCCAGCGGTCCAACATTGCTTCCTCCCGAAGGCGATTGATTTGAACTTACTTCCTCCGTCCCACAAAAATAGTCCACATTGAGTTTTGAATTTTGTACTGAAAACGATACAAAATTCAAAACTCAATTTCGAAATGATTGTCTAGTGTTTTACTGCTGTAATTACACAAAATAGCACATTTTCGGGCGAATGAAGAAGAAATTATTAAGGAAAGCTCCGGGACCTGGGCTTCATTATTACACTGGTATGAATGACAATATGTGATTCCTCCAGACTGCAGTGGAATTGCTTGGAAGAATTTCTCATCCCAATGTACTGAAACTTCTTGGTTATAGTCTCGAGGATGACCAGCTATTTCTTGTCTACGAATTTAAACAAGAGGGAAGCTTGACGAAATACTTCCATAGCGGTGAGATTTCTTCTACCCTCATCATCAATCAATCTTGTATAAGTTACAGTAGATAAGCTGTGTTTTCTTACTTGATATCTTAAGGGAGTCCTGTTATTCAAAACCTTAGGAGACTCAAAATTTTAATAGGAGCAGCAAGAGGTCTAGCGTTCTTGCACACATCACAGAGACAAGGTTTTTTCCAACACAAGAAAAAGGGAGAAGGTTTTTATGGGTATTTCAGCTGCTCAAAAATATTACTTGATTCGGTAAGTTTTTGGTACTGCAAATTTGATTTTTAGCAGTTCATGGGCAATGGATAATGTTGCTTCTCATGTTTTAATACGCTTGTTAAAGGTTTCTAGATTGTCAGTGAGATTTAGAAACGAGAAGGAAAAAAAACTGTCTTTTCTAATAATATTGCTCAACTTATTTTTCTATCTTCAGGATTACAACCCTAAGATTACAGGTGTCAGTGTGGCTGACGTTGGTCTCCCCACTGATCTTAAAAACTATTTTGATCACTTTAAGCTTCTGAACTCAAGATTAACCGGTGGCAAAGAAACTATAAGTTCAGTCCACCAGTGTTTGAAAAAAAAAAAAGATTCTGTTTGATATCCATATAAAAGATTAGAAGTTTTTCTTTTTGGGTACATAAATGGAGGAAAGATTAACTTTTTAATTGCTTTCTGGGATCACTTGTTACCAGGGGACTCGATTTGGAATGATGAACTTGATGAGCTTATACCAGTGAAATCATATTTAAAGAGTGATGTGTACGGTTTCGGTGTTGTAATGACCCGAATGGTAACAGGTGGAGCAGGAAAGTATTATTTACTTAGAATCAAGCAGCTTACACCTCATATATTCATAGAAAGATATATGGACCCATTGCTGAAAGGAAAAATCCCGTCAGAAGCTGCTGTAAGAGTGGTTCAGCTTGCTCAATTATGTTTGCGATATGACCATGAGGACAGACCATGAATGGAACAAGTTGTGGAGATACTAGAAGGCATTGCAAGAATCCAGAATAACAAGGATGATAAGGAGGAGTTAGACTTGTTACTGGAAAGGGCTAGCACATCAAACTTCATGCAGCATAATTCTGTACTTCAAACAGGACATGAAAGGCAAGAAGACAGTAAGGTGGAAAAAGGCGCGTCAGAGCAAAATAAGAACAGAACTAGCACGCGAAGTAAAGATTTTTCCAGTGAAGCATATAAAATCATTTATGTTAGTGCTAGTCGATTAAAACATGAGAGGGCGGGTTTTGGAGGGGTCATTCTTAATGAGCAAAGGAGAATAATCAACGCCTGGGCAATATGTGGGGAGCCGAACTCAAGTCTAGAGGAAACAACATTACAGGCGATTCGATATGCTCAAGCGACAGCAGAGGAGAAGGGTTGGAAAAAAGTGCAGATCAGGTATGATGTCGAAGGTTTAATGGATAAAATCTTTGATGAGAAAGCATCTGAAATGGCATTATCTAAAACAGCGGAAGACATCATTCGTATGAGGGAATCGTTTACAACATGCTCATTTGTTTATTTTTCAAAAGAATGGAATGAGAGCTGTAAAAGATTCGCTGATATAGCTGTGGAGACCAAAACCTCGCAGGAATGGAGCACCGCCTTCCCGCCATGGCTGATTGAGGCTAAACAGAAAGGATCATGACGATACTTGGATTTGTACCGCCGGTGTTGGGTGGAACTCCGGCTAGGGTTTCCTGCAAAACAGAGCCTCGGGCGTCTCCCGAGGGTAGACACTCCGAAGCTTAAGTTAGAAAATAGGGTTGTATGTATGCCGATATGATAATCAAGATTGCGTACCTTTTGTGTGGAATAAAGGTCCCTATTTATAGGCTTGGGGGAGATCCGATTCCTACTAGGGTTATCAACAATAGACCGCCACATCAGGAAGGTATCGACCCCAAGGCCAAGTAGTGGGCCGGCCCAGTGATGGTGATGAATCTGGACTCGCCAGATCAATTTAGTAGACAAAGTTGGATAACCGACCATTTGAAGTATTACATGTACATTTTCATTTTCAAATTGCAAGGAATTAAAAGGCGGCTACTTGCCCTGCCTTTTAAAACTACATACTACATTCTGTCCATAACTTTCTATAGTTTCCAAATTCCAATTCACATGGGAAAAAAGAGGGAAAAAAAAAAAAGAATTAATAAAGACTCTCTATTCGACTATTGACTTACTAGTTGCTAGGTGTGGGGATCAAATCAACATGTCAATCAAAATGTATGATTGAAGCTTCTTCTGTAATAATGGCTGATTTTGAAAGGAAAACAGAAGAAAATGAAAGGAAAAACTGGGTCACTCCAGGGGTCCAACAAGGCTTTCCCCCCGAAAGGGCAAGCCAATTAGTGAGTAATAAAGGAAACCTCCGGGACCTCGCGACCCCTGTTGAATTGGGAGAAAGGGAAAGTCGTCGCCAAGACTTGAGCGCAATCAAACTTGACTTTCACTATTACTATTCCGACAAAACACGGGATTTTAGTGAAGACTAAAGAGGCTGCTAAATGCCGGCTGGCCTCATTGGTTTTGATTTCCGGTCATTTCCTCCGGTATATCCAATCACCGGCAGCTGGAAGAGGATGGATGGTTGTTGAAATTTAGCTGTATATTTGCCCAATTAGTATTTAGTGATTATATAAGATCTCAAAAATTACTAATTGAGATGCCTGCGGTTTATGACAATTGGGCTAGGCTGGTTGCTGCCGCTCTGCGCAGGGAAGAGAATCGGGAGCTTGCTTTAAGGACCCCAAGTGATCTTTCTTCCCTATCATCATCATCATCATCACCATCTTTCTATTTGGGTTCATTCAATGGCCGAGTTTCGTCTTTCACCTCCTCGAGTATTTTGGTTGGGGAATCATTTCCCTACCATCAAATCCTTCAAGCCACCGATGGTTTTAGTGACTCGAAACTAATAAAGCGTGGCCACTCTGGGGTTCTCTATTCTGGGATTTTACAAGATGGGATTCAAGCCGTTGTTAAAAAAGTGAGGGTGTCATCCTTGGAGGAACAATTAGGCCTCATGTCGGAATTCAAAATTTACGGGATGGCCAATCATTCTAGACTGGTTCCTCTTCTGGGTTATTGCTTCGACGATCCTCATGACAAATTTCTGGTTTACAAGTACATGCCCAATAAGGATTTGTTTAGGTTTTTGAGTGGCGAAATCGATGATGATGGACAGCCACCACCATTTCTAAAATGGATTATCAGGTTGAAGATTGCAATTCAGACTGCTGAGGGACTATGCTATCTGCATCACCAATGTTTCCCGCCACTTGTTCATAGGTAAATATCATACTTAAGCTGGTGTTTAGCTTTCTTACTGTTTATGTTGTGGGGAGGACTGAGGGAATTTTGCATGTCTTGGTCTTTGTCTTGGTCTTTAAAAGAGACATTCAAGCAAGCAGCATTCTACTTGACGATGGTTTTGAAGTACGTTTGGGGAGCCTCAGTGGAGTTTGCATTCAAGAAACGAACAATAACCCAAACAGGATTTCGAGAATTCTGTAAGTTTCTTAGCAGACCTTTGACACTTCTAGTCCTTTATCTCAATTAGATGTACCCTTGTGTTTAACTCTTTCAATTTGGTGTTTCAATTAGGATACTAGTTAAACTTTCATCCACTTTCTATATTGGCTTCTTTGGCTTTGTTGATTTGATGTTTCATTTTGGATAATTATAAAATTTCATCCACTTTTATAGTAGTTTCTGTCCCAGGAGAGTTTTCTGATTATTATTATGACAACTAATCTATACTGTATGAATATGACTAAATGCCTTCTGTTTTTCCGGCAAGAATGGCTAAAAATAGTTACGAAACTTTAGTTATCAAGAAGACAATAGTCTCTTCTCAGCAGATGGCTTTTATTTTATTAATTGCAATAATTCCTGCATCTGAATTGGTTTGAGTATGAATGTCCTCGTGAGTTGATGTTGTGTACTTTTATTTCTAGTTCTAATTTGTTTGATCTGAGAGCTCTTGTACAATTCGGCTTTGATCTTATTCAATCCGCAAACACATTTCATCAACTCGGCCACGACCTTTCATAACTATCCTCCTTAATCTCTTATGTTGTCTACGAACTGCTGATTCTTCCTCCCTTCAACTGAAAAGTAGGCAGGGGATGTTTATAAGAGCAACGTCCTCCATTTCTACTTTTCTTTTTTTAACTTTTTAAAAGGATGTAAAAACTTTCTCTTCTCTTGAGTTACCCTTTCTTTCCACTATCATTACCTCGTTTGTTAAGATTTCTTGGTTTGCTAGACAGAATGACCGGTTCTCTTCATTCATGCAGGGGTATTGAACAAAGGAATTCTGGTATGGTACTTCGACACTTTCCCATGCTAGTTTTGCATACCATTAAATGGTCTTTAATTAATTATCTTTCTTTATTCTCCTTACTACAAGTGATATGCTACATATCCGATACACAATGAAGTTTACGCATTTTCTTCTAACGCACAAGTCATATTTGGTTGTTTGACTCTACTCAAATGGCACATGGAACCCTTCTGGTCATTTTATCCGCAGAACTAGAGCCTGGTGGCAGGTGGGTATATCCGCCGCCCCTGGAATAGTACTGGATGAGCATTAAACCATTAGTAGATTTTTTCTTGATCTGCTGGATTCAGAGTCTTTAGGATTCTGTTAAAAGAAAAAATGTAGACCCTCCAAAATATCATTTAGTGTTCATTTTCAAGTTCTTGCCCTCTAATCAAATTTGGTGGTCTGGGGGTTTGACAAGACAATCCCACTCATATATTCACTCTTCTATATCCCATCCTGAATGGTCAGGTACATCTAATGCAACATCTGCCTATGATGTTTATAGCTTTGGGAAGGTTTTGCTTGAGCTAGTCACCGGTAAGCGAGGCGTAAGTGCTGCCGATGGCACCACCAACAAGTATTGGACATGGAACATCCTGCGTTACATTGTTTCAGATGATAAGAACCTCGTTGCCAAAGTTGTTGATCCACATTTAGTCATGGGTGAGCATATGTTGGAGGGAGTGTGGGCGGTTGCTTTTATTGCCAAGGCGTGTCTAACTCCTAAGCCTTCAAAGAGGCCAAAAATGATAGAAATTCTCAAAGCTTTGGAAGGTAATAATTTGGAAATTTTGTGGTACTGAAGTTAACCTAGGTAATATGGTCATTGAAAGAACATTAGTGTTCTTCTTCATTTGAGCTTCATCTTTTTGAATTTTATGCCTGTGAACCCAGCACCAAGCTTTTCTTTGTGGGTATACAGTGTTCAGTTTGGTCGTTTTTGTGATGCAACTGAGATTGTAATGCACTGTACTCTAGTTAAGCAATCTGATTACGAAGCACGATAAATAATCACACCAGTGCAACCATTTCATATTACTTTCTTTCCTTCTTTCCTGAAACCAACACCCCCTCCCCCTCCTTTAGGATGGGTGCTCCTTAGGTCTTGAAGAGATTGTTTGCCCATATATTCTTGTACCATATTTCAGTAGCGTGAAGGTTATTCTTTAATTCTCGTTGACTGCTGAGTATTATGCCATAGATGGTACCAAGAATCGATCTTGTTCTTTGTTTAGTGTCACTACTTTTTGAATTTACCATCGTTCAACCATGACAAAAACCAGGATTATTAGCAAGCAGTGTTCTACTCCAGCTTTATCCAAACGGGAAGATTCATTTATATGCCAATTCCAGGATTTTCTCTTATGTGGACCTAAAGAATGCAACCAGAATTTTTGGATGGGATAGTCGGCTTGGACAAGATGAATTTGGGACATTATATCGAGGTTTGCTTCAAGAGAAGTCAAAGTTGCAGGGTGGCAAGGAATCACCAATAGTTGTAAAGGAAATGCATCTTAGAAGGGTGAAAGGGTTTCAGCAATGGCAGGTATTTCAAATGGAGCCTGTAAATTATATAACAATAACTAACTAATTGAATGATCAATATCTTTAATTCCGTTTAATATAAGTTCTTTGGCTGATGTTTAGCTCGAGAATAATATTTTTGTCAATATCTGCAGATGTCCAGATGTGATGTTCCAGTTGTTCTGATTTAGAATATATAGGTGTAATTTGTGTTGAAACTATAGATTCCTATTAAGACTGCAGAACAATTTTGTTCAGTTTACTATCTGATTTCAGATTTTGATAGTCATTGAAATGCTTGTATCTGTGTTCTCTGCAGGCTGAAGCAGAAATGCTTGGAAGACTCTCTCACCCCAACATACTAGAACTTCTTGGCTACTGTATGGAGGAAAACCGGTTACTTCTTGTCTACAAATTTATGCATAAGGGGAGCTTGAAGAAATACTTTTCTACAGGTGAGATTTTAATTTTGATGTTTTTTCCTGCTGCAGTTGTTTCCAAATTGTTTTAGTTATTGTGAATAATCCATGTCAGTGGTCCGGTGTCTTTAAGAGAGTTCTGATGTTCAGAACCTTACTTGGGACGTACGGCTTAAGATTTTGATAGGAGCAGCAAGAGGTCTTGCATTTTTGCATGAATCAGCAAGGCAAGGCTTTTTTCAGCAGAAAAAAGAGGGAGAAGGTTTTTACGGATACTTTAGCTGCTCGAAAATACTACTTGATTCTGTAAGTTACTGTAGGCCATACAAAATTTCAAGCAGTACAAATCTTACTTCTCGTGCTTGGATAATTCAGCTTGAGGTTTCTAGATTATAAACAAAATTACAAAACTGATAACAAGGGGTATTTTTCTCTTCTTAACATTGTTCAACTGGTTTTTACTTTCAGGATTACAACCCCAAGATTACAGGTTTTGGTGTGGCTGAGGTTGATCCCCCAGATGATCGTTATGATGTCCATCCGTACAAATTTTCTAGTGGGAAGTATGAATATGGCGCTCCTGAGTATTTAAGTTTAGGTAATCTGAACAACTCTCTTGACCTCTAAAGTTCTCGCACTCAATATTCTGCAGTGACCAAGAAATTAAAAGTGCAGCTTACTTGTGTAAAAGAAATGTTTCTGTTTAGTATTCTTATGAAAGATGAAAACTTTAATTGCTTTCTGCTAATCACTATTTACCAGGGGAAGGAATTCGTGATGGTAGCCATGATGAGTTTGTACCAGTGAAAGCACATTTTGAGAGTGATGTGTACGGTTTCGGAGTTATATTGGTTCGAATGTTAACCGGTGTAGAAGATTCTCATCATACATATAAACTCAAGAGGGTTATGCCTAATATATTTGTAGAAAGATATATGGACCGGTTGTTGAGAGGGAAAATTCCCTCAGAGGTTGCTGAGAAAATGGTTCAACTTGCTCAATTATGTCTTCGGCGTGATCGTAAGTCTAGACCATCGATCGAATTAGTATTGGAGATACTAGAAGGCACTGAAAAGATCCAGCGTAGCAAGGATGATCTGGATGAGCTAGAGTCGTCATCGAAAAGGCTTCATGAATCAAACTGCATACAGGATTCTCCAGTTCATATTCGGAATGAAGGGCAAGAAATCAGTGAGGTGATTCAAGGCGGGCAGAAGCAAAATGCTCAAGCAGAGAATGATATTTTGCCTAGAGCTTATAAAACCATTTATATTAGTGCGAGTCGGTTAAAACATCAGAAAGCAGGTTTTGGAGGGATTGTTCTGAATGAAGAAAGGAGTATTATCAATGCCTGGGCGATTTGTGGTGATCAGAATGTGAGTCTAGCAGAGACAGGATTACAGGCAATTGGATATGCTCAAGTTATAGCTGAGAAGAAGAGTTGGAAAAAAGTGCAGATCAGGTGCGATGTCCAAGGTATCGTAAACAAAATCAACCAAAAGAAGCGATTTGGCGAGGGATCATCTACAATTGTTGAAGACATCAATCATTTACGAGACTTGTTTGAAGAATGCTCATTTGTTTATATTCCAAAAGAATGGAATGAGAGCTGTAATAGGTTAGCTGATATAGCTGTGGAGAGCCAAACCTCACAGGAATGGAGTACCGCCTTCCCGTCATGGTTGATTGAGTCTAAAGAGAAAGGAGCAATTTAGTAGGTTGTTGGTTAATGATATGATGTAAAGCAATCTGACTACCATTTTAGAATTGGTCCAGTATAACTTTTAGCATCCAGAGCAAGATTTTCCTTTTACCAGATTTGTATGGCTGACGATGTTTTGACTGATTCTGTTTCAGGATTACAACTCCAATCGAAATCACTGTTCGCAACCCAAGATTTTTAGTTTAAATTGTAGTAAAAATGAAAAACCAAATGGACAATAATTATGGGACCGAGAGAGTACAAATTAAGAAATAAATCATCCACTGCTGTCAAGAGAATGAGGGAGAGTCAACGGTTCGTTGAAAAGGGACTTCCCAATAGTCAATCTCGAATTTCTCTTACATATACTAGTACTATTTTTCGCCCATTTGTTTGTTCATAGAGTTGGATTATCGGGAAAAACCAAGAAGCAAAAGAAAATGAAAGGGAACTTGAAAATCTCCAGTCTCAGTCTGTAAGCGTTGAGGAAGCAGATTGTTTTCTTAAGCCCGTTCAATTGAATGATCTCTGTTCTTTATCCACACCAGTCTTTCCTGCTGTATATAATCAAGCAATGCCAGCAGTTTATGACAATTGGGGTAGACTGGTTGGGGCCGTTCTGCGCAGAGAAGAGGATCGGGAGATTGCTTTAAGGACCCCAAGTGATCTTTCTTTACCATCATCAGTGTTAGGATCATCTTCATCTTTTAATTTGGCTTCATTCGATCACTCCCGAGAAGATTCGTCATTCAGAGCCGGGGGATGTTTGGCAGGGGAATCATTTACCTACAATCAAATCCTCAAAATCACAGATTCCTTCAATACTTCCAAACTCATAAGAAATGGCCACTCCGGAAATTTGTATCTCGGGGTTTTACAAACCGGGATTCATCTTGTGGTTAAGAAAGTCAACCTGCAGTCATTCTATGTGAAAGGGTTGTATTCATTGCCAGAAATTGAAATTTTTGGCACGGTTAATCATTCTAGATTGGTTCCTCTTCTGGGTCATTGCTTGGATAATCCTGATGAGAAAATTCTGGTGTACAAGTACATGGATAATAAGGATTTGTCAAGATATTTGAGTGGCAGAATTTATATAGACTGGACAACAAGGTTAAAGATTGCAACCCAAGTTGCGGAGGGATTATGGTATCTGCATCATCAATGTTCCCCTCCACTTGTTCATAGGTATCCAATCTTCTTCTTCTTCTTCCTTTTTTTTTTTTTTTTTAATGGTTCACTATCTATTTTTCATTCAATTTACTTTCACTTGGGAAAGGGTAGGAGAGGGCTGAGGAAGAGTTTGAGTGTAAAAGTTGTAAGTTAATGTTATAGCTAAAATATATTGCCTTTGTTGGTTCTTCTATTGAGTGTCTAAAAGAGATATTCAAGCTTCCAGCATCTTACTTGATGATGATTTTGAGGTGCAGTTGGGGAGCCTCACGGGAGCTGCTATTGAAGAAGAAAATGACAGTGCTAAAAGGAGTTCAAGGTTACAGCTATGGCCAATGTATGTTTCTTCTCATGAACTTCTTCCACTCGGTCAAAATTAGGGATACAATTCATAAATCTCTTTGCATAATATTCGTGTTACGTGTACTTGGGGGAAAAACTTATTAATTTTTCTGACCATTTAAATCAGTTATTGGAAGTCAATTCACCCACTCTAAATCAAAGACTTGTTCTTCTATTTTTTGTGCTAATTGCTGCATCTGGATGTTGAGGATGTTCTAAGCTTTGTTAACAATCATTCACAAAATGTCCGATCCATTCGGACTTCTGAACTTTCTGTTACCATTCTTTCCACTTTTATTCTCTGCTTGTTAATACTCCTTGGCTGCCTGAAGTTATGACAGGCTTTCTTGTCATATGCAGGAGTTCCAGGAGTTTTGAGCGAAGGAATTATGGTATGGTGCTGTTTGTTCTTCCTTGAAGCCACTTTTAGGATTCAATTCTACAATAATCTGTATGTAACTATCCAACTTTGAGTTCCTAAAATGTCAGTAACAATTAGGATGCCTTATTCACCAATTATTAGATTTGTGAGTCAATGGCACCATTTCTGCGGGTCCCTTCTGAAACTTGAATGGACAATTCGGATCACGTTTATTTTGCTTAAATGTCACTTGATTTGCCCATCCTTTGTTACCATGGTCCCAAAGAAATGCTCATATATACTTCTAAATTAGCAACCATCATTCAAACAGCTTATTGATTTATACTCTATGCCCAAAGTTTACATTCAATTCTCTGGAGTCACTGATAAATCTTTCTTGTCCATCTTCTGCATGCAAACTTCATAGTTGTAAAATAGATGACAGTATACAACTTCTTGGTACATATCAAAATGAAAAACAGAAAGAGAAAGTAGCAAAAAATGGAAATTTCTGTTTTCACAAAGCTTTCTTAAATGGATAGCAATTTTGTTTGTGATTTCTTTTTGTTATGCTAGTTCCACGGGAATTATTTATTGGGTCAGAAATTGTACATTTCTATCTCACTCAATAATCAGTCTCTTTTAAATCTAATCCTGAATGGTCAGGTACATCTGATACGATATGTGCTTATGATGTTTATAGCTTCGGGAAAGTTTTGCTCGAGCTAGTCACTGGTAAGCTTGCCGTAAGTGATGCCAATGGCTTGACCACGAAGAATGGGATGGCAGCCATTCTGCGTTCCATTGTTTCAGTTGACAAAAAACTCATTGCTGACATTGTTGATCCTTCATTGATCATAAATGATTATGTCTTGGAGGAACTGATGGAAGTTGCTTTGATTGCAAAGGCATGTCTCAGTCGTAACCCCTCTAAGAGGCCCAAGATGGCGGAAATCCTCAATGCTTTGGAAGGTAGTTTCTTGGAAACTCTTTGTTAGTGAAGGCACACTAGGTAGATTTGTCAGGGAAAGCCTTTTTATTTTGCTTTCCCTCCTCTCCTCCTCTGCTGATTCATGTGAGCTTTATGTTTTTGAAGCTTATGTCAGTGGAATAATGGATTAAGTACCCAGCTATTCTTTTGGGGTTGTTGTGTGCAGTTTGATGGTTTTTGTGATGCAACATGAAATTATGTTTCCCCACTCTCTGATTTCAGTATTCTTATAACGTAAACTTGAAGAATTGAAATCAGAAGTGTGAAACTTGTCTCATATTCTTGATGACGATAGCTTAAATTTCTTTTTTTTTCTTTGATCTGGATGCTGTTTGGAACTTGAAAAAACTATTTTGAAGCTGTTTTCCTTTAGCTTCCATTGGCATGAAGGGAAGCCCTGAAAATTCTTGTTTAATGCAGAATGTATGCCATTCTTTGTTGTTGTGAGCACACTTGTAGTAAATACATTGGCCTTACAGTTCCTCAGTTTACTGTTAACATTTTCTTAGGTAACTTATTTATATGCAGTAGGAAGTATATGTTAGCTTTTTGGTGTGCAATATGACATTTTCAGGATTATTTGCGAAAAAAAGGATCATCAACATTCGCCAGAATGGGAAGATCTATTTACACGGAAGTTTGAGGATTTTCACTCTTGGGGAGCTCAATGATGCTACCAAAAATTTTGGAAGGGAATGTTGGCTGGGACGAGATGAATTTGGGGAATTATATTGGGGTTCACTTTGTGAGAAGTCAAAGTCACATGGTAGAACTGTATCACAGATACTTAGTAAAAGAATGTTTCCTAGAAGAATGAGGGACATTCAGCAACGGCAGGTAATACTTAAATATGGAGCTTGTGAATAAGATGAAACTGTTTGAATCCCGAGGGCCCTGAATCGAGCGTTGAGTTTTTATTGTCAATATACGCCACCATCTCTCCTGAACCGGCATTTAGATGTTCTGATGTAAATATATAGGCGAGATTCATGATAAAGCCACTTATTCCTCTCAACTAGGAGCACTGAGTGAATTCAGTTTAGAGAACTATCTGACTAATTTAACAACTGTACAGTAATCCCACTGAAAGGCTTATATTTGTTCCTTGCAGGCTGAGGTTGAAGTGCTTGGAAGACTTTCTCATCCTAACATACTGAAACTTCTCGGTTACTGTTTGGAGGATGGCAAGTTACTTCTTTTATACAAATTCATGCAAGAGGGAAGCTTGAACAAATATTTTTCTGGAGGTGAGGATTTTTTATGCTTCAGTTATTATCAGTCAAATCAAGCTTGAACTGTTAATCTGTGATATTATTTTCATATCCTAAGAGAGTACTGCTATTCGAGAACTTACGTGGGAGAAGAGGCTTAAGATTTTGATTGGAGTGGCAAGAGGTATAGCATTCTTGCACGCATCACACAAGCAAGGCTTTTTCCAGCAAAAGAAAGAGGGAGAAGGTTTTTACGGGTATATCAACTGCTCAAAGATATTTACCGATTCTGTAAGTTATTTGAGCCACAATTATTTATTCTTTCATTGTTAGTTGCAGTTGGACTCCAATGGATCATGTTATTCATGTAGTTTTTAAAACATTTGTTCTGTGTTTCTACATTATCAACAAACTGATAAACAGATAGACACTGTTGATAACGTTGTTCATCTGGTTTTGTTACAGGATCACAACCCAATGATCACAGGTTTCTGTGTGGCTGAGGTTGATCGCCCATATGATCTTGTTGATGTCCACCCGAATGCATTTACACGTGGGAAATATGAATATGCTGCTCTAGAGAATAAACATTCCGGTAATCTTCTTATCTTCTCTGCTCCAGATTCAGTGCTAACAAACAGAAACTATAACTTAAAGAGTTCCCTTGTGTACAATCGATTCTATTATAATGCATTTCTATTGGTATCTGTCTATTCACCAGGCCGGTTTTCAACAATGAGCTCGCGTTTGGGGAGCGATGTGTACGGTTTTGGTGTTATATTGGTCCGGGTGTTAACTGGTGTAGATAATCATCAACATACGTCTCAGATCACAGTGCTTATGCGTCCTCTTGAATTCATAGAAAGAAATATGGACCAACGGTTAGAAGGCAAAATTTCATCTAAAGCTGCTGTAAGAATGGTTCAACCCGCTCAATTGTGTCTTGCATATGACCATACTCTCAGACCACCTATGGAGCAAGTTGTGGAGATACTCGAAGGCATTGAAAAAATGGCAAATATCAAAACGCTCTCCTAATTTCGCAGTCCATAAAAATTTTGTGTAGCAGAGAATTATGTTAAGACTGAAAATACAGAGGATGAGAGAAACCTCAAAAGATCCAGAGAAGATCTGCATTTTCTAACACATCAATCGCTTTCCAAAATGTATTTGAATTGCAGAATAAACAAAAAAAAAAAGAAAAAGAGCCTTTCATGATCCATCCATCCTGATAAACACTAGTAATCAACTCCTGAATCTTTTTCGCAAAGACTCTGCGAACCCAATAATGTTTTGTTCAGCAGTTAACAGAAATGGATTAAAAGATTTTAAGCCAAATGATAGAGTGAATATGGCAAGCTTGCTCAATTATGCCTTTGGCCTGACCACCAACTATGTCTTCAAAATGAGCTGGAACTTTAAGCTCAGACCACCAATTGAACGAGACTATAAGAATGAAAAAAGAGGGTTGACCTCCCCCACCAACTCCCGGGCTAATCAATGTACACATTAAGAGAGAAAAACAAAAGAAATGAAATAGTAGTAAGTAAGCGGTTGCTATGGCGGGCGCGTCAATGACTAATGTCAACGGTTGTTCCAGTCAATGACTAATAATAGGTTGTTCTTTGCGACCATTCCTTAGTCTATTTGATCACCGGTTTTTCACAATCCTTGTTGGGCTACTAAGAGATACTTAAAAATGCCTGCAGTTTATGACAGTTGGGATCGGCTGGTGAAAGCCACGTTGCGCAGGGAGGCGTACCGGGAGATGGCTCTAAGGACCCCAAGTGATCTTTCCTTTGCATCATCTTCTTCATCTTTCAATTTGGGTTCAGGCCGCAGCCGAGCTTCATCGATGAGCTCCCGGAGCTTATTGGTTGGGGAATCATTCACCTACCCTCAAATTCTTGAAGCTACAGATGGGTTCAGCGACTCTAAACTCATAAAGCATGGCAGCTCCGGGGATATCTATCACGGAGTTTTGCCTAGTGGAATTGAAATAGCTGTTAAAAAGGTCAACGCGTCATCCTTGGAGAAAGAGTTATTGCTAATGTCAGAACTGGAAATTCGTGGGATGGTCAATCATTCTAGACTGATTCCTCAACTGGGTCATTGCTTGGAGAATGCCGATGAGAATTTTCTGGTGTACAAATACATGCCTAATAAGGATTTGTCAACATACATGAGTCGCAATTATATAGGCTGGGCAACTAGGTTGAAGATTGCAGCCCAAATAGCTGAGGGATTATGCTATCTACATCATGAATGCTCCCCTCCACTTGTCCACAGGTAACCTCCACAAAACTCTCTGTATGTTTAAATTGTTTCACTCTCTTTTCTGCTTACAGTTCTATGTTATACTTGGGAATATACTAATAATGCTAGCATTTGGTTTGGTTACTTTTGAGTCTCAATAGAGATGTTCAAACTAGTAGCATCCTACTTGATGATGATTTTGAAGTGCATTTGGGGAGTCTTTCCAGAACTTGTGTCGAAAGAAACAGCGACACCCTAAACAGGATTGCTAGGTTGCGGTTGCAAATGTGAGTCTCTAAACAATTTTTGACATTTCTCTAGGTGCTTCTCTCTAGGATAGTAGGATCCCCTTGATGCCTAACGAAGTATGAACTGCTCTGTGTTCTTTTCTGCAGAAGATGATTTTTGTTTGAGTAAATGAATGATTACTTCTTAATTGTCCAAAAGTCAGTGAGACCATTTCAAACGATTTTCTGTTCCTCTATCCTAGTATTGATTGCTGAATTTTGATGTTATTCTTCCAGCCAGCGGATGTCATTATGTTTCTATTTCTTGATCTGATTGGTCAAGTTAGTTCTTTTTCTTAGTTTGGCTTGATATGCTTCTTGAAACACATTCCATTAACCTGAGTTTTGTTGATTGTTCTTCGTGATCTTTCCTATTTCATTTGGATGGCTGATTTTTTCTCCCCTTTCTTGCTTACCGGGGAATGTTTCTTGTTTTTCCATTTTCAGTTCTTTGTTGGTTGAGTCCTTGGCTTGCTTGGAGTCATGACAGGCCTTCTATTTTCTGCAGGAGTTCTGATCCTGAACAAAGTACTGCTGGTATGGCACTTCGTTGATGCTACAAATTGATTGAACCGATTTTTTTCAACTGTCTTTATATAGTTATCTTGCTTTGAGCGCCTAAATTGGCTCTGACTTTAGTCATTTTTCTTTTTTATGTGCATAGTTGAAAGCAATTTTCTCGAGTTACTTGGTAATCTTTCATGTCAACTTTTTGAATTTCGTTTCTGAGTTTTCTTTATTGATGGCACATACATATAGCAGTATCATTTGTACTAATGAAGTAATGGATAACATCAAACTCAGCGGAAAACCAAAAAAGCATGAAAGAAAACTAGCAGAAAAGAATTTTCCTTCTCAAAATCACTTTGAACTAATATCTTGGGGAAACCACACAAAGGGGTCAGGGAAGTAGAGAAAATGCCAAACAATATTTCAAAGCTTACTAGTTTCTCAAAAAGTGATTATTTCTTTCTTGTTCCGGCTATTTGATGTTTATTCCCATCCAAAACGAATCTTGATTTATCAGGTAATACGGCATGTGCCTACGATGTTCATTGCTTTGGGACGGTTTTGCTCGAGCTTGTTACTGGCAAGTTTGGCTTAAGTGCTGCCAAAGGCTCTGCCATGAACGTTCGGATGGCACGCACCCTGAGTATGATTGTTTCAGATGATAAAAAACTCATTGAAAACATTATTGACCCTTCTCTAATCATGGATGAGGATATGTTGGTGGAACTGTGGGCAGTTGCTTTCATTGCCAAGGCGTGTCTCAGTCCCGAGGCTACTCATCGGCCAATGACGGTAGAAATCGTCAAGGCTTTGGAGCATAAAAATTTAGCCACGCTCTATGGAATTGCAGGTAATCTAGATCTGTTATCTGGGAAGCTTATTATGCTACTTCTTTTGTTTCTCCAGTGGAGCATGTTGGTTTAACTTTATGCCAGTTTGGAGCTCATCTTTTCAGTGTGTTAAGAAAAAGACTTTAGAGATTTCTTTTTTAAATTTTATGTTTTATGCAAATCTTGATTGCCTTACTTCTAATTTCATTCAGTGATCACTTCAGATAGTAAACTTTTTCTTAATCTACATAAACTTTAGGTTTTCATTCTTAACAACGCGACTCACATACTATTGAAGACTTACATTATTCACTCTGAATATTTCCTTGCAAAGCTCAAGAAGACATAAGTGGTGAAAATAATATATACTCTATTTACTTTCGTTATTTTTCAGGGAGTAGTTCATGGATTTGTCGTCATTCAACCACACAGATACCTTCAGCTTTAGTTCTTCAATTCATTCTCATTTGGTGTTGAAGTTATATATAGACATATAATATGGGAGACTAGAGACTGACATGTCATTTTTGCCTTTTGTAATTAAAACCTTCTTCAGATGGCAAAACTACTCCTCAAAACTATAAGTTATTGGTACAGATGGCCGCGAATGGGAGGGGCACTGAGCCTGTGGTGCTGGATGACATAATCAAGTGTTGGAAGTCCGGTCAAGGCGGGGGCGCCAAGTCCAGCTCTCAGAGGCGGAGATCCGCTCGCTCTGCACCACCTCCCGTGAAATCTTCCTTCAACAGCCTAACCTGTTGGAGCTTGATGCGCCAATCACGATATGTGGTGACATTCATGGGCAATATGCTGATCTCCTGAGACTCCTTGAATATGGGGGCTTTCCCCCTGAGACAAGTTATTTATTTCTAGGGGATTATGTGGACCGCGGAAAGCAGAGCCTTGAGACCATCTGCCTTCTCCTTGCTTACAAGATCAAGTATCCTGAGAATTTTTACCTTCTCCGATGAAGTCATGAATGGGCTTCGATTACCCGGATACACGGGTTCTATGATGAATGTAAACGCCGGTTCAATGTAAGGCTTTGGAAAACCTTCGTGGATTGCTTCAACTGTCTTCCTGCAGCGGCTGTAATCAACGACAAAATATTCTGCGTGCATGGCGGTCTGTCTCCAGATTTAACAAGCTTAGATCAAATAAGGAACATGAAGCGTCCAACTGATGTTCCAGACTGTGGCCTTCTTTGTGATTTACTATGGTCAGATCCTTGTAGAGATATTAAAGGTTGGGGAATGAATGATAGGGGCGTCTCGTATGTCTTCGGTCCAGATAAGGTGGCCGAATTCTTGATACGGCATGATTTGGACCTTATTTGTCGTGCTCATCAGGTTGTGGAAGACGGATATGAATTTTTCGCTGACAGGCAACTAATTACCATATTTTCTGCTCCAAATTATTGTGGTGAGTTCAATAATGCTGGTGCAATGATGAGTATAGATGATACTCTAATGTGCTCCTTTCAAATTCTAAGGCCAAAGCTTAGTAAGGTGGAGCCTATAGACCGGGGAGAACTTGTGTTACATGAAAGGTCCTAGGAAGCTCTCTCTTTCTCTCTGGAAGCTGATGGTTAAGTCGGGGCATTTACAAATGAATAAAAGCTACTATCATCAGCCAGTCACTTACGAGTAAAAGGAAAAACACTAATGTCATTCCAAAAGAAACATTGGAATAGCCAGTTACTACAAGTCTAGTCTACCACTTACATGCTCTCAGATTTTTATTTGTGCGGTTGATAAAACTCCATTTGTTGTTGACACTCCCTCGAACCCGTTGAAGCAAAGTCTTCGTCAATTCAAGAGTTAAGAGCAACCATCTTAGACTTTTATTCCTTCGAAATGATTCTTCTCTTTAGTTTCTTAATTTCAGTACAATTTGTACGGAAAATGAAATTTAAACGTGACAATTTTTTTGGAACAGAAAAAGTACTTACAAACTACTTATACGGGTTGAATAAACCTGCATTAATGTTGACACTCCCGCGAGTTCCGTTGAATTTGGAGAAAAAGCAAAGTCTTGGTTAAGACTTGAGAGACTTTTACTTATTACTACTATTACAAAACAGGGGTCTAGTAAAGAAGCTGCTAAATGGCCTTCTTTGGTTTTGTTTTCCGATCATTTCCTCCGGTCTATCCTATCACCGGCAGTCGGGAGGAGATGGGCTGTTGAAATTTAGTTATACATGCGCCCAATCAGTATGTATTGATTGTAATAAGATCTTAAAAATCACTAACTGAGATGCCTGCGGTTTATGACAATTGGGATAGGGGATAGGTTGGTTGCTGCCACTCTGCGCAGGGAAGAGAATCGGGAGCTTGCTTTAAGGACCCCAAGTCATCTTTCTTCACTATCATCATCATCAACATCACCATCTTTCTATTTGGGTTCATGCCATGGCCGAGGTTCGTCTTTCACCTCCTCGAGCATTTTGGTTGCGGAATCATTTGTCTATTATCAAATCCTTCAAGCCACGGATTGTTTCAGTGACTCGAAACTGATAAAGCGTGGCCACTCTGGGGTTCTTTATTCTGGAATTTTACAAAATGGGATTCAAGCCGTAGTTAAAAGAGTCAGTGTGTCATCCTCGGAGGAACGATTAGGCCTCATGTCAGAATTGAAAACTTACGGGATGGCCAATCATTCTAGACTGGTTCCGCTTCTGGGTTATTGCTTTGACAATCCTGATGAGAAATTTCTGGTTTACAAGTACATGCCCAATAAGGATTTGTCATGGTTTCTAAGAGGGGGATATCTAGATTGGATTACCAGGTTGAAGATTGCTACTCAGACTGCAGAGGGGTTATGTTATCTGCATCATCAGTGTTCTTACCCACTTGTTCATAGGTTCTAAATACCAAATTTAAGATAATTAAGTTCAATAATCTGTTTCATTTTCTGATTTCCTACTGTTTTTGTTGGGAGAGTGCTAAGGGAATTCACAATCCCCTTGACCTTCAAAAGAGGAATCCTGTTTTGGCTCTGATGCTAATTTGCTTCTCTTTGGTCTTTGAAAGAGAAATTCAAGCAAGCAGCATTCTACTTGACGATGATTTTGAAGTGCATTTGGGGAACCTTAGCAGAGTTTGTACTCAAGAAAGAATCAATAATCAAAACAGGCTTGCGAGATTTCCGTAAGTTTTCTGAGCAGAATTTGATGGTTTCTAGTCCTTTAGCGCAATCAGATGTAGCCCTTTGTAAGCAGAAGCATTTAGTTACAAACTTTATTCATCTAAAAGACAATCAATTGCCTCCGAACAAAATGCCTTTCTTAATTTCGATCAATTCGCAGTAATTGCTGCATCTGATTTGGTTTGAGAATCATCCCCCCCGTCTGTTGATGTTGTTCGCTTTTATTTCTAATTCTTGTTCCTTTAATGATATCTTGCTTAGTTTGGCTTTTATTTTCTTCCTCGAACACATTTCATTAAACCGAAACCACTTTTTATAACTATCCTCCATCTCAAGTGTTGTCTTTGAAGTGCTGACTGTAGCTCCCCTCAGTTTAATTGTTGATCCTGAGGATGTTTAGAGCTATGGGCTCCATTCCTACTTCTTCCATTTAAAGGCTATATAAGCTCTATCTTTCTTTTAAGTTTCTGTTTCTTTCCAATATCATTGCATTGTTGTTCATGTTTCTTGGCTTGCTTGAGAAAGCTCTCGTCTTCATGCAGGGTTTTTGAACAAAGGAATTCAGGTGTGGTACACGGATACTTGCCCATGCTAGTTTTACAGACCATTTTGCAACTGTCTCTTGTTAATATTTATCTTTTATTTAAGCTCCTTAATATCATTGATACCTATGATATTTATTGCTTTGGGAAGGTTTTGCTTGAGTTAGTCACTGGTAAGCCAGGTTCAAGTGCAGCCAGTGACTTCAGCATGAAGACTTGGATGGCAAACACCTTGGGTTTTGTTGTTTCAAATGATAAGAAAGTTATTGCTAACATTGTTGACCCATCCTTCATCATGGATGAGGATACTCAGGAGGAAGTGTGGACAGTGGTTTCTATTGCCAATGCGTGTCTCAGTCATAAGCCTACTAAGCGGCCAAATGCGTATGACATCCATCAGTCTCTACGAGGTTACAAGCTACAGTGCAACTTAAACTAAGTAATATCATACATCGTCCAAACTTTTGAGGTTCGTGGGTAGTGTGCATAGAGTACCGCATTGGTTATGTAGACTAATGAGTATTGCTTTTTGATAATAATAATTGTGTAACTGGCCACAAGGATCTTTTTTCTTCCTTCCTTTCTGTTTGTCTGCATTGATTCCTGAATTTATCATCGTTCAACCATGCTTACATTTGACTTTAGTTCTTCCATGTATCATAAGCATTTTTCCACCTAACTGGAGAGATCAACAGAACATATTTGGTTTTCCTTATGAGAATGACTTTGTCAGGATTATTGAACGGGAGTATCACGGTCTGTCGTAGGGAAATCTATTCACATGCTGGCTCTAGGATTTTCAACTTCAGGAGGCCCAACTATGCTACTGAGAATTCTGGAATGTATAGTTGGCTGGGACATGATGAATTTGGTAGATTGTGCTTAAGCTGGCTTCAAGGGAAATCAGAGGCACGTGGTGGCATGGGATCACAGCCAATTGTTATAAAAAATATGTATCTTAAACCGGTGAAAGGCTTTAAGAAATGGCAGGTAACTAAAAATATGGCTGGTGAATGGATGATACCTAATTATTTGAACGGCCGAGGTCTAGAACTCCCCTTCATGAGCTTTGACACCTCTTTTAGTTCTTATTTGGCCAATATCTAGGATGTAGTTCAAGAATAATATTTTTTTCAATGAATGCCGCTATCTCTCCTGAAACGATGTTTGGAATGTTCTGTTGTAAATTATGATTCATCTTGAAACTACTGATTCCTCTCAAGTATGACATGGAAAATATTTGGTAACTTGGATAGCCTACCTAAATGCTTGTATTTTGCAGGCTGAGGTAGAATTGCTTGAAGGACTTTCTCATCCCAATATACTGGAACTTCTTGGTTGCTCCTTGGAGTACAGCCAGGTACTTCTTATCTACAAATTTATGCAAGATGGAAGCTTGAAGAAATACTTCTCCAGTGGTAACTTTTTTTTTTTTATTATTATGTAGTACTATTATATGATTCAATCTTGTATAAATTACAGAAAATAATCGGTCTTATATTGTTTAATATCTGAAGAGACTTCAGAAGAGGCTATTCGTGAACTTAACTTGGGACAGGAGTCTTAAGATTTTAGTAGGAGCAGCAAGAGGTCTAGCATTCTTGCACACATCACATAGGCAAGGTTTTTTCCCACAGGAGAGGGAGAAGGTTTTTATGCGTACTTCAGCTGCCCGAATATCTTACTAGATTCAGTAAGTTCTTGAACCTCACAATTTTGTAGCAGTGCAAGTTCAGTGGATTCTCTTGCTTCTCATGTTTAATACAGTTGTTGGAGGTTTCTTGATAGGAAACATAAGTACAAAACTGATCACAAGTCTTTACTCTTATTTACATTGTTCAACTGATTCCTATTTTCAGGATTACAACCCTAAGATTACAGGTTTTGGTGTGGCGGAGGGTGATCCCCCAGATGTTATGTATGATGTCCATCCGTACAAATCATTTAGCGGGAAGTATGATTATGGTGCTCCTGAGTATATAAATTTAGGTAATCTAGCCAAATCTCTCTTAGCTTCTGCATTTAAGATTCCTTAGCTGACAGAGGAACTATAAGTTCAACTCACTTGTGTGGAAAAGATTCTGTTTGATATCCCTGTTAAAGGATGAAAGTATTTATTGCTTTCTTGAACCACTATTTACCAAGGGACTCAATTGACCTTGATGAGTTTGTGCCTGCGAAATCATATTTGGGGAGCAATGTGTATGGTTTTGGCGTTGTATTGGTCCGGATGGTAACTGGTGTGGACAATTATCATCATGCATACACACTCAAGCAGCTTGGACCTCATATCTTCATAGAAACACATATGGACCGGTGGTTAAAAAGCAAAAATTCCCACAGAAGCTGCTGTGGAAATGGCTCAGCTTGCTCAATTATGTGTACGAGATGATCATACTCTCAGACCATCAATGGAACATGTCGTGGAGATACTAGAAGGCATTGAAAAGATCCAGAGTGACGAGGACGGTCTTACTGAGCTAGAGCTGTTGTTGAAAAGGGCTAACAAGTTATCAGGGAATGAAGCGGTTGAAATCTATGAGGAGAAACATGGTAAGCCGAAGCAAAATTCAAAGAAAATCAGCGAGCTAAATAAAAAGCTCTCGAGTAAAGGATACAAAACCATTTATATGAGTGCTAGTCGTTTACAACACCAGAAAGCAGGTTTTGGGGGAATTGTTCTGAACGAGGAAAGGATGATTATCAATGCCTGGGCGATTTGTTGTGATCAGAATGCAAGTCTAGTAGACACAGGATTACAGGCGATTCGATATGCCCAATTAATAGCAGAGGAGAAGAGTTGGGGAAAAGTGCAGATGAGATGTGATGTCCAAGGTATAGTTAGCAAAATCATTCGAGCGACAACGTTTGAAGCGAAATTCTCTACCATCGCGAAAGACATCATAAGTTCAAGAGAATCGTTTGAAGAGTGATGTTTTTGTTTATGTTCCCAAAGAATGGAATGAGAGCTCTAATAGATTAGCAAAGTGGAGAGCCAAACTTCAGAGACATGGAGCAACTCTTTCCCGTCATGGCTGATTGAGCGAGTCTAATCAGAAAGGTGCAATTTTCTAGTCTGTTAGTCAACCATTTGAACTGTGTGTAGCATAACTGCCATTTTAGTGTTGAAAAACCAAAAAAAAAAAAAAAAATACAAGGCGGGAAACCTGTCCTACCATTGAGCTAAAAAGAGTAATATAATGACACCTGACACGTTGACATGTGATTGACGAGGAAGTCAAGTAGTCAACGGCTGAAACGTTGGCAAATGACACCGTCCCAATCAAACGCGTTGAAATGGAAAGATACCTTCAGCATTTGTTGGTTATGCCGTCAAACGACTTTAATTCCGTTCCCACTCTTATTGTGCCAACAAAATTTAATATTTTTTTTTCTAGTAAACATTTTGTATCCTTAAAGCAAATAGATGTGACTTGTGACTTGTAGACCAAGGAAAAAGAGGGAATGAAACTATGAAAGGAAACCCCCTCCAATTTTGTCACTTTTCCGAAATGTGTTGAGAAAACCGAAGTCTCTTGTTTAAGTAGGCGGCAAGGAAAACTCTGATTTCATTTCATCAACTCCGACCGACCATTTCGTCGATCAAATCTCCGGCAGAGCGATAGAGGATAAACATATATACAACCTGAGAATAAGGTATGTCCTTGCCCGCAGTATATGACAATTGGGGTCGTCTGGTCAAAGCCACTTTGCGGAGGGAGGAGTTCAGGGAGCTTGCTCTGAGGACCCCAAGTGATCTTTCCTTGGCATCGTCATCATCATCATCATCGCCATCTTCCCATTTGGGTTCATCCTTATTGTTGGGGGAATCATTCACCTATCATCAAATTCTTGAAGCCACGGATTGTTTTAGTGACTCTAAGCTCATAAAGCATGGCAGCTCTGGGGACATTTATCATGGAGTTTTACCTAGTGGAATTCAAATTGCTGTTAAAAAGGTCAACGTATCGTCCTTGGAGAAAGAAGTATGTCTACTGTCAGAAATGAGAGTTTTCGGGATGGCCATGGATCATTCTATACTTGTTCCTCTTCTAGGTCATTGCTTAAAGGATGCCGATGAGAAATTTCTGGTGTACAAATATATGCGTCATAAGGATTTATCGAGCTGTTTGGATGGCAAAATTTATATAGACTGGACAACAAGGTTAAAGATTGCGACCAAAGTCGCAGAGGGATTATGTTATCTACATCATGAATGTTCCCCTCCACTTGTCCATAGGTAAGACCAGAATCTCTCCATGTTTAGATAGTTTCACTCTTTTCTCCTTTTAATTCTATGTTAGTTGGCTAGAGAGAATGTACCAGTTTTGATGATCATGTGATGCTGATGATGCTCATATTTGGCATGTTTGTTTTGAGTCTCGAAAGAGATATTCAAGCTAGTAGCATCCTGCTTGATGATGATTTTGAAGTGCATTTGGGGAGTCTCGCCAGAGCTTGTATTGAGGAAAAGGGCGACAACCCGAACAGGATTGCTAGGTTCTTCCGGTTGCAAATGTGAGTTTCTCAACAGTTCTTAGTGTCCATGGTGTTTCTCTTCATCACCACAAGAGATCCATTTTCGAAACTAGGATCTCCTTTTTTGCGTAATAGATGGCTTAAGAAGCATGACTACTCTGTTTGCTTTTCTGTGGAAGATATTTGTATCAGTAAACTGAATAATTACAAAGCTTCTTAGTTGTCGGAAAGTGAGTAAAACTATTCCGAACTTACTTCTGTTCCTCTATCCTAACGTTGATTGCTGAATCTTAATGTTATTCTCCCAGCTGCAGGATGTATTTTATGTTTCAATTTTTATTTTTATTTTTTTTGTCAGTATGATTGGGTACATTATACTCTTGCTTAGCTTGGCTTGATTTGTTTCTTGGAACACATTTCATGAACACCTTGGGTCACAACGGAAACAGCCTCTTTGTGTAATTACAAGGGTAAGGCTGCGTACAACTGACCACCCAGACCCCAACTTGGTTGGGATATACTGGGTTATGTTGATGTTGATGAACACATTCCATGAACCTGAGAGGTTTGTTAAGTGTCGTTGGTGATCTTTCCTATATCTTATATGCACTGTTGATTCTTTCTTCCCTTTCTTACTTCCTAGGGATTGTCTCTAGCTACCTTGTCTTAATTTCCAATTTCCTTTCTTTGTTGGTAACCAGTCCTTGGCTTGTTTAGACTCATGACAGGCCTTCTTATTTTCTGCAGGAGTTCTAATTCTGAACAATGGAATTCTGGTATTGCACTTTAGTATTTCCTTGATGCTACTCATCTAGTTGCTTCTTCAACTGTTTTTATGTAGTTGTCTTGCTTTGGGATACTAAATTGGCACCGAGCTTAGTGATGTTTTAGTTTTTCCCTATGCTCACAGATAACTTCAATTTCATTGAGTTACGCAGTAATCTTCCATGTTAATGTTTTGCTGATTTTAGAAGCTGGTTCATTTCTAAGTTTCGCTTATTGAAGGCACATGTAGGACCACTTTTAGTAATAGTCTAGTAGATGGCTGAGTAAAATCCACAGAGAAAACAAAATGCAAGAAAGAAAACTAGCAGAGATGAACTTCTTTTTTCAAAACATTTTTGAACCAATATCTCGTGGAAACCGTAAAGGTATCAGGAAGTTAAGGGAACATCACCATCATTTCTGATCTTACTAGTTTCTGAAAGGGAAAAGTTAGAATTCATTTTTATATCTTTCTTGTTCTGGGAGTTTGATATTTATATTTGTGCCCAAAACTAATCTAGATTTGTCAGGTAATGCAACATGTGCCTATGATGTTCATTGCTTTGGAAAGGTTTTGCTCGAGCTTGTTACTGGCAAGTCGGGCTTAAGTGCTGCCAAAGGCTCCACTGTGAAGAATTGGATGGTTAGAACACTGCCGTCTATTGTTTCAGATAATAAGAGATTGATTGCCAACATTGTTGACCCATTTTTGCTCATGGATGAGCATATCTTGGAGGGAGTATGGGCAGTTGCGCTAATTGCAAAAGCGTGCCTCAGTCTCAAGGTTACAAATCGTCCTAAGATGGTTGAAATCCTCAAGGCCTTGGAACGTGCTAATTTGCCAAGGCTCCATGGTATTGCAGGTAAGCTGCCTCTGGTTTTATGGTTCTGCATAGTGAAGACTAAACTAGAAACTGTAGTTTTCGTCATGAAATTCCACACAGCACCTTTCAGGTGGTAGAACCACTTATCAATAACTCTAAGTTATTTGTAGGGATGGCTGCAAATGGGCTGGGCATTGAGCCTGCCGTGCTTGATGACATAATCAACCGGTTGCTGAAATGCCGGAAAGACAGCACGGTGAGCCAAGTCCAGCTCTCAGAGGCGGAGATTCGCTCACTCTGTACCACCTCCCGTGGAATCTTCCTTCAACAGCCTAACCTTTTGGAGCTTGAAGGACCGATCAAGATATGTGGTGACATTCACGGGCAATATCCTGATCTGTTGAAAGTCTTTGACCGTGGAGGCTTTCCTCCTGAGGCCAATTATTTATTTCTAGGGGATTATGTGGACCGCGGAAAGCAGAGCCTTGAGACCATCTGCCTTCTCCTTGCTTACAAGATTAAGTATCCTGAGAACTTTTTCCTTCTCCGAGGAAATCATGAATGTGCTTCGATCAACCGGATATACGGGTTCTATGACGAATGTAAACGCCGGTTTAACGTTAGGGTTTGGAAAATCTTTACGGATTGCTTCAATTGTCTTCCTGTAGCGGCTTTGATCGATGACAAAATACTCTGCGTGCACGGTGGCCTGTCTCCAGATTTAACAAGCCTGGATCAAATAAGGAACTTGATGCGTCCAGCGGATGTTCCAGACTATGGCCTTCTTTGTGATTTACTATGGTCAGATCCCAGTGGAAACATTAAAGGTTGGGGAATGAATGATAGGGGCGTCTCATTCACCTTCGGGCCTGATAAGGTGGCAGAATTCTTGACGCAGCACGATTTGGACCTCATTTGTCGTGCTCATCAGGTTGTGGAGGATGGATATGAATTTTTCGCCGACAGGCAACTGGTTACCATATTCTCTGCTCCAAATTATTGCGGTGAATTCGACAATGCTGGTGCAATGATGAGTGTAGATGAAAATCTAATGTGCTCCTTTCAGATTCTGAAGCCCAGCTTGCGTAGGTTCTTCATCGAGCCTCTAGAAGCAAAGGATTCGTGAGGACTTGCAACAGGAATGGGCACGGAAAGCTTTCTGAGGATCAAGTCAGGGCGAGTTTGCCGGCGAATGTGGGATATAGTTGACAGCAGAGAATCATTTGCTCATCTCGTTATGCGGCCGCGCGATTGATAAATAGACTGTTACATAGATTGTTCCTTGATTTGGAACTTTACAGTTTGACTATCATGAATTTGATGTTGTTTTGGCTTTGTTTGTTTGATTCATTCAGCTTTGAAGGAAATCAAAAACAAAAATAAAACCAAGTTAGTAGTAAATTTTCTCAACACTTCTTCAATGAGGCTTTGATTGAGTATTTGATCTCCCCATTTTTTCTTAATGAAGAGATGTAAAAATGACAGTGCTTGTTTAGATGTCAACTTACATTTTATTTCACCGCTTAAAAGTGGAAAGTGTTTTAAATTGAAAACTAAATGGAAAATAAAAATATTATTTGGATATTGGTTTTGAAAAAAAAAGTATTTTGAAAAGTCAATTATAGTCACTGCAACAAAGAACTTTTCCAAAAACAATCACTCAACAACGGAATCCTGCCAAATTTGTTATTGAGTTACTTGTAGTTCAAAAATGGTCATTACACTAACAAAAAGTGTTTCAAGTTGGAATTTAAAATGTAAATCAGAAAATTGTTTGGTTAATGTTTTTTTTTCTATTGGGTTTTATATTTAAGAGGTAAAATGAGACAAAATATAAAATGAAAGGTTGGCCAAACAATGAATCAAAGATTGAAAGGAAGCTTTGTTTGATTAGAATCTAGTCTCTATATTGTCTCTGTATGCAGTATTTACTACCCAACGGGTTGACCTCCACCAAGTCCTTAATGATCAAAATGATGAACTAAAAAATGTGTAAATAAATCACCCAAGGTTATATCATGAGTCAACGGCTGACAAAGGTTGACTAGCAATGAAACCCTACCGTCAAAATTCAAACGCGTTGAAGTGGAAAAAAAATACATACAGTATATGTTATTATGCCATGAACGCCATTAACTCCGTTTTCACTCCGATAACCGGCGGCAGGGAAAATGAATGGATGACAAAATATTGTAGATTATGTCTGCAGTTTATGAGAATTGGGATAGGCTGATTGCCGCCGTTCTGCGCAGAGAGGAGAATCGGGAAATTGCTCTGAGATCCTTCAGTGATCTTTCTTCACTATCATCATCCTCTTCATCTTCATCTTTTGATTTGGGTTCTCGCCGGCATGGCCGAATTTCTGTTTCATCTTTGAGCTCATCGAGTTTATTGGTAGGTGAATCATTCCCCTGCCATCTGATCCTTCAAGCCACGGATTGTTTCAGTGACTCGAAACTCATGAAGAAGGGTCACTCCGGCGATCTCTATTTCGGAGTTTTACAAACTGGGATTCGGGTTGTCGTTAAAAGGGTCAAGTTTTCGTCGTCGGAGAAAGAGTTGTGTTTGGTTTCGGAAATGGGAATTTTCAGGATGGTCGACCATTCCAGGATGCTTCCTCTTTTGGGACTTTGCTTGGAGAATGCCGATGAGAAATTCCTGGTTTACAAGTTTATGCACAATAAGGATTTGTCAAAATTCCTGAGTGGCGAGATTGACGACGAAGGACGGTCAACTCCATGTCTAGATTGGACTACAAGGTTGAAGATTGCAACCCAGGTTGCAGAGGGATTATATCATCTGCATCATGAATGTTTCCCGCCACTTGTTCATAGGTAACATAATTTCCAAACTATTTTCGTAATCTCGTTTCATTTGTCTTTCACTCTTAGAAAAGGGCTGATTGGATTTTACCATGGGATGATTGTTTGATGCTAATAATTTGGCTTAATTGCTTCTCTTGAGTTTTTAAAAGAGACATTCAAGCAAGCAGCATTCTACTTGATGATAATTTTGAAGTACGTCTGGGGAGCCTTAGCAGAGCCTGTATCGAAGATACAAACTCTAACCCAAATGGAATTGCAAGATTTCTGTAAGTTTCTATATGAAATTATATGGATCTTTCTAGTCGTTTATTTTAATCATATGTGACTTCTTTGTTTAATTCTTGTTATTTGGTGTTCAAGTAGGCCAACAAAAAGAACAACCGGATACTTATAGCTACAAATACTCTGTGACTTGTTATGGTTTTATGTATTATTTATTCCACGTTACTACTTATAATGCAGCAGTGTATGAGTAATTATAGAAAAATATTGTGAATTTGTAATGATGACTATTATATCAAAAAGGATGGAGCATCTTCTGGTTTTAAGGCAAAGCTCATATTTGTATGGCTAACCCTAACTAGATAATACAACACTTCGGTTCTGGAAAAGATAAATAGTCCCTCTGAAAATTTGGCCTTTGTTTTATCCTTTTGCACTAATTGGCTTGATGTGAGTCCTTATGAAGTTTGGCTTCGATTTTCTTTCTCAAACTCATTTCATTGACCCACACGAGCTTTTACAACTGCCCCCTTCATATTTCACATTCTGTCTGAACTGCTGATAATTCTTCCTCGTCTTCAATTGCTTTGTTGCCAGGGGATGTTTATGAGAGCAATATACTCCATTCACACTCCTGTTTATTAAGGATATTGAAACTTTCTCTAAATGCCATTTTCGTTCCAATATCATCGTGTTGTTGTTCATTGTTCTTGAGATAATGACACACTTTCTTCATTCATTATGCAGGGGATTTGAGCAAAAGAATTCGGGTATAGTACTCTTCATACTCCCTCCATCTAATTTTGCAGACCACTCTTCAACTGTCTTTTATAAAATATACCTCATTTAAGCTCCTTGACAGTCATTAAGACTTACTAAATTATTTTACGGACATCTCATACACTAGGAAGTTTACACATTTTCTTGAAACAAACAAGTTAAGTTTCATTGTTTGACCCTGCCAACAATTCATTGTTGGCTGGATCATCATCGTCCAACAGAAGCAGAAATGAGGCTAACCTGAATTACCATTAAAGTCGCTGGTGGGTTACTTCTTGACCCATAAAAGACAAAAGTGGACACCCTTTTTCCTTTGAAACCACAGAGATAATCAAATTTGTTTGTCCAGGAGTTTGACATGGCAATCCCCTCAATATTCTTTTACTTCGATATCTAACACTGAATGTTCAGGAACATATACTGCAAAATGTGCCTACGATGTTTATTGCTTTGGAAAGGTTTTGCTTGAGCTGGTCACCGGTAAGCTAGGGATAAGTGCTGCCGATGACACCACCATTGAGGATTGGATGTTGAACATGCCGCAATCCATTGTTTCAGCTGATAAGAAACTCTTTGCGAACATTGTTGATCCATCTTTAGTCATGGATGATCATATGTTGGAGGAAGTGCGGGCTGTTGCTTTTATTGCCAAGGCAAGTCTCAGTCCTAAGCCTTCTCAGAGGCCTAAGATGACAGAAATCCTCAAGGCCTTGGAAGGTAATAATTTGGTAACTCAGTGAAGGTAATCTAGGCTTCAAATTAAACTAATCCTCAAGTATGAAGCCACATTTTCCTTTGGTTTTTATCACTGTGGGAAAGCTTGTTCATTGTTGAACTAAGAACAATCAGTGACAAGAACCTTTTATTGAACCCCGCTGGCATCTCATTTTTAATCCATGTATAACCACTTTTGCACCTACCCTTTTTCTATTTAGTAAGAATTATAAAAGTGGAACCAATATTATATATTTGACTTTCTTATGCAAATATGACATTGTTAGAATTATCGGCGGTGAAGAGGAGTATCAAGGTTTCTCCGATTGGGGAGATTTATCTGCATGCCAATTCCAAGATTTTCACTCTCGGGGAGCTCAGGGATGCCACCAGAAACTTTGGAGGGGAAAATTTTCTGGGCCAAGATGAATTTGGTAAATTATATCGAGGAATGTTCCTTGAGAAGTCAAAGTCACATAGTAACTCCGAATCACCAATAGTCATAAAAAGAATGCATCGTAGAAGAATGAAAGGTTTTCCGCAATGGCAGGTAATTCATAGCTTACCATTTGAAAGGTCGTATTGCAATTTCCTTCTCTTTAAATTCTTTGTTGCCTGATATGGCACTAGCTCCCCGCAAATGATATTTATCCTGATGTAATATATATAGGAGTAGTTTATGATGAAGCTACTGATTCCTCTCAAGTATGACCATAAAATATTTTAATTTACTTTTGACTAAGAAATTTAATCGATAGAAACTGTTCCCTGCAGGCTGAGGTGGAACTGCTCGGAAGGCTTTCTCATCCCAACATACTGGAACTTCTTGGTTACTGTTTGGAGGATAACCAGTTACTTCTTGTGTACAACTTTATGCTGGAGCGAAACTTGAATGAATACTTTTCTGGAGGTGAGTTGCTGCAGTTACTATCAGTCAATCTTATATAAGTCAATTTTAATCCATCGTCAGTGTCTTGATGTCTCAAGAGGGTTCTGCTACTCGGAACTTTACTTGGAGCAGGAGGCTTAAGATTTTGATAGGAGCAGCAAAAGGTCTAGCATTCTTGCATTCATCACAGCGACAAGGTTTTTTACAACAGAAGAGAGAGGGAGAAGGTTTTTATGGGTATTTTAGCTGCTCAAAAATATTACTTGATTCCGTAAGTTTGCAAATTTTAAGCAGTACAAGTACCAATCGGTGGTGTGGTTCTCATGTTTTTATACATTTCTAGATTATCACGAAAGTGAAAAACTGATAAGAAGAGATTTATTTACTCTTGAATCTTTATACAGTGTTCAACTGGTTGCTATTTCAGGATTGCAACCCTAAGATTACAGGTTTCGGTGTGGCTGAGGTTGATCTTCCAGATGATCTTTTTGATGTCGGTCTTATAAGGGGGAGATATGACTATGTCTATGCAGCTCCTGAATATAAAGGGCTAGGTGAGCTGACCAATACTTTTCATATATTAAGCTTCCGGGCGAACAAATAATTTTACGGAACATTGAAAATTTTTACTGATTTTCTGGTATCTCTATATCCAAGAGAATCCGCACTCGGATTCGGAGAAGGCTGACAGTATCCGTGTTCACTGTTCACCCCTGAACTCTTATCTGGGTAGTGATGTGTACGGTTTTGGTGTAATATTGGTCCGATGCATTGGAAGAAATAAGTCTCAGTGGTTGAAAGAGAAAGTTCCCTTAGAAGCTGCTAACAAAATGTCTCTGCTTGCCGAATCATGTCTTCAACATAATCATGAGCTCAGACCAACAATGGAACAAGTTGTAGAGACATTGGAAGTCATTGAAAAGATCAGGAGCAACGAAAATGAGCTGAATGTGCTTAACTTGAGGACAAGGGGCTGGAAATGGCAAACACTAAACAGAATGGCTAAATTTGAACAAGGTAAGAAGAAATGACAGGCGGGACTGAAATTCATAAAAAACCAGTAGTCAAAAAATGACCAAGTAGAGAAATTGCTTGGAACGGTGTAGGATGGAAAACCATTTATGGGAGTAGCTCCTCCTTCCCTTTCACGATGGTCGATTGAGTATTTTGTTCGGTTGCTTTCAATTGAACAAGAAAAATATTATGATTTAATTTGATAGAGTCCATAAATTATGTTTTAATTATTATTATTTTATGAGTTTATGGACTCGAATGGTTTTAATTCATTAAGTTTTATTAATGTTTTGTGTTAGGAGCTGAAAATCGGAGTTTACAATTTTTTGGAGCTAATTGGTACAACAAGAGATTGCAAAAATCATCCAAGTTGAGCAAATGAAGAAGTTTACTCCAATTATGGACTTAATTGCAAAACATGGAAGTTGCTGAAGGCAAAAGCTGATAAGAAAAAATTTATTGGACTTAATTTTATTATTGAAGAACTTGTGGGTTAATTATGAAAAGATAAAAAATGACCAATTTTGCAATTTTTGGCCAAACTTTTGTTTTCATGCGGCTGACCTAATTCTATATAAGGCAGCGTGAATTTCAGTTTTGGCCATCGTTTTTTTGTTCGAAGATACATACATAGTGCGCAGACTTTCTTTTGGCTTCAGAGGTCAGCGGCTGCCTCCGTTTCTCCGAGTTTTCAATTCTTCTAGACTTGGTACTATTTTTCTATGAATAAATTAGCTATTATGTCCATGATTAAGAATAGCTAAACCCTTTATTTCTGATTCAAGGGATTTAATTCAATTATTTCATATGTGAGGTTTTGGTATTAATATAATCTTATCTATGGTTTGAGTTGTTGTTTATTCTTGTTTTAATTTATAAAAGTGAGTATAAACTGAATTGAAAACTTGGTTTTATTTACTTTTTAGTGCTATCCTAATGGTTGTATGTTACGTAATTGACACGAACCTCTGGGTTTAGTAGCAACTAGGCATTACTAGTGCATTTGTGAGACATAGGGTGTTCTTGAATGCTTAGTAGAAGAATACGCAAATCATAATTTAACTTATTGCAGCTATCTCAATAATATTGAATTGTGTTTTAGGTATATTTCCTTTTTATTGCTAGATTTGCATGGAACGCTATCGTGTACAGCGTTTAATGATAAGCGCTAACTGAATGCTAGGTTTGGTTAGTTAATTTAGGAGAATTTTAAGTTTACTAAGGCTATCCTGGTATGCTTAGACTTGAATGCTTAAACTGCAAGAATAATTTTAGATATCTATGATCTGTGAAATAGTTGGATGATCCGTTACTTGAGTCAGAATTCTTGTGATATTGAATTCTCTCCTTGTTTATTTGTTTTTGGTTTTCAAAAGAAGTTTTAAATTTTCTTTTAATCTCTGTAGTTAATAAACCAACAAACAAAATCTTTTTGGACATTGTCAAACTAAGAACTAAGAACCTAACTCCTTTAGGATTCGACCTGGTACTGCTACTACTGCAAATTTTATTGTTGGGTAGGATTATCCGATTAATTTTGGGTGCCTCGACAAGCTTGCCAAAATTTGGCGCCTTTGCCGGGGAGCTAAGGAATTAGTTTCTTAGTTTCGCCAGTGTCTTATTTTGCTATATTTTGTGAACTAGAAGCCTTTGTTGTGTTAGGTGTGATCACGCCTAACGTGATAAACGTTTCTGAATTTTTTTAAAGAAAAATAAAAAAATAAAAAATCTTTTTCTCTTACAATAAACCTTTTCTCTATCAGGTTGTTGCTATCATAAGGTTCAGTGCTTAATACTTTGTTTACTCTTACTTTGCTTTTTGTGGTTTATGACTAGAGCGAATCCACAAGGTTCATTGGAATTCATTCCTGAGATTGAAAAAGAAACTCATAAGCGAAGAAAAGAGAGTAAGAAAAAGGAAGGTGAATCGTCCGAACTGGTAACTTTTGATAGTGAATTAGATAATTTTGATTATTCTGTGCAGGAAGAAAAGCAGAAACCTTCTCCCCCAAGTAAACTTACTCTACCATGTTCTATTGCCGATGTAATTGATGAATGAAAATCTTCAAAAGTAGAGTCAAAACCACCACAAGTCTAGATGATGCATATGGTCATCTATCTCGACCTCCTGAAATAGAGATAAAGATAGATTCAATTTTAGATATGCTAGACAGAGGTGGAGCGTTTAAGGAATCAGTTAGAGGAGACTACTTTCCGCCTCATTTTGTCGACTCAAAATATGAATTTGGTCCGTCTAACTTTAGTTTTGTTGGAAATTGCTCAGGATTTTATCTACTGTTGTTAGGTGGAGTTTCAAAATTTCTGCCATGAGACGCATGGAATTTGTCTAGCCAAAGACATTAAAGAAAGATGCCTATTGGGAGACAACCCAAGTTCACTTGATTGTGCTTTTATTTGTTAAATTAGTTTTGTCAGTTGAACTTTAGTTTTTCATGAATGTTTAGTGTTTTATTTTAGTAAAAAAAAAAGATTTTGTTAAGCGTGATTATGGGTAAGATAATGTTTGGTTCGCTGCATTTTTATTGGAGTAATTTTCTCTTAGTCTTGATCATGCCTAAGAGAAGAAAGGATTCTAAAATTTTGATTTAATTTTTGACAATGACAAGTGAATCTCTATCCTTACTAGACGAGATCATGTCTAACACGAACATAGCCATTTTTTTAAAAAAAAAAATACTGTCGTTTTTTTCCCTTTTTCAGGAACCTACAATTCCACATTACCAACGGCGGATTAGCATTGACAGCCATCTGCTTCACATCCATCGCCGATTCCCATTGTTGCCGGCAGCAAGGTTTCTCCACCACTGCACCACAGCAAGGGCGCCGCTCTCTTTATCCCGATTAATTCCAACGGCTATACCATAAAGTTCGGTGCACTCCTTCATCTTCCTTGGCCCGACAATTCTGTCCGTTTACCACCGTAGTCATCATCGTTCAATTCTACTCCATCTACCATCAACCATCACCATCATCATCATTGTTCGCACTGTCGCTCCGATCTCATCGTCGGCGACCGCTGGCGACCGTCGGCGGCAGCAACGTAAGCGATCAGAAGATCGAAAAGAACATAGCAGCGTTAGCAATCCAGATCAGAAGATTTTGTTATAAATATACGCTTCCTCCGTTTTCACCTTTATGTCAGCATGAAGTCCACCGCTGTCGCTTTCTCTATTAGTCATCATCATTATCATCATCCTGGCTGCTTCACCCTCGGTTTAGCCATCATCCGTCAAGCCTTGGAGATGAATTATCAACAAGTTTTTCACACGATCCATTTCCATTTCAGCACTTTCAATTGCGAAAAACATTCTCCAGGGAAGATTCTAACTCCATCTTTTTATAGCAGTTCTGATTTAATTCTTTTTGCTGCAGTTTTGATGATGGTCTTCTTTGGAGTTTGTTTGTTTTTGAATTGGTGTTGAGAGTATCAATGTTTATAAGTCTCAACTTGTTTAAATATCTTTTCTTCTATGCTGCTATGA